>JAPQWV010000009.1:20400000-21600000 GCA_027422505.1 Craterostigma plantagineum | reverse complement strand
GTAAAGCCCATGTCTAGTAAAAACCTACTCAATCTTTCATACCATGCCCTAGGGGTCTGTTTTAAACCATATAAAGCTTTGTTTAATTTAAAGACGTGATTTGAAAATTCTTCTTTTTCAAAATCGGGAGGTTGTTCGACAAAGACTTCCTCATTTCTAAAACCATTTAAAAATGCACTTTTCACGTCCATTTGAAAAAGCTTAATTCTTTTAAAAGATGCATATGCAAGCAATATGCGTATTGACTCAAGCCTAGCTACTGGTGCAAAGGTTTCTTGAAAATCTATACCTTCTTCTTGGGCATAACCTTTGGCAACTAACATGGCCTTATTTCGTGTCACGTTACCATTTTCGTCCAGTTCGTTGCGAAACACCCACTTCGTGCCTATTATGGACTTGTCGTTAGGTCTTTCCACAAGAGTCCACACTTGGCTCTTTTCGAATTGTGCTAGCTCTTCTTCCATGGTAATCACCCAGGATTCATCGTCAAGAGCTTCATTCACTGTCTTAGATCCATGGTTGATAACAGCACGTCATGTGATTCCTCAGCAATATCATTTCGTGCAGTTGCTCTCTTGATCCCTGAAGTGATATTCCCTATGACTTGTTCAGTGGGATGGCTAGAAGCATGTTTGAATTTTCTGCGCTGTTGTTCGTCTGAAGCCTCAGGTTCCTCTGACTCAGTACCTAGTTCCAACGGAATTGCATTCACTCCTTTGTCAGTAACCTGTATATCTGCAGGAGACACAACTATACCTTCCTCAGTAGCATCTGGGTTAGGAAATTCATCAAATGTAACATGCACAGATTCTTGAACAGTCTTATTCCTATTGTTAAACACTCTAGAAGTTTTGGAATGAAGCCTGTAACCTAGGAATATCCCTTCATCTACCTTGGAATCGAATTTCCTCTTTTATCCCTATCATTTAAAATGAAACATTTGCAACCAAATACATGGAAATATCCTATGTTAGGGGTTTTGTCGTTCCAAAGTTCATAGGGAGTTCTCTTAATAATTGTCTAAGGAAAATCCTATTTGAGACATAACATGCCGTACTAACAGCTTCGGCCCAAAAATGTTTTGGAGTATTATATTCGCTCAACATAGTCCTAGCCATTTCTTGTAATACTCTATTTTTCCTCTCGACCACTCCGTTCTGTTGAGGCGTAATAGAGGCTGAAAATTATGACTGTAACCATTTTCATCACAAAAGGATGCAAAGGATTTACTATCAAATTCTAGACCGTTATCACTCCTAATCTTACGGACCTTCATCTCTTTCTCATTTTCTAGCTTCTTAATCAGTGGTGCAAGATTATCTAAAGCCTCACTTTTGTGCGCAAGAAATAAGACCCATGTGCACCTAGTATAGTCATTTATGAAAACGAAGGCATATCGTTTACTTTCAATGACATAACCTGTACCGGACCAAAAAGGTCAAGATGCAGCAGTTCCAGTGGTCTGGACGTAGATATCACATTCTTAGGTTTAAAGGACGTCTTGGTCTGTTTCCCCATTTGGCACCCTTTACTGATTCTGTCCTTGGTGGCTTTCATATCTGGAATACCTCTCACAATTCATTGCATAATATGTGAGACATCAGTTCCATTGATCGAGCGGATCGAGTAATAAAAATAAAGCAAATATCGCAAACTATCATACGCTCAACATGCAAGTGTACCTATCGAAAAATAGTATAGAAATGGCAAGTATTCGAGTATCGAACCCAAAGGAACTATAAATACTTTAGAAAATCGTCGTTTAAATATTCTAGTAAATTTTTTGGTTTGTTGAGACGGTAAATAACAGTAATTAGAAACACGACTTAGTAAAATGGTGCGGAGAGGAAACCCTTATGGAACACGGACGTATTTGAGACTTCGAATCCCCCTAGCTCGACCAAGACAAATATCAAGTGTACGTAAGCAACGCTATCATTAGACCGTGGAGATTCCTCTTACATGCATACGAGTTATATACCTGACAAAACTGCGCCTTACCATACAATGATCGCAAACAACTAATCAACGAAGTAAATAGCTGGCGAGCTTCCCTAACTACTTAACCAAAGATCGCATTAAAAACACGATCAATCCCGCTATTAGATTTGACTCTAATCCGGCGGGGTAGTTCAACCCATTTCTAACGATGAGTTTATTCCGCTCGTTTACGAGTGGTCTAATCGTTCGTCCCTCTCGAGCGTAGCTCACGATTTCCCAACTACGTTAACTTAATCACATAGACATGATCGAGATAACTAGACAATTCCAATCACTTAGACATAATCGAAATCATATACTTCACAAACGAGTCATAATAATAGCAAAACATCAAATACATGTAAAACATACGATCGATCGTGCTAGGGTTCATCTCATCTCAAATACACAATATTTAACTAGTCATAATGATCTCAACAAAACACGTAATTAATACCAAAGATATCTTAAATGCTTCCCTGAATTCGGCTTCGAAGTTAATCCCGTCCTTCACTGAGTAGTTTTATCGAGCACGTGGTGAGCGAACTAAATATGTGTGTGGGAGGTGTTCTTGGGTTTTAATGTGGCAACGTGTTTGTACGTATATGAGCTTAATTGTGTACCTTTTTACCTCACGTTCCTCCCCTCCTTTTCTCTTTACAATGGCCCTTTATATAGACGTCCATCTCTATCTCTGTTTTTGCTCTTTTCTTCAACGTCTTTCTTCAGCCTCTTTTTTCAACGTAAGTTCGAAGGAGGGAAGCTTTGAAAGATCTTTAGCCTCCAATGCAGCCTTTGCAGCCCCAATATAATATTCCTTGTCTCTTGCTAGTTTTATGCAGAATTTGTGCCCCAAGCGTGCTCTTTTTATTCTAAGTTGGTCCAAGTTGTCGTCCTCAACTACGCTGAAGTCGTTTTCTAATTTGTGATTGATTTTTAGCACTGCCACATCACAGTTCACGGCCGTGAAAGCATCAGGTTTGACAAGAAGAGGTCGCTGCCCACGTTCACGACTTCGTTGCTTTCGTTCACGGCGGTGACAAAAGTTCGGGGCATAGAAAATGGCTTTCTGCCCTCATTCACAGCCTCGTGCACCTCCATTCACGGCCATGAAGAGCCTTTCACGGCTTGGTTGGTGGGTATTCACGGCCGTGACCTAATCGTGCAATAAAATGGCATTCTGGTAGCATTCACGGCCTCCTGCATAACAGTCACGGCCGTGACTCCTGTTCTGCAAAACAACAGAAAGTTCAAAAATTCATATCTTTCGTTCTAGACATCGGATTTAAAATCCCTTTGGGCAGAATCAAGATTCACGAGTCCTCTATCTATGTTTAAAATTTCAGGTCCATCGGACATCGTTTACCCTGTGATCATTGAGATAAATTAAACTGTCGCAAAACTGCCGTAAAACATTTGATTTTGTTGTGAAACCATATTATAGTGCACAAATAATCAAAACGACTTAAATTATCATGCAAACGACTTAAATATAACAAATATAAACCTAAGAAAATACGTTTATCAAATATGCCCACACTTAACCTTTTGCTTGTCCTGAAGCAAATAAATGCAAATGGCATATAAAAGGATAAAATCATGCAACGTATCAATCAAGAATGAAATCACGTAGGAGATAATGCAAGTAAAGTCGGAAGGCATATTCGAAATCAACAACTAACCACACGACTTCCTTAGAAATACCAATCAAGGTCCGCACCTCACAAAGATTCACTCAAATCACTAAGTGTATGGGTTAAGATGTCGGTGATATTTCTCGGGTCATGCACTAATCTAATCCCTACCATAAGCTTGCAAATGATTTGTAAATCTACCACTTTCAATGTTCAAGCGTGAATCGGAAGATCTTTACCGGATTATAATATGGCTACGATATGTAAGATATGCAAGGAATAAGCGTAAAAAGGATATGAGCTGTAGACGTGTCGGAATCATGCCATCATCTCGAATGCGCCAAGATCGCCCCTTTCTCAACTTTTTTTTCGTTGTTTTTTTCTTCTTCTTTTTTTTTGACGTAGCTCTTCTACTTTCAACCTCTCAATCCAGAAAATAGGTAAAAAGCTTTTGAGAGTGAAAGATTATCGGAGGAAGGGTTCTTAGCCGAATATATTTTTTTTCTCTCTCTCTCTTCTTTTTTTGTATATCTCTTCTATTTTTTTTTTCGACGCTCAGCTCGGAAATTTGGCACGGGTTGCGCTTCTTAAGTCCGGCATTCAACCTCCACTTCTACTATCGCCCTGGTGGGTTTATGTCTGAAGGCTTAACCAGGGTCGGCAATTTATAATCAAGTTTTCACAATTACGGGGGCCAGTCGTGGTTGGATACTTTGGATATGGACTGATTCCTAATGCCTTCCTCATTTTCACGAACTCACACTTTAAGTAGTTTCGAAACGTAATACACAAGCAAGTTCTGAAGAGAAATAAACTAAGCATGATTCACACAACTAAAGAAATGAGCAAAAAGCTCGTAGGCTCAAAAATCTCACAAAAATAGGGTTATGTGTACGAATCTATCAGGTATCGCTAAGTTCATCATATAAGAAAGAAGTAGACACCGCATATGTATCCTAATTTCTCACAAAATTCCTAACATAAAGTCATCCTTTCATGATACGAAACATGATTTTCGAAAAAAAAATTAATGCCAAATTTTCGGAAAAATTTCAACAAAAATTAAGACATGCACACATATAACATGTTCGCCTAAATTTCATAGAAATTCCCCTCCCCACACTTAAGATTTATGTTGTCCACAACGTAACAATTATGTAACACAAGGAAGAGGAATAAAGGATAAGCGAACTTCCTTGAATAGTCCGGTGTGCATGCTTTGTACGACTCCTCCCCACACTTGAGATTTTGAATTCCCTACGATCACTTAAAACACAAACATTAAAACTTAAAAAAAAATTGTGCATAGAAAAATAAAGGAAAAACGTAAGATAGGCTTGGGTGCCTCCCAAGTAGCGCTTTCTTTAGTCTTTTAGCTATACATCGTTCATTGACGATACGACCACCGTGTTACTTAAGCTCCAAACATGGCGGACCCTCGAATGAGCGTCTTTCTTTATCAACCTCCTTAATTCCCTTAATAATTCTCATGTTTGTCACAGTGATCTGCAATGTATCAAGCAAAGGAAACGGAGTAGTTTGATCAATGACATCTAAAGAGTAACACTCATAATCATGCTTGCAATTTTTACCCAGAGTGCTAAATGTTACTCTCTCTTTTTCCACTATAGACTTCATACTACCATTCTTAACATCTACCATGTTTGCGGCTAAAGATGATCCCTCAAAGATCAAGGGTAAATGCTCAACTTCTTCCATATAAAAAAATGAAGAAACCTGCGAGAACATTAAATCTATCACTTGTTACTAGCACATCCCTTCGAGGGCAAATAATAGAAACAACACCGAGCTTGCATTTGTTCGTGAGTAAGTTCTTGTGGTATTTCACATATTGGGGTACCTGTGCAAGAGCTTCTACAAGCGGTAAGTTAATATGTATTTGCTTGAGACGAGATAGAAGTTTACCGTACTCATCGAGAACCATATTCTTGTCTAGCATTGTTGGGTATGGTATCTCCGGTTGATTCGCCTTGAGAGGGGGCTTAGTCGTGACCTCTTTTTCTTTGTCAACTTGTTTTTCCTTGACATGAACTTCTTCCGTCACGCTATTCGCCACCACTTTCGTCATTTGCTCTTCTACTTTCTCCTCATGGATCTCGATATGTTCTTCTTCGCAGCTTCCTTCTTGGCGCTCTTCTCGGCAAGATATTCTCCAAATGGATCTTTTGGTATTCCCCGTGTTAGGGCTGTCGGAAATGGAATTTTTGGTGTATAAACATTGACCAGTGATCTTGGGGCAACATCCTCCCTGCTCCTTGGTGTAACGTCATGGCAATACTCCTTCGGTTGTGTCTCCGTATTGATAGCTAATGCCCTTAGCTTGCGTCGTTGGATAGTTTCAGCTATTTCTCCGGCTTGCTTCTCTAATGCTCTCAAGGAAGATTCGGCATTTTGCAGTCGAACTTCTTGATTATCCAAGCGATCGGGCTTCTCCATCAACTTGGTAAACTTGTGTTCAAGCTTATCCATCCGACAATCGGGAACATTCTCATAGTTTCCGCCTTGGAACCCATGTGCTCTTTGATTCTGAAATTCTAGAGGAGCTTGTTGATGATTTCCATAGCCCATGTTAGGATGAACTTGGGGAAAAATTTGCTCCTCTCGATAGTTCCCCATATACTCGACACAGTCCATCGAGAGAGTGGATAGACATTGAGTGCATCGTGGCTTCCACCGCAAGTAGTGCATTGAGGGATATATGAAGGGTATGAACAAGGAGGCACAAAAGCTGTAGGGATCATCGGGGCATGCTGCAACTGTACTGTGACGGCTGACTTCGTTGTAAGATGCAGTAAGGCTGCATTCATTAAGGTCTGCATCTGAAGGCCGTTTGTTGTAATTTGTTGTTGTAGGACGTCGAACTTAGCATTGAGCGCGGTTGTATCGGTGACGTCATACATTTCTGGCGATTACTTTGCCTCCGATTTACCTAGAATAAGAGAGAGCAAAAATACTCGTAAATAATACTAATATTAATGATAAGTGACACACAATAATAATACAATAATAATAACAATAAATAGTAAAAATAATAAGAATAAAAATAAAAGTAATAATAAAAATACTCGTAAATAATAATAATACTAATAATAATAATAATAATACTAATAATAATAATAGCTAGAATAATAAAGAAAAGTTTTCCAAATATCTATAGTTCCCCGGCAACGGCGCCAAAAACTTGATCGAGCGGATTGAGTAATAAAAATAAAACAAATTGTACCTGTCGAAAAATAGTATAGAAAAGTGTACGTAAGCAACGCTATCATTAGACCGTGGAGATTCCTATTACATGCATACAAGTTATATAGCTGACGAAACTGCGCCTTACCATACAATGATCGCAAACAACTAATCAACGAGTTAAATAGCTGGGCGAGCTTCCCTAACTACTTAACCGAAGATCGCCTTAAAAACACGGTGAATCCCGCTATTAGATTTGACTCTAATCCGGCGGGGTAGTTCAACCTATTTCTAGCGATGAGTTATTCCGCTCGTTTACAAGTGGTCTAATCGTTCGCCCCTCTCTCGAGCGTAACTCACGATTTCCCAACTACGTTAACTTAATCACAAAGACATGATCGAGATAACTAGACAATTCCAATCACTTAGACATAATCGAAATCATATGCTTCATAAACGAGTCATAATAATAGCAAAACATCAAATACATGTAAAACATACGATCGATCGTGCTGGGTTCATCTCATCTCAAATACACAATATTTAGCTAGTCATAATGATCTCAACAAAACACGTAATTAACACCAAAGATATCATAAATGCTTCCCTGAATTCGGCTTCGAAGTTAATCCCGTCCTTCACTGAGTAGTTTTACGAGCACGTGGTGAGCGAACTAAATATGTGTGTGGGAGGTGTTCTTGGGTTTTAATGAGGCAACGTGTTTGTACGTATATGAGCTTAATTGTGTACGTTTTTACCTCACGTTCCTCCCCTCCTTTTCTCTTTACAATGGCCCTTTATATAGACGTCCATCTCTATCTCTGTTTTTGCTCTTTTCTTCAACGTCTTTCTTCAGCCCCTTTTTTCAACGTAAGTTCCAAGGAGGGAAACTTTGAAAGATCTTTAGCCTCCAATGCAGCCTTTGCAGCCCCAAAATAATATTCATTGTCTCTTGCTTGTTTTATGAAGAATTTGTGCCCCAAGCGTGCTCTTTTTATTCTAAGTTGGTCCAAGTTGTCATCCTCAACTACGCTGAAGTCGTTTTCTAATTTATGTTTGATTTTTAGCACTGCCACATCACAGTTCACGGCCTCATTTAAATGCCTTCACAGGCGCGAAAGCATCGGATCTGACAAGAAGAGGTCGCTGCCCGCGTTCACGGCTTCGTTGCTTTCGTTCACGGCGGTGACAAAAGTTCGGGGCATAGAAAATGGCTTTCTGCCCTCATTCACGGCCTTGTGCACCTCCATTCACGGCCATGAAGAGCCTTTCACGGCTTGGCTGGTGGGTATTCACGGCCATGACCTAATCGTGCAATAAAATGGCATTCTGGTAGCATTCACGGCCTCCTGCATATCAGTCACGGCCGTGACTCCTGTTCTGCTAAACAATAGCAAGTTCAAAAATTCATATCTTTCGTTCTAGACAACGGATTTAAAATCCCTTCGGGCAGAATCAAGGCTCACGGGTCCTCTATCTGTGGTTAAAATTTGAGGTCCATCGGACATCGTTTACCCTGTGATCATTGAGATAAACTAAACTGTCGCAAAACAGTCGTAAAACATTTGATTTTGTTGTGAAACCATATTATAGTGCAGAAATAATCAAAAAGACTTAACTTATCATGCAAACGACTTAAATATAACAATTATAAACGTAAGAAAATACGTTTATCATTAGCATGTCCCAGACGTCTATGCCATAACCATGTGATATCCTGCGTAACTGCTAGACACTTGACATTTTGGTTAGCAATATCATCAAGAGTGATACAGTAAATGTTACCATGCCTAGATGCACTAAACATAATCTCATCATCCGTTTTAGCAAAGCACTTTTCTTTGGCGAAAGCTACGGTATGTCCATCATCACATAGTTGATTAATGCTAATTAAATTATGCTCTAGGTTCCTAACAAACCATACGTTATTTATAGTCATATTCAAATTGTTACCAACAGTACAAACCCCAACGATTTTGGCTTTTGCGTCGTTAGCGTACGAAACGTATCCTCCATCAACCGCCTTTAACGACACAAAATTACCTATATCACCTGTCATGTCGCGGGAGCACCCGCTGTCGAGATACCACCTATTTTTCTTACTGGAATTCTTCCTTCGTACCTGTAGAAAGAAGTACTTTTCTAAGGTACCCAATTTCTGTTCGGTCCTAACGTGTTAGTGGAGAAATAAATTCTGTTAACATATGAGATATCATTCTGCATAGACGGTGATCTCCTGTTACAATCAGATACAACAGTGGCATTTACAGGTGACTTCTTAGGTCTCCGGACATACTTAGCTTTATCAATTTTCTTTAAGGGACAGTTGTATGCATAATGACCATTTCTACCACAACAGAAACATTTAAGCTTAGGCACAGAAGGTCTAGCATGCTTTACTTCAGTGGAATAACCTATTCCTGACCTACCAATATTCATCGGAGTGCTTAACAGCATATCTAGGTTCTGCTTACCCTCAAGAAGTCTATCAACTTTCTGCTTTTCTCTATCTAAGGAATTTCTAAGTTCTACGATATCTCTCGATAAGACACTGTTTTTCTTTTCCAAGTTCTCACAGTCACATGGAATTCTCTCTTTCTCAGCAGTAACTAACTCTCCTTTCAAGCGTGAGATCTCTAAGTCAGCCTCATGTTTTTCCTTAGCTAAATCATCTCGCTGTTTTATCAGTTTCCTATTCAAGGAATTTAGCAACTTAATCTTCCTCTCTGCATTTTAAAGTAATTCACACAGTTGTTCCTTACTTTCCTCTATGTCAAAATCAGATGAGTCACTTTCACAATCATTGTTATATAAACTGTTTAGGATATGAATTTTCTCAATAGAGGAAGAACGGGATATCTGATCCTCATCATCCATGTCAGCGTGATCCTCGTCTCGCTTTGTTCTGGTTCAGAGTCATTTGATTCCGTCACCATAGCCTTCTGCTTCCTTTGGTTTCTCATTGTTGGTAGCTGGGCATTCATGTGCATAATGGCCTGGTTTGTTGCATCGGAAACACTTCTAAATTTTCTTCCCGGACGTGGATATTCCCTTGCTCTTGTTCTAGAATTTGTTGAAGTTCCATTGGAATGTCTTTTTCTGCTGGAATCTTTCAAATCTTTTTGTAAGCATGGCTAGGTCGTTCATCAAGTCCTCTTCCTCGTTGTCAGAATCAGATTCTTCTTGGTTGGATTTGAATGCAATGGACTTCTGATTTTTGTTCTGCGACTTCTCATTCATTGATGTTTGAATCATCTCGTAGGATATAAGAGATCCAATCAGTTCAGAGATGCTAAGTGCTTCTAGATCCTTTGCTTCGTAGATGGCAGTAACTTTGGCATTCCATTCTCGCGGCAGTCATCTCAGTATCTTTCTCACTTGTTCACTGTCGGGAACCTTCTTGCCGAGAGAGAACATTTGGTTGATGATTCCCATGAACTGGCATACATCTAGCTTATATTCTCGTCAGATTCCACCGAGAACAGTTCATACTGATGAGTAAGCAGAGCCAGTCTTTCTTGCACAACTCTTTGGGTTCCTTCATGAGTGACTTGGAGCATATCCTACATGGCCTTTGCTGATGAGCAGGAACTGACCCGAATGTATTCTTCCCGTGTGAGTGCGCATGAGAGCATGTTCTTCGCCTTTGCGTTTCGCGTGATTCCCTTTTTGTCATCAGCGTTGTATTCTTTGGCAGCCTTTGGGGTTCCATCTTCTTTCGCAGCCGCGTATGGTCCGTTGATGATTGTTTCCCAAAGATCGTAGTCGACAGCGATTAGAAACACGATCATACAATTCTTCCACACTACGTAGTTCGTTCCATCAAAGAGAGGTGGCCTAGAGTGGGATTGACCCTCTGCAAAAACATCACTCGAAAAAACCATTAGATCTTAACTCAGACGTGTTAGGCCTTTCGTTGAGTAACCCGCTCTGATACGAAATGAAGTATAAAATATGCCTAAGAACGGGGTGAATTAGGCTATAAAAAATTTGGCTTGTTCTTCTTTGAAAAATACTTTTCTTTAAGAAGATATTTGCAGAGTATGTTATTTCCCATAAAAGCAGTACGAGTATCAACGTTATCTCCCTAACCCTGTTTTAAAATATCAAGTTATTTTCAGAAATCGTTTCAGCAATATCACCTAGTTATTTGCACGCGTTCCGGATTTGTCTCACATAAAGTAAATAGCAGAAAGTAAAGTGAGACGAGATTTTTATACAGGTTATATCCCCAATTGGGGTTTAATCCTATCCTTGGGGTGTGATCTCCCCAAGAGTTCCAATCAATCACTAGGTATTACCGGTTCTGGTTACAAAATGATTGACCCTTACACAATCGAAGCACTTTGGAAACTAGACCTCCACCTAGGCTGTCGCACGCCAAGCCACGTCGTTAACCCAGAAAACCATTTCCCCGACTGGATGCAGCTTGCTACCGAAGGGCTACCGAATCCACCAAATTCGTCCCTCCACGTGCAAAATACTCCAACCGTGCTCCTTTGTGCGCTCAACACGTCCAAAGACAAATCACGTCCGAAGACAAGGGTTTAGGGTAGGGTGTTGCTAAAGATTCGCTCAAGGGTACAGATTCACAAATTAAGCTCAACAGAACCTACGAATTTTTCGCAAGTTAACGCTCAATAACTCTAAGGAATTCGATGGCTAGTGTGTTCGTTGTCTACCCTTCAACGTGAAGTGTTTTCTTCTATATAGACCCAATTATCGCTTCTACACTTCACAAAGAAGGTTAAGCACGAAAATATGCAAGAAACAGCTCAATTATCAAATGCATTAACTCAAGAAATCATGCCAAGAATAAACCAATTAAGCTCAATGGTCATCATGAATTCTTACCATAAATACCACAATATTACTTTTTCGTGGTGATCTCATCCGTTTTCAGCATATTCCATATATAGTTCCACTCAGCATATTATCAATAATAAGCACATTGAACTGATTTCGTTCCTAAAATATGATAGCCAATTCGCACAGAGAAAGATTTGATTTATTGAGTATAATGCAAAGCATACTTTCCATGTATGGTGATCTCATCCGATTTCAGCACATTTCATAAATAGACTCAATCAGCATCTTACCACATATGAGCCCAATCAATTAATCACTTTCCATAATATAAATCCTAAGTCGCATAAGGAAAGATAGATCATGATTCACTGATTTAAGAGTCAAATAATATCGCACTAACGGATATATCATTGATATTCTTTCCTAAAATAGAGCAACCACATGTAAGCACTTAATCAGAATATCTTTTCCATATATACAGCATAGTCATTCTGTCCGGGTGATCACATCGATATTCCTTCCTAAAATAACTCAATCACGTTTTCACCTCAATCATAATATCTTTTCCATAATTAGCACACATTCATATCCGGGTGATCAAATGATATTCTTTCCTAAAATAACTTATTCTCGCAGACAGTTCACATATCACTCAGCATAATATATTTTCCATATATAGCACGCAATGAGATTCCATTCATACGAAAACTTTCATAACCAGGTGATCACATAAATATTCCAGTTAAGCACGAGATCACACAAAATTCGATTTTCTTAACAGTTTAATCACATTTAAGCGCTTAATCGAACATTTTCACATACTTAAACATCACACAACGTGCATATCGAGTTTTCTAATTTGTACCCCCAATTTACATAATTACTTGGAATAATCAAAACTCTCATAATCATTTGGACCAAAAAGGTCTACACGATGTGCTTGAATTTGACGCCGGGTGGTCTGGATAATAGGTAATTGCTATGGATTTCTTATTATTTTGCACACACTGCAGCTATTGTTTGAGTTAGTTTTGGGTTTGTGCGGTCGTCTTTAATCATTCTGCTAGCTCACTGCTGCTATGGTTTATGAACTTTGTTGAATCAGCTGTTGTACTTCCTTTTTCGGGGTTTTTTCTGGGCTTTCAACCTTACTTACCATGAAAATTCATGCAATAGCTACAATATCATGCACATTTAGGTCTCATAAGTTGTTCATATTTCCTCATATTATGAGCTGAACGATTGTTCTTATCAATATCCCCATGACTATCTGCGAGCTAATCCACGATGTCTTGCTACTATGTCGAAGTCATTATATACTTTTGATTAGCTACGCCACCCCGTACAATTTTTTGGCTGATAAAAGCTTTTATGTTGTTTCTAAAAGTTTCTTCCCTTTTTTGTAGGATTATAACATTACTGAAAGTTATTGAATGATATCTTTGGTGGATCTGCATTTCTTGCTTGGGCACGCATGGGCAACTTGCACGGGTTTGCACTCCCTTTTCCCCCTCTTTTTCTCGCATTATAGTCCCGAGAAGCTTCCCTGAAATATTATCACATGATCATTTTCAATTTTACTACCTTTAGCCAATAGCTTTTCTCCATCTTGCTCCTTTTGTCCACAGAATCGATCCTATGTTTGGCTATGACTTGCAAAAAGTTCAAGTCTTTTGCTTTTTCCGATGTCCTTTGGGAATCAATCAGTAGGAGTGACTATGGAAACTCCTCCGTCACGCCATCAAAGCCTTCAACGACTTGGAACAAGCTTTACAAGCAGGTTTGTAAATTGGACTCTGTTTTTGCCATAGATTTTTGAGCTACAGCTCGAGCTATGGCGATGAGTCGTTGGCTCCAAGCCTACGCGCCTCCCATTTCTTCAAATTAGTCTCTAGGTTCTTAGTTCTCTTCGGCGGCGTGAAGGAGGTTGGTGATTTTTTTCCTTAATTTTATTTAGAATAAGGGATGGATATAACCCTAAACTTTTCAACAACAATTTACAATCGATCTTCATTGCACCTATCTCAGCTAGGTAGGCACCTGGATGACACGTGGGTAGCCCACATAGGCCATGGCGGCATTCCCGTCAAACGGTGAGCTGGCGAAAAGGGGCTCGGGCACGCCCAACGGGTGATTCGGGCACTCTTGCGTGGTAATAGGCGACACCCTAATCCTGTTCGGAGGCATCAACGACCACGGGGCCCGCCAGAACGATGCGTGGGACGGGCGGGTCGAAAGCCTAGACAAACCTGAAAACTACACATATGTTCGCAAGTCTTCAAGGTGTTAACTTCCTCTGAAGTTACCGGCCAAGAAGCAATATGGTAGAAAGTTTTTGCAGTATGTTTTAGTTTAAACTGTTCACTTTCATTGAAAATGTCACCACGTGAGAAACTGAAGAATTCCTTCGAAATCGTTCTTTATCTCGCTGGATCATGTATTTATCATTTATTCTTTCCAGCTTACTTTTGATGAGCTACCCTACCCGGTACATTTTCTTGGCCTATAAAAGTTTTATGTTGTTTCTAAGAGTTTGTTCCCTTCTTTTGTAGGATTATAACATTACTGAAGTGATTGGAATGATTTCTTTGGTGGACTTGCATTTCATGCTTGGGCACGCATGGGCAACTTGCACGGGTTTGCACTCCCTTTTGTCCCCTTCTTTTTCTCGCATTATAGTCCTGAGAAGCTTTCATGAAATATTATCAGATGATCATTTTCAATTTTACTACCTAAGTTTTTGCAGTACGTTTTTAGTTTAACTGGTATCATTTTCATTGAAATTGTCACCACGTGAGAAACAGAAGAATTCCTTAGAAATCGTTGTTTATCTCGCTGGATCATGTATTTATCATTTATTCTCATTTTCCCAGCTTACTTTTGATGAGTTACCCTACCCCGTTCATTTTCTTGGCTGATAAAAGCTTTTATGTTGTTTCTAAGAGTCTGTTCCATTTTTTTTGTAGGATTATAACATTACTAAAAGTGATTCAAATGATTTCTTTGGTGGACATGCATTTCGTGCTTGGGCACGCATGGGCAACTTGCACGGGTTTGCACTCCCTTTCCCCCTCTTTTTCTCGCATTATAGTCCCGAAAAGCTTCCATGAAATATTATCAGATGATCATTTTCAATTTTACTACCTTTAGCCAATAGCTTTTCTCCATCTTGCTCCTTTTTTCCACAGAAACGATCCTATTTTTGGCTATGACTTGCAAAAGTTCAAGTCTTTCGCTTTTTACGATGTCCTTTGGGAATCAATCTGTATGGGAGATTGGGGAAACTCCTCCGTCGCGCAATCAAAGCCTCCAATGATTCACTTGGAACAAGCGTTACAAGCTGATTTATCAATTGGACTCTGTTTTTTTAGCTACAGCTCGAGCTATGCCGATGAGTCGATGGCTCCAAGCCCACGCGCCTCCCATTCCCCTAACTTAGTCTCTGGGTTCTTAGTTCTCTTCGGCAGCGTGAAGGAGGTTGGTGATTTTTTTCCTTAATTTTATTTAGAATGAGGGATGGATAGAACCCTAAAATTTTCAATAACAGTTTGCAATCTATCTCCATTGCATCTATCTCATCTAGGTAGGCACCTTGATGACACGTGGGTAGCCCATATAGGCGATGGAGGCATTCCCGTCGAACGCTGAGCTGGCGAAAAAGGGGCTTGGGCATGCCGATCGGGAGATTCGGGCACTCTTGAGTGGTAACAGGCGACGCCCTAATCCTCTTCGGAGGTATCAACGACCACGGGGCCCACCAGAATGACACGTTGATCAGGCGGGTCGAAAGCCTAGACAAAGCTGAAAACTACATTTACGTTCGCAAGTCTTCAGGGTGTTAACTTTCCTCTGGTATTTACCAGCCAAGAAGCAATGTGGAAGAAAGTTTTTGCAGTACGTGTTTAGTTTAATCTGGTATCATTTTCATTGAAATTGTCACCACGTGAGAAACCGTTGTTTATCTCGCTGGATCATGTATTTATCATTTATTTTCGTTATCCCAGCTTAATTTTGATGAGCTACCCTACCCCGTACATTTTCTTGGCTGATAAAAGCTTTTATGTTGTTTCTAAGAGATTATTCCCTTTTTTTTTTGCATGATTATAACATTACTAAAAGTGATTTGATTGATTGCTTTGGTCGACCTGCATTTCGTGCTTGGGCACGCTTGGGCAACTATCACGGATTTGCACTCCCTTTTTTCCGTCTCTTTTTCTCGCATTATTGTCCCGAGAAGCTTCCATGAAATATTATCAGATGATCATTTTCAATTTTACTACCTAAGTTTTTGCATTACGTTTTTAGTTCAAACTGGTATCATTTTCATAAATTGTCACCACGTGAAAAACTGAAGAATTCCTTAGAAATTGTTGTTTATCTCGCTGCTATATTTGCCAAAGAGCACTTGCTCAACAACGTACTGACTGCTATCCCTCAAAAACTCTCCAGAGAATAATGGCCTCAAGCTCTACCTAGGGCATTGGTTGTTGGGTTAGTGAAAACTGACATAGAATTTCAACAACGAGGCATGTTGGTTCTGAGCATGTTGTCTAAAGGTGAACTCAATACATTCCAAAGTCTGATTCTTGGCCAAAAATTTTGATGACTGGTGAAATTTCGGGGTTAATGGCTGGACAGGGACGGTGGCTTGCGTTGGAGACTCTAGGTGCCATCGAAGCTGATCAGTCTTAAGTCGTGAAAGATTGAGATGGAGATTGAAGAGCTTAAAGGCAAGATCGAGGTGATGAAGCCTATGGGAAGTGATGCAGCCGTTCACAAGAAGATAGATGAGATGAATGAGAAGTTGCAGGAGAAGAAGGACGAATTGGATGGCGTTGAAGAACTTAATCAGAAACTGCTTTGGAAGGAGCGCCAAAGTAACGAAATCTCTATTTTCTAACTTAACATTTACATGCTGGAGATGGTGCTTTTGTGAATTTGGAGAGCAATGTTAGAATTTTTATTTTCCAAGACTTTTGTGTTCCATCTACATAGAGTCTAATCTTATATTTCGGTAGCTTGAAATTTTCCATACTTTGATTAGAAGTCAATTTGATGCAATAATGTAATGAACTGTTAGGAATATTTTGTAGCATCCTTTAATTTATGTAATATTGGGTTAATATGTATTAATTTAGTGGGTTGTAGTAGTTTGGGGTGACTTATGATATTTAGTACTCCCTCCGTCCCGTTATCTTTATCACATTTTTCCATTTCGAACGTCCCACTAACTTTATCACATTTCCTTTTTTGGTAAAAAACTATCACAAACAATCAATATAATAATATTAAATATTCTTAAAAGACGTGTTAAAATATACATTTTTTTACCTTTCCACTGTACTATATTATTATAATAATACCACCTTAATTTACGTGCCCACCAAGAAATGTGATAAAAATGGTGGGACGGAGGGAGTAAGAGTTTTGTATTGGGCTTTAATATACCAAATACTTGTGGTATATAAAGCCCCACTTACCCTAATTAGGGTTTTATCAATAGAATTCGAAAGGTAAGCCATCTTGTACTTTTCCTTAGAAAAACACACACTAACACGTACTCAAGGTGTTCTTCACGTTTTTCACATTCAAACCTTTCTTTTGATCCTTGTTTGGTAATAAAAGGGCCAGCAAGTGATATCAGAGCCTAATGCGGATCAATATCTTCGTTTTGAATCCAGTTTTGCTCGATTCCGACGTGATTTGAAGAAGTTTTTGCTTGAAAACTCATTTTCAATTTTTTCACTGTTTTTGGGTGTTTTCAAATCGTTTTCAGTGTTTTTCTTGTCCTTAAAACGTTAGAAAACTGATAATGAGTATATTTATGTTCTTTCACATCGATTTCAGTCAAGTTTTGACTAGGATTGGGCAAAAACGAGTCTGAAAATCTGGTTTTTACTGAACTGTTCATCACTTTCGAGTAACAGATAGAACAGTACCATCGAGTTTGAAGGTTTCGACCGAAACCCACTGTGAGGAGTTTCGATCAATTTGAGTTTCGAGGAATTTTTCGCTAATTTTACAGTTTCGCCCGATACATTTCTCGGCAAAAGCCCAATTCGTTTACGATATCGCCCGATACATTTCTCGGCGAAAGTCCAATCCATATCGTCCGAATGTCTACAGTACCAAATTGCTAAGTTTCGCCCGATACTTTTCTCGGGGAAAGTCCAATTCATTTACTGTATCGCCCGAAACTCAATCGTCCGATTAGCCAAATTAAATCTTAGTCAATCGAAACGAAATCAATTTGGACCAAATTCGCCCGAAACCCCTTCGTTTCTATCGATCGAAACTAATTATTTAAATCGAAATCCCTCTTTCGATCGAAACTAACCTTTCTCTAAACTCTTTCGCCCGATTCACACTTTCGCCCGATTCTAGAACTCTAAACTCAATTTCAATTGCCCGATTCTCAACACTTAGGACCAATCGCCGAGCTTGCCTCGTATATAAAATTAGAATCGATCAAGCATTACACAAAATACATCAAATTTTTAAATTGCGACAGAATTCATTAAGTGAATTTATCTACTTAGACTCAACACTCGAAACTACTCACACTTGACTATATCTCATTCAAAACTAAAGCATTTCATTTCGCAGATCTATGACGCGTTAACGATCATTACCAAACAAAAACATGGACGGTCTTGCTATTGGATCTGACAACCGTGTACCACTACTAAGATGGGTAGAGTACGGCATATGGAAGCAACGATTCATGAAGTTCATAGAAATCAAGGATGCAGACCTCGCAAACGACATGCTTTCCTCCATTTTTGAAGGCCTTGCTCAATTTGGACCATCATCCCTGCTCAACCCGACGTTGTTCCTGCAATTCCAGAGAGGAGAACTCCTAAGGACCCTAGTCGATACAATGATGCTGAGAGAGCACGTGCCAGAGCGTACTAGCTTGCCCGACACTACGTACGTCAGGCCCTACCAAATGATGTCTACAAGCAAGTCGATGCAATGGTCACTGCAAAGGAATTTGGGATGAAGTATGCAAAATGATGGTTGGGACAGAAGTTAGCAATCTGTCTAAGAAGTCCAGCATCCTCACTGCCTATGACTCCTTCAAAGCTAAGGATGGAGAAGAACTTCGAGATGTTTACCTTCGCTTCCTGACCATCATCAACGAGATGAGAAAGATCAACATCCAACGCTCCAATCTCAAACACAACATCAAGTTCCTTTCCACACTTCAACCTGAGTGGGGACGGATTGCAGTTCTGGTTAAGCAACAGAACAAATATCTGGATGCTATGGATATTCACTCCCTACACGATAACCTCTCACAATACTCCCAGTATGCCAAAGAAATCAAGAACGAAGGAAAAACAAATGTCGACATGGAACCAATTGCACTCGTGACCTCTAAGACAAGCAACAGGAGCTCGAGAACTTCTAAAGGAAAGCAGGTCGTACATTCTGACACTTCTGACAACGCCGAATCCGACCAAGAATCTGAGGACGAACTCGAATCTATCAGAAAGAAACTGGCTATGATCTCAGAGACGGTCAATAAGATGAGCGCCAAGAAATCATCATCTTCCTTCAACAAACAACGAACCTCGAGCGGGAAACAGAAGTTCGTTGCCCCTGAAGAGGCTGAAACTAAGAAATCTGAAGTAGTAAAGAAGTGCTTCAACTGTGGCAAGCCGGATCACTTTGCTTCTGAATGCTTCAGACCTAAGAAGAAAAACACTGAATACTACAAGAAAAAATTTCAGCTCTCACAGCGCAAGGAGGCAGGAATTGTCTTGGTTGCTGAGGAAGAGGAATGGCTGGAGGACACATCTGACGAGGAGAAGAAGAAATGGCCTTTATGGTGAAAAGCATTGGTGATGACTCCGACGAGGATGAGCCAGCCATCGGGTCAGACAGGACTGATGTCTCTTCATCCGACTGGAGGTATACACTCCATCCCTAAATGATTTCGTTAAACTTGAACGTAGGATAGCTGAACTCTCCATGCATCGTAAAGATTACTCAGAACTCCAAAGCAATTAGACAAAAATTATGCCTTATTAAACAAACAACAGGAAGAGATAGCCATTCTTAATGAATCATTGACCTTGTCTGAAACTAAATTAACGATATGAGTAGAAGCTTGAAAGATAGCGAAGAAGAACGAGCAAATGTATTGTCCCAATATGAACTAATCACCAACGACCGCATTCATCTATACAAGAAAGTCAAAGAGTTAGAGGACATAAACACCAAAAGAGGTCAATCTTAACGAACCATCTTTCTTAGCCAACCTAAAGATGTAGAATTCTATGATCCTCGCCAAGGATTGGGATTTGAACCCACCACTAACCCTGAAAAAGTTAAGATACATTCTCTGTACAACATTAAGCGCTTTGGGTTGAGCCTTGAACAACTAAGGCCCTTCACAGAATCAAGTGAGGTGAATGGATCTGAAGAACGGGAACGGAGGAATAAAGAATGGGCCCAAATTGAGTATGATTACACAGAACTCAATAATAGCGGTAAAACGAGAGAGATACCACTCTCTGATGACTATATATTACCATGTGAGTAATAGCTTTAACTTATTAAATGCCTCTTTGCACTCGTCCCCGAAATTGAACGGTACGTCATTTGAAGTAGTCTTGACATCGCTTGAGCAATTTTTGAGAAGTCCTTAATAAATCTCCGGTAAAAACCTGCATGACCAAGAAAGCTTCGTAGTGGGTTGTGGCAAATTCGATATCAAATCTATCTTAGCCTTGTCTACCTCAATTCCTCGAGATGAAACTACATGACCTAGAACTATTCCTTCTTTAACCATAAAATGGCATTTTTCATAGTTAAGCACGAGATTTTTTATCAATGCATCGTTTGAGAACTTTGATTAGATTATCAAGGAAATGATCGAATGAATCTCCATAAACAGTGAAATCATCCATGAATATTTCAATACATGTTTCGACTAAATCAGAAAATATACTCATCATTCATCGTTGAAATGTACCCGGAGCATTACATAAACCAAAAGGCATGCGGCGATATGCAAACGTACCAAATAGACATCTGAAAGTAGTTTTCTCTTGATCCTCGGGTGCTACGACAATTTGATAATAACCAGAAAATCCATCGAGGAAACAGAAGAAAGACTTACCTGCCAGTCTTTCTAGCATTTGATCAATGAAAGGTAGCGGAAAATGATCCTTTCCTGTAGCCGCATTTAACTTACGAAAATCAATGCACATGTGCCAACCCGTCTGTAATCTCATCGGTACCAATTCATTTTTATCATTTTTCACAAGTGAGAAACCTGATTTCTTAGGAACAACGTGAACTGGACTTACCCATTGACTGTCTTGGAAATATTATCCCCATATCTAATAATTTAATTATTTCTTTCATAACTACCTCTTTCATTGCCGGATTGAGTTTACGTTGTGCTACCCGTATCGGCTTTGAATCTGGCTAAAGTAGGATCCTGTGCATGCATATCGAGGGACTAATCCCTTTGATGTCGGCCAAAGTCCCCTATCGCGCTCTTGTACTCTTTCAAAACGCGTATCAATTTCTCTTCTTGGATAGCGGTCAAGTCATTTGCAATAATGACTGTCAACGTTTCTTCATCTCCCAAATAGCAGTACTTGAGATGTTTTGGTAGATCCTTCAACTCCAATGTAGGTGTCTGTTCTATAGAGGGAACAATTTTTGCGTTAGGAATAGGTAGTGAAAAAGTGTTCTTACCCGATTGATCGTGAATTTCCGGAAGTGCATGTAATGTCATGAGCGCGTTTCTGATATCTTCATCCACTTCAAAATGCAAATCTTTTTCTGTTTTGCTAATTCTTAATCACAAAGTTGAGAGTGTCGTTAGTAAAATTACTCTTGAAATCAAATCGAACAAATGCATCAATCATACTAACGGATTCAGGTTCATCAGGATATTTCATAGCACCGAACACATTCATTGTAAGTTTTTGACCATCAAATTCAAAAGTAAGAGTTCCTGAATCAACGTCTATCTTTGTTTTAGCCGTTTTCATGAATGATCGACCTAATAAAATAACAGCAGAATCAAGTGCATGTTCATTACCCATGTCTACTATATAAAAATCAGCAGGAAAAATAAATTCACCACATTTTACCAACACATCTTCAACCAATCCTTCGGGATAAATAATGGACCAATTTGCTAATTGAATACAAATATCAGTGCACTTAAGAGGTCCCATACTCATCTCATTGAATAACGATAATGGCATAACATTGATAGAAGCTCCTAAATCTAACATGGCATTATTTATTTTTTCTCGTCCCTATAGTAACCGAGATAGCAAACATACCTGGGTCCTTACATTTTTGGGGAAGTTTTCGTTGAAGCGCAGCGGAAGCATTGTCACTTACTAGGATTTTTCCTTCGGCCTTCTAGTTCCTTTTGTTTGAGCACATTTCATTTAAAAATTTTGCGTAACGTGGAATTTGCTTGATAGCATCCAATAGTGGGATGTTGATCTTGACTTTGCGGAAGGTCTCCATTATACTCTTTTCTTCTTCCTCCTTTTTCGCTTTAGCTAGCCTTCCAGGTAAAGGTTGAGGAATTACAATATTAGGTTTATCAAAACAGGATCATTACTTACCTTCTTTGCATGGTCTTTAGTCTTATCTTCTCTTGGGGATTTTATGGGAACTTCTTCATGATTAGGCTGACCGGTCTCTTTCCTGTTTCGAAGAGTCATAATACTCACATTCTCTCTAGGGTTGATCTCAACTTGGGCCGCTAGTTTTCCTTTCTCGTTCTGCATTTGACTCATTTGTGCTGCGAGTTGAGACACTTGCCTTTCTAAATTGTGCATGCTTGAGCACATTTCGTTAATGCTCGATCGAGTTTCCTGTTGAAAAGTGGCAGTACTAGTTGCTAAATTCTTATCCAAAGACATACCTGGTTTTGATGGTGCGGCTTGTTGTGGAGGATTTGGTGGCCTTGGTGCTTGCTGCATGAAACCTGGCGGTCGATTTCCGTAACTCAGATTTGGGTGGTCACGTCATCCGGGATTGTATTGACTTGAGTATGGATCATAGCGTCTCTGAGATAGTCTTATGTATCCTCCAATTGCATTGGCTTGCTCGCTAAGATCAAACTGATGTGAAGGACAATTTGTTGTTGAATGTCCAGCAAATGTACATATACCACAAGCCTTTACCTGACTCGTTTTTCCAATCACATGTTTTTCCACAAGAGACGTTAGCGAATCTAATTTTTGCTCAAATGAAATAGTACTTACCTCGTTCATCCTTTGTTGACCTACATCTTGACGTGTTCGAAATTGTTGCGCATTTGTAGCCATGCTTGAGATAAGCCGACGAGCCTCGTCTGCTGTTTTATCGACCAACGCTCCTCCACTTGCTGTGTCACTCATATTTCTCTCCATGGGTAGCAAGCCTTCGTAGAAATATTGGATAACCGCTAATTTGAAAATTTGATGATATGGACAGCTTGCGCACAACCGCTTGAATCTTTCCCAGTATTCGTGCAGAGTTTCTCCGGTCATTTGTCAAATCCCTTAGATTTCCTTACGGATGTTTGCGGCACGAGATGCAGGGAAAAAATTTGCTAGGAATTTTTTAAGTTCGGCCCACGTAGTAATCGAACCCGATGGTAAGTAGTATAACCAGTCCTCTGCATGATCTGCCAGCGAGAACGGAAATGCGCGAAGACTTATCTGATCTTCCGTGACCCCGTTTGGCTTCATGGTTGAGCAAACCATGTGAAACTCCTTTAAATGCTTGTGCGGATTCTCACCTGCGTTACCATGAAAAGTAGGAAGTAAATGAATTAACCCTGATTTTAACTCAAAAGGTGTTTGAAGAATGGGAAATTCGATGCAGAGCGGCCGTTGATTAACATCCGGCGTGGCCATATCCCGCAACGTAAGACGGGGTGGCTGTTCGGTTTCCTCCATATCGCTTGCAGAAAATTCTTGTTCAGATTCCGTGCTGGATATGGATATAGTGGAATCCCTTTCCCTTTTTGCCTTTCGATTTGCCCTCGCAGTCCTCTCGATTTCTGGGTCGAATATTAGTATACATGTTCGAGAAGATCGGGGCATAACTAGAACAAAATGACCGAATTAAAAAAAATAAATCAATTAAGACACCACCTTCCCTGGCAACGGCGCCAAAATTTGGTCGCGTCGTAAACGGCCAAAAATAAATTAATCACCTTATTTACTAAACAAGAGTATAACGACAGTAGGGATCGTCTTCACAGAAAAATGGTTGATTTATTTCTAACTTCAAACTCGATCGATAATAATAATACTAATAATACTAATAATAATAATAACAATAATAATAGTAATAATGATGATGATGATAGTAATAATAGTAATAATAATAGTAGTAATAATAATATTTATAATTATAATAAGGATAATAATAATGTTACTAATAACAATAGTAGTAGTAATAATAATAATAATATAGGGGGGTTTGATGATATGATTTTTTTAGCGCAACAAAGGAAAAAAAAATGGTAAAAATATTTAAACTAGCAATGATAAAATAATAGCTACTAAACATGGTAATAAAAGAGCAAATAAAATTAATAATCTTGACTTGTCGAACAGATGATGAAATGGAGCAACTTACAACCCTGATTAAGCACTCTGTATTGTTTCTTAGCAGCTCCAACGGAAATAGACATAAAAGGTATATGGGAAGTATTTTATCTTTTCAAGCAAATCTTCTAACAAGAATTCTTCAGACTCATCGTCTCCCCTCACTGTCCTCAAACTCTCTTTCTCTCAGGGAATACGACAAACACTTGGTAAGCGATATAATGATGATGGTGAAAGAAGGGAGACGTAATCCCTACATAAAACTTTAAGGAACAGCTATCTCAAGAGGTGATCGTAAATGCTTAGCCGAAAGAAAATGGAACCGAATATTCTTCACAAGGTATGAAAACCACAATTAACTCAAATAACACACTTAATGTAAAATATATGGAAATTGAAAGTGTTTGACACTACTGAAATCAAAACAACAAGGATGAAAAATTATAGAACAAGATCTCTCTTCTAAGCTGCTCTCTACTATGCTCTCCCCCTTTCTGTATGCCTCGAGCTCTTTAAATAGAGAAATAAATCGCACTTAGTAAAATCAGGAACGAGTGATTGGAAAGAAAATCTCAAAATCACGCTTGAGCTGTAATCTTGATTCTTGATAGCTGCTCCTTGCGATCTTGTGTGTGCCGAGTGATTTATCTTTGCTCAATAACTTCCTCGAGCCTCGCGCGTGTTTACAGCTTGGATGTGATGGGTTTGAGAGGTATGTAATGCGTGAAATCCCTCTGCTAAGTTCCTCCAGCAATTTTTTAATACAAGTGACAACACTCATGGGCGGAATATATATAACATTCGCCCAATTCCCACTTTCAAGCTAGCCCTATTAGGTATGTTGTTTGGTTGGGCTTTTTTTTTCTTTTCTTGACTCCTTCAGCCATTAGTTCGTTGGGTTTACGGTGTTGTAATCTCCTTGAAATATCCACGTCCAAATACTATCATTTTTATCCAATTTGCTCTGATATCTGCAAGATATACAGTATAAATTAATTTTATGATATGTGAAGCATCTCGGATAAATAACGAGCATCATGCTTTTATGGGGTGTAAAATTAATGTAAATTATTGTTTTATCAGTTCTCTCACGAACCGGTGAATCCTCAACATCGTCTCTCGGTTGATTTCTTCCAACCTCTGCTCTAGATTCTTCCGGATGACCTTGAGTGTCCCATCACAGAACTTGTGGATTTCAGTCTTCAGCATCAACCTGATCTTCTTAGCGATTGGATTGTGGTAGGTGATGCCTAGGACTGAGCTGATGTGCACGTGATTGTTGGGAAGCCCTTCTATCTCAGGTCCTTTGTTGAGCGGAGCGATCATGTTGACCTTCTTCATGTTGCTCTCCAGAGCCATCCGAAGGCCGTGTGCGGCGAAGTACTTGACTTGGCGCATCATGAACCGGTAGAGCCCCTCGAGACCTTCTGTCTTGATGAAGCCTTGAGGACCTTTGTACTTCTCCACATAAAGCTGGTAGAGGTTGTACACCTCCTCGACGGGGAGATACGGTAGGTCGCTCTCGCTTAGTTCTTCACGAGTCCTATCTACTCGCTCGATGACGTAGTGAGGTGTTGGAAGTCCTCCTTTTGCACAGTAGACGGTGAGTAACTGACGGATTGGGGAGAGACTCTTGTAATGACTCTTGGCTTGGCCTTTAGTCATCCCCAATCTCACATCCGGTCCGAGGTGGGTCAGCATCCAGAGGTACGTCATTCTCTTTTGCTGATCCCGGTGAGAGATCCGTCTGAGCTCGAACTTGTTCGGCTTCTTGACTTTATTCGGTGACCTCCAAATGTGCTCATGAACTTCTTCAAGGAAGGGAATCTCAATTCTAATATCCTCCCACGGCGTGTCGATCAACGGTCCCTGGCGTTAGTCTTGTGGGGGAAACCGCTTGTTGCGCAATCAACTGTGGAAGCACTGTGGGATCTTGTTCATGGTCTTCACCTTCCTGAAGCTCTTCATCTTCTATCAGTAACAGGTCCACCGATGCTTGTTGTAGAAACTGCAGAACGTCCTTAAGCCGTTGTCTCTGATGCTCGTCGGGCATGGAATTAGTCATCCACCGTCATTCGAAGATGTACTTGTCAAGGAACTCATGTGGATTGACACCATGTCCTGATGGTCCCGGTTTATCTTGAGTGGCTGAAGGAGTAGCTTGGGTCTGCGCCAGAGCCACGAGCATGGCGGCACTTGCTTCTTCTTCCGAAAGCAAGGGGCTTGTGAGGGTCGTTGGTGTGGGCGGAGGCGTCCTTAAGGAGAAGAATGATGGGTTGATTTGGGCTAGAGTGGTGGTGCGGTGCGTGGTATGGGTTGTTTGGGTAGTTTGGGTGGTGGTTTGGGTTTGGCCTGCTCCAGCGCCTGTCTGCGTTGCGCCTGAGCCTTGTTCTTGGCCTTCACCTTGGCCACTCGTTGATGTCCTAGGCCTTTTCTCCCCCTCATGACGATCCTCTGGATCGTCATGTCGACGTCGTTTGCGTGAGCTTTGGCCTCGACAAGACTGAGTAGGTGGCTCAAGGAGATCCACGAGACTCTTGTAGAGTGATTCTTCCTGAGGCGTTCGGGTGGGAAGGCCGATAAGGCGGGCGAGAAGGATGTCGTGGAGCTGGGTAATGGAATTGTGTATAGGTTGTAGCGACCCGACTTCCTAGATACGTATTTTGGCGCATTTATGCAGCGTAAGCAGCGGAAAGCCCATTTAATTAAAACTTTTTAAAACGTATTAATACAAATATACACGAGTTCAATATTGTTCTCACGAGGTCCACATTTATTCATTGGGCCGGAGCCCAAAAATGTAAACACACGAAACATAATTTTAAATCACTCCACAGGTCGCGTCACATGTACTGCTCCGCCCTCAAAAGTCCGTGGAGGTACCGCCTTCAGCCGCCTCACCTACACACGTAAACCCTGAGCTTTTGCCCAGTAGATGAAAATATGCAATGCAAATGCTCTCACAACCCAATCCCGACACCTCCAGAATGCACACTCGACATCTCACGAATACACGCTTGTTTTCACCACACATCTTATTTCAAACACAGGGCCCTAGACTAGACACGGAATCCACGCATAAATGTCATAAAAAGCCATGATAGTACCTAAAACAATGGCAGGTAACGGCCCCATCTCGGTCTCAACCGTACCTAAAATAGTGACAAGCGGCCCCATCTCGGTCTCAACCGCGAGCGCTTCATCGAGTCGTAGCCCGACAAATAACATCAGTCACTCTACCCCACTCATCGACATTACCGAGACCCCGCAAGGTTATAACTCCCCTCATGACACGTGTATGCAAATGCCGTGCAAATAAAGTGCAACACATAAAATGCAAATTTTCATATAACGTATCGGCGCGAGGTATTAGCTCGGCCCGATCCAAAAACTAGCGTACACAAATAATTTGGGCCGAAAGCCCGCGTTCCGATTAAATCGGCCCGAAACCCTATCTACTAAACTCTCCCCTAAATTACAGTAAGAGTTCCAAAATTTTAATCTTTTTATCTTTAACTCCCAAATTTTTAAAATGATACATTCAATTCCTATTTTAGAAATATTTCTCCAAATTTTACTTCTAAAAATCCAAAATCTCATTATTTTATTTTTAAGGAAGCAAACTTGAAATTCCTTGACTCAATATTCGAAAATTTTATATAATTATAAAATTTCCAGGAATGATCCTCAAAATTTATCTAAGATTCAAAAATTTTCTCAAATTTCAAATCTGCCCAAATTTTAATATTTTTAGTTTAGACACGAAATTTTTATAGAATTCAGACTTGCCCCAAAAGTTTTGAAAAGTTCTAATTTCTCTCCAAACGAAATTTAGTATTAAAATATCCCCTGTTTGAATTTTTACATTTTTAGTCTCTATATTTTTGAAACTTGTCAATTTAGTACCCGAGTTTTTTTAAAATTGCACAAAGGACCCCAATAATATATTCCGAATTTAATATTTGTCCTAAAAGCTTTATATTTCTTTAAAAATATTCTCTGTTCAGAATTTTACAACACAGACTCCCCAGATTTTGCACAAAAAAAATCATAATGGGAATCCAGAATGCACGCTCTCAACATCTCTTCGAGTGTCTGGATTATTCTCTCAGACTGTCCGTCCGTCTGGGAGTGATATGCCGTACTAAAGGAAAGTTTCGTTCCCGTGGCCTTTTGTAAGTTCTCCCAGAATTGGAACCGAAACTTCGAATCCCGATCTGAGACGATTGGAAATCAAAATTCAATGGAGTCTCACAATTTCTTGTATATATAGCTCTGCGTACTTCTCCATGGAATAGGTTTGATTGATTGGCAGGAAATGAGCAGGTTTAGTCAATCTGTCGACGATTACCCAGATTGCATCATGACCCTTTACGTTTTTGTTAAGCCAACTACGAAGTCCATATTGATATGGTCCCACTTCCACTCGGGAGTCGTTAGAGGTTGCAACATTCCCGCAGGCATTTGATGTTCTGCCTTACTTTGTTGGCAGGTCAGTTACCGTTGTAGAAAGGCAGCTATATCTTTCTTCATTCTTGGACACCAATAGTTCATTCGTAAAGCTCGATATATATATATATAAAATATATATATATATGCTCGGAATGTTTCGAGTAGGCTGTCGTATGCGCCTCTGTCATTATAGTTACGAATTTCTTCATTGGGTGGTACATATAAACGACATCGGAATTGTAAACTTCCGTCGCCTCGAAATTTGAACTCCGACAGAACATTCTCGTCTTGTTCTGTACAAATCTTTATATATAATTCGTCTTCTTTTTGTGCCTCAATAATTCGTTCTAACAGCGTTGGTTTTAAAGTCAACGTTGCCAGCTTTTTTGATCTCCCCGAAGTTGATTATTTTCACTTCGAGTTGGCACAAGTCCGTATTCACTGATTTACAGCTCAAAGCATTTGCAACACGTTCCCTCTGCCTTGGTGATAATTTATCACTCAGTCATAGTCTTTTACTAACTCGAACCATCGTCTTTGCCTCATGTTCAACTCCTTATGCGGGAAGAAGTACTTTGGGCTTTTATGGTCTGTTAAAATCTCTCATCGTTCTCCATATAGATAATGTCGCCAGATTTTCAGGGCAAACACCACGGCTGCGAGTTCTAAATCGTGTGGAGGTAATTTTTCTCGTAGGATTTTGAGCTTTCGGGAGGCATCCGTAATTACCTTCCCGTTCTGCGTCAACACGCATCTCAAGCATTTTTTTTGAGGCATCACTGTATAACGAAAATCTTTCGATACCAGAGGGTATTGTAAGAACATAAACTGTTGACAGTCGTTTCTTCAACTCCTGGAAGTTTTCTTCACATCCTTTCGTCCACTTAAATGGAACGTTCTTCATAAGTTAAGTCTGGCTTTCTTCACCGTTATTGTCACGATGAGCAGCTGCCGTTGGATCCAAGATGGTGCGCGATCTAGTGGTCAGGATTTGAAGGCTGAAGATTTTTAATTATGTTCCTAGGATATCGCGCGAAAAGATCGACGGCTGAGATGTTTAAGAAGTGAAAAATCGGATAGTGAATCGTGAGCGTTGGATCAAAAATCGGACGGATGATAGTGAAGGTGCTATTTTACTTATAGAGTCGCATGCGATTCTTGCTCTAACACGCAGAAATGCAATACCACGTGGCGACTTGTGGAGCGTTCGATCGGATAAAATGGACGGTGAAGATAGATCGCGAATTCACGCTTAAAACATGCTTTCTATCTTATTAATGTCGGATTTCCAGTTCACTTTCTCGAGCATGTAACTTCTTTTAGAGTGAAAATCATCGTGAGGTGAAAACACGAGAGTTGTAGAAGAGATATGTAACTTCCGTGTTGTGATCAATAAGAAAGGAAGCTCGGTTGATCCGTGGACATAGACTGAAGTTCAGCCGATTTTGTGCGTTAGTTCGTCGTAATTTCATTGATACGACAGAGTCTGCGCAGTGCATGTAAATACGGCATTGATTTAAACGTGAGCAAAATTTCTTTGTCGCAATGGACATCAACATCTTTCTTCGAGATTTTGGATTGGATTTTGGTGATAAAAGTCCAATGTGATTTTCTTCTTTTGTGTGATCTCTCAAATCAAGATTACGGCGTTCGAAGAAAAAACTGATTTCGAAATTTATGAAGTTTATCTTTATACGGCGTTTGAAGGAAACTCGAAATTAATACTGATTATCCTTCGCTTCACTCACGCCTATAAATAGGTACTTGATGCACGCTATTTTGCACCACAGCACAATTCTCTCCAACCACATCATTTAATTTTCGCAATGTATAATCTTTGAGGAAATGCGGATCGTGAGGATGTTCCTCAGGAACCTTTTTGGAGGGAAAATCTCGAAAAGCTTAAATTTGAGTTATTCCTTCTTTTGGGATTGCTCTTCGCTGCAATCGCCATTTTTGTGATGTTGGTTGCCACTCACTGCACTTGTGTTTAATTTGTGAAAGGTTAAGTCATGGGAAGCCGCATCTTTGTCGGGCATATTGGAAAAAGACGCCGGCAGAACTTACCGAACGTCGTCGATGCTTTATCTTATAAGTTTTTTTTTATGTACTCGCTATGCATCGACTCTATCATGTTTTCTCTACGTCCACGTCTCATTTTCAAAATTGTATACAAGCTCCGAATTTTAAAAATTTTATATCTTTCGACTTTCTTTTATTTCGTCGTTTATTTTATTTTAGCTTCCCGAATTTCATCTTGGTCCAATTCGGTCAAGCCCAAATTTAGAAAGAAAGCCCAAAATTTAAATTTCGCCGAATTTCCAAATTGACCCGAATTTTTACCCAAATTTCAAAGCAACCCCAAATTTGATCAAAGATCCGAATTTTTGATCATTCTCTCCCTACCTTAATTTAACCGAGATTCTCCTACCAATCTAAGTGTAAAAGTACGAAATCTCTAACTTTCGAACACATCCAGGAGCACATAAAATTCACACTAACATTCACGTAAAACATATATCAGAAAATCGTAAAGCACATAATTACGTATTAAACTTACAAGCGTAGGCTGATCCTCCAGGCTTTTGAGCGGCAGTACATGGACAAACTACAGAATCTATAACCACGCTCTGATACCACCTATAACGACCCGACTTCCTAGATATGTATTTTGGCGCATTTATGCAGCGTAAGCAGCGGAAAGCCCATTTAATTAAAACTTTTTAAAACGTATGAATAAAAATATACACGAGTTCAATATTGTTCTCACGAGGTCCACATTTATTCATTGGGCCGGAGCCCAAAAATGTAAACACACGAAACATAATATTAAATCACTCCACAGGTCGCATCACATGTACTGCTCCGCCCTCAAAAGTCCGTGGAGGTACCGCCTTCAGCCGCCTCACCTACACACGTAAACCCTGAGCTTTTGCCCAGTAGATGAAAATATGCAATGCAAATGCTCTCACAACCCAATCCCGACACCTCCCGAATGCACACTCAACATCTCACGAATACACGCTTGTTTTCACCACACATCTTATTTCAAACACAGGGCCCTAGACTAGACTCGGAATCCACGCATAAATGTCATAAAAAGCCATGATAGTACGGCCCCATCTCGGTCCCAACCGTTTATAACAATGGCAGGTAACGGCCCCATCTCGGTCTCAACCGTACCTAAAATAGTGACAAGCGGCGCCATCTCGGTCTCAACCGCGAGCGCTTCATCGAGTCGTAGCCCGACAAATAACATCAGTCACTCTACCCCACTCATCGACATTACCGAGACCCCGCACGGTTATAACTCCCCTCATGACACGTGTATGCAAATGCCGTGCAAATAAAGTGCAACACATAAAATGCAAATTTTCATATAACGTATCGGCGCGAGGTTTTAGCTCGGCCCGATCCAAAAACTAGCGTACACAAATAATTTGGGCCCAAAGCCCGCGTTCCGATTAAATCGGCCCGAAACCCTATCTACTAAACTCTCCCCTAAATTACAGTAAGAGTTCCAAAATTTTAATCTTTTTATCTTTAACTCCCATATTTTTAAAATAATACTTCAATTCCTATTTTAGAAATATTTCTCCAAATTTTACTTTAAAAAATCCAAAATCTCATTATTTTATTTTTAAGGAAGCAAACTTGAAATTCCTTGACTCAATATTCGAAAATTTTATACAATTATAAAATGTCCAGGAATGATCCTCAAAATTTATCTAAGATTCAAAAATTTTCTCAAATTTCAAATCTGCCCCAAATTTTAATATTTTTAGTTTAGACCCGAAATTTTTATAGAATTCAGACTTGCCCCAAAAGTTTTGAAAAGTTCTAATTTCTCTCCAAACGAAATTTAGTATTAAAATATCCCCTGTTTGAATTTTTACATTTTTAGTCTCTATATTTTTGAAACTTGTCAATTTAGTACCCGAGTTTTTTTAAAATTGCACAAAGGACCCCAATAATATATTCCGAATTTAAAATATGTCCTAAAAGCTTTAAATTTCTTTAAAAATATTCTCTGTTCAGAATTTTACAACACAGACTCCCCAGATTTTGTAAAATTTCGATTAAGTCCCTAAAATTTTAAAATAACTATTTTATAGGCTGTTTTGCGACAGTTACGTATTTCTCAATGATAAAGAGGTAAACGATGTCCGATGGACCTGAAATTTTAACCACACATAATGGACTTGCAAATCTAAATTCGGTCCAAAGGGATCCTTAATCCGAGGTCTAGATTGTGAAATATGAATTTTTTAAACCTCATGGCCGAAATGAATAAAGAAACCCTAAAAAAACTCTAATCTTTCCTATGTTTTATCCTAATTCTTAATCTTAAAATCCTCTATCCTTATTTCTAAATACTCATGGTCCTCCTAAGCTAACCGAAATATATATATATATATATATAATGAATAATTCATGCAAATCAATCATCACTATCACGTAAACACGAAGAACTCAATGAAGAACATGCAAACACGTAAAAATTCGAAAATTCCCAATATTGTTTACGTATGTAGGTGATCTTCACCTACCTTACGTCCGTAGAGAGCTACGTTACGGTTTATTTTGACGTGATCCCGATCCTAGGGTTTCGATCCCGAGTCCCTCCACGTCCGCGAGCTTCTCCCTCTTCTCCTTCTCTTATTTATCTTCTTTCTTTTTTTCTTTCCTTTCCTCTCCCTCACGTTCTCCTCTCCATCTCCTCATTATCCTTTTTTTTGCTTATTTCATTTATGTCCTTATGAGGTATATTAGGTGTATTAGTTGTATTAGGTCTTGTCTCATTAGGTGTATTAGATGTATTTGATTCACTTACTAAGACATTAGGTGATTAGATTGTCTCCATGTATTTATAAGGTGGCATTAGGTTTAGATCTTGTCCTCAAACTCACATGGAGGTTTTATTATATTTATTAGGCCTTTAAATAGATTTTTGTCCATTATGATTTTTTTTTATTTCGTCGATAATTTTTATTATTATTACTTTTAATTTTTTTTTATTTGGACTTTCACTTTTTGTTTTCGGCCCAGTTGTAAATTTTGGGCTCGTCTCGAAAATGATTTCGCACATTTCGAATATTATTGAAATAGTCCGCATTAAATTTTACGGGTATTACATAGGTTGATGCGGATTGAGGAATCTGCTAGTGGGTCGGTGGTAAAGGGTTGTGGGGTTGGGTGTGTTGGTGCTGAAGGGCCCTCGGAGACGGGTGCTTTCCCAGCATCGCGCTAGGACGTCTCGATGGCTGCGAGCACTCTCTCCATCATCTTGTCTTCTAGGGATTTGATGGCTGTAGAGAGCGTGGTCTGGAACTGGGCTTCAGTCACGAACTGGACGGACGCCTCCGTCGAAGATGGACCAGGTCGACTAATGTCGCCTATTAGCAACCCTTGAGCAGACACCGGCTCCTCAGGTTGGCTCGCAGTCACTTGAGGTTGTGACTGTTGGAGACTTCCACCCAATCAAAGAGTCGAATCTTGAAGATTCTCCTCTATGGGTGTTACGGCAGGTTCTGAATGAACCTTCGAACCAGATACCGGTAACTGTGCGGCGGCTCAAGATTGAGCGAAGAAATGTCCGCAACACTTGAAGGTAAGATCGGAGCGATGTCTGATGTGGTGGTGACGGTGGTGAAGAGAGACTCCAGTTGAATACTTAGTCTTCTTGGAATTCGTCTCATTAGTTGGATCTCCTCATCGGACTCCGTGTCAGATGAGGTGGCTGTGTGAGGAGTGGGTTCACGTTTAACGTCCTCACGAGCCTGTTCCGCCACCGGTGGAAGTGATTTTTGCCCCGCTTCTGCCTCGGGCTGTGCTACTTGTTGAAGAACCTCTTCAATGGGCTCTTCGAGCACATCTACATGGATGGGCACTTCCACTTGGAGCTCCTGATTTTGTGTTTCAGCTTCCATTTCTAGGGCCACTTCATAGATCATCGTGACATCAGGATCTGGTAGCTGAGTTTCTTAGACTGGGGGCTCCTGCTAAAGCTCGTGGGCCACTGCATCAATCATCGTGTCCTCAGGGCTTTGTTGTTGGTGAGGGCTGACTGTGAAATCTGTCGAGGGGCCTTTGATCATCTGTTCCGTCCGATGATTCCCCCGACAGAACCTTTGGTATTCGGCTCCCGTGGGGTCGGCGAGCCTCAACAACTCGAACAGTATGGCCATTGATGACTGGTCCAAATCCGTTAGCTTGTGAAAGAATTTCAGCCGCGGTGGTTGGTAATTCCCTCCAGGAGGTAGACGAGGGATGTTCAGCTCGTACATCTCCATGTATTGTCGGATGATGACGGAGAACCACCAGGCGTACGACACATTCTTTGAGCGTTTGTTTTCCCTCTGCCTGATCTGCTCACCTAGATCATTCCAGATCAGTTGAACGAAATCGTAATTCCGCGAGAAGGCGATTCCGTGGAATATTCTGAGAATGTTGCCGTTGCCTTTGGCGAAGCCGACGTGCTTAGGTGATAGACATTTGTTGATGATTCCAAACAATGTCTTCCAAGGGTGAGGGATTCCGTTGCTCTAAACTTGAGCAAGCTTGGCCAGCGGCGGACAGTATCCCATCTGAAGAAGTCACGCACGAGCTCCGCTTCAGTAGGAAGGGTGTCATAATTTGGGCTGTAGGGGAGGTCGAGGATAAGACCGAAGTCATTGTTGGTCCCGATTGCACCAAACAAGGAATCAAAGAGGCTTAGATGGGATGAAAAGGGAGAGGTTCTCACCTTCAAGTGTGTGTATTGTGTGAAAAGTAGGGTTAGCCTTTTGATCTTTGATTACTTTGAAAATAGTGCTGGAAAAACCTTATATACCACATTAACCCTAGGTATATTAAGGCCCAAACACTAAAGATTAACTAATTACAATCTAGTCCAAAGCCCAAACTAAAAGGATAATTACAAAAGATAACTCAAGACTTAAACTATTGACACAATCTATTTAATATCCTAACAATCTCCCCCTTTGTGTCAATTGTTGGGAGTCTTGGATCTTGGGCGTAGTGATGGTGGATTAGCGAGTGTGTGTTCCGCGAAGTCCAAGCTTGAACTCGAAGGCGCGGAGATTCCTTCGAAGAACGATGCGATCAGCTATAGCGTCAATGAACTTCGCGAATTTGGATCGGCAGTGTGGGTCTTCTTCTGAAAGGATGCGACAAATTCTCATGAGCTTGTCTTGGATGATGGTGAGTGTCCCATCCGAGAACTTTGCCACTTCGTAGCAGCGCAGTAGCCTCATCTTTCCCTTGTAGCTCGAGTAAGCGACCGCCGGATCATCTCCGTCAATCACATCGCCCTCTCGATAGTCGTCCGCGTTCTTGAAAGATGGGCGAGTCAGGTTCACCTTCTTTAGGTTGTGCTCCACCGCCATCTGCAGATTGTGGGAGGCGAAGAATCTCACCTGTCGGAGCATGTGTCGCTTGAAAGCCACGTAGCCCATAGTGACCGGTTCAGCCCCTACTAGATGTCCAGAACTTCTGACGACGAGTCTGAACTGCTTCATGGATTCCAGCATGCTGTACAGATCACCCAGGCGCAGAAACTTGAAGTCCGCCTCGCTCACTTCATTGTAGCTCTCATCCTGCCTCATTACCGTGAACACTGGATAGTGGACATGTCCTTTCGACTCCTGGCGAATGTCAGTGACTTTGCAGATGGGAGCTCGATTCATCTCAAGAGCGATGTTTTCCTCATCGGACAGCGTCCGCTTTGTGCACTTGTGGCAAAGAAGGCTCCATCGGTAGAGCTTCTTCTTCTCCTCGCTCCAGTTTTGGATATTCATCAGCTCATATTCATCGAAGACTGTGATGACCTGCTCCTTGCGCCGCCAGATCCTCTTCCTGATCTCTTCTTGGAAACGTGCGGTGATCTTCTTGTTTTCCCACGGTGCTTCCGGTTTATCCGGCGTTGGCACATCCGGTTGAGCAGCAGGAGCCTCAGCTTGCTGCGCTTGAAACTGTAGGATGTTCTGGAGCTCGGCGGCTTCAGCGTCGTACTCCTCCACATTCTCATTGTCTGCAGTGTTGATCAGTGTAAGCGATGCTTCCTTTAGCAGACGTCGAGCATTCTCCACCAATTTCCTGGCTGCTACTGCATCGGCGGGTGTGTAAAGCCATTCATCGTTGAAGATGTAGGCCTCGATCTCGTTCTGCGCGCAATAAAAGTCCTCGGGAGCCACGTTGGGGTCGGTATTGAGAGGGGTAGAGCTGTGAAGCGGCGAGGGTGTTGCGTCGGAGGAGGTTGTGGATTGTGGGGATGGTTGTGGTGGGGACTCTGGGGGCTCGGTTGATGTAATGGTTTTGGCGAGGATGATTTGGGTGTCGGGTGGCGTAGATGTGGTGGTGGCCTCTAATGTCGATATGACAGTTAGAGGTTCTGAGAAGGTAGGTGGAGAAGATGTGGTGGTAGTCTCTAATGTCGATGTGATGATTAGAGTTTTGGAGACGGTGGGTGATTTGGCTAGTGACTCGGGGTTAATAGGATGGGATTTTTGGTTGGTGGGGTGTGAGGTTTCGGTCGCGGGCGTCGTTTCAGGTGCAGAGGAGGAAGGCGGCATCGATTGGACAAGTCCTTGAGTTTGGCCTTGCTGCCTATTCTCCCCCTCGCGTCGATCATGATCACCGTCTTGATCGTCGCGTTTGATCCCGCTAGACTCGCCTTGAGCGCGGCAAGTCATCGATTGAGTCGTGATGGCCTTCATTTGCTGTTCCTCCTCGTCGAGTTCCGTCATTGATTCGAATCGGGCTCGGAGGATGTAGAAGAGCTCCTTTGCGGAAATGGAGGAGAGAACAGCTTCTGCGTCCACATGTTGCGTTGGTGGTGGCGTCTCTGGGGCCACACCTTTGCCTTTGTCGCGGGTTGACGCATCGAGACCCGCATAGACTTTATCGAGGATGGACGCCTCAAGAGTCTTTGCAAACTCTTGAAGAAGAGCCTCTAGCGCGGTCTCGGTGACGAAATGGGGTAAGTCTAACAAGTTGGAGTCACGAAGAAATCCAACTGACACCGAATCGGAGAAGATAGCCGATCGGCCGCCCGTTTGCACAGGACGGGAAAATACGGGGTCACTAAGACTTCCCGTTGTCATCATCGATGAGACAGACTCAAACGAATGATGGCCTAGGCTCACGGTTGTGGTGATGTTGGCCGTGCTAGGTCTTCCGCTCTCCGTCACAGAGACATCACCGAGCGTTCCGACAGAATCACGAAGACTCTGTAGTGCAGTAGAAAGTGTATGTGTCCTAGAAACATATGAAATTATGGGGAGTGAGGGCACTATACTCGATGTGAATGAAGAGGATGCAGTCTGAGGCGGGGGACTACTTGTTTCAACATCGACTATCTCCAAGTGGGATGTCGATGGCATACGTGGCTCCTCGTGGAATGAAATATCTTCTTGTAGAGAGGAAGATAAGTGGATTGGTGGGGTTGTTTGCGTGGTTGAGCCATGTGCCACATCTTCTACTCGAGAGGTGAACACATCACCCCCTGCACCTATGGTTTGGGCTCGGCTTGTTTGTGGCTGAGGAGGTCGATCGTTTTTCCGTTTTGATCGACGCTCCGTGGTGCGGCTTACGTCATCCTCGCGCGACCGATTTTTCGATACGCGGGTGGAAGAGGATGCGGCACGGCTCGATGACTTTTTAGAAGTGGTGGTGGGGTTTTGGCTAGTCCCGGGGTTAGGAGCAGCGGGGTTGGTCTGCTCCGTAGGGACAATGGATAGTGGACGGGGACTCTCGCGGAATGAAGCGGTGGAGGCACAACATTCTCGAACATGCGGGTTTGTCGGGTCGGCATAGGCGAGGACTTCGTCTGGAATGACCATGGCGTGTCGATCTTTCGCCGTAGTATTTTTCTTGGCGAACTTCTCGACAACCGGAATTACGAAGTGTTCACTCGTCGGGGGGATGCGAATGCCGGTGGAGAACAGGCGGAAGTGTTTGATGAGCGCTGGGAGCCACCGCATGTAAGGTACAAAGCGGTTCTTGACGTCCTTGGCGACTTCCCGATCGCGACGTTGAATCATGGAGATGAGATCCATCCAGATGATCTCAGTGTAGTTGTACTTGCGGTTGTGTGCGATTCCGGTTAGGATGGTAAGAATTTGGTGGTTCCCGCGGTCCTGGCCGGCATGTTTGCCTGACATGCACTTGTTCAGTAGGAGGTACAGTGTGCGCCAGGGTTGAGGTAGGTTGCGTGTGGTGACTTTGCTGAGAACTAGTGGGCCTTTCTTATTCTTGTTTTCAGGTTGATATCCCAATCTGTCGATGTCCTCGATGAGTCGTTCGTGCGTTGGAAGTGGTTCGTAAGGTGAGTAGACAGGGAGTTGAAGTACTTCTTGGACAATCTTGCAAGTGAGGACTACAGTTTCTTGATCGATTTCGGCGGACATTGCTGAAATGCGGTAGTGTAGTCCAGCAATCTGCAATGTGTGCCAGAACTGCTGGAGATAGACTTGGGCTTCTGGCTCGCCATGAGTGAGGGCGTGTCGGAGGGGATGCCCTTTGAGGATCTCTATGATGATGGGGGCATCACACCTAAAGTTGTCCAAGTCCACCATGTGATTGTTTGGTATCAACGCAGCCCATCGACTTGTTGGGAAGACCTGCTCGATTGGTGGAACGAATGTCAGCGTATTTAGCTCGATACGAGCGACGTCCCTTTGAATTGCTGCAGCCTCAAGTGCTTCAAGTGCTTCTCGGGTTGTGTTAGTCATATCTGTGCTCGACAGTAATTGTAGCATGATTAGTACGGACTAAGTCGCGAGAATATGGATATAAGTAAGTCGTGGGTGAAACAATAAAACGAAACATAAAAGTGCCCAAAATCGTAAAGCTAAAAATAAAATTAAAATTAAGATTAATGGTAAGTTAGTGTCCATTTGAATTAAAGTTGTTAAGATTGAATGATCATGTGATGGCGAGTTTCGACAATCTTTTGGTACATGAGAAAAATTTCGTAGTAGAGCGACAATTTTCGCTTGTAGTGAAAAATTTCGCGTGTAGTGTAAGATTTTCGCAAGTAGTGGAAAATTTTCGCAGATTAAGGAATTTCACACGTTATCCAAAAATTTCCGCATGTAATGGAAAATTTCGCAGATTATAACACGTAGACAAGTCGAGAGAAAATTTTCGCATTTAGTATAAAATTTTGCATGTAGTGGAAAATTCTCGCAAGTTATGGAATTTCACAAGTTATCCCAAAAAAAATTTTCGCGGTTAAAATATTTTCTCAAAAGGTATTAAGTTTTCGCAAGTAGAGAAGTTTTCAAGTTAGCAAAAATTTCGCAAGTTTTGAATTTTCTCAAGTGATATGAAAGTTTCGCCGAGTGATAAAGCTTTGAAGAAAATCTGCTTAAGTGATAATTTTTCTCGGGTTGAAATTTCTCAATTTGACAAGTGAAAAGAAATTTGTCGGATTGACAATTTTCTCATATTGAGAGAGTTTTCGTGGTCCGCGAAAAGATGATGCATGTAAGGGTTAAGAAATTATTGAACCACTGTAGCTGCGAGAGAATTGATCAGCATGGATCCGAGAAAAATTTAAGTTTATGGATTGAGAAATTTTTGGGTCACTGTAGTTGCGAAATAGTGAGGATGCGAAAAGATGTAATATGAAGTGAGGTGTATGAAAATTTCGCGGGGCATGACTTCACTGTAGCACAGAAAAAAAATTTAACGTAAGGGAAAAAATTTCTCGGATGAAAATTTTCGCGGGACTTTCCTCACTGTGGCAGCGAAATTTTAACGCAAGGAATTTCTCGAATAAAGTTTCCGCGGGACCTCACTCACTGTAGCTGGGAAAATCTATCGTTAAAGTATTTTCTCTGAAAAATTTTCTCGGTGAAGAACACTGTGCGAAAACGTACGAAACGACGCTATAATTTTTGCCTTAGAACCACTCAAATCTTAACCAAAACGCAATAAACTGGACTCAATCGACTCGAAATTTGACGGGCAATACATATTTGGGGGTTTTAAACACCAAAATCGTATCACGCGGCCGAATCGAAGCCGAGAAAATAATTCTAACCTAAAAATTTTAAACACGAAACTGGGCAAAATCATGATTAAAACGAACGGAGATGGGTTTATTTGAGGTGTATTCATACCGAAAAGCTGATTTTGAAGACGGAAAATGCTGGAAAAATGAGTGTGAATGCAGATTTGACGACGACGACGAAGCGTGAAGTTGAGAAATTTTCGAAGAGGAGGGTGCGAAATTTTTGAATTTTTTCTCGGGAAGTTGGAAAGTTGTGAAAAGGGTTAAGTATTTTGGGGTTTTGAGACTATTCATGCGAGGTTTTGAGTAAATGGGCCGAATTTCGCGGGCTTGGTCAAAATTGGGTCCAATTGGTGTCCAATTGGTCCAATTTTGACTCTGTTTGACCAAAATTAAAATTTTGACATTTGGATCAATTTTAACGAAAATTTGGTATCAAAAACTCTCCCTTAATAAAATGAATCGTAAACCCTTTTTTTTTATAAGAAAAATCAGAAACTCCCCCTTAATCGAAAACTCCCCCTCAAGAGATATAATTCAGCCTACTTCGCGAAATTTACACAAGACACATAGAAAATGGAGTAAAATTAAAATTATATACACTTTATCAAAGTTCATGTAGGGTCGATTGATCATAACTGAAGATTCAACATGCCCAACATAGTCACAAGGTGTTGGAATCGTTTGACATCCAACGGTTTTGTGAAAATGTCGGCCAGTTGATCTTCTGTAGTGACATAGTGCAATTCAATCGTCCCTTGTTCGACATGTTCTTTGATGAAGTGGTGACGAATATCTCTGTGTTTTGTTCTCGAGTGATGCACTGGATTACTCGTCATCGCAATCGCACTCTTCGAGTCACAATAAATGGGAATTTTATCAAAATGAAAATTAAAATCTCGTAGTTTGGTTCTCATCCACAAAAGCTGTGAACAACAACTAGCGGCGGCGACATATTCTGCCTCCGTCGACGAAGTTGAGACACTTTTGTTTTTGAGAAGACCAACTCACGAGTTTACCGCCGAAGAAGTGTGCAGCTCCAGAGGTGTTTTTCCGATCCATCTTGCATCCTGCGTAATCCGAGTCAGAGAATCCAACCAGTTTGAAGTCCGATCGAGTGGGGTACCACAAACCCAGATTGGGTGTTCCTTTGAGATAGCGGAGAATCCTTTTGACAGCAGTGAAATGGGATTCCTTAGGTGAAGCCTGAAAACGAGCGCAGATTCCAGTCGAGAGAACGATATCCGGTCGACTAGCAGTGAGGTACAGAAGAGAGCCTATTATCCCACGATAGACGGTTTGGTCAACGAGAGCACCAGATGGGTCCGCGTCGGGTCGGCCAGAGGGTGACAGAGGTGTAGCAGCAGTCTTAGCATCCTTCATTCCATATTTCTCGAGGATGTCATGGATGTATTTGGACAGGTTGATGAAGATTCCGTCGGGGAGTTGCTGTAATACCCGTAAATTTTGGTACGGGATTTTGATGTAATTAAACTAGCAAGTGGATTTTGTGAATAAGGAATGTTCATTGGAAAATTAAATTAGGGTCACTAAAGCACTTTCGAAATTTAACAAAAGAATTTTTAAATGATAATGTAATAATGAAAAGATTAAACCTTGGGCTATAATAGGTATATTGAATATCGAAATCAAGGCCCAATTACTAAGAAAAATAAACGTAATATGATTGCTTAAGCATAAGGTAAACCGTCATTGCCTGTCATATCAATCTCAAGTTTCGAAAACTTTACCATGATATATCCATAAGTTCATATGTATAACAAACCCTCACAAACTAAAAGAACCTTACACGAATAACAGAGGAACTCGACTTTAGTTATCCAAGAATTCGACAAGCTAGGGTCTGAAGAAAGGTATAACCTCTTTGTACTGGGTGTTTACTTCGTTTTGAGTATTAATATATTATTACGTGGGTATGTGATAATCTTAGGAAGCTTTCATGTTAGGAAAAAGAAAGATCGCGATGAGTTGATACCTATATTATTTTCGATGGTTGATAATTCTAAGAACTACTTTATCAAAATAATGTTAGGACGTTTCAGTGTAGGAAATATTTTGAAGGTTGAATTTAAAGTGTACCATATTCTGGGTTAGAACTAAGTTTTGAAGCTGATCAAGATGATACCACTTTTTAGGGTTTTGGGGGAGAATTACGGTTTTCAGAAGATCTCGATATAAGTAATAGGTCTCGATATTATTTAGAGGTCTCGACATTTGTTTTCTCGACATTTTAATGAGTAAGGATCTCGATAGACTATGAATTAATGATTTCGACCTTATAATGAAATAGCTCGACATTTGTATTTCGACATTTTGTAGGAATAGATCTTGACATTTATTAGATCTTGAGAAGTAATAGATATCGACAAACAAATGATCTCGACAATATAGTAGTCTCGAGATTTATTTTTTAATACATAAAAAGATTTCGACATGAATGATCATTAGATCTCGAGATCCAATGGTGTTTTCCTATATAGAATTTTAGATATACAGTAGAAAGAATACGATATATTAGTGTCGACATTTGTAAGCTGTTGATATTTATTAAAGATCTCGACATTAGTATACTTTCGACATTAGTATGATTTCCACAAAAAAAAAATCTCGAGAGGTGTTGATAATAATAATAGTAAAGAGCTCGACATTGTATGGAAAAGATTTCGACACTGTTTAAATATTTCGACACCTAACATAATTTCAGTAGTTTAAAAGTGTTCTACACTTAATAAATTTTTGGTATTTTAGAATTTGCTATTTCTAGGGTTTTTAATATTTTAGGGTGTATTTATTTTTAGGAATTTCATTATTTTTAGGTTTTCATAAATTTTAGGGTTTTCATCATTTTAGGGTTTTTGTGACTTTTAGGGTTTCGAGACTTAGATTTTGGAAATTTCGAAGTTAGTTGACTTACTAAATATACTGATATAATAATTTTGTGCTCAGAGATTCGAACTGTAGGGAATTCACCAGGAGTGTCGACCGATTTTATCAGGAGGACAGGTAGGTGAATCATTCATCTAGGACACATAAACGCTTACCTACTATTATGTGATTACGTGACTTATGTGATTTACGTGTTTTACGTATGTTTTACGTGACATCACGTTTCATGTGTATCGCGTATATGCATGACATCGCACGACATGGTGAGGATAATGACCACATTAGTGGTGACACCTTAAGGCTTAAGGTGTCGATTGAGCGGGGTAGAGTGTGCCGATTTTGGCAGTCAGACTCGTAGCGGAGTTGAGGTTGGACTCGCGGGGCATCTGACGGGTGTAACGACCCGTCCCATACCGGGTGTCACTATAGCATCGGTCCCTACCGGGACGAGTGGGGTTGGGCCCACCACACTCCGACTGATAGTCTGGCCCCACTGTACCACCATTTAACCTTTTAGCGTGCTTCGTGCACTCGCTCACACGCACCCTGAGAAACTTCCCAGGGGGTCACCCATCCCTAGATTGCCCCAAGTCAAGCATGCTTAACGTCGGAGTTTCTATAGATGGACTCCCGAAAAGGTAGGTCGACCTTGGTGATATGAGTAGTACTATCAATTCTTTTATACGATTCTTAGCCTGACACACCCATACATTGTCAGTCTCCGTATCCCCTCTCATTCTGGTGTTGGATCGGTTCGTTCATGTACCCCTTCGCCTAGAAGCCTGCCAGGAGCCGCTCATTGTCCGTGCACCCTGGCACCGGCGATCACTCCCCGCCCTATTCGGCCCCGGGCGTCACATGCCCACCAGCTTTCGCCTGGTTCGTCCCCGAACCAGCACCGTACTGCGAGAGGTTGTGCTCTGATACCACCTGTAACGACCCGTCCCATACCGGGTGTCACTATAGTATCGGTCCCTACCGGGACCAGTGGGGTTGGGCCCACCACACTCCGACTGATAGTCTGGCCCCACTGTACCACCATTTAACCTTTTAGCGTGCTTCGTGCACTCGCTCACACGCACCCTGAAAAACTTCCCAGGGGGTCACCCATCCCTAGATTGCCCCATGTCAAGCACGCTTAACTTCGGAGTTTCTATAGATGGACTCCTGAAAAGGTAGGTCGACCTTGGTGATATGAGTAGTACTATCAATTCTTTTATACGATTCTTAGCCTGACACGCCCATACATTGTCAGTCTCAGGATCCCCTCTCATTCTGGTGTTGGATCGGTTCGTTCATGTACCCCTTCGCCTAGAAGCCTGCCAGGAGCCGCTCATTGTCCGTGCACCCTGGCACCGGCGATCACTCCCCGCCCTCTTCGGCCCCGGGCGTCACAAGCCCACCAGCTTCCGCCTGGTTCGTCCCCGAACCAGCACCGTACTGCGAGAGGTTGTGCTCTGATACCACCTGTAACGACCCGTCCCATACCGGGTGTCACTATAGCATCGGTCCCTACCGGGACCAGTGGGGTTGGGCCCACCACACTCCGACTGATAGTCTGGCCCCACTGTACCACCATTTAACCTTTTAGCGTGCTTCGTGCACTCGCTCACACGCACCCTGAGAAACTTCCCAGGGGGTCACCCATCCCTAGATTGCCCCAAGTCAAGCACGCTTAACTTCGGAGTTTCTATAGATGGACTCCCGAAAAGGTAGGTCGACCTTGGTGATATGAGTAGTACTATCAATTCTTTTATACGATTCTTAGCCTGACACGCCCATACATTGTCAGTCTCAGGATCCCCTCTCATTCTGGTGTTGGATCGGTTCGTTCATGTACCCCTTCGCCTAGAAGCCTGCCAGGAGCCGCTCATTGTCCGTGCACCCTGGCACCGGCGATCACTCCCCGCCCTTTTCGGCCCCGGGCGTCACAACGGGAGACAGACGTGAGCGATCTGTCTACTCTCGGGCATGAGCGACCCGAGGTGCAAACCGTCGGATGAGTTGTGTAGCGGAAGGGGCGACCTGATAGGAGGACGTTGACATGATCGATCAGCGCACTATCGGCGTGGGGACCGCTAGTCTGGCGTTAGCGACCAGACGATATATTTTATTTTATTGCGCGCGAGGTGCCGAGTCCAGCCTAGGGCCCTAATATTGAGATACGATAGAAATGTGAGAACGAGCGTGCATTATATCATGTTGCGAGAATTGGGAATTGGGAATGAGTGCACACTGCATTGCATTTTATTCACCTACTGGGCAATTCGCTCAGTGTTTACGTGTTGTAGGTACCGAGTCAGACGCTGACACGCGTCAAGACTGAGGCGGCTGGTGGCGGTGCTCCATGGACTTTTGAGGGCGGGGCGGTACATGGATGAATACCTGTGGAGCGGCGATAGAGTTTTTGACCTTTTGACATTTTGGGGCTTCGGCCCATTGTACAGATACTATTATGTAAAATAATATTTTGTTGTATTATAATATCTTTTACGAAAAAGTTTTAATTAGACGGGCCTTCCGCGGCTTACGTTGCGGAAATCCGTCAATAATTCTAATTAGAAAAGTAGGGTCGCCACAGGAGGTATCAGAGCCAGGTTTTAGATTCTGAAGACTGTCCATGTACTGCTGCTCAAAAGCCTGGAGAACCAGCCTGGCCTGTAAGTTTAACATTTGATTTTATTATTACGTGTTATTTGATATGTGCTCTATGTGAATAATTGTAGAAATAGATAAAAATGCCGAAAGGACGTCGAGATGTAGGCAGTTCTAGCCGTAGGGCGGGGTCTGAATCCCCACCAAATAACGACCGTTCTACTATCCATCAATTGACCGATCTAATCCGACGACAGTCGGATCAAATCAACGATTTGATCCATCACCGGAGCTCGTCGGAACATTCCCCACAACCTGATCGAGTGGAACTAATCGGGGAACGATTTCGAAAGCTAAACCCCCCAATATTTACCGAAGCCACCAATCCTGCAGTGGCTGAAGACTGGATAGGCACAATAGAAGACATGTTCATCTATAGTCGAGTGCCTGACAATGAAAAAGTCCTTTGTGCCGTTTCCCTTCTCCGAGAAAATGCGCGCTATTGGTGGAATACCGTAAAGGTGTTAGAAAGCCCAATCACTATGACTTGGGAAAGGTTTAGGGAGCTCTTTTTCAACAAATACTTTACGGCGCACGATCAAGAATAAAGGATGTACGAGTTCATGAGCCTGAAGTAAGGGAGCATGCCGGTGGCGGAGTACATCCGTCGATTTGAAGAATTATCTCGATTTGCTCCGCAGTTAGTGGCGACTAATTCGCTGAAAGTGACCAGGTTCATTAAGGGACTTAAACCCAAAATCTATCGGGATTTAAGTATTGCGGGTGCACGCCAATTAGAGTTTATGCAAGTGCCGAAACGCGCCTTAATTGCGGAACAAGCAGAATCAGTGGTGGTGGAAGCTCAGGAAGCGAAGAGGAGAAGAGAGGCCCAACAAGGAAGCGGAGGAGATAAGAAACGCCAATTCTTCGGCAAAGGTCCTAATACCCAATGGAATCGGCAGGGCAAACCAAACTGGCGCCCGAGACCAAATCAGGGATCGATCAATATCCCTAATCGACCTCAAAATGTTGCGCCCCAGTGTCGACAATGCGGGCGTTACCATTTCGGGGCCTGCTTTGGAGCAAGACAGATTCCGCAGTGCTTCAGGTGTGGAAAAATCGGTCATTTTGCGAGAGCTTGTACGGAAAATTTACCCCTAGTACGGAACCCAGCTCAACCGCCGATTCGACCTCCACCCGTTTCCGCGCGAGTTTTTACTTTAACAAATGAGGAGGCCGAAGCAAACCCTTCAGTAGTAACGGGTACGTTGACTATCTACGACGTGCCGACATCTGTATTGATTGACTCTGGAGCCACATTCGTTTGTGTCGGCTAAGTATGTGGAAAAGGTGGGAATATCTCCTACCTTCTCTGAATGCAATACCTTGCCGCACGGTGATCCGACGCGCACTAACCAAGTGCTAAAAGTATGTTCCGTGAACATTGAGGGTAGAGATCTGAGCGTCGACCTAATAATGATCCCAATGAACGACTATGACGTCATCTTTGGGATGGATTGGCTTTCAAGACATGGAGCCATCATAGATTGTAACAAAAAGGTCGTAAAATTTCAATTGCCCGAAGAAGAGGTATTCACTTTTTCGGGTAAGGCAAGTCCGAATCGTATTCCACGAATTTCTGCTTTAAAGACTCAACGACTTTTGAGGTCCGGTTGTGAGTCTTTTCTTGTATACGCGGTGAAGGCGGATGAATCGCCTCAGCCAGAACTGAAAGACGTGCCGGTAGTCAACGAATATGCCGATGTATTTCCCGATGATCTTCCGGGGTTACCCCTGATCGAGAAATACAGTTCACGATTGATTTGATGCCGGGGTCTGCCCCAATCTCTAAAGCCCCTTATCGTTTAGCGCCAAATGAGTTAAAGGAATTGAAGGAACAACTGGAGGACTTACTATCTAAAGGGTTTATCCAGCCGAGTTTTTCACAGTGGGGCGCACCCGTCCTTTTTGTGCGAAAGAATGATGGGTCAATGCGACTGTGCATTGACTACCGCGAGTTGAATAAGATCACGATTAAGAATAAATACCCCCTGCCAAGGATCGATGATTTATTCGACCAGCTACAAGGAGCGACGGTATTCTCGAAAATTGACCTCCGTTCGGGATACCATCAATTGAAGATCAGGGAGGTAGATGTTCCTAAAACCGCATTCAGTACGAGGTATGGCCATTACGAGTTTTTGGTCATGCCTTTTGGACTGACAAATGCCCCAGCTGCTTTTATGGACTTGATGAATCGGGTCTTTAAAGACTATCTCGACCGTTTCGTAATCGTCTTTATTGACGATATCCTGATCTATTCTAAGACGAAGAAAGAACACGAGAACCATCTACGAATCGTCTTAGGAATTCTGCGAGAGAAACAGCTTTACGCCAAATTCAAGAAATGCGAATGCTGGCTTGAGCAAGTAGCCTTCCTAGGACATGTGATTTCTGGAAATGGAATCTCTGTGGACCCGAGTAAGATTGAGGCCGTGAACAATTGGCCACGACCGGCTACACCGACCGAAATCCGGAGTTTCCTAGGACTTGCGGGGTAAAACCGTAAGTTCATAGCTGACTTCTCTAGCATTGCCTCGACTCTGACAAACTTGACCAGAAAGAATGTACCCTTCAAGTGGACAGATGAATGTGAGCAGAGTTTTCAGGAGCTAAAGAAACGACTTACTACAGCTCCTGTTCTAACTATACCCTCGGGAACTGGAGGATTATCAGTCCATAGTGATGCCTCGAAGAACGGACTAGGATGCGTGCTAATGCAGAATGGGAAGGTGATTGCTTCTGCGTCACGACAACTAAAAGAATACGAAAAGAACTACCCAACCCACGACTTAGAACTTGCAGCAGTCATCTTCGCCTCGAAGATGTGAAACACTATCTTTACGGAGAAAGGTGTGAGATCTTCACGGACCACAAAAGCTTGAAGTACTTCTTCATCCAGAAGGAGTTAAACATGCGACAACGACGATGGCTGGAGCTCGTAAAAGACTACGACTGCGTTATCAATTATCATCCGGGTAAAGCGAACGTAGTCGCAGATGCACTTAGTCGAAAGGCGATGAGTACGGAGTTGCACAGGCTTGGAGTGGAAATAGTCAATTTAGGCGAAGTCGAGATGAAACTAGCAGCGCTGACTCTACAACCTACATTGCTAGAGCAAATCAGAAAAGCACTAGGAGAAGACGAATTTTATCTGAAGATAAAGGATGCTCTACCCGAAGACTTCGGAATCCGAGAAGATGAGACGTTGCTATACAAGAATCGATTGTACATACCCAATGATGAAGAATTACGGCGACTAATAATGAAAGAGGCGCACGCAACAACGTACTCAGTACACCCGGGCGCGACAAAGATGTACCAAGATTTGCGAATCATATATTGGTGGCCGGGAATGAAGAAGGATATCGCCACGTTCGTAAGTAGATGTATGACATGCCAGCTGATCAAAGCGGAACACCAGCGACCAGCTGGAACTCTGCAGCCCTTACCTATTCCTGAATGGAAATGGGACCATATCACGATGGACTTCGTCGTTGGTTTGCCTAAAACGACGAAAGGCCACGATGCCATTCGGGTGATTGTTGATAGCCTAACCAAATCAGCCCATTTCATTCCTATCAGCTCTACTTTTTCTATGGAACGGTATGCCGAATTGTACATTCAGGAAATTGTTCGACTCCATGGAATCCCAATCTCCATCGTCTCAGATCGAGATTCGAGATTTCTATCCAATTTCTGGCAGAGCCTACAGAAAGCGATGGGTACGAAGCTTTCGTTCAGTACTGCGTACCATCCTCAAACCGACGGACAGTCTGAACGGACGATCCAAACCCTTGAGGAAATGTTACGAGCGTGCGTGCTAGACTTCAAGGGAAACTGGAGTAAGTACTTGCCGCTGATCGAATTTTCTTACAACAATAGCTTCCACGCTACGATTGGGATGGCACCGTACGAGGCATTATACGGGCGCAAATGCCGATCCCCAGTCCATTGGGACGAAATCGGCGAACGAGCTTTATTAGGACCCGATGTGATTCGAGAAACGACGGAAGCAGTGAACAAAATCCGAGAAAGAATGCGAACGGCTCAAAGTCGACAGAAGAGTTATGCAAATCATCGACGACGGCCGTTGGAGTTTGCAGAGGACGAGCAAGTGTTTCTAAAGATCTCTCCAATGAAAGGGATAAAACGTTTTGGAAAGAAGGACAAGCTAAGTCCCATATACATAGGCCCATTCAGAATCATCAAACGGGTGGGCGAAGTTGCATATCAATTAGAGTTACCGGCTTCCCTATCGCAAGTTCACGACGTATTTCACGTATCGACATTACGAAAGTACGTCGCGGACCCGAGTCATGTGATTCAGAACGAGCTTTTTTATCAACATCTCAAGCCTAACTTGAGTTACGAAGAGAAGCCCGTAGAGATTTTGATGTACAAGTCGAAACGACTACGGAATAAGACTATTCCGTTAGTTAATGTTTTGTGGTGGAATCAATCAATTGAGGAAGCCACTTGGGAGCGTGAGGATGATATGAGAATTCGTTATCCTGAGTTATTCCAGTCGGCGTAATTTCGGGGTCGAAATTCTTTTAAGGGGGGAAGGATGTAATACCCGTAAATTTTGGTACGGGATTTTGATGTAATTAAACTAGCAAGTGGATTTTGTGAATAAGGAATGTTCATTGGAAAATTAAATTAGGGTCACTAAAGCACTTTCGAAATTTAACAAAAGAATTTTTAAATGATAATGTAATAATGAAAAGATTAAACCTTGGGCTATAATAGGTATATTGAATATCGAAATCAAGGCCCAATTACTAAGAAAAATAAACGTAATATGATTGCTTAAGCATAAGGTAAACCGTCATTGCCTGTCATATCAATCTCAAGTTTCGAAAACTTTACCATGATATATCCATAAGTTCATATGTATAACAAACCCTCACAAACTAAAAGAACCTTACACGAATAACAGAGGAACTCGACTTTAGTTATCCAAGAATTCGACAAGCTAGGGTCTGAAGAAAGGTATAACCTCTTTGTACTGGGTGTTTACTTCGTTTTGAGTATTAATATATTATTACGTGGGTATGTGATAATCTTAGGAAGCTTTCATGTTAGGAAAAAGAAAGATCTCGATGAGTGGATACCTATATTATTTTCGATGGTTGATAATTCTAAGAACTACTTTATCAAAATAATGTTAGGACGTTTCAGTGTAGGAAATATTTTGAAGGTTGAATTTAAAGTGTACCAAATTCTGGGTTAGAACTAAGTTTTGAAGCTGATCAAGATGATACCACTTTTTAGGGTTTTGGGGGAGAATTACGGTTTTCAGAAGATCTCTATATAAGTAATAGGTCTCGATATTATTTAGAGGTCTCGACATTTGTTTTCTCGACATTTTAATGAGTAAGGATCTCGATAGACTATGAATTAATGATTTCGACCTTATAATGAAATAGCTCGACATTTGTATTTCGACATTTTGTAGGAATAGATCTTGACATTTATTAGATCTTGAGAAGTAATAGATATCGACAAACAAATGATCTCGACAATATAGTAGTCTCGAGATTTATTTTTTAATACATAAAAAGATTTCGACATGAATGATCATTAGATCTCGAGATCCAATGGTGTTTTCCTATATAGAATTTTAGATATACAGTAGAAAGAATATGATATATTAGTGTCGACATTTGTAAGCTGTTGATATTTATTAAAGATCTCGACATTAGTATACTTTCGACATTAGTATGATTTCCACAAAAAAGAAAAATCTCGAGAGGTGTTGATAATAATAATAGTAAAGAGATCGACATTGTATGGAAAAGATTTCGACACTGTTTAAATATTTCGACACCTAACATAATTTCAGTAGTTTAAAAGTGTTCTACACTTAATAAATTTTTGGTATTTTAGAATTTGCTATTTCTAGGGTTTTTAATATTTTAGGGTGTATTTATTTTTAGGAATTTCATTATTTTTAGGTTTTCATAAATTTTAGGGTTTTCATCATTTTAGGGTTTTTGTGACTTTTAGGGTTTCGAGACTTAGATTTTGGAAATTTCGAAGTTAGTTGACTTACTAAATATACTGATATAATAATTTTGTGCTCAGAGATTCGAACTGTAGGGAATTCACCAGGAGTGTCGACCGATTTTATCAGGAGGACAGGTAGGTGAATCATTCATCTACGACACGTAACGCTTACCTACTATTATGTGATTATGTGACTTATGTGATTTACGTGTTTTACGTATGTTTTATGTGACATCACGTTTCATGTGTATCGCGTATATGCATGACATCGCACAGACATGGTGAGGATAATGACCACATTAGTGGTGACACCTTAAGGCTTAAGGTGTCGATTGAGCGGGGTAGAGTGTGCCGATTTTGGCAGTCAGACTCGTAGCGGAGTTGAGGTTGGACTCGCGGGGCACCTGACGGGAGACAGACGTGAGCGATCTGTCTACTCGGGTGTGAGCGACCCGAGGTGCAAACCGTCGGATGAGTTGTGTAGCGGAAGGGGCGACCTGATAGGAGGACGTTGACGTTAGCGACCAGACGATATATTTTATTTTATTGCGCGCGAGGTGCCGAGTCCAGCCTAGTGCCCTGATATTGAGATACGATAGAAATGTGAGAACGTGCGTGCATTATATCATGTTGCGAGAATTGGGAATTGGGAATGAGTGCACGCTGCATTGCATGGATGAAGACCTGGATGAAGACTGAGGCGGTTGGTGGCGGTGCTCCATGGACTTTTGAGGGCGGGGCGGTACATGGATGAAGACCTGTGGAGCGGCGATAGAGTTTTTGACCTTTTGACATTTTGGGGCTTCGGTCCATTGTACAGATACTATTATGTAAAATAATATTTTGTTGTATTATAATATCATTTAGGAAAAAGTTTTAATTAGACGGGCATTCCGCGGCTTACGTTGCGGAAATCCGCCAATAATTATAATTAGAAAAGTAGGGTCGCCGCAGTTGCTTTACTTGAAGACCAAGAAAGAAATTCAGCTCGCCCATCATACTCATTTCGAATTTCTCCTTCATCAATTCTGCGAATTCTTCACACAGTTGTGGTTTAGTCGATCCAAAAATGATGTCATCGACATAAATCTGTACAATCATGATGTCCGGGCCACTCCGCTTGGTGAAGAGAGTTGTATCCAGAGATCCTTTCTTGAATCCAGACTGAACGAGGAGGTCTGAAAGGACGTCATACCAAGCTCGGGGAGCCTGTTTTAGTCCGTAGAGAGCCTTGTAGAGTCGATATACGTGATGAGGAAACTCTTCGCTCAAGAACCCTTCAGGTTGATCAACGTACACTTCTTCTTTGAGAAATCCATTCAGAAATGCAGTCTTCACGTCCATTTGGTAGACTTTGAAGTTCTTGTGAGCAGCAAAGGCAAGAAAGATTCGTATAGCTTCGATCCTGGCAACGGGGGCGAAAGTTTCATCGTAGTCGATGCCTTCTTGTTGATTGTACCCCTTAGCCACAAGTCTTGCTTTATTGCGGATAACAACACCGTCTTCATCCTTTTTGTTCTAGAAGATCCACTTCGTGCCGATAATGGATCTGTTGTGAGGGCGTGGTACGAGTTCCCAAACTTGTAAACGTTCGAACTGATTTATTCCCTTCTGCGTTGCAATCAGCCAATCGGATCATTGAGAGCTTCAGCTACTCGTGATGGTTCGGCTTGACTGAGATAGCAAGCGAACAGGCTTTCATTCATCGTAGCCGAACGCGTCGAAACACCGGATGTGGGATCCCCAATAATCTGATCCGTAGGATGAGAGCGAGCCCAAAGTGGTACATTAGTCTGTGAGGAGCTAGCCGTATTTGTGTCGAGTGGAGGCTCATTAGATTGGGGTCCGGTGTCCGAAGAGGAGATCTCAACCGTAGTAGATTGAGAGGGTTCGGTATCAGGATCAGCAATGTTCCCATGGTTGGGTAAAATGTCGTCTTCGTTGAGATTGAGATCATCCAAGTTTGGAGGGACGACATCATCGCCGATAGCCGGTTGTGTAAGTGGAGTGGGTGCAGCGGTAGGTTGAGTGCTGGCGACGGGAGTCTTGGGGACTGGATAGAAGTACTCGAAGAGCAGATCGAGATCCAGTTCGCCAGAATTGCCTTCAGATGAGGAAGTTCCCGTCGATGAAAGTTGACCTTTTGTCAACGACTGTAGAAGACCTGGTTCTGGTCTGATATGAGCAGAAACCATGTGGTCGCCTTCGCTTTCGTCAAAGGTGACATTTGTGCTCTCTATGACTGATCGTTTCTCCTTAAGATAGACTATTTATGCCTTCGAGTTCAGCGAATATCCAACAAAGATGCCTTCAAGTGCTTTTGGATCGAGCTTCTAAAGATGTTGGCGATCATTGGCAACAAAACATCGGCAACCGAAGACCTTTAGATAAGATATATCTGGGATACGATGGTTATTCAGCATCTCGTATGGGGTGCGGTTGAATCTCTTGTGGATGGAAGCCCGGTTCTGCGTGTAGCAAGCCATTTGAATAGCTTCGCCCCAAAGAGAGTGAGGAAGGCCGGATTGGATGAGGAGAGTCCTAGCTGCTTCAACTAGTGTCCTATTCTTACGCTCAACGACACCATTCTGTTCCGGTGTCTTCACAGCTGAGAACTGCTGGGTGATGCCCTGAGTGGCATAGAAATCACTGAGCTTCTTGTTCTTAAACTCAGTTCCGTTGTCAGTTCTGATAATCCGAACCTTCTGTTGATGAAGAGTTTGGGATGTAACAACAAATTCAATGATTAAGTCAGGAACTTCATCCTTTGTGCGAACAAGTTTCGTCCACGTGTAGCGCGAGAAGTCGTCGACAATCACAAGAATATACCGTCTTCCTCCGAGTGTAGCCGTAGGCATCGGGCCACAAAGATCCATGTGCAAGAGCTCGAGAATGAGCTTAGAGGACGGCGTTTCCTTGGAGATGTGAGACGAGCGCTTCATCTTCCCCAATTCACAAGCAGAGCAGAGATGCTCCTTATGATAGGACAGCTGAGGTAGATCGTTGACGAGCTTATTCTGGCGCAGTTTGTTGAGAGTCTTGAAATTGAGATGTGAGAGACGTCGGTGCCATAGATCGTTCAACTTGGGTGCAGCACGAGAGAGAAGGCATATTGGTCGAGAGTCGTAAGATTGAGTACGTAGAGGTCAGACGTGCGCGTTCCAGAAAGAAGAGGCAGTCCCGAGGCATCGATAATGCTGCAGATGTTAGATTCGAAGAGAATCTTGTATCCTTTGTCGCAGAAACGACCGATGCTGAAGAGATTGTAGCTCAAACCCTCGACGTAAGAGATGCCCTTGATCGTCAGTTTGTCATGGACGAGATCGCCAGTTCCGGGAATTGGCGCCATTTGACTGTTTCCGAAGGAGACCCTTCCAAGATAGCGCTCGGAGAAGTTGCTCAACAGCTCCTTGTTCCCCGTCATGTGTGTGGAGCAACCTGAATCTAGATACCACACATGACAGACCTGCAATCATCAATAAACGTTGGGTCCCCGTTTACGGACGGGACCTTCTTGTGATACAAGTAAAACTTTCATGCGCTTAACGGGAAATGTGGGGTCTAAATCAGGTTGTGCTAGATCTAATTTAGATTTCCCGTCGTGATTTGTTTGATGAGGCGGGATTATGGTTTTTCTAACCCATATTTGCCTAACTTGTGCTTGCATGTATGGTGCCTTATGCATGAATTGGCGTGAGGGATGTTGTTGTTGTTTTCGTCCTTCGGTTTTAGTTGCCTTTTGCTTGTGAGCAGTAGGTGACTTTGCTTTTGACGATGAAAGGCATTTTCGCTTAATCGTAGGTTTAGGCGAAATGGGAGAATGCAAAGGCGTCGCAGAGGAGATTCGCTTGCGTGGTCGAAGTGTTGCATGTTCATGTGTTTCATATTCATGAAAGCGTGGGAGAACAAAGTCATTGCAGCAACACATAGACATAAGCTTGGTAAAAGGAAGATAAGTTCTGGTAACATAATTATCTACGTCCTTAAGATATTGAGATTCATTACATAAAGAGGAAAGACGAGTATAGAATGGTCTTTTCTTCTTGTCATCGAAGAGCGGGTTCTCCTCTATTTCAAATGAACTCCCTTCCAGAGACATCGAACTCACATTCCCTGTATCCATAGGAAAGCGAGAGTTAGTGTTTGAACAAGTTTCAGCTTCTGGAGTCATCTTCGCCGTCCTCTTACATTTACATGTTTGAGAATCGGGTACTTGACCCGACGTAGAGGGATTGTTCGTATTGTGAAATTGCTCTAGTGTAAAGATTTTGCTAAGTAGATCATCTCGCTCCTTCGCGAAGGCCTTCCGCTCTAATTCTAGTATTCGTTCTAGTTCTGCTATGACCAGAAGTTTCTCTGGGATATAGATGCGAGAAAGCGCTTCTCGGAAAGCAATTTCCTGTTCTTTGGTTGGAAGTAGAGTCTCGATGTCCTCAGAGAGTGAAGGTTTCTTAGTCTTATCACTAGCATTCAATTATATGTAGTCATACGCGATTTTCGCCCAATGAATGTTCTGTTCCCTCTTTTCTTCCGAAAAGACAACGGAGGATGATCTCACAAATGGCATAAGCTGTGAGGGAGCACCCTTTCTTATTTGCAGGAACGTAGTGTTACACATGTTATACCTTTAACCATTATCGGCGTTGGTTCGCAATTGCTGGCCAGGCCGATTCCCTCCCGGGCGTCGTAGAATTCTGTTTCCGCCAGTTGGTTCAACTGGCATAAGAGACGTGCGTTTTTGTTTCTAAGGTGAAGCTGCTCTTCAAGTTCTTTCACCTTTCGGTACAGCCTAACTCTTTCCTTAGTAAGCAGTTCATATTGTGCGGCCGTCAAGAGACGAGATGTTTCACATGACCTGATGGCCAATGTGGTTTCCTTAACCTTAGTCTTACTTTGTTTATTCTTGTTTTGCAGACGTTTGACTAACGCTTCAGAGGCAATTAGTCATTCGTTTGCGCAAGCGAGCTCTTCTACTTTTAAACTAAGTAAGGCATAGTTGTTTTCAAATTTTAGTTAAAGTTCATCATAATCCCTAGCGTCTACGGTGGGTTTCTTAATGGTGTGACGGTGATTACACACATCATCGAGTTGTGAAATTCGTACCTCAGACTCTGCGTTGGTAGGGGTCTTAGCAGAGTTCTCACCGGTGTTAACCATCTCCTCGTCCTCGTCATGTTCGACTAGCCTTGCCATGCAGCAATCCTCATCCTTAGGCTCCTCGTCTTCGGAAGTGTCGTTCACCCACTCAGCTTCTTCGGTGAGAAGAACTTTCCCACTTCCATTTTGCGGGTCATTTTTGCCTTACGGTCGTAGTAGCCAGAGTCCTTCAGGCGTGGGGCGTGGCATTCCTTGGCAAAGTGGCCTGACTTTCCACACCGAAAGCACTTCACAGACTTTTGAGGTTTGATGCTGCTAAAGGTTCTTTGACGATTGGAGGAAGATGAGGATTTTTTCCCGCTCTTCTTTGAGACCATCTTTGTGAGCATTGCCAGCAGTTTTGTATGAACGTCTTCATCAGATTCCGTATCAACTTCGGATCCTGAAGAGGTGTCAGATACAACAGCTGGTTGCTTCCCTTTGTTCTGTTTTGCCTTAGAGGTGGAAGATCGTTCAGTAGTCTTGTTCGAGAGGAGAGCCAGCGGGTCAACTCGAGTGTTGGTAGACTGCGGTTGCACGTAAGGAGCATAGGCAGACAGGCTGTCGTAGAGGGCGTGGATGGAGGTGTTGGAGAGGTCCTTACTCTGAATCATCATTACTGTCGCATTGCCCCAATGTGGTTTGAGGCTACCAAGGAAGCGGTTGTTGATATCGAATTTGTCCCTCGAGATCTTGGCTTTCTTGAGTTCATTGATGACCTTCAAGTATTGGAGGTACGTGTCACGCAGCTCCTCTCCTTCGTAGGCCTGGAAGTGTTCATGCTGTGAGAGACAGGCTGATTTCCTCCCCTGAGCACTCTCTGTTGTGCCTGCCATAATTTCCACGAGTTCATCCCATATTTCCTTGGCAGTTGTGCAGCACTCGATGTGTGCGTAGACTTCGTTGCCCATAGCTTGGAAGAGGTATCCTTTGGCAGTCTCATCGGCCTGAAGGCGGGCCTCTTCGTCCTCATTAATGGGGCCTCTTGGAGTGCGGCGTTCATCCATAGGAGGATTCGCATTTGGTTGAGCAGGGATGATCGTCCAGAACTGTGCTGGTCCGTTGAAGATGGAGTCCAGTAAGTATTGAGAGAGTGCTGCGCCTTTGTTCCTGATGAACATGAGGAACCTGTTTGTCCATATGCTGTAATCGCCTTGTCGCAGCATCGGAGGCCTAGTGTCAGAACCCACTGTTGAGATGTCATTTGTGGTAGACATGGTTGGTGCAGTCGAATCGTCCGTGGTTTTGATCTTGTATAGATAATGAAGTGTAAAATATGCCTAAGAGGGGGGGTGAATTAGGCTTTAAAAAATTATGGCTTTTTCTCCTTTGAAAACTAATTTTCTTTAAGAAGATAATGCAGAGCACGTTATTCCCTAGAGAGCAGTAAGATTGTCTATGTTATCTCCCTAACCCTGTTTACAGAATATCACGTTAATCTCAGAAATCCTTTAAACGATATCACCTAGATATTTGCCAACGTTCCGGGTTTGTCTCACAGAAAAAGTAAAAAGCAGAAAGTAAAGTGAGACGAGATTTTTATACAGGTTATATCCCCAACTGGGGTTTAATCCTGTCCTTGGGGTGTGATCTCCCCAAGAGTTCCAATCAATCACTAGGTATTACCGTTTACACTATGATTGACCCGTACACAACCGAAGCACTATGGATGCTAGACCTCGTTCTAGGCTGACGCACGCCAAGTTTCGATCCACGTCGTTTACCTAGGAAACCTATTCCCCGACTAGATGCAGCTTGCTACCGAAGGGCCACCGAATCCACAAAATTCGTCCCTCCACGTGCGTAAGACTCCACTCGTGCTCCTTTGTGCGCTCAACGTGCCCGCAGACACAACACGTCCGAAGACAAGGGTTTAGGATTTGGAGTTTCTAGGGATCGCTCAAAAGAGTACAGATTCGCAAATGATAGCTCAAACACAAACTACAAATGAATCGCAAAGTAAAGCTCAGATCGTCTAAGGAATTTGATAGCTTGTGTGTTCGTTGTGTACTCTTCAACCGTGAAAATTCTTACCATAAATACCACAGATTTGCTTTCATTCCAGGGTAATCTCATCCGTTAGTCAGCACATTCCATATATAGAATCAATCAGCATATTACACACATAATCAGAATATCTTTTCCATATATAGCTTAATCATATCCGGGTGATCTCAGTGATATTCTTTCCTAAAATAACCCAATCTCGTGTACAGCTCATATATCACTTAACACAATATATCTTCCATATATAGCTTAATCATATCAGCGTGATCTCAGACGATTTTCTTTCCTTATATAACTCAATCATGCGTACAATCCACATACCACTTATCAGAACATATTTTCCATATATAGCACACAGTGATATTCCGTCCAAACGAGAACGTTCACAACCAGGTGATCACATCAATATTCCAGTTAAGCATAAGATCACTCAAATTCGATTTTCTTAACATTTAAAACATATTCAAGCACTTAATCGAATATTTTCACATACTTAAACATCACATAACATGCATATCGAGTTTTCTGATTTGTACCCCCTAATTTACATAATTACTTGGAATAATCAAAACTCTCATAACTGTTTGGACCAAAAAGGTCTACAATCTCCCCCTTTTTGATGATGACAAGTAATTAATGCCTATCTTAAGCATGTGAGTACACTCGATATGAAGCTATTTACGCACGTGGCATGTTTAAGTATCAAAGCATGTGACATATGATCAGAGCAAATAAATTTATCAAATTTCATAGCATGCTCCCCCTGTCTAATTGCTAGTATTCTCATGTAAGGCAAGAAGCAAAAGTTTAGCAATTACCAGATCATATCACATGGAATGTCACAAGTTACCATGGAATGTCGCAAGTTATCACGTCATATCAGTTTGCTCCCCCTACCTATGTGCGGAATTCCTTAATCCTTAACAAAATATCAACTAAAGCACAGAGGATTAAGACACAAGCATATAAAAGCAAGCAACCCGATTATATTATATCATTCCAAAATAACAAAATAAGGCATTAATTGCCTAGACTTCTCCCCCTTCAGCATCAAAAAGGAGGGACCAACACCACCAACTTACCTAAACCTGTAAACAACTTCGACCCTCAAATCCAAAAACCAGCGAAAAAAGGAAACTAGAACTAATCCTATCAGAGCTAGGGAATTGCTACGGAACAAGATCTAAGGGCTGGAATCGCTATCGGATTAGGCAGTTGAGGATTCAGCGATATTAAGAGCCGCGGAAATCTCCTTCCGACACTTGTTAACCTTTTTGAAGTTCCGTGAGATCTTTCTGAACTTTCTGCGGTTCTCATCCTTAAGCCCCTTGAAGCTTCTTTTCAGATCAGCTATCGTTCCCTGCTCGTCATCGCTGTCATCATCCTTCTTCTTCTTAGTCGGACTTTTTGAAAGGGACTTCAGATCCTTTGTCTTGAACCATCCTTTCCGCTCATCAAAGCGTATACCAACACGCTTGAGTGTGACCATATCTACTGCATGCTTTGCGCTATCTTCCCAAGCCTTCGGCAGAGTGATTCCCTCGAATTCAAGCATGTGCGTAAGCAGCATTCCATATGGAAGTTCCTTATCAGAGCTCTTAATGGCATGGACCATATACTTAGAACAAAATAACCTAGATTGAGCGGCCTATTTTGGGATACTAGATAGAGAGTCAGCATGCTCATGTTGTTCATGGTGGTGGAATGGCCTCCGCTGCCAACGCGAGCGCTCCAGAGGGTAAAGTGCAGCACTTTGTAAAGGAAGAACAGATCAACAGGAAGTTTGTTCAAGGCTTCTCCTTCAGAAAACTTAGGCTTATAAGGGGAATTCCATAGGGCTTTCACACAGTCACGCAGAGGCACCTCAGACGTACACCAGTGGACGAAGTCGAAGTAACACAACCCTTCGTTTTCTACCCCTAGAATCTCATTTACCTTTGCAGTGTTCCATTGAAGTTTCTTACCGAGCACATAAGACTGAACAGAGATCTCAGTTCCGTCTTCAACGAAAGTGAGATTTGATGACCTTTGCTTTCTTCTTCGCTTTCGTCGGAGATTTCTTAGATTTAGAGCTGCTTGCAGATTTGGAGCGAGTGGCTTTTGGAGAGAGTGGGGATTGGGGTAAGGAACTCTTTCTCTTTTTGTCAGACGAAGAACCGGCGCCTTTTGTTTTCACCATGGTTGAGATCGGAGAATTGAAGGATGAAATTATCAAGTGAAGAGCTTAGGGTTTGAATGAATGGAGAAACAAAGAAGGAACGGTTTATAAAAGCCGAGTCTGTTTTGGATAAGGATGGAAAGAGGTTATAGAAGGATGTGATCTCGACAAGACATGTGTCAGTAAGGAAGGGATTTCAAAATTTGAATTTAAAAAGAGACTTAGTGGTGAAGGAAACTGCCCGTTATGGAATTTGCTAAGGATAAAACGATATCTCGCGGAAATTAAGGAAGGAATTAAGTGAAGATCAGAGATCAAAGAAAATATTGGCTGAAAATAGTTTTTGTCATAAATGTCGAAGGAGGTCTAAAAATAATCTCTTCATGAATGGAAAAGATTTGAATAGATAATGAAGATATTATTAATAGAATCAAGGAATAAAATCGCAGAGATCCTAAAGGATCAGATCAAGGAAATACTAAAAGCTAACATATCTAGTCACCTTTCCTATTTGAGCTCAATAATTCCTAATCAGTCACGGATATTGCAGAATCTACTCTCAATAAGGGGTTTCGTGAAGATATCAGCCAACTGATCATTAGTTCCTACGAAGTTCACGCCGATATTCCCTTTCTGAACATGATCTCGAATAAAATGATGTTTCACCTCTATATGCTTAGTTCGAGAGTGGTGTACGGGATTCTTAGTGATACTAATGGCACTAGTACTATCACAAAAAATAGGAATTTGGTCGTACCTTAAGCCGTAATCACTCAAGGTCTGTTTCATCCAAAGGATTTGCTGAGAACAACTTCCTAAGGCCATATATTCGGCTTCGGTTGTGGATAGGGCCACGGCATTTTGTTTCCGACTGGACCAAGTTACAAGGGAATTCCCTAGTATTTGGCAGGTTCCACTAGTGCTCTTCCTATCTTCCCTAGAACCGGCGTAATCCGCATCCGAGTATCCCATTAATGGGAATTCCTTGGAATTTGGATACCACATACCATGATTGATTGTTTCCTTCAAATATCTAAGTATCCGCTTGACTGCCGTCAAGTGAGATTCCCTAGGACTCGATTGATATCTAGAACATAGACCAGTAGCAAACATGATATCGGGTCTGCTTGCCGTAAGGTATAGCAAACTTCCGATCATACCTCTATACTTAGTTTGGTCAAAGGGCGTACGTTGTTCATCACTATCAATTTTAGCGGTCTGGTGCATAGGAGTGGGAAGTACCTTGGAATCAGCCATTCCGAATTTTTCAAGTAGTTCCTTCGTGTACTTCGTTTGAGATATGAATGTTCCCGTATCCAATTGCTTGATTTGTAATCCAAGGAAGTACGTGAGTTCTCCCATTAGGCTCATCTCAAATTCCTATTGCATAGACTTAGAAAAATGCTCGCAAAGGGTGATGTCAGTGCTACCGAATATGATATCATCAACGTATATCTGCACAAGTAATATGTGATTCCCTTCGCACTTGATAAACAAAGTGTTATCTATTGTTACTGTTATAAATCCCATGTCTAGTAAAAACCTACTCAATCTTTCATACCATGCCCTAGGGGCCTGTTTCAAACCATATAAAGCTTTGTTTAATTTAAAACGTGATTTGAAAATTCCTCTTTTTCAAAACCGGGAGGTTGCTCGACAAAAACTTCCTCATTTATAAAACCATTTAAAAATGCACTTTTTACGTCCATTTGGAAAAGCTTAAATCTTTTAAAAGATGCATATGCAAGTAAAATGCGTATTGACTCAAGCCTAGCTACGAGTGCAAAGGTTTCTTGAAAATCTATACCTTCTTCTTGGGAATAACCTTTGGCGACTAACCTGGCCTTATTTCGTGTTACATTACCGTTCTCATCCAGTTTGTTGCGAAACACCCACTTCGTGTCTATTATGGACTTATCGCTCGGTTTTTCCACAAGAGTCCACACCTGGCTCTTTTCGAATTGTGCCAGCTTTTCTTCCATGGCAATCACCCACGATTCATCGTCGAGCGCTTCATTCACTGTCTTAGGTTCCATGGTTGACAACAGCACGTCATGTGATTCCTCGGCAGTATCGTTTCGTGCAGTTGCTCTCGTTTTGATCCCTGAAGTGATATTCCCTATGACCTGTTCAGTGGGATGGCTGGAAGCATGTTTGAATTTTCTGCGTTGTTGCTCGTCTGAAGCTTCAGGTTCCTCTGACATATCATCTAGTTCAAACGGAATTGCGTTCACTTCTTTGTCAGTAACCTGTATATCTGCAGGAGACACAACTATACCTTCCTCAGTAGCATCTGCGTTAGGAAATTCATCAAACGTAACATGCACAGATTCTTGAACAGTCTTCTTCCTATTATTAAACACTCTAAAAGCTTTGGAATGAAGGCTGTAACCTAGGAATATCCCTTCATCTACCTTGGAATCGAATTTCCTCTTTTATCCCTATCATTTAAAATGAAACATTTGCAACCAAATACATGGAAATATCCTATGTTAGGGGTTTTGTCGTTCCAAAGTTCATAGGGAGTTCTCTTAATAATTGGTCTAAGGAAAATCCTATTCGAGACATAACATGCCGTACTAACAGCTTCGGCCCAAAAATGTTTTGGAGTATCATATTCGCTCAACATAGTCCTAGCCATTTCTTGTAATACTCTATTTTTCCTCTCGACCACTCCGTTCTGTTGAGGCGTAATAGAGGCTGAAAAATTATGACTATAACCATTTTCATCACAAAAAGATGCAAAGGATTTGCTATCAAATTGTAGACCGTTATCACTCCTAATCTTACGGACTTTCATTTCTTTCTCATTTTCTAGCTTCTTAATCAGTGGCGCAAGATTATCTAAAGCCTCACTTTTGTGCGCAAGAAATAAGACGCATGTGTACCTAGTATAGTCGTCTACGATCACAAAGGCATATCGTTTACCTTCCAATGACATAACCTGTACCGGACCAAAAAGGTCAAGATGCAGCAGTTCCAGTGGTCTGGACGTAGAGATCACATTCTTAGGCTTAAAGGACGTCTTGGTCTGTTTTCCCATTTGGCACGCTTTACAGATTCTGTCCTTGGTGGCTTTCATATCTGGAATACCTCTCACCAACTCATTGCATGATATGTGAGACATTAGTTCCATGTTAGCATGTCCCAGACGTCTATGCCATAACCATGTGATATCCTGCGTAACTGCTAGATACTTGACGTTTTGGTTAGCAATATCATCAAGAGTGATGCAATAAATATTACCATGCCTAGATGCACTAAACACAATCTCATCATTCTTTTTAACAAGGCATTTATCTTTGGCGAAAACTACGGTATGTCCATCATCACATAATTGGCTAATACTTATTAAATTATGGTCTAAGTTCCTAACGAACCATACGTTATCTATGGTGATATTTAAATTGTTACCGACAGTACCAACTCCCACGATTTTGGCTTTTGTGTCGTTGGCGTACGAAACGTATCCTCCATCTACCGCCTTCAACGACACAAAATTGCCTATATCACCTGTCATGTGGCGGGAGCACCCGCTGTCGAGGTACCACTTACTTTTCTTACTGGAATTCTTCCTTCGTACCTGTAGCAAGAAGTACTTTTCTGAGGTACCCAATTTCTGTTGGGTCCTAACATGTTAGCGGGAAAATAACTTCTGTTAACATACGAGATATCATTCTGCACAGTCGGTGATCTCCTGTTACAATCAGATACAACAGTGGCATTTACAGGTAACTTTTAGGTCTCCAGACATACTTAGCTTTATCAAACTTCTTTAAGGGACAGTTGTATGCATAGTGACCATTTCTACCACAACAGAAACATTTAAACTTAGGCACAGAGGATTTAGCAGGCTTCACTTCGGTGGAATAACCTAAGCCTATCTTACCAATGTTGCTAGGAATGTTTAACATCATGTCTAGGTTCTGCCTACCCTCAAGAAGACTATCAACCTTCTGTTTTTCCCTTTCTAAGAAATTCCTGAGTTGTACAATATCTCTGGATAAGTCACTGTTTTTCTTCTCTGTTTTCTCACAGTCGCAGGGAATTCCCTCTTTCTTAGCAGTAACTAACTCTTCTTTCTAACGTGAGATCTCTAAAACAACCTCATGTTTTTCCTTAGCTAGTTCATCTCGCTGCCTTATCAATTCCTTATTCAAGGAATCTAGTGACTTAATCTTTCTCTCTGTTTTTTGAAGTAACATACACAGATCTTCCTTACTTTCTTCTATATCAGAAACAGATGAGTCACTTTCATAACCATACAAATTGTTTAGGATATGAATTTTCTCAATGGAGGAAGAACGAGATACCTGATCCTCGTCAGCCATGTAAGCGTGATCCTCGTCCTCACTTTGTTCCAGTTCAGAGTCATTTGATTCCGTCACCATAGCCTTCTGCTTCCTTGGTTTCTCATTGCTAGTTGCGGGGCATTCATGTGCATAGTGGCCTGGTTTGTTGCCAGGCCCGTACCTGAAGAAGTTGGGGCTTGAACCGAAACTCGAATTCGGGCCCGAACCCTTATTAAATATTTTTTTCAAATGATATACGAAATAGCATAAATTTATATTATAAGTGTAATTTAAATAACGAATAAAAGAAATGGTCCATTTATTTTGAAATCAAGTCGTTTTAGACTTTTGTTTTTGTTTTTTAATACAAGTCGTTTTACTTTTTTTCAAGAAAAATAGCTGGAAAATTTTACAACTTTACCCCTTAAATAAAAATATTAGACAAATAGGATAAAATAGTTAATTAAGTGTATAATAGAGATTTTGTTTTATTTCTTAATATGAATGCAACTACCTTAAACGATTTGTATTTTAAAATAGAAAGAGTATTTATAATTGAATGTTCAATAAATACTTATATAAACACTATTTCTTTGAGAAATTTTAGTTTGGATTGGGTAAACAGGAAGATATTGACGTCTAGTTTTTTAAAAAAAGATAAAAGTAAAATTTATTGTTTGAGTAATATTTTAATAAAAGGTAAAGTTTTTGCTCGCTTTTGTTAACTTTAAGGCGCATGGATAACTAACAATCTTTTGCACAATTTCTATTTCATTAATTAAATGAGATTATAAACCAACTTACTATAATATATAACATATATACATGTGAATAAAAAATATTGGGCCCCCTTCCAAAGTTGGGCCCGAGGCGACCGCCTCGTTGGCCTCATAGAAGGTACGGGCCTGTTTGTTGCATTTGAAACACTTCTGAACTTTCTTCCCAGACGTGGATATTCCCTTGCTCTTGTTCTGGAATTTGTTGAAGTTCCCTTTGAATTTCTTTTTCTGCTGGAACCTTTCAATTCTTTTTGTAAGCATGGCCAGATCGTTCATCAGGTCCTTTTCTTCGTCGTCAGAATCAGATTCTTCTTGGTTGGATTTGAATGCAATGGACTTCTGATTTTTATTCTGAGACTTCTCATTCATTGATGTTTGAATCATCTCATAGGATATAAGAGATCCAATCAGCTCGGAGATGCTAAGTGCTTCTAGATCCTTTGCTTCGTAGATGGCAGTAACCTTGGCATTCCATTCTCGTGGCAGTGATCTCAGTATCTTTCTCACTTGTTCACTGTCGGGAACTTTCTTGCCGAGAGAGAACATTTGGTTGATGATTCCCATGAATCTAGCGTACATCTGGCTTATTTTCGTCAGATTCCATTGAGAACAGTTCATACTGATGAGTGAGTAGAGCCAGTCTTTCTTGCACGACTCGTTGGGTTCCTTCATGAGTGACTTGGAGCATATCCCACATGGCCTTCGTGATGAGCAGGAACTAACCCGAATGTATTCTTCCCGTGTGAGTGCACATGCGAGCATGTTTTTCGCCTTTGCGTTTCGCCTGATTCCCCTTTTGTCATCAGCAGTGTAATCTTTAGTATCCTTTGGAGTTCCATCGGATTTTGCAGCTGTGTACGGTCCGTTGATGATTGTCTTCCAAAGCTCGTAGTCGACACCGATCAAAAATTCGACCATACGATTCTTCCATACCGCGTAGTTCGTACCGTCGAAGAGAGGAGGCCTGGAGTGGGATTGACCCTCTGCAAAAATATCACTCGAAAAAGCCATTAGATCTTAACTCAGGCGTGTTAGGCCTTTCGTTGAGTACCTTGCTCTGATACCAAATGAAGTGTAAAATATGCCTAAGAGGGGGGGTGAATTAGGCTTTAAAAAATTATGGCTTTTTCTCCTTTGAAAACTACTTTTCTTTAAGAAGATAATGCAGAGCACGTTATTCCCTAGAGAGCAGTAAGATTGTCTATGTTATCTCCCTAACCCTGTTTACAGAATATCACGTTAATATCAGAAATCCTTTAAACGATATCACCTAGATATTTGCCAACGTTCCGGGTTTGTCTCACAGAAAAAGTAAAAAGCAGAAGTAAAGTGAGACGAGATTTTTATACAGGTTATATCCCCAACTGGGGTTTAATCCTGTCCTTGGGGTGTGATCTCCCCAAGAGTTCCAATCAATCACTAGGTATTACCGTTTACACTATGATTGACCCGTACACAACCGAAGCACTATGGATGCTAGACCTCGTTCTAGGCTGACGCACGCCAAGTTTCGATCCACGTCGTTTACCTAGGAAATCTATTCCCCGACTAGATGCAGCTTGCTACCGAAGGGCCACCGAATCCACAAAATTCGTCCCTCCACGTGCGTAAGACTCCACTCGTGCTCCTTTGTGCGCTCAACGTGCCCGCAGACACAACACGTCCGAAGACAAGGGTTTAGGATTTGGAGTTTCTAGGGATCGCTCAAAAGAGTACAGATTCGCAAATGATAGCTCAAACACAAACTACAAATGAATCGCAAAGTAAAGCTCAGATCGTCTAAGGAATTTGATAGCTTGTGTGTTCGTTGTGTACTCTTCAACCGTGAAGTGTGAACTTCTATATAGAACCAATTTTCGGTTCTACACTTCACAAGGAAAGTTAAGCACAGAATATGCAAGATAAAGCTCAATAATCACGTGCATTAACTCAAGAAATCATGCCAAGAATAAACCAATTAAACTCAACGGTCAACATGAATTCTTACCATAAATACCACAGATTTGCTTTCATTCCAGGGTAATCTCATCCGTTAGTCAGCACATTCCATATATAGAATCAATCAGCATATTACACACATAATCAGAATATCTTTTCCATATATAGCTTAATCATATCCGGGTGATCTCAGTGATATTCTTTCCTAAAATAACCCAATCTCGTGTATAGCTCATATATCACTTAACACAATATATCTTTCATATATAGCTTAATCATATCAGCGTGATCTCAGACGATTTTCTTTCCTTATATAACTCAATCATGCGTACAATCCACATACCACTTATCAGAACATATTTTCCATATATAGCACAAAGTGATATTCCGTCCAAACGAGAACGTTCACAACCAGGTGATCACATCAATATTCCAGTTAAGCATAAGATCACTCAAATTCGATTTTCTTAACATTTAAAACATATTCAAGCACTTAATCGAATATTTTCACATACTTAAACATCACATAACATGGATATCGAGTTTTCTAATTTGTACCCCTTAATTTACATAATTACTTGGAATAATCAAAACTCTCATAACTGTTTGGACCAAAAAGGTCTACAGATAAGAAGGTTAGTGACGAACGAGATGAGAAATATGAGTTTAACGAGTAGAGTTTGAGAAAATCGTTTAAAGAATTTCTTAGAACTAAGTGAACGTGTGTGATGGTCGAAAATGTATGAGGGGAAAATATATTTTGAAATTCATAGTCGTTCTAGAGATTTAAAAACGAGAATGGAAGAGTAAATTTTTGTCAAAAGTGGTCTAGGGGAATAGGACTAAAGTGTAAAGGATCAAGACTTGAATAAGTTCGAAAAAAAATTTACACGAGAAAAATTTAACACGAGAAAAAATTTGCGGTTTGAAGAGACGTTTCAAAATGGTTCGTGATTACAAGATAAATTAATCGAGAAATTATTGGTTGAGAAATTTCAGTTTGGTAGAAGTATCGCGGGTTGAAGTGTGGTTTTAGAAAGTTTCTCGGATTTGAAAAAGTCGTGGTTTTGAAAAATTTTCTCGGAAGAAAGAAACTTTCTCGGCTGAAAATTTCTTGGATTTGACAAACTTTCTCAGTTTCAAAGAATTTTCGCGGATTTGAAAACTTTCTCGGTTTTAAGAAATTTCTCGACTTAGGAATATTTCTCAGCTTTTGAAAATTTTCGCGGCTCAGATAAATTTTTCTGAATAAACTTTCTAGGTTTTAAAAAGTTTCTCGGCTTAGAAATATTTCTCAGTTTTGTAAATTTTCGCGGCTCAGATAAATTCTCGGAATAAAATTTCTCGCATATAAAGTTTCTCGGATTTTGAAGGATAAGCAGTTGAGAAAAAGTGAGGTGACAGTGAAGTAAAACAGTGAAATTTTCGTGGTTTTAGAAAGATTCTCGGAATGTAATTTCTCGGATATAAAATATTCGCGGACTTGAACTACGCAACAGGAAATTTCGCGGCCAAGAACATTAAGTCACTGTTCCATTGCTTGTCGCGAGTTTTACCAGAAAATCGTCCGGTTTTCACTCAAATCTCAACCAAAATCACTCAAACTTGATCCAAAACTTCAGAAATTCTTCCCTAAACACATAATCGACCGATTTGTGGGCTAAAAATAACAAAAAACGGATCAAATCGACCAAAAACAGAAAATGACCGAGATGACTTTTTTCTGAAGATTTTTGCTTCAATCTTGCTCAAAACTCGTTAAGACTGATCCAAAAGTGTTCTAAAAACATTTTAGGCATAGAATCGATCTGGGGGAAGGTTTTAAACACAAAAACGAAGCATTAAAGCCCCAAAACGAATCCAAAATACCCGAAAGTGATTTTTTGCCCAAAACACCTTTGATCTTTCTCGTAATCGAACGAAACGGGATTCAAATCACTGTAGATCGATCCACGTTTGCTCTGATACCACTTGTTGGTCCCGATTGCACCAAACAAGGAATCAAAGAGGTTTAGATGGGATGAAAAGGGAGAGGTTCTCACCTTCAAGTGTGTGTATTGTGTGAAAAGTAGGGTTAGCCTTTTGATCTTTGATTACTTTGAAAATAGTGTTGGAAAAACGTTATATACCACATTAACCCTAGGTATATTAAGGCCCAAACACTAAAGATTAACTAATTACAATCTAGTCCAAAGCCCAAGCTAAAAGGATAATTACAAAAGATAACTCAAGACTTAAACTATTGATACAATCTATTTAATATGCTAACAGTCATTCTTGTTCATATTTATGTGCCTCGTCCCTATCACCGTTGTGAAGCTGTACGCCCCTTCAATGACGTGGCTCTTGATCATCCCCCAAAATTGTTGGAGGTAAACCATCGGCACTGAGGCCGTCACCGTTAGAGTATGCCATAGGGGATGGCCTTGTAATACTGACACCATGATCTCGTCCGGACACCGGAAGGTTGTCAGATCGAGTTGGAAGTTTGTGTCATGGACATTGAGGTACATGACCTTCTCATAAATGTGGTTGTATGTTGGGTAATTATCCATCTGAAATGCAAATAGACCATTAGTTCAAGATTTTATTTTGAGTCAAATTTAGAATTTATCAAACCAAAATAATGGATCAAGTCATAACATGTTTGAATACATTCGTAATTGAAATCATGGAATTTGCACATAGAACATACGGAGTGAATGTTGAGGAGATAGAGAAATTTCAACATACGCATATAAGTTTGATGACATTTTAGTTGAAAAGTTTTCGAAGTGTTGAATCTCTTTTAGTCGATAGATACATTCAGTTATGCGTGTTTTTATTGTGAAGATTGTGAAAAAGGACAAACTAAAACTAGTGGGGGGGGATTAATGTAATACTTTTAGTTTTGAGAAGAAAAAAAAATATTATTAGTTATTTTTATGGTATAGTTGATTCAATAGTTGCAGTACATTTAAAGTACAAACCTCTCAGAAATAATGTATCATTTGGTTTGAAGTCCTATAAATACATGCATTAGTCTTGAATATATCTACACAAATCTTCTAAGTTTTCTGCAAAAAAATATTTGCTTTGTTGTATCCCGAAGAAAATTGCCTTTGAAAGTTATCCATATTTGAGGCAATATTGTCTCTAGGAAAGTTGAAACTTTCACGCCTCAAAGTCGTCTTATGTTATTCGATGAGACAAAAAAAGATATTCCTAACAGAGAAGCCCCACGATCAACCACGATGGCTGGCGGTGAGGGAAACGAGGATTGTGGCCTCACACAATCTCAACTTGGCACGCGGTAAAAGGAACGTGGAGTATAGGATGAGGAAATAAAGCGTGAGATGGTTGGAAGAACGTGTGAGGAGCATGATGATAGTGTGGTAACTGAAGCCGGAAAATGTGGGATGAGAGGTAGCGTCCCTAGGAACTATGAATACGATAGTCACTGCTAGGGTGCACCATGCGTCGACAACGTTTTCCATTATTATTTTTACTTTCTTATAACTGTCCACCCACCTAAAAGAGGACACCCTCCTGACCAAGGCTGGAGGAAAAAAACATCACTCCCTCATTTGATAACGCATGCAGCAATCCGCAGAGGTTTGGCGATTATCGCGGTAAGAAGGCGGTCCACGACCCGGTTGTAGACCAAATCTCCCGATGGCATCAAGTTCATATAGTGCTTGCTTATCGTCCTAACTTCCTCTATTCCTTCATTTTCTATGATTTGGTTTTCTGGGTTCTTTGTTTGACATCGGTAGAATTTTTGTTCCATTTTGGATCGATTTTCTTTTTCGCCTTTATGCTGTTTGTTTTCACTAGTAATTGTTGTTACCTATAAAATGCTCAGCTGTCATTGCCTACTAAAGGCCCATATCCTTTCTAGTTGTAAAAGATAATGCATCATCAGTACTGTGACAAATTAGCGTCTCTGACTCCTACTTTTGATAGTCTGAACGTATACATCTATTAAATGTAAGAAGCAACATACATATGTTCATATAATTTACAGGGAAAAAAACTAAACGAACTGTTTGTTTCTCTCATTCCTCTCTGGGGATCCATCGGCTCCACCACAAGCTCTTCCTTTGACCCGTCAGCTCATCGACGCTCTCATTTATCGTCTTTATAATCTTCCGCTGCAGACGAAGCGCCGACGCCAGAGCACTCCTTTGTGGGCTCGACTTTTGTATCGGTTTCTCAATTTCCTATCCCCCAAAGATACATACATTTATATAAATATATTAAACAATAATAACAACCATATGAAGAATTGAGTACTAACCCTAAGTTCTTGAAGCTGAGCCTCGGTGAATCCACCTTCCTTCTCAGTCCCCGACTTTGCCAGGAGGTGAATGATCCACTTTGCAGCCTCGCTGTAATCTTGCTGAGTCGCTCTGAATATTTGCATCCTCAGATTCTGCATAACCGATAGAGCCAATAGGCCTTCCCTGTCAAAATAGGGATGAGCCAAAGCTCCTTTTGCGCTGATCCTTTGTCTAGCTTTGTAACGAACCATAGCTGTTAGAAGCTCCCAACCGATTCCATTGTCCAAGTCCAACAACTCGAACCCGCGCCTAAGCTCGGGTCCAGCCCGCGGTTCGAAGTTCCTTCTCCATGCGGTTAGGTCGTAGTCCAATTTCTTGAGCTGACGATTGAATTGAATCAGTGCTCCGTCGCTTCTTAGGCCAGGGAGCGCCTGACAAATTTAATACCGCTAATTATATACATCAAAATGTGGTTTAAAAGTGAATGAAGTGGTTTGATGGTATATAATAGACAAATATGAACTGGAAAAATTCACAGCAAGTGAAGCAACATGCCCATAATATTAAGGACATGAGAATAACTGATGGATGACTAAATGATGTTTGCTTAATTACATACCATCTGTAAGAACATCAGGCCAGCGCTGTAGATATCGAATCTATCAGGGAGATTCAACTGAAAGAAAAGAAAATAAAATGTCAGACAGGTAACCATCTGCTGGTATTATAGGGTGTTTTTGGTATGTAGAAGTCAATGTGGAAAAGAATAGGAAAAGCGTAATGGTAAGATACACGAAGCGTAACGTACAATGGTCCGGTGTGTATCATATTACACTTTATTTTCTTTTCCACATCGGATTCTGCATACCATAAACGGACCGATAGAATTTACCCATATCGGGAATGGGATAATACTATCAACAAGAAAAACTTAAGACCTGCCACAAAACGGGGGATAAAGCTGTGGCGACGGGGGCTGAAGGGGCCGAAGGTGTCTGAGTGCTCATAATGTATTGTTCAGGCGCAGCATATCTGTTAAATTAAATCATCCAACTATACTAAGTCAAGAAAATCGAAACTTACTAATTCATGACATACATATATACATACTCATAATCTCATATGCATGCATAAATGAATATATACCTGGGATCTAAGAGAAATTCTTTTGGAATGTAATTTATCCCTACTCTAAGATCAGCAGCTGCTCCAAGATCGATAATCTTGAATGTCTTCGAACCTGCTTTTTCGACTGTTCTATTAGCCGTTCTTATATATCAGGAAAATGAAATCATGGGATTTATCTACCGTAAGTACCTTACCTTGAGAATAAATAATGTTTTGGGGCTTAATATCTCTATGAACAATCCCTGTTGAGTGCAGACTGTCCAATGCAAATAAGATCTGTCTCATGATGTCTGTATGATTCTGTTTTCCCTCTCTATGCCTTTAGGCAAGTCTTGTACCTTTCCGAGAATCATAGCTTCCACCTTGAGAATACATATGCATTAAACAATTCAAACCGAATGAGTGAAAAAGGAAATAATGATAAAAAAGTCGAAGTTCACGTTCGAGAAAGTTGAAGTACCAACATTGTAAGGGAACTCTTTGCTCTGCATTAAATCGGCGAGCGTGGCTTCGCCATCAAACTTCCATAGGAGCCAGTATTCGGGTCCTTTCTTTGAAGAATTCTGATCACATAAATAGATTTGCAAGTAAAGTTGATTGTATAATTTATGGTTGATATAGATAAGCACCACAGTAGCGTAGCAACCTCACAGAAACCATAGATGAACTCAGCACAGCTGTTTGAACAAGCTCTTCTTACACGCTCGTTCATCCATATCTCAACTGCTCCATATTCTGTAGCTTTCTTTACCACTATTTCCTCATCCTTATAGGAAGAATACACACAACACAAGAAAAAAGAAAAAGGATAACTCGTAAGATTCCATAGATTCAAAGAATAGCCAAAAACTGTTAAGTTCAAACCTCGTACCTTTGATGAGGACTTTTTAGTTAACGCAGCCCTATACACAACTCCAAAAGACCCCTCTCCCAGCTTCTTCCCCAATACGATATCATCCTATCAACAGTGATAACTCATAGATTTGAATCATAACACAAAAGAGAAAAGGAAAAGAGGGAAAAAAAAAACTACATGAAATGGTTCTCAAAACCTTCTTATAAGTAGGCCGAAATATTCTTTCAACAAAGGCGAGAACAAACATGTCAAAGAAACCAGGTGCAACGCCAGGCGTGGCCCATAGGTAAGAGAGTGTGCCCATAGCCAAAATCACGCCAGGGATGGTAACGGTAAACCCATTAGATTTTGGTAAGGTGCTTCTGTAGATTATATCTCCACATTCCATGACCGTACAAGGCAACCCAACGCCGACACCAAGAAAAAGATCGTGTGCTAAGCTGAAAACGTCAGTTGCAGAAGCAAAAACTAGTAGATTCTTGGGTCTTGAAGTGGGCAAAGACAAGCCTTTGGGATTGCGTAGAGTTCTGAGTTTCTTGCCCGTGAATGAAGAGTGTGGCTTTGATGATTGAAGTGCCAATCCGTTGAAGCTGATTACTGCAGCCATTCTGACGGAAGTTGAAAAACGAACTGATGATTTCGTCCAGAGATTATTCACCTAAACATCTGCTTCTTCATGATTATTCTTTCTTTTTTCCCCTTCTCTAAAGATTTGATTTTCTTTTTCGTTCCTTGGTTGATATTTCACATAATGGGTTTTTTTTTCCAGTTATTACTACTATTTTTTATCTCGTGGAGGGAAATGCTTGAAGGGGGTGTGGATGCATTATAGACCACAAGTCGTATGTACGATAACAATCATATTTTTCAGGGAGTTTACGTTTCAGGCCCCATTTAAGTTTCAATTAGAGTTCAGACCCAAGTCAGAAAATTCATAGTTTCAAGAACCCAATTTTTTCAGAAACACTTCATGGTCCCCAATACCACTTCATGGATCTGTGGTAACAATTCATGAGTCTGTAGTGACACTTCACGTGTCGGTGGTACCACTTAATGGGCATGTGGTAACACTTTACGGGTCGGTGGTACCACTTCATGGGTCTGGTACCACTTCATGGGTTTGTGGTAACACATGGGTCCTTTTCTCTAAATGAAACTTCAATTGGATCCTGATCTATAAATGAAACTTGCATGAGTCCTTATCTCTAATTGAAAATATAAATTGGGGTCTGACTCGTAATTTGCATTATTTTTATTGCGATAACATCTCTTGATTTTTTTAAAGAAAAACAATTAATTGTGAGAGAATGACATAAATATCTTTTTAATAGCACTAGTACAAAGTATATAACTTTCTCACCCATTACAAAACTAATCAATTTTTTTATTTTAATTATTATTATTTTGGTTTTCACCACTAATCTCTTAATATTGCTTGTTTCCCATAATTATCTCAAATTCTCAACATAATTATCAACAATATATTTTTAACTCTTTTCTAAAACTTCCATAAACTAGAAATTCTCATTGTACTAGTGATTTAATATCGAGGATATTACTAAAAATTAACCTCCAAATAAAAGATATCCAAATCATTAGTTGGAAGAATTATATTCCGTTTTATAGCTGATCCAAATCTCTATTTTCGGTTAGGTTTTGCAAGTATTTCAAAGTTGATCCATGTGAATATGTTCTACATGATTTTAGAATTGCGATATTGGAGACAACATACTCTATCAGTTTGAGTGTTCATTGGAGGAGTCACTTTGGAAGACCAATTTTCATCTGGTACATAGTCCTTATTTACATGCGTAGAGAAAGGTCGGGCGTAAGCGATCACGAAGATTTCCATGCGAAATGGATCGAAAGTATCACAAGAAACGCAACGGAAAACTATGATTAGTTATGATAAAAAAAATAGAAATTGATTTTTGTTAAATAATAATTATTTGAATATTCTATGGAGTATTACAGTTTTTATTTTTTTTGTTAATGCAATAAATAATATTTCTTAATATATATGCCAAGATGAGGAATGTCATGTATGACTAATTTCCGATGGTAAATGGCGATAATGGGAAAAAATAATGAGTAAAACTTATATTAGGATTAAAAAATAGTTAAGAGATTGGGGTTTTTCTTGCATTTGTCCTTAGTTTAGGACTTAGTTTGTTATTTATACCAAGTATGTTTGGTATAAATAGATGTACAAACATTGTGCTTAATGAGAAAATTTGAAAAATTGATTCGAAAGGCTTGCAATTCAATTTCTAAAGAGAGAGAAACACAAGAAATCTTCTCACTCTAAGCGAAACTCTCTCTTGAGCTTTCAACGAAGGTTTTTGATCGAAATTCGTTTCTTAATAACTCTAATCGATTGCCTTAGACTTCATGTCTAGGATCATAGAGTTGTAATTAGGACCTAACAATTGGTGTCAGAGCAGATTCGTTCTGATTTGAATCGAAAATTGTTAGAATTGGATCGAAATTTGAGTTCGAAGTACTGTTCCATCGAAGAACAGTTTGGCGCAAATTCTGTGCTTAATTGGTTTGAATTGATGTTTCTGTGCTTGTTCCAATAATATAAGTTGATTGGGATCAGATTCGTAGCTTTTTGAACATCGTTTAGCAGATTTGATCGAATTTGAGAAATTACTGTTCACGCGTAGAACTGTTAGAACACATTCTGATTTCGGTCATAATTGACATGTTTTGCTTTCTATGTGTTTAATTGTGTGTTCGTGCGTGTTCATCGGCTGATTACGAGCAATTACCTGTTATTTCATAGTCTAATTCATCGTTTTTTCTTGAATCAGTGTTAATTGTATTCTGTGATTTTTTGCAATAATTTCAATTTTTCTAGCTAGGTTCTTCGATCAGGTTAATTTCTCGATCGAAAAACTCGGCACGAAATTTTTCTCCATCAGAATACAAAGTCAGACTTAAAACCACATTTACCAAGAACGACTTTAGTAGAAAAATTTCTCGAGCATTACTAAGCGAAAAACTTTTTCGGCGAAGACTAATTTTGACCTCTGCGCGCGCAAAACTTTATGTCGAAAAACTTTTTCAGTCAGACTTTCAAAGTTTGACTAAGAGAAAATCATTTGCGTCCGAGAAACTTCTCCAGGAAGCTTCAACTCACAAAACAGAAGGAAGCTGGAGTAGCTCTAATGGCAGAACCAGACCACTGGCTCGAGGATACATCTAGCTCTGAGGAAGAGAATCTTGCCCTCATGGCCCGTCTGGACAAGGATTCTGACGCCGAAACCACCAACCAGACGGACAAAGACCAAGCATCGGAATCTTCTCAGGAGGTAGTTTCTCCTTCCACATATTGACCATGTTAGGATCGTATCAATTAGCATACACTAACATGAAACATGAGCAGAATTGCGTAAGGAAGTAGAGAAGAAACTAGCTAAGTCTCAAGAAAAAATTACTAGTCTCGAATCAGAACTTAGGAGCTCTAGTTCAAAAATAGAAGAACTAACTCAGAGCTTAAGACTTAGTGAGACTAGGAACCTTCAAATAAAGAAACCTCCAATAGAGACACATGATTTAAAAATTAAAGAATTAGAAGACATGCTAGAAAATAACTATAATTGCTTGATTAGAAATCTCAATGAGAAAGCTAATCTCAAAAGCTACTTCTAAGATCACTAACCTAGAAGACCAATTAGATAAATCCAATGCTAGGGTTTGTGAACTTACGAAAGAACTTGACGCCTGTAAAGCTGCCAAATTAACGGTGGAAAATAATTTTGCTCTATTAGAAGAAGAACGTAAGAAGCTATACGCAAAAGTGAAAAAACGATATACTTACGCGAAGGGGACAATCAGAACAAACCATTTTCCTAAATCAGCCCAAGGATACAGAATTGTATAATCCCACTGAAGGCTTAGGTTTCACTAACCCTCGTGTTTTAAAGAAGAAGAAGCTAATGATATAAAATACATGGGTTTAGGTGTAACCACTCTTATGAACTTTAACTAAAGCAGACGATCTAGGTGCTTTAGAGTTAGCTAAGAGAAGAGCCACACATAGGGCCCAAATCCCCTTCGACTATTAAGAACTAAATGACAGCAACAAATCTAGGGAAATACCCTTGACGCCAGTCTATGATTTAGTTCTACCTCCTGAGTCTCAACCTGAAGTCGAGGAAGCCAAAATCATACATTCTAAAAATTCTCCTTACAAACCTCCTATCGTGAAGCAGATAGAGGAATTACAAACTACATTAGATAAAGAAAGAGAGAAGCTGAAAAGAAAAAAATCCTAAAAGAGATGGAATATCTCAAAGCTTCCTCCATCTCAAAAGCCATTTCTCACGTATCTCCTTCAAATGAAAATATCATTCTGAAAAGCGTGAAGAAAGAAAGAGAGACTTCAAAATATCAAAAATGCAAAAATAATACTTCAAAAAATTCTAACTCTAATCCCGTTTCGTTTACGTCTACAGGGAGCGTAGAGCCAGCGTTAGAGTCGAAGGCGAGAGTGTCTAGTCTAAAAGTAGAGAAGGAGCCCGTAGTTTTTTTTTGATAACCGGGGAAAGCCGATGGTGAAACCCCGGGGCCGACCCACTACCTGCTAAGCAGGCCGATCAGGTCAATCGCACATGTCTGGGCTCATGTGGGCAGGCCTAGGGAAATGTAACAGGGATGAGATTCGAACCCAGGACCTCTCCCAACATGACCCTAAGCGCCTCAGCTTGACCAGTAGAGCCAAGCCTCATCGGCTAAGGGGCCCTTAGTTTTGAATGCTTCTAAGAATATATCTCCTTCTGTAAAAACAGAAGACACTCGTAGAAATAAAAGAACTGTTTCCTTTATCAAAATAATTGCTTCTACTTGCTCCTTAAAGCCTACCACATTTAGAAGCACCAATTTCGTTTCGAAATAGGCTCTACTTCAACCATAAAAACTGATCATTCTAAGACAAATGCTTCTAGGATGACCCGTAGGAAACAAGATACAGCCATAAAGAAAGCGTATGGCGCTATTCATGCTTGCTCACCTAAGGTATCCCGTTAAGATTGAATCCCCCAAGCACCTTAGGAGACTATCCAACGAAAAGATATTTTCCACGCTCAAGCCTACAAAAGCATTTGTCCGAGCTGAAATTAATCTTCCCTGTAAGGTTCAACCTAAGTGGGTTCCTAAATCCCCGCCTAAAAAGAAGAAAGCTGTAAAGGCCAAGTCTTTTACAAAGGGCACACCCAAATCAACTTATATGAAGATGACTTGGGCTGTTAAAGCTTCTACTAACACTAATTTAGGAATCATATCTGAACCAGCATCTAAATCTGCTAATCTGAGAGGACCCATGTATAAGTGGGTACCTAAAGCTCTCTAAATTGTTTTTGCAGATCCATCAGGTGTGGTATCTCGACTCTTGTTGCTCCACACACATTACGGGAATACAAGAGCTGCTGAGCAACTACCAAGACCGACCGAATGGGAAAGTCGGATTTGGGAACAACGACTCAGCTCCCATTTTAGGATTTGGGGATATCATTCTGGATAATCTGACGATAAAGGATGTCTCTTACGTCGAAGGCCTCCTCCATAACTTGTTCAGCATAGGCCAATTCTGCGACAAAGGATTCCAGGTGGTCTTTCTTACTGACCGGTGCGGAATATTGGACAGTCAGAACAATGAACTTTTCCAAGGACTTCGGAAATCCAATCTTTACACGATTAATCTAACGTCCGTGCGGACGACGACAACTGTTTGCCTCATCTCCCAGATTATGATTCAGAGGAACAGCTTATGGCATCAACATGTGTCTCATCTAAACATCAAAGCTCTTCACGATTATCAACGAAAAAGTTGGTTCAAGGTCTACCAACCATTATTCTACAAAAAGAGCATGAATGTTCGGCGTGCCAACTAGGAAAAATGAAGCGAGCATCTCATCACATAAAACAGATTGCCTCTACTTCACGATCATTGGAATTGCTTCACATGGACCTCTGTGGACCAATGAAAAAAAAGAGTATCAATGGATGCAAGTACATTCTGGTCACTATTGATGATTACTCTCGCTACACATGGACGAAGTTCCTCTGAACTAAAGATGAGGCAGGGGACTTGATAATTAATTTTGTGAACACTACTCAGAATTTGCTGTAACAAACCATCCAAGTCATCAGAACGGACAACGGCACTGAGTTCAAGAACAAGTACCTCAGTGAATTTTATCAGAAACTTGGAATTAGTCAGCAATTCTCAGCCGCCAAGACGCCTCAACAGAACAGTATCGTTGAAAGGAAGAACCGAAGTGGAAGCTGCACGCATGATGCTGATTCATTCTGGCCTCCCACACTTTCTTTGGGCTGAAGCAGTTAATACCACCTGTTTCACTCAAAACAGGACGGTGGTTCACAAGCGCTTCGACAAAACTCCGTACGAAACCGAGTACCCAATATTTCCTTCTTCAAGGTCTTCGGGTGCAAGTGCTTTGTGGCGAAAACGACAGAGGGCAACGTTCTAAGTTCGACCCTAAAGCATTCGAAGCCACATTCGTCGGGTATTCATCAACTTCAAAGGCGTACTGAGTATACATCAAGCCCAACCATTCAATCAAAGAAAGCTACAATGTCACTTTCTATGAAGTGGCAGAGATGGCTTCTGGTCACATCAATCCAGGACCCGAACCCAACCCGATGGCTCCTGCACACCTCAGTTCAGGACCCGTGCGAAACCAGATGGCTTCTGAATACGACAGTTCAGAACCTGCATTCACTGGTGTGTTGGCACAAAACCAACCGAAGATGGCAACAACTCAGGATTCAATGTCAGAAGAAGCTCTGGGGCTTGCATTGGAGGAATTGGATTCTCTATTGGAGCCCGTATATCGACCAGACACCATTACTGTTACAACGTTAGTAGATCCCCCACTCGCCGAGGCCGATGTACCAAGCTCTTCAAATGTCCCTACCTCACCCGATTCAGAATTACCACAGAACACTGGAGAACCTACAATAGTCAATGAGGAAGTCTCATCAGAGTCGCTCAACCCAAGTGAAGAATCAGACTTACCTCAACCTCATGAACAACCTGAGATAACTGGAAGTCTCAATCCACAAATGACCGATGCATCTACTTCAGCTATGCGACATGAGCGCTAGTGGACTCGAGCACATCCGATTGATCAGACCATTGGTGATCCTTCGAGTGGAGTACAGACACGTCATCAACGCAGTCTTTTCAGCTGCTTCTTAAGCCAAAATAAGCCAACCAAGGCAGCAGACGCACTAAAGGACCCGGATTGGGTAATAGCAATGCAAGATGAGATCAACCAATTCGAGCGTCTTCAAGTGTGGACCTTAGTACTCCGTCCGCATGGGAAAACCATTATCGGAACAAAATGGGTGTTTAAGAACAAGAAGAATGAAGATGGGGAAGTGATCCGGAATAAAGCAAGGCTGGTTGCGAAGGGATACAATCAACAGGAAGGCATTGATTACGACGAGACCTATGCTCCTATTGCCCAAATCGAATCCATCCACCTTTTCTTGGCTTATGCGGCTCACAAAGACTTCAAAGTCTATCAAATGGACGTTAAGATCGCCTTCCTCAATGGCGTGTTAAAGGAGGAAGTCTATGTCGCTCAGCCAGAAGGCTTTGTTGATAAAAAACATGCCGATCACGTCTATCGATTGGATAAAGCTCTCTACGGACTAAAACAAGCTCCACGCGCTTGGTATGATGTCCTGGGCGATTTCCTCGTAAAATCTGGGTTCATCCGAGGGACAATTGGTACGACCCTCTTCATAAATGGCAAGACAAGGACTTGATGGTCGTCCAAGTTTATGTAGACGACATCATTTTTGGATAAAAAATCCACGGCTATGCAAGAGATTTGGAGATTTGATGAAGAGCAAATTCGAAATGAGTCATATGAGAGACATGCAATTCTTCTTGGGACTCCAAGTAAGGCAGCTCGAAGATGGCATCTTCATAAGTCAGACCAAATACATTAAGGACATTCTGAAGAAGTTTCATCACGATCAGACTATGCCACTCAGCGCTCCTATGTCAACAAGCTGCAGGTTGGATGCCGATCCCACTGGAAAGCGGTCGACATCACTCTTTATCGCAGCATAATCGGTTCTCTTCTCTATCTCACCTCAAGCCGGCCGGATATTATGTTTGCCACCTGCCTCTGTGCCCGTTTCCAAGCCGACCCCAAAGAATCTCACATGCTCGCGGTAAAGCGGATTCTTCGCTACCTTAAGGGCATCACGACCTTAGGTTTATGGTACCCTAAAGGGACTAATTTCAAATTAATTGGCTACACTGACGCCGATTATGCAGGTTGCCGAATGGACAAGAAAAGCACATCCGATGGCGCTCAGTTTCTAGGAGAAAAGCTCGTCTGCCGGTCATCAAAGAAACAGAACCGCGTTTCAACATCGACGGCCGAGGCTGAATACGTCGCGACTGCCAACTGTTGCTCTCAAATGCTATGTATGCGGACTCAGCTTCGTGACTATGGGTACAATTTAAATAATATACCCATTTATAGCTATAGCCAAAGTGCCATTGGATTACATGTAATCCTGTTCACCATTCATGCACAAAACACATAGATATTAGATATCATTTTATAAAAGATCACGTAGAAAAAGGCACGACTGACATGTATTTTGTGAACATGGAGTATCAACTAGCTGACATTTTCACCAATGCTTTGGATGAAAAACGGTTCCAATTCCTTGTCGGAAAATTAGGCATGTTGAATCTTCCGTAATCTGTGCTTTACGTGCTCTTATGTGCTTTTACATGTTCTATACTATGTGTTTTCTATACTTGAATACTAAATCTTGTGAAATACTTTATATTAATAAAAAAATAAATATTATACATATAAGTATTAGGGGTATGACGATATCTTTAGGATGCTCGATCTAAGTCACGTATGAATTTTCCTGACATGCGACTTATTAATTGCTTAATTTTGTCAGTCTAAGTCGCATTCTTGTGTCTAAAAGTTCTTTCGTAGACTCCACTAGACACAAAGCCACTTTATATTAGTGAGGATTCTAGCCTTTTTATTTATTTCAACGGATCTATTCTTGAGCGAGTCACACAATCATGGATTGTCTTAAATAGTGATTCTTGGCCTCATACTCGCCTTGCGTTAGAACGTTACGAACATGATTAGGGCACTTAGGATATTCCTCACTCGGCCAAATATGTAATTTTTCAATCCTTTAACATAGCCTTTAGTCATCTATTTTGAGCTTTCTCCAAATTCCTTTTCTTCATTTGATAACCCTTTGAACCTTCAACCGACTATCTAAACGTTCGGCGGGTCATTCAATCGAGAAAAGGAGGGGGAGAAAACCGAAGATGAAAAAGAAAAAAAGATGACAAAATAAGGTAGAAAACGCACACGAGAAATGCTCAACGCACGAAAAGCAGACCAAAAGAACCTGCCTCTCGACTATCACAATCTTAAATCATTTAGAAGGGGGCATGGATCTTGCTGTGAACTTCTCCAGTGATAATCTTGTACACTCGTCAAAACGGCTGGAAAGAGGAGCACCACGAAGTGAACTTCTCCAACGATAATCCAGTCTTATATCGAGATAACGAGAAGAGGAGCACGACCTTGGATTCGAATTCCATAACTGTAAACTTCTCCAATCGATAATCTCTGAAACCTCGCTAGGGATTAAGAGAGAAGGAGCACGGTATCGGCCCGAGAACCAACAACAAGAATTTCGCCATAGATAATCTCTCAGCTTCGTTGAGAAGCAGAGCTTCAGCTTGAGCAAGTGTAGAAAAATTTACAAAAGATAAGAGGGTGAAAAAGACAAAAAGACGAAAAATGTCGAAGAAAAGGAGAATGACGAAGAAAAAGAAGAAGATCTTTAGTCCACGATTCCTAAATATTTTCCTTCCCTTCTAAGTTAGAACCAAAATACTAAATCCCTTAAAAGTCCCTTTAATTCCGAATCGAAGGTCTCTCGCTCGGTGAAATGATTAAAAGTGCCTTGATCCCAGGTAAATTGACTTAATATGACTTGTGTTGACTTGAGTGATATAGATATAAATCCCTAGTCAAAAATAAATAATAACTCAAGCGAACCTAGTGAGAGTTGTCGAAATGGATCCTACTTTGAATTTAGGACTTTAGTTTGCTGACGTGACTTGACGGCATAAAATCTTCCAAGTGTCTTGCGAATTTCTAGGCGTGACAATGATCGAAGCAAAATAATCTGACCCATACTATTAATAAATTAGTACATACTAAAAAAATTGGTTGTACTTCGCACATTTTGATATGCAATTCTACTTTGCATTTGAGCTGAATTGTTGAAAATGAGAATATTTATTTCTGCTCAGACCCTCGCGCGATAGTATAGTTACATGTTTAGGGGACCATGTAGGGGTGGTACGGTACGGTATACCGTACTAAAACTGTGATGCCGTATACCGTACTGAAATTTCAATATCCAAAAATATCATACCAATACCATACCAAAATTCGGTATACCTTAAATTTCGATACGGTATCATACCGAAATTTCGGTATGGTATCGGTATCATACCTTCTATACCATTCATACGGAGGGTTTTTACCATGCATGTCTCGTGACTCGTTAAGTCGTTGTTTTGGAATTTTTAATCAATTCACACTCCTTAGGCCCCAATAAGATAGATTATTAATACCAAATTTTTCAAAATAAAAAGATTTTTTAACCTTAAATAATTTACATATTTTAGCTAGTCTCCTTAGTAAGACAAAAAACTTTACATAACCACAAAATACAATTTTATATACAGATTAATTAGAACGAAGCGGCTATATTTAAAAGATTAGTGAAGATTAACAAAAAGTAATTGCACTGCATCTTCACGCTTTCAAAAATCATGAAAAAAAACATTAAAAAGGCAAAAATTAAACGTTACTTGAGTTACATAAGTAAAATATGGTGGGCCTAATATTAGAAAGTTGTGTATAAGTTAATAATTTATGGGCTAAATAAGTTTATGAAGATCCTTAATTTTTCATTTTATATTTTTTTAAATAATATAATATATATAGGTGTATATATATATATATATATGTATAAAACATATTAAAAAATTTTAGAATTTCGGTATTCGGTATAATCGGTATACCTAATTTTAAAAACTTTCATACCATTACCGTACCCAAAATTTTCGGTACTGTATCATACCTTACCGAAAACTTCGGTATACCAAAATTTTCGATCTTTTCGATACGATTCGATACGATAAGGACGGTATTTCGGTATTTTGGTATTTTTCCCCAGCCCTAAGACCATGTATCTAGGCTAATCTTGATAAATCGCATGTTCTTAAATTGTTACTGAGATTGATTTATGTATTTGCTTGATAAATCAATCAAGGTGCACTATTTGAGGGGGAGCATTTACAACACTTATACCTTGAACACCAAATAATTTTGATGATCGTTCTCTAAGTGTTGCAGAAAATTCCAATTTGATTTTCCTTATGCAACACACTTTAGAGGAGGACTTCACGAATCTTCGCATTTTGGAGCTCACGACATTGGTATAACAAGTCAGGGGAGCCTAAATAGAAAAATTGCTTCCAAAAATTAACTCTAATCATCTCGACATCTTTTGCTCTAAGTATTGCAGATTTACAAAATTTGAAGAGGGAGCCAGATGTCACTAATCTGAATTACAGGGAGTTAGTTAATTGGGATTATTTACATATATAGGGGGAGCAACTATGTGGTTTATTTTTGAACTCAGGGTCAATCTGAAAACTTAGAAAAACTTGCTATCGAGAAATTCGGGCGATTTTTGTAATTTTCATTCACAGATTCTCGAGCGAAAATTGATTTGGGACCAAGTGGTAATTTGCTTTCATATTGACGAGCGGAAATTAAACAGAAACCAAATGAAAATTCTCGATCGGAATTTGTCAAGCGAAAATTAAATAGTAACAAAAGGGAATTTCTCGATCGTAAGTTTCTCGATCGTAAACAGTAATGGTCCTAGAACTTGTTAAGTATCGAAAAAACGTCTAATCAGCCCAATTAGGAAAGTTACTTTTTGCAGTCGAAAATCCTCAAATACACGCAAAACCCTCAATCGCAAAACTCAACAATCGACAATTTTTCTCTCGCGAAAAACTTTTTCCGCAAAGACGAAAGTCGAAATCTTACAAAATCTTACATACTTTCACTAAATCTTCGTCTTTGAGAGGTAGACTAGACATACTTTAGGGATTTTTGTGTGTTTAAACTCTGTTTGCATCTGTTTCTGCAATCTTTCGCACGAGTTTAAGATAATTTCTCGTCTGTTCATTATGTGGAAACACGAATGCTAGTTTGCAGTGGTTAAAGACCAGTATCTAAGCATAATCTAGGTTAAAAACTGCATATTAAGATAGTTTCGAAGTTTCCTGATTGTTTTTTAAAGTAGATTGTTTTGATTTAGTTCGATTGAAAGATAGACTAAACTGGGTTTCACCTTTAAAGGCGTCAAAGAACTTTCTCGCTCGCAAACAGTGTCAATTGAATTTCAATTGATCTACTGTTTGCATTGTGAAAGTTTTTTGATCGCTAAAATTTTGACTTAGTCATTAAGATAGATAACATAGATCGCAAAATAATTACAATCGAGAAATTGAATTTTGATTTGATGCGAGCGAAAAGATTACTGAATGAAATAGATCAAATACGTGCAATTTAAGTTTTGAGCGCAAAACTTACAATCGCAAACAGTAATTTCGATTTCAATTTTGTGTTCGGTCGAAAATTTTAGCGGCGATAAAATTAATTTTTCGACGATAAAAATTTCTCGATCGTAAAGCACGAAGCGACAATTTTGATCGATCAAAAATTTTCTTGATGTTTGACTTAGTCTCTTGTTGACAATTTTCTCGATCGTAAAATATCGCAGTGAAACGTTTTTAAAAATCGAAATACTTTCTCGCTCGATAACTTTCACAGTGAAAAATTTTATTCATGCGCGAAAAATTTCTCGATCGTTTACACGTAAATCAATTTTCTCGATCGTAAATTTACACGAAAAGTTTTCTCAATCGTAAAATTTCTCGCCTACATTACCACGATTTAATGTCCAAACACTTAGAAAATTCTCTAAGTCCTTTCCACTGTAGCGAAACTTAGCGAATAAAATTTTCGATCGCAAAATTAAGCGGAGATTTTAATTTCAAAAGTGCACTTAGACCATTTAATTGAGAAATTCTCGCACGACAAAAAGCACGGAGTGAACAGTGAAAGTAAACACTAAGTAAAATTTTCGACTAACCATTCCATATGACTTACATATATATGTCGAAATGTAATTATTTCTTCAATGTTCATTTTCGTATACCTATGTGCCGATTCATATATCCATCAAATTAATTTCGACTCATTTTAAATTCTTAGACTATTGATTTGCTATTCTTAATTGATTTTCAGATGGATCATTATCCAGCCTATAACCACATCTACGACAAAAATTTATACCTCAAAGTTCAGGACACGAACTTTCAGTTAGATCTAAAAGGCCATCCCCTCTGGCATGCACGGACGGTGACGGAGTCAGTACCGATGGTCTATCTCCAACAATTCTGGGGAAGAATAAAGAGTCTTATAGTTGATGCCAGCTACCGATTCACCACGGTTATTGGGACGACACATGTCAGCTTTAGCAAAGATGATCTCGGCCTCGTCTTAGACCTGCCATTCAGCCCTAACTATGACCCTCTGCCTTCCGATGCAGAAATGGTGCGTGACTTTCTCCACATGGGATACCGGCAACAACTCTCCAAGCTTGCTCAAGTGCAGATCAACGGCATCCCTCATCCGTGGAAGACACTTTTTGAAATCATCAACAAGTGTCTGTCGCCAAAGCACGCCGGGTTCAACAAAGGCAACGACAACATTCTCCGTATCTTTCACGGAATAGCGTTCTCCCGCAACTACGACTTCACTCAACTGATCTGGAATGACTTAGCTGAATAGATCAGACAAAAGAGAACAAGCGCTCGAAGAATGTGCCATATGCCCGGTGGTTCAACATGATTTTTGCCCACCTCATGGAGCTTCACGACAATATCATACGTCTACCTCCAGGAGGCAACTACAACCACCTCTGCTCAAGTTCTTCCACAACCCCAAGTTCACGGATTTGATTCAGCCATCGATGCCGATTCCGTTTGAGCTTCTTCGTCTTGTCGACCCCTCGGGAGACGAATACCAACGATACTGTCGGGAGAATCATCTTACAGAGCAGATGATTCGAGGCCCCCCGACAGATTTCCGTGCAAGCCCTCCCCAACAACAACACCAAAGCCCTGAGGCACGATGATCGATACAGTCGCACAAGAGCTTGAACAGGAGCCCACAGTCCAAGAAACTCAGCTACCAGATCTGGATGCCACGATGATTGACGAGGTGGCTCTCGCAATGGAAGCTGAAGATCAAATTCATGAGCTCCAAGTGAAAGTGCCTGTTCATGTAGGCGTGCTAGAATAGCCTATTGAGGAGGTTCTTCAACAGGAAGCACAGCCGAGGCAAAAGCGGGGCAAAGCTCACTTCCACCGTGACGGAACAGGCTCATGAGGACGTTGAACGTGAACCCTCTCCTCACACAGCCACCTCATCCGACACGGAGTCCGATGAGGAGATTCAACTAATGAGACGGACTCCACAAAGACTAAGCATACAACTAGAGTCCCTCTGCACCACCATCACCACCACATCCGATACCGCGCAGATCATTCCTTCAAGTACTGCGGACACTTCATCGCTCAATCTTGAGCCGTAGCACATCCTACCGGTGTCTGGTCCGCAGGTTCAATCAGAACCTGCTGCAACACCCATAGAGGAGAATCCTAGCGATTAACCTCAAGGATTGGGTGGAAGTCTCGAACAGTCACAACCTCAAGTGACTACGAGCCAGCTTGAGGAGCCGGTGTCTGCTCAAGGGTTGATAACAGGCGACATCTGTCGACCTGGTCCATCTATGACGGAGGCGTCCGTCCAGTTCGTGATCGAAGACAGACTTCAGGCAGCTCTCTCAGAGGCTTTCAAGACCTTTGAAGAAAAATTTATGGAGAGCGTGCGTACAACAATTGAGACGTCCCCCCAAGATCGTGGGAAAGCACCCGTCTCAGAGCCGTCTTCTTCACAACTGATCCTCACACCACCTCAACCCACACAACCCACACCCTTTGCCACACCAATCCTCACACACAACCTCACAAACCTAGCCACCGTACCTATCAGCGACCTCCACTCCATCCTACTCGCCCACCTACTAGAGCTGACCACTCGAACGCCGGAAGAAGAAGACCTCTTCCGCCGTCTCGTCGAGGTGAAGGCTCCCGCTCCAAACATAGACATGATGATCCAGATGATCAAGGCCGTCATGAGGGGGAGAGGAGACCCAGGCTAATGACTAGAAGTCAAGGACAGAGCTCGGGCGCGACACAGACAAGCGCTGGAGCCGCTGAAACTTCACAACCCACTACCCAAACAACCACCATCACGCACCGCACCACTCATACAACCCAAATCGACCCACCAACCTTCCATATAAGGACGCCTCCGCCCACACCAACGATCCTCACAAGCCCATTGCTTCCGGAAGAAGAAGCAAGTGCCGCCACGCTCGTGACCCTCGCTCAAACTCAAGCTACTCCCTCAATTGCTCCAGACCAACCGGGACCGTCAGGGCATGGTGTCAATCCACACGAGTTCCTCGACATACATATTCGAAGGACAGTGGATGACTCATTCCATGCCTGATGAGCATCAGAGACAACGGCTTAAGGACGTTTGCCACTTCCTACAACAAGCCTCAGTGGACCTGGTCCTAATAGAAGACGAAGAGCTTCAGGAAGGTGAAGATTACAAACAAGATCCCACAGGGTTTCCTGAGTTGATTGCGTAACGAGCGGTTTCCCCCACAAGGCTAACGCCAGGGACCTTTCGGATCGACACGTCGTGGGAGAACATTCGGATTGAAATTCCCTTCCTTGAAGAAGTTCGTGAAAACATTTGGAGGTCTCCGGACATGGTCAAGAAGCCGAACGAGTTCGAGCTTAGAGGGATCTCTCACTGGGATCAGCAGAAGAGAATGGCGTATAACGACCCTCACTTCCTAATATATATTTTGGCGGATTTTTCGCAACGTAAGTCGCGGAAGACCCGTCTAATTAAAACTTTTTCTAATTTAAAATAAATTAAATTAAACAATGTCTACATAGTCGTATATTTACACAAGCCGTATCACTAACATAAAAAAATATTAAAAATCCTAACATCACTCCACAGGTCGCATCCATGTACCACCCTGCCCTCAAAAGTCCATGGAGTCACCGCCATTAGCCTGCCTAGTCGCGACGCATATCAACGCCGGACTCGTATGTACCTACAACACGTAAACTGAGCTCCTTGCCCAGTAGATGAAACATGCATGTATGCAACGTGCGCTCAACCCCATTCCCAAACACCTCACAAATGCACACCTCACAAATGCACACGTCACAAATGCAATGCACGCTTAACTTATTTCTCTCATGTCAAACTAACGTATTTCCGAACCACACCATGTTCTCACATCTCAAAAACATACGCATTGGACGCTTACCAGCCTGACATGCCAACCTATCACACATAGGACCTCAAGCCACACGCACTGACGCTTCTCGGCCTGACGCACCTGAACCGCGGCCCAAGCCTGATGCACCGGACACTCACCGGCCTGACGCACTTGAGTCACACACGCTCCAGGCCTCACGCACCGGGGTCTCACGCCAGCCCGTCGCCCTTGAGACCTCACACTGCCTCATCGGCCACTGCCATTTGAGATTCCAATACTAACCTCAACTCTAACTCAAATCGATACCCCGCTCATCATTAAAGCAAGATGACACTGTTTTATACGGTGCTCAACCTCGCATTGACGTGATATGCATACACAGTGCAAATAATGTACATATGACGTGCAACAAATGTACATGTGCAACAAATATAATACACGTAAAATACGTAATTCGCCAAGTCACATAATTCATCGAATTCATATAGTCACATAATCACGTAGGCACATAAGTATCACATAAAATTCACATAACGGTTACGTGCCGTAGGTGAGTTTCACCTACCTATCCTCCTGATAAAGTCAACCACGATATCTGGAAATTCCCTATGCTTCGAACTTCTGAATATCGAAATATTTCCAAACCCTACGTATCGGAAACCCTAAAATTATCAAAACCCTAAAAATACAAAAAAAATTGTAAAATGCCGAAATCATTTCTCATTAGAGACGAAAACTTAGTTTTCTTATTTTCGTTAAACCTCGAAAACCTGGTGGTATTAATTCTAGGTTACCGTAACTTTCAGACAATCAAACTCTAGAGATCAAATATCATTAAATTGCCAAATATAGTTTCTAAAGAGATAGAAAACCCTAATATTTTGCACCTTTCGCGTCCGACCTTTCTATACCGAGGTCGTTCATCGTAATTCCAGTTACAAAGCAAGCATGTATTCTAGTGTATATTTTCTTCACCGTAGCTTTAAGAACCCAAGTGTAAAGATGCTACTTTAAGTTCCTAGATAACATAATTAACAGACATCAGATCGGAAATTATTTGAACTATGAAACGATAAACATATACATGCCTTATTGTTAAATAAATATTAGTTACAATATAGAATCAATGTTACTTACTTGGTCTTGGCGTTCTATAGGTGTGTAGAATAGAATGGAGAATGAATTGATGTTTAGGTGGGATCTTATAGAAAACGAAATAAAGAATACATTGATGGTTTCGGTGGGATCTTAGGGTTTGATGTCAGTTAGTTCATTTCTTTTTCTTTGATATTAAGTAATGACGTGGTAATACTAATCTCTTTTTTGGAATATAATAGTAATCTCTTTAGAATATAAAAATGGTAATTTATCCCATACACGTAATAATCGCTGAAACGAGATATATAAAGTTATTGGTAGCGTGAGAGGGGATAAGAGACTAATTAATTTCATCCCATGCTAAGCAAGTTCGTCCCTATGTGCCATTTTAATATTTCCTATGTCCATTTTTATCCATCCCTTAGTTATTATTCTTAATATAATTGTATGTATATGTATATCAATATCTTGTGAGTAAAAACAAGTAAGTAACGAGTAGATTAGGTGACCAACCTTTTTCTTCGATAACGAATTCTTTATGTTTTGTTTATTTTTGTTCTTGGTTTTATCTTGATAATTAGTTTATTAATGATTAGGAGGGACAAATAGGTGCCAACCTACGTGTATTTCCTTTTGGTGTTAAGTAACCAAATGTCCAAACATGACCATTTGTATTTTGTGCCTTATGTGTTATTCGACCATTATTATAACCTTTTAGCCTCACTATTTATCAAGGGCATTAAATATGATTTGGTCCAATAATATCCATTTGAGCCTTAGATAAGATTATATCTATTAAATGTTTAATTGGACTCTAAATATTTTATGCACTAATTATCTAAATTCCTGTCGTGATACCGCTTTAAAATATGTTGGTATTACAATTATAATTTGAGATCTTAGGTTATTTGCAGTACATTTGTGTAAATCTTCTTGAGGGTTAAGGTTGTTTATATGATATAGCTTAGGGTTCGGCGTTCTTAATGTTTCGACATATCCTTATATGATTCATTGGTGTTTTGTAATGATACAGTTATCTTTCCGTTGCGTATCGTGGTACAAGTTTTTGCGGGTGAAGAGTATTTATTGGAATTATACGACAATAACGTATGCATCTTCTCGATTTGTTTGATATGTGTTTACGCATTAGTTGTGAAGTGTGGCGCCCCTGACTTCTACCACTCATTTATTTACTAACTCATGTGACTACATGCGATGTAAAGGAAATAATATATACGAAATTCCGTACAAAATTTTTCCTTTTATATAAAGGAAGCTATTCTGTACATTACAAACTATTCTAGGACATAAATACATAGGTGAGTGCGCATGCGTATTCAAAAATAATCTATCGGCCCGCCACGTCGGTCGCATCCATGTATACACTTCCACCTCAAAAGTCCTCCAGAAGCTCCAAAAATAGGCTTCGCCTTCAAAAGATCATGATCGCGTAAACCTACAACATATAAATACATGGAATGAGTTTATAAAGCTCATTAAGTGAAAGTCATGCATGCCATGCACGTGCCCTAGTTCGCAGAGGCATCCGCGCCAGTGCTTCCTAGACCTTATCTTTTTCTTGTATTGTCTTGACATGTAGGGCCTCGGCTATCTTGCTATGCACCATCATGGAGCTCGAATCCACTAGGGATATAAATATAAAAGTGACAATACCTACACTTGGGAGGCAAACCCTAGGGCGCCTTTTCAATCCCAAGATAGTTTCATACGTCACGCGAACGCTTCACACTGGTAGCCCATTATGAGGATGCCAACACCAGAGATACCCTCGGTGTGGCTTATCCCGTCAACTCGCATCCTCCAGGTTTCACGTTCCGTCATGAGGGCATTCGCCCTAAAATCATGTCTTGTCTTGAACATGTCATGTCTCGAAAGTGGCGACATAAAGTCACCATAGTAGCATAGAAGAGCCCTGACTGAACTGTGAGTCGACATCAGACGCATATACCGGTGAATATTTATGGCTCTCAGGCGATCTTGTATCATGCACGCTCTCGTATCCTGTCTTTAATACTAATCGTGCGTGCATATGAACATGTCGTGAGTATGCATGTCATGTCGTCATGTGATGTAAATAAATCACGTGGGAAGTCACGTAAAATCATAGAAGCACATACACACATGATTCATACACATAAAATTATGTGGTGTAGTTGGGACTTCCACTTACCTGTCCTAGCCTAAGTACTTACTGCCTTGAGACGTCCTCATTTCGTGACCCTTAGACATAATATTACAATGTCAATATCATACATAAATTAGATCATTAAACTGAAATGACTTGATTCATGGGCGCATGGCCGTCGAGGTGTGGGGCATGTGAAACATGGGCGCATGGTGGGACAAGCAATGCCCCAAGCGAGTCGTGCGGCCGACCTTAGTGCGACAGCCGGCTAAGGTGAAGCAGCCCCTATCTCACAAGCAGCCTTCTGAAGATCGAGTGGTGCGAGATGCATCGTGTCATGCTCAGCCACGTCGGGATCGTTCGCGGCATGACCCCGACAAGGGGACCCATTCAGACTGGCATCAAGTGGGTCGCATGGTAAGGCTGTGATGGTTGCAGGGCCAACCATGTTGCGGATAGGGCATACTACCCCAGGGGGACCTGATATTGCGAGCTCATCTCATAGTTCGCGCCTCCCACGGCGTACGGGGGATGATGGGCAGTCTGATCATAACTCCTTTGCTCTACTTGGGGACTTGCAAGATGCAGATGTCCCTTTGACAACTTCACTTCCTATGGGCCCTAAAGCGAGTGCAGCCCTCTCGGGGGGTAATCCATGATCCCTATCGGTTCATGGAATGTGCGTGGTCTTAATCGACAAGACCACAGGAGGGCGGTGGAGAGTGGATTAGGCGTGGTGGTTTGGGACTTATTGGAATTCTTGAGACGCGCATGGCTGAGCCGAATGCAGCACGCATTTCAGATGGGCTTCGGACACGTTGGACTTGGTTTTTTGACTATGATGATGGCCCTAGGACTAGGATTTGGGTGGGCTGGGACCCATCTTTGCTTTGTGTAACAGTTGTTGGCAAATCGAACCAAGCTGTGCACTGCTGTGTGGAACAACTTGATACGAGGGATCAGATTTTTGTATCTTTCGTCTATGGAATTCTCGACGGGAAGATCGCATTCCCCTTTGGGAAGACTTGAGCCACTACTCAGCATTACGCCTAGATGATGCATGGGTGGTGACAGGGGATTTTAACACCATCCTGCATGCGGGTGAAGGACGTGGGGGTGCACCGCAAATGCGGGATATGTCGGATTTTCGGACTTGTATTGTACATCTGATCTTCAACGGGACATGAGTTCACTTGGTATAATCAGCAGAGGGGCCTCGCGGGTATTTGGCGTAGATTGGACCGCATGCTTGGCAACCCGCAGTGGTTTGCTAGGTATCCGAATGCGTGTTTTCGTTGTGAGCACCCCGCCACATCGGATCATTCACCTCTGTTGTTGGGGGAGGCAGTACGTAGGCAAAGAGGCGCGAGTTTTCGTTTTGAAAATTTTCTTACTAAGGAGCGGGAGTTCTTGGATCATGTACAGCGCATATGGGGTATTCCTATGGCGGGGTTTCCTATGTTTGTGCTCGTTCAGAGGCTGAAGTTACTTAAGCCTATATTTTTGCAGATGCGTCGCAACAAAGGGGATCTTGCTTCGAATGTTGCGGACGCGCAACGCTTCTTGGGGACTGCATAGGACTTCGCTGCGAGATATCCCCTCGAGGGCCTATTTCATGACCTTGAGCGGCATTATCGACTCCTTTATGCTAGGGCTGTTGAGATTGAGTACACATCGCTGTCCCAGAGGCCAAAGCTTGTTTGGCTCAAGGATGGTGATCAGTGTTCGTCTTATTTCTTCAGGAGAGTCGCTATGCACCGAGCGACTAATCGTATCATCTCGCTGGAAAGCCCAAGTGGTGACCTTCCGGATACGCCAGATGCAGTGGAAGGGGAGTTGCTGGGTTTCTTTCAGGGATTACTTGGCCAGTCAGCGCGTTCAGCGCCTGTCGAGCTGGCTGAGGTGCAGAGAGCCGTTAAGCGCACGCTTTCCTCAGCGGTGGCATTGGAGATGATTCGGTCAGTTGAAGGTGTGGAGGTGAGGTAGGCGCTTATGCGGGATGAGAAGACGCCAGGTCCGGATGGCTATACGGCCGCTTTTTCCAAAGCGTCGTGGGAGATAGTCTGGCCTGACTTGATCCGGGCGACACAGGATTTCTTGCTACGGGCCGCCTTCTAAAGGGCCTAAATAGCACTCTTATCACGCTTATACCTAAGTGCGAGTCGCCTAGGCGGCCATCAGACTTTCGGCCAATCTCATGCTGCAACGTCCTTTATAAGGTCGTCTCGAAGATTATGGCAAATCGGCTTAAGCAGCGCTGGGAGGTCTGATGCATGCATCACAGACGTTTGTCCCTGGAAGGCGCATCAGTGATAACATTCTTTTGGCTCAGGCACCTTGCCTTGGCTATACGAGTAAGGGTCGCCCGCCTCGAGCTAAGCTTAAGGTATTGGCTAAGGCCTACGACAAGGTGGAATGAACTTTTTTGTTGGCAACGCTTCAGGCTATGGGATTCCACTCGACTCTTGTCGGATGGATACAGAGCTTCTTGACGACGCCCACCTTCTCCATCAACCTGAATGGTTGTTCGACGGGCTTTTTCGCTGGCAAGAGAGGCATACGGCAGGGCGATCCTATTTCGCCCTACCTTTTCACGCTTGTCATGGAGGTCCTTCAGGGCCTTGTAGAAACTCGCATATAGGCTGAGCCCAGATTCGCTATCATTGGCGCTGCGAGTCTACATCACTTCCCATGTTGGTTTTTGCGGATGATCTTCTACTGTTTTGCCATGCAGATGCCGTTTCTGTAGGAGTGATGAAGGACGCTTTGCTGACCTTCTCTGAGCTGTCTGGAGTACATCCAAATCCGGATAAGAGCGAGCTCATTTCACGGAGGGCGGAGGGCCAAAAGGTTCAGTTACGGGCTTTGATGGGTTTTCGAGAGGATCGTCTACCTGTTCGCTATTTGGGGGTGCCACTGATTGCTTCTAGGCTCTCGATTCGTGACTGTGATACGTTGCTGCAACGTGTGAATGTGCGCTTGGGGTCTTGGCTGAATCAATCCTTGTCGTATGCGGGCAGGGTGCAGCTGATAAAGTCTGTACTGCAAGCGTTACACGTCTACTGGTCTGTGGTGTTCTTGCTGCCCAAGGGTGTTGTGCGCGCATTGGAGTCGAGATTCTGCCAGTTCTTATGGGGAGGCACCTCGGCCAAGGTTGCTTCGGAGGATGTCTGTCTTCCAGTTTATGAGGGGGATTGGGTCTTCGGTCGATTGCTAATGATAACAGGGCACTCCTTGTGCAGCTATTATGGAGGGTGATCGCTTGGGTGCCTGATTCAATTTGGGTGGAATGGTTTTACCGTACGCGCCTGCATGCACGCTCACTTTGGAGCGTCACCGTCTCGGCCAGCACTACATGGAGCTGGAGGAAGCTGATACTGTTACGACCGGTAATCCTACCTTTAACTTCCTTTACGATTGGTGACGGATCATCATTATTGTTATAGGATGACCCGTGGATGCGGTTTGTGCCATTACTCGAGCGCTATCTTAGAGGGCCACTTGCGATGGGGCTGCCATTGGGGACTTGCTTAAGCTCAGTATTAATGATCAGGGATGGAATTGGCCAGCGCTCGACGGTCGAGTATATTGAGTTTAGTCACCACCTTCCACAGGTTAATCCGACTTCGCCTGATGCGGTCCGCTGGAATGGACAGCCTGATGGCCGGCCCACTCCAAAGTTGGTCAGGGAGGCGCTGCGTCTACGTAGACCGCTAGTCCCTTGGGCAGTTTTATTTGGGGGACCTATGGGAGTTCCTCGGCATGAGTTCATCCTTTGGCTAGGCATTCGTGATCGGTTATCGACTAGGGATAAGCCTTGGGTGGTACAAGGCGCTGGGACCCCTGCCTGTGTTCTTTGCAATGCGCTCCACTTCGAGTCTGTTCAACACCTATTTTTCGAATGTGGGTTTTCACGCCAATGTGTTCGGCTACTGCGGCGGCGGATCAGGTGGTTCTGGACATACACGGACTGGCGAGAGGGATCTTGTGGGCTTCGTAGCGATGGCGTCGACAGCACCTTCTACCGGTTGCTTATCGGCATGTCTTAGCTTCACTGGTGTATCATATCTGGCAGGCCCGTAACAAGCGCTGGAAGGAGGTGACTATCACGACTCTGGACAGCCTTGTTGCGATCGTACTCAAGCTGGCGTGCATGCGGCTACGGGGGACATCCCCCAAATTTGACTTATAGAGGGCGGCTATACGACGCCTTTGGCGTGTAGCTTGGTAGGGTTGGATTCATTTCTTGTGTTTTGGTGGTGTTAGCCAGTAGCTTGTTACTGGTCTATTCGTGAGACATACCCCACTCATCTGTACATATCCCATTTATATATATACACGGAACTTATTCCAAAAAAATGACTTGATTCGACTACCTTAATTTACTAAGACCCTTAGTCGTTCGTTCTAATCTAAATTAAGTTAGGGTCTAGACCATTTGATTTTAGTTGATTTGCTACGCTTAAAACCCTAGTTTCGTTCAATTCTACCATCCTCAAAATTGCTTAATTATCATGCCTTGGAATCATCCGATCACCATGTCTTGATATCAAGTTCGCCCGATTGTTGGCTTTGAATTCATCCGATTTATTTCATGCATGGCAAGGGTTTCATTGATCAACTAATGGCCCGATTTAAGGCATTTACAAGTAGAATCGCCGAGGTCTTCATGGGGTGCAAATCGCCCGATTGGTTGTGTGTTGAAGTCTACATCAAATCACCCGATTCACCGTAAGTTATTAATCGCCCGATTCTTTAAGTGTCATGTCATGCTTTCGGTCGATTTTATGATATCTCCAATCGCCCGGTCGACTAGCTCAATCATCAAGTTTCGCCGTGTACTTCATTCCTCATAGAATCGCCCGATTGAAATTTGGAAGGCATCTTCCATCGCCCGATTGCATGGGCTAAGTAGCTTCGCCCGATTTGTCATGGCTTGGACTTGCTTTCGCCGTCTCATCATCGTTCGATTCCTTAATCATGAAAGCTTGCAAATCGCCCAATTTCTGTGGGGTTTCAAGTCGTTCGATTGTTGGTGCTTCAACATCAATCGAAACCGTTTCAAGCTGTCTCCTTCTTCATTCTTTGCTTCCTACCTTACTACTTTCTTCAGACGTAATATAGATATATGTCTAAATTCCTATGTTAGCATGTTTTGTATTTGAAACCATAAAATCATTAACCAACATAAGAACCGTGATTACCCTTGGAAACTATTCTGATCTAGGAAAGTAATACATCCTAATTCTAGTAATACATCCTAATTCTCCTTGTAAATTCTTATACTTAGAAATATTGAACCCATAGACTTATATATGGACAGAACGTATATATTAGAGTAAGGAAGTATACCTTTTCCAAGCGTTCATCAAATGGTTGTTAGATGATTTCTACTTTTCTCTATTCATTTTTCGCCTGAGTTGTTTCTCCTATTTAGGGTTTCTTCGAAAATGAGCTTTTTTCATTAAAGGTTGAGATAAACCTTAAGTTATTAATACTAGGGTGGTTGATGGGACATATGTAACATTGTAATACCCATAAATCTAATTACGGGTTTACGGTATAATTAAGAGCGGAAATAATTAATTAGGGACATCGTTGAGTTAATTACGTTAGGGAGCTAGGATTTTGGGTGAAATATTTTATTTAGGACATGTAATTAATTCATGCCAATGTGCGATATTTGTTTCCATGCTTCTACGTTTTTTTTAAATGACTTATGTGCCTATATGAACATATGTTAAGTGGATTATGTGATCTATGTGAATTCATGAAGTATGTGTATATGTGTTATGAGGACTTGAGAAATTTTAGATCACTATATCACGTGGCATGCACGTAAGAAATCGCCGAGCTCAAATCGAGCAAGTTAGAATCGGCCGATTCCTCTACACATAGAAGCTTAAATCATCGGGTAAATCGGGTAGGAATCGGGCGGTTTCACTAAGCATTAACGAAACCACATTTCGGCCGATTAAGATAGCAATCACACGTGGCATGAGGAGAACAAATCGCCGATCTTGAGCTAACGAGACTAGGAATCGGGCGATTATAGAATGAAGTTGTTAATCATTAGATGCTGAAATCGGGCGATAGGACAAGCAGATTTAAGAATCGGGCGATTGATAGTTGTAATGTGCAAAATCTGGCATGTACATACAATCAAATTTGACCAATCACAATTAGATAGTTGAATGACTAAAGGCACGTAAGGCTTGCTTAGCATATTAGGAAAAGCTTAGTCAACTAATTGTCACATCAACCCATACCCCTAAGCCTACGTCCCATACTTATCAAGCAAATTAGTAAATCAATAAATAAAATTCATATAAGGATTTAAAACAAAAGAAAACCCTCAAAGATACAAAACTTAATCCAACGTGAAGAAGAGAGAAGCTGAGAGGAACTCCAACCAAGGAAGTTGCACCCAAGCTTAGACTTCGAGTTTGGTAAGTAGAAAGACTTCTTTAATCTTGGTAAAATTCGTAACCTAGGCTGTTTGAATATTCTAACTTAGGTGATTAACAAAACCCTAGGATTAGGCAATGTTTTGGGAGTATAAACTCATGTAGAACGTTTCCTTGGATTAGGCAATGTTTTGGGAGTATGAAAGTATTTCGAGGCCTATACTCATGAGATATAATAATTCTTGGGAAGGGTGACAAATTTTTTGGTAGAAGACGTCTTGGTTCTGGTAGGATAATTCAAGAAAACTAAGTTTCAAGGAGGATGAAGGATTGAATGTTTAAAACCTTCGATTGAATTTGGAAAGGGCAAAGGAGAAATCGGGCGATTTGCTTCTTAAGCAAACCCTCGACGAAACTTGTTTTAGATGATGAATTGAATTTTAAGTTCTGAGGCAAGGAATCGAGCGATTTGAGGTGTAGTGAAATCGGCCGATGGAAAACATAGCCAATGTGCTATTGAGCCAAAGAATCGACCGAATAGAAAATGTAGATGGCAAGTTAGAATCGGGCAATTCAAAGGTGATGAAACTCGGCGATTCAAGTCATTGTGTGATAAATCGGGCGACTTGATCAACACCTAGCCAAACAAGATCCAATCGGGCGAAATCAAGTTTCAAAGCCACTTAAATCGGGCGATTTCACCTTATGAAAATCTTGGCGATTTCAGATTGCAAATACCACAAATCGGGCGACTTGATGAGTTTGAGCGCACACACGGCGAAACTAAGAGGGAATAGAATCAATCGATCGAAAGTGACGTCATGATGACGAAAACATGCGGCGATTTAAAAGACTTCTTAAGCATGCAATCGGGCGATTTAAGAACTTCATGGAATCGGGCGAAACAAAGCTAAATGGATACCAATCGGGCGAAACCAGCTGCCATGCAAGCTAAATCGGGCGACTTGAGGCTAATGAGATTCGGCGATTTGAGGGCTAACTAAATCGGGCGATTAGAAGCTATGATTAATCGGGCGAATGCATGGAAAGAAGAAGCTTAATCGGGCGATTCAAGGTGACCAAGGAGTAGGGCGAAACCATGATCTATGCCTACACAAATCGGGCGATTTGTGGTGGTGACTAACGCGGCGAATTGCAAAACAATCAGGCGACTCCATGCACGTCCAAATCGACCGAAAGTGGGTTCCAAGCCTTACGAATCGGACAAATCTAACACAGAATTTACTAACTTTCACCGTGTTCCTTACGTTAGAATTTAGTACTAATCTAACTTAGAATATAATCGGGACTAGAATTGAGCGACTTAGAGTTCTACCAAATAAGTATAGTCTAAACAATTTAGTTCGACTTAATTATTTAGCGAAGAAATAATACTGATATGACGATATTTTCTCTAAAGGCTGAACAGTAGATAATCCCCGAAGAAGTAAGAACACGCAGCACGGACGACAGGTAAGTGGAAATCAACTACGACACATAACTTATGTGTGCATGATTTATGTGATTTCGTGCTTATGTGAACATATGTGAACTTTATATGACTTGATTTATTGTTATGCATGATGTCATGATATGCACATACATACGAATCACGACACGATGCATATGCACGCACGAATAGTATGAAAGGCAAAAGATATGAGCGTGCATAAGTATAAGGTCGCCCGCGAGCGACGGATAACTGCCAATATGGGTAGTTGTGTCGACTCAATGATGAGTCACGACTTTTCTATGCGACCATGGCGATACGATGCCGAATTACCTGTTATGATAGGTAGGGGTATACACCGTGGCGATCATGATGCCGAAAATGCCTGATTCACGATAGGCAGGTGGAACCCCATAGCGGAAGATGCAACCTGGAGGATGCGACACGAGGGAATCGCGACACAGAGGGAACCTCTGGTGTTGGCGACCTCGGAGTTGGCTACCAGTGAGAAGCGTCCGCGTGACAGGCCTCACTGGGATTGGAAAGGTGCCTTCGGTAACCTCCCAGTGCGCGAGCCATCACATATGTATGAATCCCTCGTGGATTAAGAGCTCTATGAAATGGTGCATAGTAAGATTGAAAGCCGAGGGCCCAAATATGTCATGAAAGGTCAAGGAGTATGTGAGAGGTAGAAAGCACAGATGCGGATTGTCTTTGCAAATTAGGGCACGTGGATTCATGCATATTTTCACTTACTGAGCCACGGCGGCTCACCCTTACGTTATGTGTTGTAGGTACGAGCGGACACGGTACGTGATCGCCTAGCCGGCAAGGCATTCTTTTGAAGCTTCCGAGCGTCTTTTGGGGGTGGTGTGTACGTGGATGACGACCTGTGAGGCCGGGCGCATAGGATCTTTTGATGTGCCGATGTACACGACTTGTGTAGATGGGACTATATTGTAAATAGGACTTGGAAGCATTCTTTTGACGTGTAAAGAAAAGGTGTTCCATTACATAAATGGAAAAATTTATTCCGCATTTTTGCATCGTTCAATGAGCTTATCCGTAATCAAAATTCTTCTGAGCCTCGCCAATCTCCTCAGCCGGAGCGCGTAGAAATAATAGGAGAACGATTTCGTAAGCTGAATCCCCCGACATTTGCGGACGCTACCGATCCTACGATGGCGGAGGATTGGTTACGTACCATAGAAGACATGTTCTTGTACGACCGAGTACCCGAAGATGAAAAAGTGCTATGTGCCATTTCTATGCTTAGAGGAAATGCTAGATTTTGGTGGGACACCATCAAAATCCTAGAAGATCCAACCAATATTGCATGGGAACGATTTAAAGAGCTGTTCTATGAGAAGTACTTCACGACCCATGAACGAACTCAAAAGTTGAATGAGTTCATCAACCTCAAACAAGGCGAAAAACCTATCTCGGAATATATCCGCAAGTTTGAGGAGTTATCCCGCTTCGCCCCACACATGGTGGCGACTAATGCTCTGAAGATTGGGAGATTCCAGGTAGGTCTCAAACCCGAGATCTACCGAGACGTGAGCATGGTAGGGACACGAGATTTGACATTCTCTCAAGTAGCAGAGCGAGCACTTGTCGCAGAGCAGGCGGAGGCCCAAATTTTGGCAGCCCAGGAAGCAAAGAAAAGAACTGAAAATCACCAAGGGTGCGGAAATGATCGAAAGCGACAATACTTGAAGGAGGCCCCAACAATAATCAAGGTAGATATCCGGGACAACCAAATCCACAGCCAAGGCCAGAACTAGGACCAACCAACTTTCCTATTCGACCCGTAATGCATGCCCAGTGCCAGCGATGTGGCCGATACCACGCGGGCGTTTGCTACGGCCCATGACCCAAACCTGATCCCCAATGCTTCCGATGTGGACAGCTGGGACATTTTGCCCGAGCTTGTCGAGTAAACCTACCCCAAAACCCTGCTCCACCAGTAGTACGACCACCACTAGCTCCAGCCACGGCTCGAGTATTTGCACTGACTAATGAAGAGGAAGAACCAAACCCAGCGATGGCGACTGGTGAGTTAAATATCTAAAGTATACCCACGTTTATTCCAAGGATTTTCGGCCATAGGTTTACACGATCGATTTCGAATTTCAACCTGATCCCAGCACCGAAGTAACTCGGAATCCTGAAGCTTATCACCAACTTACATTAACTTGTGTAAGTTGCCAAAATCCTTTCGAGTGAGGAAATCACTTGAGATGTGAAATAAATCGTTACCCGAGTTTCACCAGTCGGCGAATTTCAAGGGCGAAATTCCATTTAAGGGGGGAGGATGTAATACCCGTGAAATTTTTACGGGATTTACGAATATAATTAGCAAAGTGATAATATAGATTAGAAATTCTATTCGTTTATTCAAATGAAGGAATTTGGCCCAATAAAAAGATTTAATGAATAAGTTAGGTAAATAATATTAAAACCCAATTAAAATAATCAAAGGCCCAAAATATGAGTTGAGCAAATTGGGAAATAAGGCCCAAGTTGATTTTTATTTTAACCTTTGGGGAAAACACACGTATAGGCTACCCCAATTATTTGCTAACCAAGCAAAAACCCTCATTAGCCACCTCAAGTAAGAAACGAAAGAAGAAAAACTTAATCAAAGCTATAGAACCTAAAGTGGAGTAGGTATGCTCTCAACTACCATCTTGATAATTTATTATATAGTGTATTTTATATGATCATTCCATGTTTGATTGGAATGTTTCGAAAGATGGGTGAATTTTCAGCTAACACGTAATTCTCGTGTGTGTAACATGCCAATATTATTGAGTATTATTTATATGAAGTCTTTCAAAGTGTTTATGTGATTTGTGTGTTTTTAATATAGGCTTAAAATGATTCATGGGAGGTTTTTGTGAATTAGGTGTTAGGATTTTCTAGATTTTTAGATGACTATATTAAGTAGGAACTAGAGTGGGTACGATAAGGGACTAAGTTAGTACATACTGTTGGTTCTATTTAGTTTCAACATGCCTTCTAATATATCTACAAGGTTACGTGATTAACATGGTAATAATAGATGATCATGGGAAATAGGTGAAGTTTTTGTGACTATATGTTAAGGTTAGACTTTAGCTTTGTAAAGTAACCATGCAAGTGTGCGTTGTGTCCATATGTGTAGATTTCAATATTAGAACCTTAAATGAAATAGGATAAGGGACTGATTTCGACATGTGAGATATATGTTTTGTTGTGTGTCTACATATTTTCGATATGTGAGTGATTAACTATTTAAGGTTTTCGCCATTTCACTACTCATAGGATTTAGGAAGTTTTCGGGACATCATTTCCGTGGTATTTAAAAGTTTCCGTAATATCATATTAGTTCCCCCAAAGCTTTCGATGTGGTTTCTTTATCAAGTTTTCGGCAGGTTAATTCCATTAAAGTTTTTGCCATATTACCTTTACAAAAAAGTTTTCGGTATTTTATTATTTTAAGGTTTTCGGTACAGTGCATGTATAAGAAAGTTTTCGGTGTAGTTATAGAACAACGTTTTGACATGAAGTCTTGACATTTTATATTTTGGTATAGTTTTCAGCATTTTATGGTTTTCAATATTTTTAGGGTTTTCGATAATTAGGGTTCCGTAATTTTGGGACGTACTTGACTTAGCAATTATCCTAATGTGATAGCGCTTTCATGTTCAGAGATTCGAAACCCTAGGGACTTACCGAGGTTGATTGACTGCTAATTTTACGGAGGACAGGTAGGTGAAATCCACCTACGACACGTAAATTGTTATGTGAATCGTTGAGTGATATTTATGTGCTTACGTGGACTCTATGAATTTATGATTTGGGTAAATTACATGTTTACGTATTTTATAATTGTTTCATGTCATATGTACTTTATTTATATGGTACATGCATGTCACGTTACATGCACCTTATTTGCACTGCACGTGCATATCACGTCAGGGGGAGGTCAGGCACCGTATAAAACGGTGATGTTTTATTATGTCGATGAGCGGGGTGTCGATGTGAGGTAAGTTGAGGTGTGAGATGAGTTGGGCGGGAGACGGGCATGAGCGACTCGTCTACTCAATATCTGAGGTGCAAACCGTTGAGGCGGGAAACCGTTTAGGCGGGAAATGAGGGTGAGCCACTCATCTACTCAGATACTGAGGTGCAAACCGTCCTAGGTAAGAGGTGAGTGAGATGGGAGACGGGCGTGAGCGACTCGTCTACTCAGGTGCGTGAGCGACATCTGAGGTGCAAACCATCTTAGAGTGTAGACGACGGGAGACGGGCGTGAGCGACACGTCTACTCAGGACCTGAGGTGCAAACCGTTGAGGCGGGAGACGGGGGTGAGCCACTCGTCTACTCTGGTACTGAGGTGCAAAATCGTCGGGGATTAGCGGGAGACGGGGGTGAGCCACTCGTCTACTCAGGTGCGTGAGCGACACCTGAGGTGCAAACCGTTGATCCTGTAGGATTAGGTGTGGGGTCTAGAGGTGTTGAGACGCGATGAGTTGATATAGAAAGGGAAGAGTCGAGCGTGCATATCGTGAGGTGTATGGGATCGAGGGCACGTTGCATACATGCATATTTCACCTACTGAGCATGGGCTCAGGGTTTACATGTTGTAGGTACTACCGAGCCCGACGCTGGTGCACGTCGCGGCTGAGGCGGGCTGACAGCGGTGCTCCACGGACTTTTGAGGGCGAGGCTGTACATGGATGCGACCTGTGGAGCGACGTTAGGTTTTGACGTTTTGTCATTTTGGGGGCTACGGCCTTCGTATAGACGCGACTTTGTAAACAATCTTTTGATGTAATATATTCTATTTTCAAAAATGTTTTTATTTTATGGGTCTTCCGCGATTTACGTTGCAAAAATCTGCCACTAATTAGTATTAGAAAGTGAGGGTCGCCACAGCACCCGAGCGATCACCCTCCATAATAGCTGCACAAGGAGTGCCTTGTTATCATTAGCAATCGACCGAAGACCCAATCCCCCCTCAGAAACTGGAAGATAGACATCCTCCCAAGCAACCTTGGCCGAGGTGCCTCCCCATAAGAACTGGTGGAATCTCGACTCCAATGCGCTTCCCCTTGGGCAGCAAGAACACCCAGACCAGTAGACGTGTAGAGCTTGCAGTACAGACTTTATCAGTTGCATCCTGCCTGCATACGACAGGGATTGATTCAGCCAAGACCCAAGCGCGCATCCACACGTTGCAGCAACGGATCACAGTCACGAATCGAGAGCCTAGAAGCAATCAGTGGCACCCCCAAATACTGAACAGGTAGACGACCCTCTCGAAAACCCATCAAAGCCCGTAACTGAACCTTTTGGCCCTCCGCCCTCCGTGAAAGGTAGAGCTCGCTCTTATTCGGATTTGGATGTAGTCCAGACAGCTCAGAGAAGGTCAGCAAAGCGTCCTTCAGCACTCCTACAGAAACGGCATCTGCATGGCAAAACAGTAGAAGATCATCCGCAAAAACCAACATGGGAAGTGATGTAGACTCGCAGCGCCAATGATAGCAAAATATGGGCTCAGCCTTTATGCGAGTTTCGACAAGGCCCTGAAGGACCTCCATGACAAGCGTGAAAAGGTAGGGCGAAATAGGATCGCCCTGCCGTATGCCTCTCTTGTCAGCAAAAAAGCCCGTCGAACAACCATTCAGGTAGATGGAGAAGGTGGGTGTCATCAAGCAGCTCCGAATCCATCCGATAAACGTCGAGTGGAATCCTATAACCTGAAGCATTGCCAACAAGAAAGTCCATTCCACCTTGTCGTAGGCCTTAGCCAAGTCTACCTTAAGCATAGCTCGAGGCGGGCGACCCTTACTCGTATAGCCAAGGCAAAGTTCCTGGGCCCAAAGAATGTTATCACTGATGCGCCTTCCCAGGGACAAATGCCGTCTGTGATGCATACACCAGACCTCCCAGTGCTGGCTTAAGCCGATTTGCCAGAATCTTCGAGACGACCTTATAAAGGACGTTACAGCATGAGATTGGCCGAAAGTCTGACGGCCGCCTAGGCGACTCGCACTTAGGTATAAGCGTGATAAGAGTGCTATTTAGGCTCTTTAGAAGGCGGCCCATAGCAAAGAAATCCTGTGTCGCCCGGATCAAGTCAGGCCCCACTATCTCCCACGACGCTTTGAAAAAAGCGGCCGTATAGCCATCCGGACCTGGCGCCTTCTCATCCCCCATAGAGAATAGCGCCTGCCTTACCTCCACACCTTCAACTGGCCGGATCATCTCCAGCGCCACCGCTGGGGAAAGCGTGCACTTAATGGCTCTCGGCACCTCAGCCAGCTCGACAGGCGTAGAACACGCTGACTGGCCAAGTAATCCCTGATAGAACCCCAGCAGCTCCCCTTCCACCGCATCTGGCGTATCGAGAAGGTCACCACTCGGGCTTTCCAGCGAGATGGTACGATTAGTCGCTCGGCGCGAAGCGACTCTCCTGAAGAAATAAGACGAACACTAATCACCATCCTTGAGCCAAGTAAGCTTTGCCCTCTGGGGCAGCGATGTGTGCGCAATCTCAACAGCCCTTAGCATAAAGGAGTCGACAATGCCGCTCAAGGTCGTGAAACAGGCCCTCGAGGGGATATCTCGCAGTGAAGTCCTGTGCAGTCCCCAAGAAGCGTTGCGCGTCCGCAACATTCGCAGCAAGACCCCTAGGCTTAAGTAACTTCAGCCTCTGAACCAGCACAAACATAGGAAATCCCGCCATAAGAATACCCCATATGCACTGTACATGATCCAAGAACTCCCGCGCCTTAGTAAGAAAAATTTCAAAACGAAAACTCGCACCTCTTTGCCTACGTACCGCCTCCCCCAACGACAGAGATCCGATGTGGCGGGGAGCTCACAACAAAAACACGCATTCGGATACCTAGGAAACCACTGCAGGTTGCCAAGCATGCGGTCCAATCTACGCCAAATACCCGCGAGGCCCCTCTGCTGATTATACCAAGTGAACTCCTGTCCCGTTGAAGGAAGAGGTAGAAGATCAGATCGTACTAGACAAGTCAGAAAATCCGACATATCCCGCATTTGCGGTGTGCCCCCACGTCCTTCACCCGCATGCAGGATGGTGTTAAAATCCCCTGTCACCACCCATGCATCATCTAGGCGTAACGCCGAGTAGTGGCTCAAGTCTTCCCAAAGGGGAATGCAATCTTCCCGTCGAGAATTCCCATAGACGAAAGATACAAAAATCTGATACCTCGTATCAAGCTGTTCCACACAGCAGTTCATAGCTTGGTTAGATTTGCCAACAATTGTTACACAAAGCAAAGATGGGTCCCAGCCTACCCAAATCCTAGTCACAGGGCCATCATCATTGTAAAAAAACCAAGTCCAACGTGTCCGAAGCCCATCTGAAATGCGTGCTGCGTTAGGCTCATCCACGCGCATCTCAAGAAGTCCAACAAGTCCCAAACCACCACGCCTAATTCACTCTCCCACCGCCCTCCTGTGGTCTTGTCGATTAAGACCACGCACATTCCATGAACCGATAGGGATCATGAATTACCCCCCGAGAGGGCTACACTCACTTTAGGGCCCATTGGAAGTGAAGTTGTCAAAGGGACATCCGCATCTTGCAAGTCCCCAAGTAGAGCAAATGAGTTATGATCAGACTACCCATCATCCCCCGTACGCTGTGGGAGGCGCGGACTATGAGATGAGCTCGCAATATCAGGCCCCCTCGGGTAGTATGCCCTTTCCGCGACATGGTTGGCCCCGCCACCAACATAGCCTTACCATGCGCACCCACTTGACGCCAGTCTAAATGGGTCCCCTTGCCGCGGTCATGCCGCGAACGATCCCGACGTGGCTGAGCACGACGCGATGTATCTCGCGCCACTCGATCTTCAGAAGGCTGTTTGTGAGATGGGGACTGTGTCACCTAGCCGGCTGTCGCACTAAGGTCAGCCGCACGACTCGCTTAGGGCATTGATTGTCCCCATGCGCCCATGTTTCACAGACCCACACCTTGACGGACGCCATTCATATTCCACCCTAACCGGGACAATCTCAGACGTGGTCCCATCCTCCCTCGGCTGCTCAACATGCACCATCTCAATGAATGGCATGTTAAGCGCTTTCATGATACACACTCGGGTGTAATCTATACATTCACCTTTCGCAGTGCTCCCATCCGCAAACATCGGCTGGCCCACGCCACTAGCCACCACACTTAAACCTGCTTGAGTCCAGAATTCCCCAGGAACATTCCACAGCTTAACCCAAAGGGGAATCTCAATCATCTCCTTTCGTTCCAGTGACATGCCAGGATGCCACACTTCCAAAAACAATGGCTGGCCTTGGAAAAACCATGGACCACCCTCCAGCGCCACAGTCATGGCTGCGGCCGACTCAAACCGGAAACGAAAAAACCATTAGTGGAGGCACGAACTTCCACCAAACCATTCCGTGTAGCCTGCACGAAGCGTTCGACGAATGGAAAGTATGGTTTACGCCCCATGAAATACCCGATAAAGGTATGCTCCCACCGGCCAAAACCTTGTCGGGCCACCCCCACGATGGGGAGACGACCGAAACCCCCTCGCCGATCATCGTGGGCTTGACAAACTCGAGGGCAAGTCGGTGATGGTCGCCCGCAACCCTCGGACGATGGTTCGTCGGTGCCTGTTGGGACGTCGCTGCCACATGCCCTGAATAACCTCAGCGAACGTCGAGGCAGCCACGGGCTGGGTTATTGCCGGACTAGAAGCCAATTGCGCCTATGATGTGGGTGGGCCTATCACCTGAGAGCCAGAAACCCTAATTATTTCCCTCCCATCTTGATCAGCTGTCGGGGAAATCGCAGCCATCGTCATCGTACCACCAATGGGCCCAGATGGGCCTAGGGCATCCACCATCGCGCCGTCATTAGCAACAGTCCCCACCACCGGATTCGCCACCTCCTTTTCCACCGTGACAATCTGTGCTCGACCTGTGCCATCTTCCTCAATGACCAGGTCCACATCAACCGCCGCATCATCATCCCCCGATGGCAGTTCGACACGACGCACTGCCTTCGAGCGCAAAATACCCCTGGGTGGTGGTGTTCCCGACCGTCGCGGGCGATCAGGTCGCGGCCTGTGCTGCAAGAAACCTTGGACGTCGAAACCCCCAAGCCTGCTATTGTGGATCGCAGACAATCCAGATTGAGACGCCCCTTTATTCATCGACACCGCCATAACAGATCCTAGCCGTGTACAATCATCAACCACTGTCGATCGTCCATGAACACTCCCCATCAGCCCTCGAAATCTTTCAATATCAAAACAGGCCCTAAATTCTGGTATGATGCGGCCAATTGCTCAAGATCCGGCAAGCCGAAGCCCCTGTTTCCATTGATTCAGAGCTGATCTGCCTATCACCGTGGGATTCAGCCGACATGTCGAAACCCTAACCCACGGTATGAAGAAAAACCCGACCAACACACCAACAACCCGTCGTCCCCCACTCAATTCCGACGTCTGAACCACCGGCCGGCCTTAACCCTTGGGTGGTGGCCGGAAACAGCGGTGGTAAAGCGGTCGAAATTCTTTTTTTGGAAGTTGGTAACTAAAATAAATGAAAAACAGGGGTACAGAGCAGCGGGCATGATATCGCTCATGCCGCACCAAACGGTAATGTACGACAGACCAGACAGCACCATAGACCATGTAACCCAGACAACCTACAAGGTCCAAACAAGACAAAGCCCCAAGAGAGAAGCAATACAGAGGTCCAAAGCAAAGGCTAAAAGGTGTCAAAATAACCACAACAGTCAATCGGTTCCTGGCACCAGCTGTAGTACCAGCAGGGCTACCCAGCAAAGTGCCAACAAGTGCAAGACGCACACAGAAGACAAAATCACGGCAGAAATGTTTCAGGCGGGAAAATGCATCCGCAGGGCTGGTCTGAAAATGCGTGCTCGTGCCACCACCTGTTTTCCATGCAGCAGGCCAGATGGGGACATCGCCAGGGCTGGGTAGGCCACCACACACGGACGAGGAGAACCGCAAGTAGGGAAGGCAAGAGACATCATGGTCCAGTGCCCCACCTGCAACAAAACAAGACAGACGGGCAAGGAAGTGAGAAGTCAAGGGAAGGAAAGGGGGAGGGGAAAAGAGTGACTCAGTCTTCATCTAAGGTGGGTGCGGGGGAGCCAGCCCCTTCCAACACGCAGCCAGGGAAGCAACCCCACCAAGCGATCCAATGGGAGGTCAACCTGCACACACCCAACCAAGGGAAAGCCAAGAGAAGACCAAAGGTACAGAGCGACAAAGCAAAAAGAAAGGAAAGGATAAAAGGTCCCTGGACCTAGGTCCAGGTCCAAGTCCAAGAAAGCACTAAGCCCAAGCAATTCGCCAGACCCGTCGCATAGCGCACAGCTGCAAGGCAAATTTAGGCGATAGGGTGGACAGACGCATGCTAAGCAGGGCCTCGATGTCCTTCACGATTTGGTGAGGTGTCCGTTGCCTGCCGTCATGCCATCTCCTGTTCCGTTCAGCCCACAGATGGCAGATTAAGGAGGCGAGCACATGGCGCGGGCCCAGTGAAGCTAAGTGCCGACTTCGCCAACGTCGAGCCGCCCAATGAATGCCCTCGAGCCAGTCCCTTAGAGGCCACCCAAACCGCATGTGGTCCCAGAGCATTCTGAGGCAGCGCAGCGAAAAACCACATTCAAAAAACAGGTGGCGAGTGTTCTCAGCCACCACATCGTCGCAGAGAAGGCAGGTAGATGTCCCCGCGGCCGCAGCCACCCAAGGCTTGTCGCGCGTCGCTAGTCTGTCGCGTATCGCCAGCCATAAGATTAACTCATGCCGAGGGATGGAAATCGGACCCCCGAAGAGCGTGTGTCATTGTACAATAGGACGACGTAGGCGAATTCTATCTCTGGCCGAATGAGTAGAGAAAAGGCCATTCCCAGAAGCAATCCATCTCACGGTGTCCTCCTCCCCAGGGTGAAGTGGAGGAAGGAGCGGGCCAAACTCCAAATACTCAGTCGTGGTTTGCGCAGGCCAGTGCCAAGTATCATCGGCAATGACGAAACTCAACCCCGAGTCAAGGGGCAGACCCATGACCTGCGGTCCGCGAGGAAATCTCTCAACCAGAGGGCAAGGGAGGAGCCATGGGTCTGTCCAGAGTCGGGTATTAATGCCATTGCCGATGCGAAACTCAATAAGGGGTCGTATGGTTTGGCGAAGTTTCAAGAGTTTCCTCCAAGTCCAAGAAGTCCTCGATGAAGGTCTGATGGTCCATAGAGAACTATTATGCAGCCTTGTTCGTCGTATCCAGGTAGCCCAAATGGACTTGTCATCCCCATCCAACACACTCCAAATAAGTCGCATAAGTAGGGCCTTGTTGTCCGTCTCAACCAACCGTAGTCCGAGGCCCCCTCCTCCCTGGGAACGCAGATATCATCCCATGCAACCTTCGCGCTCGAGCCCCTCCAGAGGAAGGACCTAAGCCGAGTCTCAATGGCCCGAATCACTCCCTTGGGAAGCAAGAAGACACCAGCCCAATAAGTATGTATGCCAAGGAGAACCGATTTAATTGGAGCCGGCCAGCATAAGATAAAGATAGATTCATCCAGGAGCCAAGACGGCGATCGATGTTACACAAAAGAGGGTCGCAGTCTGCAATCGAGAGTCGTGAGGTTATCAAGGGGACACCGAGGTATCGTACTGGTAGTGAGCCCGAAGGAAAGCCCATAATGCCTTGAAACATGCCCTTCAACCGCTCAGCTCTTTTGGAAGTGAACATCTCACTCTTCGTGATGTTTGCTCTAAGGCCAGCAAGGGAAGCGAAGAGATCTAAGCTTTTCTTAAAGATGCTTACCGATCGGACATCACCGTGCGAGAATAAGAGCAAGTCATCAGCGAATGTGAGCATGAAAAGCGCCATCGAATCACATCTCCAGTGGAACTGAAAGCATCCCGAGAGGCGGATCCAATCCTCAATAATGCCATGAAGAACCTCCATGACCAAAGTAAACAGGTAGGGGGATAAAGGATCACCTTGCCGAAGACCACGTCGCCCCTTGAAAAACCCTTCAGGACGCCCATTAATATTTATCGAGTAGCAGGGTGAAGTGAGACACGAGCGAATCCATCCCACGAAGGAATAGGGAAATTAAGCTCCTCGAGTGTTAAGAGAAGAAAGTCCCACTCGACCTTATCATAGGCCTTCGCAAGGTCAACTTTGAAGGTCACCAGCTCGGGCAATCCCGCACTGTTATAACCATGGCAGATCGCTTGTGCTAAAAGGATGTTATCCGAGATACGCCTTCCAGGGATGAAAGCCGTTTGGGTGTGATGGACGAGCTTCCCCAGGCAGCCACGCAAGCGGTTGGCCAAGACTTTCGAGATAACTTTGTAGAGGACGTTACAGCAAGAGATTGGTCGAAAACCTTTAGCCATACGTGGGTTATCACTCTTAGGAATGAGTGTAATGAGTGTAGCATTGAGTTCTCCTAAGAGGTGTCCGGTGCGAAAGAATTCCTTAATAGCGTGCGTAATGTCCAGCCCAATAATATCCCAAGCATTCTTGTAGAAAGCGGCCGTGAATCCATCCGGGCCGGGAGACCTGTTATCCCCAATTGAAAAGAGCGCATTTTTAATTTCAACATCAGTGATCGGTGTGGTGAGAAGATCGCCATCAGCTGCGTTGAGCTTTCTCGTAAGGAAAGGGGCAATATTCGTACGACTAATGGGCTCAAGGCGGCTAGATTGGTGATCGGTGCGGTCGAAATTCTTGCACCGGTGCAAAATTTGAATATTATCTCTTTCTCTCTCTACTTTCTCTCTCTGATCACTTTTTTTTTTGGAAATGGTCACTAAATAAAATAAGATTACAAAGAGTCCGCTCAGAGAGCACAAACCCACCGGGTAACAGGCTACCAGCTCACATCCAAGGAAAAAACGGGCCCCTAGGACAAAGCAAACAAAACCCCAAAAGGCAACAACAAACCAAGACAACCATACATTCCATGCCGTATCATCCACCATCAACGTGTGGGCCTGCAGTTGGAATATCTACGGCATCGTTCGTCGTCTAGAAATTAGCTAGAACCTCAAACATGTTGCGATCGGCGTAAGAGGATGGTGTCCCAACACCCTTGCTAACGGATGCTTCGTCTATGCTAGGTCTACTCGAACGCTTATCATGTTCGAGATTACGGGTAGAGGTGCGTTTCTTGCCATCCCCATCAAGGCCATCCACGTTGGCCGCCTTAGTAACAATGGCTTTTCCTTTGTCAACCAAAAGATTGCATTCACGACTAGGTGGCGCCACCGTAGTCGGTCATGGCGGTCGTGGCGGTTGTATGTGAGTGTGTTTCTTGGCCGAGCTCTTAGGTGGTGGTTTCGGCCGGTTGGTAGGCCAAGCCACGGTACTATGGGCCCATGAGTCACATGACGAGTACTTATGAGGCAGCCAGTCATATTCAACACTAATGGGCACGACACCCGAGGGGCCACCATCCTTAGCTGGGATGTAGTTATTGAACCGCTCAACAAAAGGGTCAGCCAGGCCTATTTCAATGCACAGCCTAGCATACTCAAGGCGTTCCTCACGTGCCGTCACTGCGTCCGCAAATAGAGGCTTTCCAAGCACACTAGCAACGATTCCTAAACCGGCTTGTGTCCAAAATTCAGTTGGGACGTTCCGGAGTCTAACCCAAAGCGGAACAGCCGAGTGCGGTTTCTTTTCAAAGGAGAATCCCGTATGCCACTTCTCGAGAAAGAGCGGCTGTCCCTGTAAGAGCCACGGACAGCCTTCCAAAGCCACGGCAGCCGCCTCCTCCAAGTTAAATCGGAACATGAAAAATCAGTTAATCGTCGATCTAACCTCGACAAGGTTCTTCCATATAGACCTGACATTGCGTTCCACATGTGGGAAGTACGGTCGCTTCCCAAGGAAATACCCGACAAGCGTGTGTTCCCACCGAGCGAAGCCTTGTTGAGCAACTTCCTAGAGGGCCGAGCCGCCGCGCATCCATCAACGATAATGGGTGCCATGTAAGATAGAGGAAGTCGAGCCGAGCTAGGTGACCCTCCACGGCCAGTCAATTTCCGGTTGCTATTAGTGCCAAGAACAACATCGGAGAAAGATGGGTCGGGGCATAGAGGTCCAGGTTGGAGCGCAGCCCCGAACGGGCAGTGGTGCTGTTCTGGTGTGCCGCAGTTGCCGGCGATGGGACGGGGCTGAAACATCATGGCAGGGCAGTTTGGAAACGGTCGCATTCTCCACGAGCGGACCGGGGGTGGAAGGGTGAAGGGCCACCCCGGTAGAAGCCACAGGCCTATGCCCGTTGGGGAAGCCCTCCGGCCCAGTAGCATTAGGAGAAGCAATCCCTCCACCGCAGCATCGGCATCCGTTTTCAATGTCGGCCTTGTGCCCAAGGCAGGGGGTGGTGTGGCCCAGTGGTGAGGAGGGTGGCGGGTGATAGCATGGCTCGGCGGTAGATCATCCTCAGACGTGTCTTCAACTATTGGGATCTTCTCCAAAGGGGAACCTTCGACGCCAAGTCCATGTCAGCATTAGAGGAGACCCTAGATGGCCCAATAGAGGAGGCCCTAGATGGGCTAGTGTTCTTGGACGGCCTAGTAATAGTGGGCCCAGGTGGAGAATGGGCCTCCCCAATAGAAGAAGTCCTAGAAGGGCTAGTTAGGTTGCCCATGAAAGCACAGGGCCCAAAAGAGTTAGCAGGGATTTCCTGTGCCGGTCCAGTAATATTAGCCCCAGGTGTAGATTGGGCCTCAGCCATGGAAACCCTAGGCCCATTAGCTGAGAAGTCGCGGGTTGAAACCCTAGGGGAGCCGGGACAGTGACGTGCCGCCTCAGCTGATGACGGCTGGTCGGAGTCGCCGGGTTTGACATCCCTATGAGGACCTTTGGCAAAAGGCGGCGGCGTCCCCCGGCGGAGGGGCGGATGGTGGTCCTCATGTGAGTTGCGCACCGGCTCAATTTTGGTCGTGTAGCGTTTGCGACGGTGCGTTTTCGTAGATGGTAAAGGCGCGGTCGGTGGGGTAGGCCAGGCGACCATGTCGGCTGACCCAAGCAACGACGGCGTAGTGGCCGCTTTGGGTGGCTGAGGGTCAGTAGCGCCACCCCGAACGCGCGAAACGAGGGCCTCAAAGGCCGCCATGTCAAACCTATCCAAAAAATCCGGTATTGTCCTCCTCAGCGCGGGGCAAACAACTCGCAATAGCTTAAAGCCCTTCCATCGCCGCCTGAGCCCGGCGAGGGAGGGTGGTCGGGGGTTCTCCGGCAACTGTCAAGGTGGCGGTAAGGTTGTCGGCGGCGGGTTGAGGTCTTGGACGGTGGGGGAAGGTGATGGGTCACTTAAGGGTTTGTTAGGGAGCGTATCTTAGAGAGAGAAGTTTTACTGATCACTTTTTTATCTAGGTGCAGAGGCGATTTCTGCATGGCTATAGAGCCATTTTCAACAAACCCACGCCACACGTGGTATTTTCTCTCTAAATGCTTGGACTTATTGTGAGCAAGTGGTTCCTTAGCTTGTGCGATTGCCCCGCTGTTGTCGCACCACAATGGCAGCGGGCGATCGACTATGCTAGGTACCACTTGTAGTTCCTCCAAGAACTTGCATATCCAAACACCTTCCTTGCCAGCTTCCGAAGCTGCGATATACTCCACCTCAGTGGTGGAATCAACAGTCGTGCTTTGGAACTTTTCCAAGACACTGCGCCACCATTGAGCGTAAAGACAAAACCCAAAGTACACTTTCGGCATGGCTTGTGGAGAGGAAAAATCGTCACTAGGTGCGATTTTCACGCAGTAGATGAAATTTAAAAATTCAATCTGATTTGCCTTGTGATCGTCCGACCACCGCTGTTTCCAGCCACAACCTCACGGTGTGGGCCGGGCGGTGGGTCTGAATCGCGAGGGAGGGATAATTGGGGAGAGTATTGAGATTTTGTGGAACTGATCTAGGGCTAGGATTTTCTGTGTAGTTGCTTGTACGTCGTCTCAATCTGATGGAGAGCCGGCAGTGCCGGCAACGGGGGTCATGGCGACGTTAGGGATGCCGACACGTATGGGATCTGTGATGGCGGCAGACGGGGATCGCATCTGCGATCGTGAAATGGTGGAAATCGGCCTCGGACTGATCGGGGGTGCTGAGGCGGCGGCTCGAAAATGTCCGCCGATGCCTGATATAACAACGCTTTGTAAAGCTTATCCAGAATTCGCTGCGTGCTTTGATGGAGATCGATTCCACGAATTGATGGGTCGGGTGCATGGTGGTAATTCGACGGCTCGGGAAGATCGGCCGCGAATTGCAGAGATGGCGGCAGCGAACGTGAACGAATCTGTCAACCGTTTGGAACAGCCTTCTTTTAGGGCTCCGACTGATACACCTCCGAGGCGTGGTGGTGGGCATGCTCAGATTAAAGGAATCCTTAGGCGCCATCCTCGCCAATTCAACCGTTCTCAATGGGGGCGGCCGGACATGCCACCGCCGACCCGAGGTTTGACAGCGAGACGCTGCGTAGACATGGGCAGATCTGAGGAATATGATATGGTTGATGAGGAAATAATTGTTGATGACCATGGCGCGATGCAATCGGTTTTTAGGGTTTTCGACGCGTCGACAATAGTTTCGGTTAAGTCACTTATCATGACAATTACGAAGGAGTTACCGACTATGGCATCGCTTGGGGGTGCGAAGGCAACGAGGGGGCAGGAACGTCAGCAATGGGGTTGTTGGACCATGCTGGGCCGACTGTTGTTGGGTCAGGACCACCTACGAAATCTCATGGGGCTGGGCATATCACGGCTGGGAAGGTCAGCCCTCGGCCCATAGATCAACGTGGGCCGGTGTTTACTCGCCTTGGGCCGATGCGATCGACGAAGGGGCTGACCAATGAAGCACCATATCTGGCGGCGGTTATGGGCATCGATCGGACACAACGGACGGTAACGGAAAGTCGGGGTATGACGCTAGGGTTACACGACGCCATCAATTGTTGACGGGGTTGGCGAGGCGAGGCCGCCAAGGGAGGTGGTGCGAGGTGGAAAAGATCGGTGGAAGCACACCCTGGTGGGCTATTTCTTAGGGAAGAAGCCGTACTTCCCCTTCGTTGAGCGATTTCTGCGGTCGAATTGGTGGGGGCTGATAGAGGTTCGCTCCACGATTAACGGGTTCTTTATGTTCCGGTTTGAATCTGAGGCCTCCTTGGTGGAAGTTTTGGAAGGGGGCCCTTGGATTATGCAAGGTCAGCCCTTGTTATTGGATATGTGGAAGCCTAGGATATCTTTCAAAAGGAAGGAGATAATGGAGATACCATTATGGGTGAAGCTTTGGAACGTCCCATGTGAACTATGGGCGCAGCAAGGACTTGGAGTGGTGGCTAGCGTGGTGGGCCGCCCATTGTATGCGAATGCCGTAACGACGAGAGGGGACAGAATTGACTATGCCCGCATTTGTATTATGAAGACACTTGCCGACTCGTTTGTGGAAGCATTTAATGTTCGTTTGCCATCCGATGACGGTGGGGCTGATGAACTTATTCCTATTCAAGTCGAGTATGATTAGCGCCCTTCACAGTGCCCTAACTGTGAGGCGTGGAGACATCGGGAGGTGCAATGCCCGCAAAGATTGGAAAAGGAGGGACCGATTTGTGAAGCCCGAGGCCGATGAGGGCGGAGAGTGATCGCCGGTGCCAGAGAGGTGCACGGACAAGGAGCGGCTCCTGGCAGGCTTCTAGGCGAAGGGGTACGTGAACGAACCGATCCGACACCCGAATGAGAGGGGATCCTGAGACTGACAATGTATGGGCGTGTCAGGCTAAGAATCGTATAAGGGAATTAATAGTACTACTCATATCACCAAGGTCGACCACCTTTTCAGGAGTCCATCTATAGAAACTCCGAAGTTAAGCGTGCTTGACTTGGGGCAATCTAGGGATGGGTGACCCCCTGGGAAGTTTCTCAGGGTGCGTGTGAGCGAGTGCATGAAGCATGCTAAAAGGTTAAATAGTGGTACCGTAGGGCCAGACTATCAGTCGGAGTGTGGTGGGCCCCCACTGGTCCCAGTAGGGACCGATGCTATAGTGACACCCGGTATGGGACGGGTCGTTACACGATTCCACAACTGCGCGTTGAGCAACAGAAGGTGGTCGTAGACCATCGTGTGGGGGATGGGGGAGCAAGGTCGAAGTGGCAACGAAATCGTCCCAAATCTACCGGTCGCCAACCTTGCATGTATCGAAGGAGTGGCACAGGGCATGGGCGCAACATTATGGGTGGCCGAGTGCATGAGGAGTGGAAACAGGTGGGGGCGAAAGGAATGGCCATCATGTTGCCTCACCCGACTTCTGAGCCCTCATATTGTACATCAGCAAGGGCAATGCTACCAGGGGGAGGCAAGTTCTTCTCGATGCAACCCTGGAAAGCCACGGCTGGTGGGTCCTATGAGACCACCTACTGAACAGAGGCATAATCGGGTTGAAGTCCTATATGACTTGAATGATGCGACGGACAATCTCCCATCTCAATTGGGCCCTAAAGACAATGCAGCCCATGATAGGGTGCATTCATAGCGTTGGGAGCATGGAATGTACGTGGTCTTAACAAACAAGACCACAGGAGGGCGGTGGGGGAGTTGATAGCGCATTAACAGTTGAGTATGATTGGGATTCATGAAACACGTGTGGCTAAGTCTAATGCGGGGATTATTTCGAGTGGCATTAGATCACGATGGAGCTGGTTCTTCAACTACGCTGGTCAACTACGCAAATTTGGGTTGGGTGGGACCCTTCGATTTTGACAGTGGATATTATCGAGTTCTCAACTCAGGTTGTTCATTGTCGTGTGACCTTGAAGGTGAAGGGGAGACGTTGTTTGTGTCAGTGGTTTATGGGCAATCCAGGAGGTAGGACAGACATCCTTTGTGGAATGAACTAGTTACTATGTCCCAAATACGTGTGGCGGATGCATGGATGGTCCTGGGGGACTTTAATGCGATATTGCACACGAGTAAGGGACGAGGAGGAGCTCCAGCTAGGCAAGATACGGAGGAGTTGCACGCTTGCCTGGTGGGGGCGGATCTTACAACTATACCTATGACGGGTCAGGTTTTCACGTGGTACAATTAGCAGAGGAGTGCTGCGGGAGTTTGGAGACGGCTTGATCGTATGGTAGGCAGTTCCCTGATTTGTTCTGTCGATGCGCACTTCCATCATCGTCAGACAACTCGCCCATAATGCTGGGCGCTGTCACGGCGCGACCGCGAAAGGGGACGTTTAGATTTGAAAATTTATTGACGAAGGACGAGGCCTTCTTAGAGCAGGTTCAGCGATTTGGAGCATACCTCTCCGTGGTTTCCCATGTTCGTAGTTATGCAACGCTTGAAGCTGTTGAAGCCGATTTTTCAACAGATGAGAAGGGCCAAAGGGGATCTAGCGGTGAATGTTATAGAGGAAAAGCGCTTCTTCGATTTGGCACAGGATTTCTCGTCACGCTATCCACTTGAGGGGCTGTTTTACGACTTTGAGAGGTTGTGCCGTTCGCTTTACGCTAAGGCAGTGGAGGTGGAGCAGACGGCGCTGTCGCAACGGGCTAAACTTGCTTGGCTGGAGGATGGGGATCAGTGTTCGTCTTACTTCTTTCGTAAAGTGGCCATGCGTCGTGCTCATAATCGTATTGTTTCATTAGAAGATGCGACTGGGGCCTTGCTGGAAGAACCTTATCAGGTGGAGGCTGAGCTGATAGGGTTTTACCAGGATCTGTTAGGCAGATCTGTCCACTCGGCACCGTAGCAGTAGCAGAAGTACAGAGGGCTGTGACGTGCATGCTTTCCCCAGCGGATGCGCAATCCATGATCGGCCCTGTAGAGGGGAGGGAAGTAAGGGAGGCGCTTTTCTTTATGGGGGATGAGAAGGCGTCGGGACCTGATGGGTATATCGTCGCCTTTTTCAAGGTGGCATGGGGTACGGTGGGAGAGGACATCGTTAGGGCCGTACAGGATTTTTTTGTGACAGGTAAGCTGCTTAAGGGGATCAACAGTACTCCTATCACGCTGATCCCGAAGGCCGAGATGCCACGCTGTGCGACGGAGTTTAGACATATTTCGTGCTGTAATGTGTTATACAAAGTCATCTCCAAGATTTTGGCAAACAGACTTAAGTATTCCTACCTGGGTTGGTGCATGTGACGCAAACGGCGTTCATACCTGGTCGTCGCATCAGCGACAATGTATTACTGGCCCAGGAATTGTGTCTTGGTTATAAGTCAAAAAGGGGAGGCCGCCGCGAGCAATGTTTAAGATCGATTTGGTTAAGGCATATGATAAGGTGGAGTTGAGCTTCTTACTTGCCGTCCTTGAGGCTATGAGATTTCACCCAACCTTCATTGGGTGGATTAGGACTTGTGTGACGACAGCTTTCTCACTTAACCTTAATGGCCAAGTGGTTGGGTTCTTTGCAGGGAATAGGGCGCTTCGGCAGGGAGACCCAATATCGCCGTATCTTTTTACATTGGTTATGGAGGTGCTTCATGGAATGGTTTCCCTTTGCATATCTGAGGAGACGACGTTTACTTACCACTGGCGATGTGAATCGATGAGACTTGCATCACTGGCGTTTGCGGGTGATCAGCTTCTATTTAGCCATGCAGATGCTGAGTCGATAGGTGTCCTGAAGGAGGCACTTGGCCGATTTGCGTCTTTGTCAGTGTTACACCCCAACCCGGACAAGAGCGAGTTCTACCTGTCACGACGGGCGGAAGGGTTGGCCCGTAGGTTCAGTTACTTATGGGATATCGGGAGGGACATCTTCCAGTACGCTACCTGGTGGTACCACTTATTACTACGCGTCTTTCGATAGCTGATTGTGCACCGTTACTACAGCGAGTGGAACAGTGTATTGGGTCATGGCTTAATCAGTCGTTGTCGGACGACTCCAGCTGGTTAAGTCGGTTCTTTAGGCCCTTCATACGTACTGGTCGGGGGTTTTCTTGCTTTCTAAAGGCGTTGTCCGAGCTCTGGAGACGCAATTTAGGAGATTCCTTTGGGGGGGTCGACGGCTAAGGTGGCGTGGGAGGTCCTTTGTCTCCCGGTGTCTGAAGGGGGAATGGGCATCAGATCCATTGAGGCAGACAACAAGGCACTTCTCATGAAGCATCTTTGGAGTGTACTCACAAGGGCCCCTAATTCGATTTGGGTCGACTGGCTTTATAGGACCCGGCTACACTCTCGGTCGGTGTGGGATCTACCCATCCCGCCGAATGATGCGTGGAGTTTGCGGAAGATGCTGCAGTTGAGACCTTTGGACGTTAGCTTATAACCTTTAGGGTAGCTGATGGCTCGAGTATTTGGCTGTGGAAGGACCCTTGGCTTTTGCTGACCCCGTTACTTGAGAGGTTTCCCCGAGGTCCTCTTGCGATGGGACTACATGCTGATTCACGCCTGAGTGAGGTTATTGATGCCCAGGGATCGAACTGGCCAGGGCAAGGGTCGGTCGAGTATCTGGAGATTAGCCGCCTTCTTCCTCAGGTGGTGCGGGGAGACCAGGACGGAGTGATTTAGACAGGATCACCGACGGGGATCATGACTGCCAAGTCGGCAAGGAAAGCAATTAGATTTAGACGGGAACCAGTATGTTGGGCTACCCTATTTGGCGGGCCGTTGAAGCAGCCACGTCATGAGTTCATTCTCTGGATAGGGATTCAGGATCGCTTGGCGACGAGAGATAAGCCGTGGGTTGCTCAGAGGGCGGGTACGCCGACTTGTGATGAGTTGCACTATGAGACGCCCCAGCATCTATTCTTCGACTGTGCATTTTCACGCCATTTTCTTTGGCTGCTGAGGAGGCGTATTCGATGGTCGTGGCCATATCGGGAGTGGAGAGAGGGTATTCGGTGGGCAGCGATTAGATGGCGAGGGAAACATCTTATTCATGCTACTTATAGACATGTGTTGCCATCTCTTGTCTACCACATTTGGAAGGCAAGGAACAGGCAATGGAAGGAGGGAATTGCTACGTCCCCTGATCAGCTGGTTGGGTGTGTGCTTCTGTTGGCCACCATGCGAATAAGTGGAACATCCACTAAGTATGACCTCCAGCGTTTGGCTATACGTCGACTTTGGAGAGTGGCTTGGTATTTAGTAGGGATGTGTTCATTTAGACTTGTATCCAGTAGCATGTTACTGGTTGATTGTGCGGAGCAATGCTCCCACCTATCTTGTATACTTTTCCTACTATCTATATATACGGGACCTTACACCAAAAGAAAAGTAGACTTTCGGTAATCCACATCTGATTGGAAGTCCGAATCTGTATATCCATCTACTTCTAATTCTCTTGGGCCGTAAATTAGCATCTAGTCCTTGGTCCGTCTAAGGTACTTCAGGACTGTCTTACCACCGTCCAATGATCCTTACCAGGATAAGCCTGAAACCTACTCACTATGCTCACAGCTATGTCCGGTCGCGTGCAAAGCATCGCGTACATCAGGCTGCCCAAGGCTGAAGCATAGGGGACTCCAGTCATCTCTTGTCTTTGTACCTCATTCTGAGGGGACATAGCCTTTGAGAGATCGCATGCCTCATAGGTAGGAACCCTTTCTTAGAGTCGTCCATCTTAAACCTTTTAAGGACTTTATCTAAGTAAAGGGCCTGGGACAAGCCTATTGACCTTTTCGCCCTATCTCTAAATAGGCGAACTCCTAGAATATAGGTCGATTCTCCCAGGTCTTTCGAAGAGAATTCGGTCGAAAGCCAAGCTTCGACTTCTGAGAGTATTCCAATGTTGATTCCTACCGAAAGGATATCATCTACGTACAATACTAGAAACGACACCTTACTCCCACTGGCTTTTCTGTAAACACAGGGCTCATCTTCATTCTTTATGATCTGTAGTTCTTAACTACTCCATCGAACCGAAGATTCCAACTCCTTGAAGCCTGTTTCAGTCCATAAATGGACCGATTCAGCTTGCACACTATTCGAGCATCTGCTTCTGACGTACAACTTTGGGCTGCTCTATATAGATCTCCTCCTGGAGGAATCCATTCAGGAAAGCGGTCTTTACGTCCATCTTCCCTATCTCATAGTCAAGGTGTGCTGCTATCGCAAGCATGATTCGAATGGACTTTATCATTGACAGGTGAGCAGGTTCCTCATAGTCAATTCCCTCTTTCTGACTATACCCTTTCGCTACAAGCCTAGCTATGTACGTCTCCACCTGTCCATCAGATCCAATCTTATTCTTCTAGATCCATTTATTGCCAATTGGTCTAAAACTATTAGGCAGGTCTACAAGAGTCCAAACCAAGTTTGTGTGCATCGAGTCCATTTCGGCCTGCATAGACTCAAGCCACTTGAGGGAGTCTGTACCAACAATTGCCTGGTCGTAGGTGATGGGATCGTCCCCGACGCATCCCTCAGTCACAGCATCCACATGCTCGCTTAGGTGACGGGATCGTCCCCGACGCATCCCTCACTCGCAGCATCCCATGTTCGACATGTACCATACCATATCTCTCAGGCATATGAGATATCCTACTGGACCTGTGCAATTATGGCTGAACCGGGTTTTCTGGAACATCGTCTAACAACTGTAGAGTAGGAGTCAATTCATCCTCTAACTCTCTTAGAGTTATTTCTTGTCCTTTACAACCTTCTCCTACGAATTCTTCCTCCAAGAAAGTAGCGCAAAGCGACAAACACCCTGTGTTCGTTTGGGACGTAGAAGTAATACCCCATCGGGCCTGCTCACACTGTGCTAATTAAACCGTCCTTTTTCCATCTGTTCAATCTTCGCTTCTGCGGCGTGACCTAGTCGTAGGTGCCAGATGTATCGATCGTTCGACCCAATCGATGATTTGGTGATTGTATTTACAGTTTTTGCATTTACACTTCTAACATTTTTATTTCGAAAATAATAATGGCAAACATTATCAATAAATCGAAAGTCATAACCAAGTCTGCTCAAAGCAGGAATCGAAATAATGTTTGTAAGCCCCTGGGGCAAAACCAAAACGTCAGAAAGTTCTAAACAATGTAATGACGATAAGACTAAGGTCTTCGATCCCACGTGTGTAGCTGGTACACTATGTCCACTACCAACGTTGATCTTGACCTCAGCAGCTCGAAGCTTCCTACTTTGTTCAAAACCTTGGTTCAAAACACAGATGTGGAAACTAGCCCTGAGTCAAGTATCCACGAAGTAGAATACATAGAACAATCAGCTTCAAAAAGTAATTGGTTTTTTGAGGCGTCAGACGCCTCCAGCTTCGGATAATCACGCTTCCAATGGCCCAGCTGCTGGCAAAGGAGGCACTTATCTGTGGGCTTTGCGCCCGACCTTTCGACCTTGTTGGTCTTCGTCTTCTTGTCGACTCTACCCTTGGCCACGCCTGTCTTGTTCGACTTCTTCTTCGATCCCTTGGACCTAGAAGTTGCAACAAGTATGTAGGCGTGCATCTTCGCTGAATCTTCAACCCACTTATTGTGGAGTACAATCTCCTCATTAGTGGATTCAGCTGTGGGCAATTTTGGCTCCTTAATGTCCATCTTTTGCTAACTTGAGGACAATCCTCAAATTTCTGAGCCAGTCTACATAGTTCGGTCCCATCAAACAATGTTTCTCCAAGAGTATAATTAATGGATTTGTCATCGTAACTAATAGAGAAGAAGGCGCAAAGAGAGAGAAAGTAGAGAGGCAAAGAAGGGTTTTTCGAAATTTTCTTCCTACATCACTTTTACGCATCCAACCACCGCCGTCTCCGGCCAGAACTTCGTGGGGACGGCCGGTCGGTAGTTGCGGACTCACGTGGGAGGACTATCGCGGGCAGTTTGGAGTGGGAGCCGGGAGTTTGGAGTGGATTTCGTCTGGTTTTTCTCGTTTCAGGGCTAGGGTTTCTCTGATTCGCTGATTTGATCTGATGGAATCTTCATCGGATGGTTTGAGGGCAGAGACGATTGAGGGGAGCATGATGATAGGGACGCCTAACACCGCCGGGATGACTGGATTGGGATCGGAAATTCGGCCTGAGGTGGACAGGCACCGTAATGTTGAATCAGGTGTAGTGATGACTCAATTAACGATGGGGAATCTCACGATACGGCTACCCATCCCAGACCTGGCGGTGCTCAGTGCAGCGTACCCGGCGTTTGCCGAATGTTTCGATGGGGTCCGATTTAGGGACTTGGTGGAGCGGATTGAAGCGGGGAATACTGATGGGGCTGATCGACGGGCTGTGTTGCCAAGTGTAGAGGTGAATTTTGTGCGATCTGATCGTGGGGTGTAGAGCCGAGCCTAGGGTTTCCTGAGGATCTCCTTCACGTCAGGAAAGAGGAGCTGTGCCGATATGAGGCATTCTCCGCCATAACCCTAGGCCGCGACAATGGGGGAGGCCTGACACGCCATCACCAGCGAAGGGGCTGACAGCGAGGAGGTGCGTCGATATGGGCTTGGCTGCAAATGAAGAACACGTCGACGAGGAGATCACTATCGATGATCCGGGTGTTGCGACGGGGGTGCTGAATGGCGTGCGGCTGCCTAGGGTTCCGATGCTTCGAAGAGGATCTCAGAGCTCTTGCGGCTGCCATCTATCACAACAAATACGGATCAGCAGCCGCCTATGTCGGAGATGTCGCCTATCCCAACTTTTGGGGCGTCGCCGAGGGAACTGATGACGTCAGCTACGGCCGCAAAATAGTTCGCCCTATCTAGCTAATGGACTGAATGGATATGGGCTGGGCTGCCATGGCCTCCCTAACGGATTGGTCCAACGTGGGCCGGTTTTCTCTCGCTTAGGGCAGAAATAACAAATGAACAATGTTGCGACCAACGACACGTCTTATCCGGCGCGGTAAAGGGAGCGACGAGGCCGAATCGGGCTCTGCCGGAGAGTCGGGGAATGAATTGTTAGCATGTACGCCACCGTCTTTTGTTGACGGGGTTGGCGAGGCTAGGCTATTACGGGAGGTTGCGATGAGTGGGGTGGATCGTTGGAAGCACACGTTGGTGGGTTATTTTCTGGGAAAGAAGTCGTACTTCCCCTTCGTTGAGCCCTATTTACGTTCGTTATGGAAGGGGTTGGTAGAGGTTCATTCAACCATTAATGGTTTTTTTAAGTTTCGTTTTGAGTCGGAGGAGGCCTGCGTGGAGGTCATGGAGGGGGCCCTTGGATGATGCAAGGTCAGCCTTTATTTTTGGAACCGTGGAAGCCAAGGATGTCCTTCGAAAGGAAGGAGGTTGTCGAGATTCCATTATGGGTGAAGCTATGGAATGTCCCAAGAGAGCTTTGGACACAAGATGGACTTGGATAGTGGTGAGTGTGGTCGGTCGGCCGTTGTATGCGGATGGTATTATGACTAGGGGGAACGAATTGACTATGCGCGCACTTGTATCATGAAAAAGTTGGCCGACCCTTTTGTGGAATCGTTCAATGTTAGGTTGCCATCGAAGGATGGGGAGGATGACGTACTAATCCCTATTCGCGTTGAGTATGAAGGGCGGCCTTCGAAATGCCCTACATATGCATCGTGGGGACATAGGGAGGCGCAATGTCCGAAGAGTGGGGGAAGGGTGATGAACCGGGGGCACAAAGGAACCAACCTCAGCCGAGGGTGGTGGATCATCAACGGGTGGAGCCAAGACCAAGGTTGAATAGGCAACGAAATGGGAAGCATCCAATGGGTCGGAACACACGCATAGATAGCAGGCCTGGCGTGGGGAAGGGACATGCGGATAGGGCCGGCCGTGTCCAGGAAGAGTGGCTACAGGTGGGGGCAAACATTGTGCTCCTCATCGGGGGGAAAGCCACCAAGGGGAGGCGAGCACATCGAGGCGTAGCCCACAAATACCTCGCCGGATGGACCCACTCGATCGCCAACGGATGAAGGGAGTAATCGTTTCCAAGTGCTATATGATTTGAATGACGTGACTGACAATCTATTATCGACACCGGGCCCTAAAGATAATGCAGCCCATGATGGGTTGCATTCATAGCGTTGGGAGCATGGAATGTACGTACAAGACCACAGGAGGGCGGTGGGGGACTTGATATCGCATGAGCAATTGAGTTTGATTGGGCTTCTTGAAACACGCGTGGCTGAATCTAAGGCGGCGTTTATTTCAAGTGGGATTAGACCCAGAGGGAGATGGTTCGTCGACTATGACGTGGGCCCAGCTACGCGAATTTGGGTGGGGTGGGACCCTTCAATATTGACAGAGTATGTTCTTGAGATTTCGACTCAGGCGATTCATTGTCGGGCGACCACATTGGGGACAAGAGAAACAATGTTGATCTCCTTTGTGTATGGGAAATCAAGGAGGGAGGATAGACTTCCTCTGTGGGAAGAATTGACTACTATGTCCCAAACTCATGTGGCGGATGCATGGATGGTCCTGGGGGACTTCAATGCTATATTGCACACGGGGGAGGGACGAGGGGGAGCTCCAGCTAGGCAGGATATGGAGGAGTTTCGATCCTGTCTATTTGGGGCGGATCTTGCGACGATACCAACGATGGGGCAGATGTTTACGTGGAACAATCAGCGGAAGAATGCCGCCGGCATTTGGAGAAGGCTCGATCTTATAGTGGCCAACCCCCACTGGTTTGCTCGGTTTCCTGATTTGACCTGTCGCTATGGGCTTCCATCATCCTCAGATCACTCACCCATTCTTTTGCGCTCTGTCTCGCCTCGCCGTCGCAAGGGGGCGTTTCGATTTGAGAATTTTTTGACTAAGGATGACGGTTTTTTGGAGCAGGTCCAGCGAATTTGGGATATACCGCTTCAGGGGTTCCCCATGTTCGTTGTTGTGCAACGGTTGAAGATGTTGGAACCTATGTTCCAACAGATGAGGAGGGCGAAAGGGGATTTAGCTACGAATGTCATTGAGGCGAGGCGATTCCTTGATCTAGCACAGGAGTTCTCATCACGCTATCCACATGAGGGCCTTTTTTATGATCTAGAGCGGCTATGCCGGTCGCTGTATGCTAAGGCAGTGGAGATGGAACACACGGTGCTACCGCAACGAGCAAAGCTCGCATGGCTGAAGGATGGTGATCAATGTTCTTCGTTTTTCTTTCGAAGGGTGGCCATGCGGCGAGCTACTAATCGAATCGTTGCTTTGGAAGATGCGACGGAGGCCTTATTGGATGAACCACACCAAATCGAGGGGGAGTCGATTGGGTTCTACCAGGAGCTGTTAGGTCGCTCAGTCCTCACGACGCCAATTACAGTTGCGGACGTGCAAGGGGCTGTCATGCGCATGCTTTCCCCAGTGGATGCGCAATCTATGATCGGTCCGGTCGAAGGGAGGGAAGTACGTGAGGCGCTATTTTCTATGGGGGATGAGAAGGCGCTAGGACCTGATGGCTATACGGTTGTGTTCTTCAAGGCGGCTTGGGGTACAGTGGGAGAGGATGTGGTGAGGGCTGTACAGGATTTCTTTACGAAGGGCAAACTTCTAAAGGGGCTTAATAGTACCCTTATTACGTTGATCCCGAAGATCGAGACGCCTCGCTGTGCAACGGAGTTCAGACCCATCTTGTTGTAATGTGTTGTACAAGGTTATCTCCAAGATTCTGGCGAACAGACTCAAGCCGTTTCTTCCTGGGTTGGTGCATGGGACGCAGACGGCATTTATCCCTGGTAGACGTATCAGCGACAATATCCTGTTAGCACAGGAGTTGTGTCTTGGGTATAAGTCGAAGGGCAGACCGCCGCGAGCTATGTTCAAGATTGACCTGGCTAAGGCTTATGATAAGGTGGAGTGGTCGTTCTTACTGGCCGTCCTCGAGACTATGAGATTTCACCCAACTTTCATCGGGTGGATTCGGGCGTGTGTTACGACGATGGCGTTTTCGATAAATCTGAATGGCCAAGTGGTAGGATTCTTTAGGGCAAGAGGGGAATTCGACTGGGAGACCCCATATCGCCCTATCTTTTTACTCTGATTATGGAGGTGCTGCATGGGATGATCTCCTTTATGTATTTCCGAGGAACAGAGGTTTGCTTACCATTGGCGATGTGACTCGATGAGCTTGGCCTCTCTGATCTTCGCGGACGATCTGCTGCTCTTCAGTCATGCGGATGTAGTTTCGATAGGTGTGTTGAAGAACGCTCTTGACCACTTTGCAGCTCTGTCTGGGTTATTCCCAAACCCGTACAAGAGCGAGATGTACTTGTCACAACGGGCGGAAGGGCTGACATCGCATATTCAGACACTGATGGGATATCGCTTGGGACACCTTCCAGTCCGCTACCTTGGGTTCCCGCTCCTTACCACACGCCTGGCGATTGCTGACTGTGCATCATTATTACATCGAGTAGATCAGCGCTTAGGATCATGGCCTAATCGGTCGCTGTCGTACGCCACCGAATCCAGCTGGTTAAGTCGGTGCTACAAGCTCTACATGCATACTGGTCGGGGGTTTTCTTGCTTCTTAAAGGTGTTGTTCGAGCTTTGGAGATGCGATTTAGGAAGTTCCTATGGGGGGATCGACGGCAAAGGTGGCGTGGATGTTCTATGTCTCCCAGTGTCTGAGGGGGGAATGGGCATTCGATCCATTGCGGTTGACAACAGGGCACTTCTCATGAAGCAATGGTGGAGCGTGCTCACAAGATCTCCTTACTCGATCTGGGTGGAGTGGCTTTACAGAACGCGCCTACATTCTCGATCGGTGTGGGATATCTCGATTTCACCTACTGATGCATGGAGTTGGCGGAAACTGATGCAGATGCGACCAGTGGTACGTTCGTTTATTAAATTTAGGGTAGCTGATGGCTCCACTATAAGGCTATGGAAGGACCCTTGGCTGTTGCACGTACCGTTACTGGAGAGGTTTCCTCGAGGGCCTATGCGATGGGTTTACCAGCTGACTCGCGACTGAGCGAGGTTATTACTGACCACGGATGGAACTGGCCAAGGCAGGGGTCGGTTGAGTATATTGAGATTAGTCGCCTCCTTCCTCATGTAAGTCGTGGAGATCAGGATGGGGTGATTTGGACACGCTCATCGACGGGGATCATGACGGCCTCATCGGCGAGGGATGCGATTCGGTTTAGGAGGGAACCTACCTGTTGGGCTACACTATTTGGAGGGCCGTTGAAGATTCCACGACATGAGTTCATTCTCTGACTAGGCATTCAGGATCGCTTGTCGACTAGAGATAAGGCTTGGATAGCTCAGGGGGTGGGAACGCCGGCGTGCATCCTCTGTGATGAGCTGCATGTTGAGACTACACAACACCTATTCTTTGACTGTTCGTTTTCACGCCAGTGCCTGCGCCTGCTGAGAGACGTATTCGGTGGGCATGGCCATACCGGGAGTGGGGAGCGGGGATTAGATGGGGGAGCGGCAAAGTGGCATGGGAGACATCTTCTTCATGCAGCTTATAGGCACGTGCTAGCGTCACTTGTCTACCACATCTGGCAGGCGAGGAACAAGTGATGGAAGGAGGGGATCGTTACAACACCAGATCGACTGGTTGGATGTGTGCTAGCTTTGGTCACCATGCGCATTAGAGTACGGCCACTAAGTATGAGTTCCAGAGATTGGCTATACGGCGACTTTGGAGGGTGGCATGGTAGTTGGTTGAGGTTTTTTTCTTTTCGTGTGTTACCAGTGGCATGTCACTAGTTGACTGTGTGGAGTTTTACTCTCACTCACCATGTACTTCTCACCATATATATATAAGGGACCTTACACCAAGAAAAACTAATAAAGAAAAAAATAAAGTGCAGAAAATAAACAGAATCAGACTAAATTAGGACTTTAAATTTTTGTCTGACTTCTACTATTTTTCTCAAAACCCTTTCCCCCGGTAGGCATTTCTGAAACCTTGTTGAGTGGTTTCATAGTGGCGTTGAGTTCCCCACGCTACAACAAACTAGCCTTCAACTTAACAGTTTATTGGCTCGTTTGGTTAGCCGAGGTCGTGCCCCAAACGTTTCTGTCACACAGAAGATTCAACGTCTTCGTCTCAGCCAGGGTCCCTCAGCCGTAACTCGGAACATATTGGGAATGACTGTCCAAGTGCAACCTATCAACGTCCTGCTCACCTTCCACTTTTCTGTGAACTTCATCCCCCGTAGGATAACTCTTTAGTAGAGGGTGAAGAGTGGTTGGTGAGCGGCAATTCATAATTGCATCCAAACCTGTTCACGCAAAGGCGAGGGTTTTGACGCCGTAACTCGGTTAAACGCAACTGTACCCCTAAGTCGTAACATTTTTGGAGTTGATAGAAGACATGAGCCTAGCCCCTTTACTCACTTGATATTAAAGGTCTAACCTCGGGAGAATCCTCAAAGTTTTAACACGAGCACATTATGCACATTATCACGTTCAAAACCAACACGCACATAATGGACTTTAATAGTAAACCTAGTTTCAACCTATTAAAGTAAATGTGAAAGATCGGGGATATTTCTAGTTCTATCCTATTTGTACAAAACAATAAGACTCTAAATCTTCAGGCTCTGTTCGAACGGACGCTGATCGACACGCGGTGTGCTAATATAAATTGCAAGTGCGACAAGTGATAAAATAAAACGAATACTTAATTTTTTATTTGGAAAGTCCCACTAATATAAAGGAAAACAGGAGTTACATAGCAGCGTTCATGATATCGCTCATGACGCACCGAACGGTAATGAACATCCGACCAGAAGGCAATAAAACCAGACAACCCAGACAAAATCCTAATTGTACAAAACAATAAGGGTATGAAGCCCGGTGCCTATCAGTAAGTATGAAGGCTCACAGTCAGCTATAGTCAATCGCGATGTGATCAGTGACACTCCCAAATAGCGTACCGGTAGGACTCCCATCGAGAACCCCATAATAGACTGGATCGTTCCTGTAAGTCGGTCGCCTCTTTTAGCAATGTACTTTTCATTCTTGCTGGGATTGGCACATAGGCCAGAGATAGATGCGAAGATATCGAGGCTATCCTTGAATACTCGTACAGAACCAGCATCCGCGTGAGAGAACGGAAGTAAATCGTCCGCGAAAGAGAGCATGAACATTTTCGTAGTTTCGCAATGCCAGTTGAAAGCAGCCACTTTGCCTTATCCTATCCTCAATAGTACCATGCAAGACTTCCATAACCAAGGTAAAGAGATAAGGTGAAATAGGGTCACCTTGGCGGAGTCCACGTCAGCCTTTGAAGAAGCCTTCAGGCCGGCCATTAATATTGATAGAGAATGAAGTAGTCGTGAGGCATGCACGTATCCATCCTATGAATGTAGGGTGGAAATGGAGCGCATCCAGAGTCATCAGTAGAAAGTCCCACTCAACCATGTCGTCGCCTTAGCGAGGTCGACTTTAAAAGCCACCCTTTCAGGGAGCCCAGCGCTATTATACCCATGGCACACCTCCTGTGCTAGTAAGATGTTATCAGTGATGCGACGGCCAGGAATGAAGGCCGTTTGTGACGGGTGGACAAGCTTTCCCAAACATCCCCGCAGACGATTTGCAATAACCTTCGAAATGATCTTGTAAAGAACATTGCAGCATGATATGGGTCGATAGTCCCTCGCTGTCCTTGGGTTCTCACACTTTGGGATGAGGGTAATAACCGTTGAGTTTAGCTCGCAAAGTAGGTGACCAGTCCGGAAGAACTCTTGTATTGCATGTGTGACGTCCGTTCCAATGATTTCCCATGTCTGCTTGTAGAACTTAGCCGAGTAGTCGTCCGGCCCGGGAGATTTGTTATCACCAATAGAGAAGAGCGCCTTTCTAATCTCCATATCAGTAACAGGTGCCACCATAGCTTCTGCTTCGGCTAGGGTAAGTGTCCTGGTGAGGAAAGACGTCACCTCGGTCGGTGCAAGTGGTGTCACACGACTGGACCGTCCAAGGATATTCATATAGTATCGTAGGATTTCAGCTGACTAGGTCTTCCCCTTCAAGGGTGGCACCCGCCTCGTTCTCGATTGAAAGGATGCGATTGATAGCCCTACGAATAGCCACCTTCTTAAAGAAGAAGGCCGTACATTGATCCCCATCTTTCAACCATGCAACCTTCGTACGTTGGGCCATAGCAGAACTCCATTTCCACAGCTTTTGCCATAAGAAATTCTACATCTCTTCTCAAGGATAAGGAACTGCGGCTCCATAGGATGTGCCATCAGTAACTCTTGGGCAGCCTCTAGAAACTGTCGAGCCTCTACCACGTTACGGTTAAGGTCCCCCTTGTCCCGCCGAAGCTTTTTTATCTCATGTTTGAGCGTTTTCAGTTTCTTAACGACCCCAAACATACGATATCCTGCCTCCGTGCGCTTCCACATCTCATGCACTAATGGAATGAAACGGGGATCCTTAGTAAAAGTTATCAAAGCGAAAACTCATACCGCCCTTGGAGAAGGCTCCGTTTCCAGGATAAGAGGGGAGTGGTCTGATGTGGCAGGCATGATGCACCTGTAAGCCAATTCTCCAAATCTTGCGAACCAAGTAGGGTTCCCGAGCCTCCTATCCAACCATCTCCAAACTCCAGAGGTTCCACTTTGCTGGTTATACCAGGTGAAGAAGGATCATCAGGCGTGTGAGATGAACGAGGTCCGAAGCGATCAAACAAGCATTCATATCAGGACAGCCCCGCGTCGCATTTCCTCCTCTCGCCTCCGTGCGTTCAATAATCGCATTGAAGTCTCCCATGACGATCCACGGAGAAGACTAATGCGCGCATGAAGTGGACATGAGGTCAGCCCAAAGTCACATTTTTCAGCCCGGAGGTTATGACCATAAACAAATCTCTAGTTCCTCTTCCAGAATGCCAATCTTGCAATGGACCGTCTGACTAGTGTAGGCATCAATTGTCACATGAATAAATTGTGGGTTCCAACCCACCCATATGCGTGTTGTTGGCCCGCCCTCATATTCATAGAACCAATTCCAATTGGCCTTGATCGAACTAGAAATAGTAGAAGCATTTTGTTCCGAAACCCTCGTCTCAACCAGCCCTAACAGTTTCAGACTATATGTATTAATAACTTCCCCCACCGCCCATCTGTGGTCTAACCTGTTTAGACCACGTACATTCCATGAAGCGACAGGGATCATGGACCACCGTTTGAAAGGGCTGCTCTAGGACCCCTTTTTTGTTGTGTTCCAATTCCAACTCAGCAAGGACCACAAATGGATTATGCTCCTCGCGCGTACTCATGTTAGCGGCAGCCATGCTCGTCGAGCAGCCATCATTTGGCAGCCATTTTCTAATTATGTGGTCTCCAGTCTGATCACCACGCCCACTGACCTCCATTTCCTTTGCCGCCTCGGCTGTCTCCACTAGATTACCTTCGCCCTTTTCCTTATTAGCCACTCGATGCCATTCGTTTCGCTTTTGCGGTCTTCTCGTAGTCGGCCGTGTGTACCTTAGTGCCGCCGCTGCCGGTTGTGGTCGTGGTTGCTCATTCGACCGTATGGACAGTTGCTTGGTCGACGTAGATGGCTGCGGCCGGGCTGGTCGGGCCGCCTTGGATTGGTTTTTAGGGCATGTTCCAGCGCCATGGGTCCACAAGGTACATATCTCGCATTGTTTGGGCTTCCATTCGAATTCAACCCTAATGGGCACCACACTCGAGGTTCCACCCTCCGTACTTGGTATTCTAACGTTAAACCGTTCTATGAAAGGTTCCTCCAGAGATTTTTCAACGCAAATCCTCTCATACTCAAGTCGTTCCGCTTTAGCCTTCATGGTATCGGCGAATAATGGTTTGCCTAGGACACTCGCCACTATTCCAAGTCCCTCTTGGGTCCACAATTCCGATGGTACGTTACGTACTTAACCCATAGTGGGACCACTTCGTGCTATTTCCTTTCGAACGACATTCCTATCCTCCAATTTTCTAGAAAGAGAGGTTGCCCTTGCATGAGCCACGACCCCCTTCCAAAACAACCGTAGATGCCTCCGCAGTCGCAAACCGAAATTTGAACAATCCATTAATTGTCGTCCGTACTTCAGTAAGGTCTTTCCAAATAGATCGAGCAAATCGTTCCACATGAGGGAAAAACGGTCTTTTCCCTAGAAAGTACTCAACGAGGGTATGGTCCCATCTCGCCTTCCCTTTTTGGATCACATCCCAAGGAGGGCAGGCCTTGGCCATACCGTCAATCATTGTAGGTGCCGTAGGTAAGACGTGTAGGGCTTTCGCGTCGCGGCTGATCACAGTTGAGGTAAGCACCTTGGGTTATGGCTGCATAGGATATGTTGGTAGCCTCTCTCGTCGGTTGCTGAGGTATTGGCACAGATGAGTAGGTGGTGGAGGCTGGTTTTACCGTAGCCTCAGGGCTTAGATGGGTTCCATTAGTTGAAGGCCTAGTCCCGTAAGGAGGACAAACCGCCGTAGAAACCCTAGCTTGTCGTGCCATACTAAGTATTTGCCCTCCCACCCTAGGTGACTGCCCATCGACGGTGGTCGTCGCCGTGATCGGCCCAGAGCCCGGGCCCGTGGTTATGATGGCCCGGTGATCTGGGAGACGACGATCACGATATTACGCCGGTAGCTGTTCTTCATCGGATGCATCTTCAACTAGCGGAGCCAAATCAGAAGGGGGTGTCGTCATAACCTTATCCGCCTCAGGTCGAGGCCCATTAGAGTAAACCCTAGGCCCATTCATGCTAGTGGCCACAGCCGGCGGAACCCTAGGCCCCATGGAATCTAAAACGCCGTGAAAGGATGACGCACCATCGTCGAGTCCTTCCTCCTCGTTCGGAGAGTAGTCACTAGGTGGTGATGTTGTGCCCCTACGGGTCTGACCACGGGCATCGTGCCGCGGGTCACGGAGTGGGACGATGGCGGAGTAAACCTTCGTTTGCGCATGTGCGGGACCACAGCATCTGAGGTGGGTGTGCCTAGGTGGAGATCACGTAGCAGTGGGTATAGGCCGATTGGAATCGTCCGATTGGGACTGAGCAGAGAAGATTTGCACCGACGGTGGTTGGTGGCCGGTATTCCCGTCATGGACGTGCCCCAACATAGCTTCAAAGGAAGTGACGTCGAAATAATCATCAAAGTCTGCGATACTCCTTCCTAATACATCATAATCCGGTGAGGGGCCGAGACAATCCAAATCTGATGGTGGTGAATCCATTGAAGAAGACGAACGGTTGCGGCTGAAAAAAACGGAAAAACTTTAAGGGTTTAAATCCCTCCCATCGCCGTCTGGGCCCGGCGATGGAGGGCGGCATTGGTGGTTCCGGTGGACGGCAAGGTGGCGCTGTGGACGTCGGCGGCTAATTGGTGGTGGACGGTGGTGACGGGAGGTAACGGATGGTTTTAGGGCTTGGGAGAGAATATCCTTGAGAGAGAAAATACTCAAAGGATTAAAGTGTAGGGGACTGGAATCGAACCCAGGCATTGTGCTAGAAATCATTGGGGTTAAACGAATACTTAATTACTATCGCCAACGTGCGATAGGTAGTGGACCTATCATTTGTAGTGTAGTAAAGTGAGTAAACGAGTATCGAACACGAGGAATAAACTGATTACCCCGACGGAAGGCGCAAAAGAAATCGCACATAGTGAAGGTTATTCGGATTATCTTTTGGGGAGGATTTATCATAGGTGGACAGTAGGGAGACTTTGAATTGTTTCACGCGCGGGATCTCTTCTTCGATCATCCACCGTCGTCTCTGGCCTAAACCCTAGGGTGACGGCCGGCCGGTGGCAGTTGCGTCCATAATCTGTTAGGGCGAATTGATTCATACGGATTTCTCGTGGGTCGTGGATTTTGGGAGTTAGGGTTTACTGTTCCAATGGATGACGTCCGATTCAGACGGGATTGCGGTGGCTGACAATCCCGATCACATCACGACGGGAGGAGGTGGCATCAGTCGGGGCTCGCAACCGGCAACGGCAAACGCTAATAATAGAAACGTCGATCGCGAGCGGGGAACACACACGCCTAGCCTGACTGGGGATGAGCTGATGACGGCGGCGTCTGAGGATACGCAGGGCCGGATGTAGGGTTACCAGATCTGAAGGCGTTGATGGAGGCCTACCCTGCCTTCGCGGATTGCTTCAACGCTGTTTGATAAATGAATTTATATCGTGTTTTATAACCCGCAAAAGCGTAATATCAGTTGTTATTTATTTGAATTCCTTCAAATATTATGATTTTATGTTTGTATTTCATTCTCGACATATATTGGGAAAAGAACTACAACCGGGAATATTCGGGCTTGAATTAGTGAGTAACCGTCAAACAAAATATCAGCCCAAAAACAATTGGGCCAAAGAATAAACTTCAGCCCAACAATTCCAAGCCCAATATAAGCCCAAACCTATGTGGGAATACACATACACATACGTACACCCACATTTCGATTAATATAGCACACAAAAGAGGAAAAATGAACAAAGGAAAAGTGAAAAGGAGACCCACGATGGAGACTGCAAGGAAAAGAGGAAATCAGCTCACGGCTCAAGGAAGAAAACGAAGATTTCAGCCGTTCTTTGAGGAGCCAAACAAGGATTATTGTCTCCTCAATCATCTATAAATAAAGTGATGGAAGTGAGCACGGAGGAGGGGAGAGAGATCACGTGAAGAGCAAAGCTTGGGGCTGTAAAGACAGCTGCGGGTGTTCGGCGACGGCAGCACAGCAGGGCTGATCCGTTGACTGTGAAGCGAAGGCGAGGAGCTGCGACTGATTGAGCTGTGAGCGGGTGCACGGGGACTGACCAAGGGCAGATTTGAACCGAGCACGGGCCGGGACTGCAGCTGAGACCGACAGACGGACGTAGCGGGCTGACTCGTGGGCTGCTGCGGCTGTGACGGGATGCGGGCGTAGGAGGAGCAGCAAGCGAGAAGTACAAAAGAAGGGCAAGGAAAAGGTTGAAGTTGTTCGCCCACCATCTGCTCGACAAAAATCCTCAACGAAGGATCAACCACAAAGGCAAAATTCAGGGAAGAAATTATGAATTTCTTGTTGTTATTTATGTTTCTTGTCGTGTTGATGTTTCGTATGAGTAGCTAATCTCGTAGTATTTGAGATAAAGATGAACCCTAGCGATATCGTACGTGTTTAAAAGTATTATTGTTTTGGCTATTATTACGACTCGGTTACGAATTACGATATTATTTTGATTATGTCTATGTGATGAAGATAATTTTTGGGCAAATCGTAAGCTACGCTCGATAGAGAGGCTAACGATTAGACCACTCGTAAACGAGCGGAATAAATCCATCGCTAGAGATAGGTTTTATTACTCGATCCGCTCGATCACTGTTCGCTTCTGCCAACTGATGGGCCGGGTGCATAGGCCATCTCAAGCTGCGCGGATGAGCAGTGCTGATACTTTGCAGTCGGCGGTGGTGGACTCGCGACAATCCCAGCAAGGTGCGCCTCCGAGGCTGGGATCTGGACAAGTACTGAAGGGTATTCTGAAAAAATCGTCTCAGTCAAATCGCCGGGCTCCCTAGGGATGACTTGCAACACCGCCGCCACGTGGTCTGACGGTGTGTCGGTGCGTGGATATGGGTGTGGTTGCTGGTGACGATCATGTTGACGAAGAGATCACGTTTGAGGCGGCGAGGGGGTCGGAGTCCATTCTTGATACAGCACCACCAAAATATAGGGTTTCGCAAGTGGGGGACTCGCGAAATCTATTGGCAAAAGGGGTGGTGGCGGTGCCGCCGGGTTGCGTGGGGGCCACGGCGAACACAACTCCAAGCACGGTTAGCTCACCGGAGAGGGATCGTGGTGTGGTGGTGCCGACAGCATCATTTGCCGTGGCGGTGCAGGGGCGATCATCGGCAGCTAGCCGGTTGAACATGGGCCAGACCGGTTGAACCTCTCGTACAAGCCATCGACGCTGCAGGCAGATTCAGTCCTGATGGTGGCCCCTTCGTGGGAAGTGGCGATGAAGGGCCTCGCACGATGGGACAATACTTTGGTAGGATACTTTGTTGGGAAGAAACCCTACTTACCCTTTGTCGAACGATTCGCACGTTCTTCGTGGAAGGGATTACTCGAAGTAAGGGTAGCCTCTAATGGATTTTTCAAGTTCCGTTTCGACTCTGATAATGCGATGACGACAGCACTTGAGGGGGGTCCCTGGTTGATGCAAGGCCAACCGCTGCTGTTGGAGGTGCTGCGCCCGGGAATGTGTTTTGAATGGCGGGAAATTAGAGAGATTCCATTATGGGTCAAGCTGTGGAATGTCCCAGGTGAGTTTTGGACTCAAGACGGATTGAGCGAGGTGGCAAGTGTGGTGGGTCGCCCGCTTTCTGCGGACGGGGTAACGGCACGGGGTGATCGTATCGACTATGCACGAGTATGTGTGATGAAAACACTTGACCCCCATTCCTGGACTTGTTTTACCTTCGGATGCCGCGGCCGGATGGAAGGACGACTGGCGATGTGACATTGAGGGTGGAGTATGAATGGCGCCCCACGAAATGTGATACATGCTCGACTTGGGCGCATGTCCCGGCTCAATGCCCTAACCAAGTGAGGCGAAATAGCACGCCCCAACCGCAGCCACGGTCACATGCGGCCAAGGATGGCACTAAATCGGTCCCGGCTGCGGCTAATATTGTTGGGAAAGTGGAGAGGGCTGACAGACGTCGCCCGCCCCGGAGCCGATCAAGGAGTGTTGGTCATACTATGGAATGGAGCCAAGTGGGCGCCAGAGGAAAGGCAATGATGGTCGCACCGCAGCCGACAGCGGCACGCGTGCTTCTGGCCCCACGTGTGGGATCAAGCGAGCGTGCTCCTCACATGGACCGCTTCTGCCAAGGAGCACTACGGATACGAGCAACTCAGACCATAATGCTTTCGCATTACTGCGAGACTTGGAGGATGACAACATTGCCACAACTCTTACTATGGGCCCTAAAGCACATGCAGCCCACCAGCTGCCTCATTCATAATATATGGCTCGTGGAATGTCCGTCATCTTAACAGGCAGGACCACAGGAAGGCGGTGGGGGAGTGGGTAACTCGAGCTGGGTTGCGCCTTGTTGGCCTGCTCGAGACGCGTGTATCTGTTGCAAATGCAGCTCGTAGGGGATTACGCCACGATAGACGTGGTTCTTTGACTATGATGATGGCCCAGCCACTTGTCTATGGGTGGGTTGGGACCCATCTTGGCTTAGGGTTAGTATTGTTGCGAAGTCGAGCCAAGCAATCCACTGTCGGGTTGAGTTACTTGGTACGGGTGAGACTATTTTTGTCTCTTTCATTTACGGCCATTCTAGGCGTGAGGATCGACGTTCGCTTTGGGAGGAGTTGGTGGATTTTTCAGCTAATCGTGCGGACGATGCATGGGTGGTGGCTGGTGATTTTAACACCATTGCGCATGCATGTGAAGGTCAAGGGGGCGCCCCAAATGCCCTCGCTATGGCTGAGTTTCGGAATTTTCTATTGCATGCGGATCTTTTATCACTTCCCTCGACTGGCCAAGAATTAACTTGGTATAATCAGCAGTGGGCGCTGGCGGGTATTTGGCGCAGACTCGATCGCATTCATGGGAATCCCCAATGGTTCGTAAGATATCCAGATGTTTACTATCGATGCGAACTACCGGCCACGTCTGATCATTCACCTTACCGTTGGGGCGGTGGAGAATCAAATAAGCGGCCCGAGTTTTCGATTTGAGAACTTCCTTATTAAGGAGCCAGCGTTCTTGGAGCAGGTTCGCCAGGTTTGGGAGTCTTCAGTTGAGGGGTTCCCCATGTATGTGCTGATGCGTCGCCTGAAACTGTTAAAACCCATTTTCAAGCAGATGCGACGTGACAAAGGGGATGGCGGCTAACGTCTCTGAGGCTATGCGATTGGGATATATGCATTTTTTAATCTGTTGCTGTTTTGGGTCACGGCCTGATGCAAGAAGTGTAACGGTCGTGATTGAGTTGATTCTTGGCTTCGCACAATAGTCACGGCCTGGTGCATAATGTGTCACGGCCGTGACGTTTTCCTGTCAGCATCGTGTCCGTTTTGCCTTGTTTTCGCTACTTTTCTCTCCATTTCGCTCGGTAGACATCCTAAGGTCCTACAATGTGCAAAGAGTGTGTAAATAGAGCATATAAATGCATGAAACAATGAAGAATACTCTATTATGACCCAATTAACTAGTACAATAAATGTATTAGTAGACGTTTATCAAACATCCCCACACTTAAGCATTTGTTTGTCCTCACGTAAATTAGAAGTCAGAGGAGGCATTAAATCAAGATAACGACACAATTGTTTGCAACTTATCATCATAGCTAGAGAGTCGGGCTTAAAAAGGGCAACCGACACAACGTCATCATAAGAGAGAGAGAGAGAGAGAGAGAGAGAGAGAGAGAGAGAGAGAGAGAGAGAGAGAGAGAAGGCTAAGTCCTAGATTGAGACATTAGGGTTTGAGGCTTGGCCAAAACCCTGATTGGCCGAAAATACTAAGTTTGACTAGTGAAGGGTGACATGGTCTTTTCACCTCACGAGATGTTTTTGAAATAAAATATTGGATATTGGACATTTAGTAAATGATTTAAATTAGATTTAAATCTTTATTGTGTCTTAGAGAAATTATTTAATTTGGAATTAAATATTATATATCGGATATATATATATAAGTTTCGAATTTTATTAGATAAAATTTCGAAAATTATTAAATATATTTATATTGGATATTATATATTTAAGACATACTAAATATGGAATTTTAATTAATTAAGATATTGGATATTTAATTGATTAAATTTACAGTTTGAATTTTGAAGTCGTTACTTGGTAAAACGAAGACTTGGTCAAGGGAAAGTGCGAGGATTTTTCTCCTACCACCTCAACCTATTTTGGCCAATCTTAAGTGGTATAAATAAGGATTTTCGAGATCCTAAAGAGGAGAAGAATCTCGTTTTCGAAATTTGAGTTCAAGAGAGGAAAAACTAAGAGTTTTCTCCTCTCATCACTTTCTCTCTCACACTCTCTCTCTCGGGGACATGAAGCAGCTCGTTCTTGGCCTAGCCGCACATGCAAGAACAACTGCGACGTTAGTGAGGTGCCGGCGTGACGATCTTGTGCAAAGAAGGCGTCCCGTTCGTGTACTTTTGGCGTAGGAGAAGGGCACTACGCCTCGGGGATTCGAAGGATTCGAAGCTAGCCATAGTCGAGAGATTTCAACAAGGTATCGTGGTTGATCCCTTATCTCTTTATGTCAATACGTTCTCGTGTTTGTAGTCGAGCGATCTTGCTTTGAAGTCCTCGAGTTAGACAGCTATGGAGAAGGGCATATCTTTGTAGGAGAAGATCCTTTAGTGGTCTACATGCAGGGGAGATAAGAGAGTGATGAGGACTTCGGAGATTCACAAGTTCAGCAACGGAACCCTCCTTATTATTCGAGACAATCTAAGGAGCATCACTAAGCAAATAAAATACGAACAATATGAAGTCCAAGAGAAGTACCATAAAATGATCGAAACCATCTCTGATCGAATTTCCTTTCGCAGGAGGTTGCGATCATATGCGATAAGACTTGGACTCAGAAGTCAGCCTACGAACTTATGAAACCTTCGAAGAAGAAGAAGAAAAAGAAATGAAGACTTAGTATAGGATTTATTGTAGTTTGGACATTTAGGGGTCAAAATGTTAGGTATATATTTTAGAAGTGTCCAAAATTTGTATTCTAAGTCTTTTTATTTCTTTATGATGTATTTTATATGCTTTATTTTACAGAGATGGGGTGTAGTTGTAATGGGCCTGTTAGGGGCCCAATGGGCTTAATACTTTTCCAAGGTAGTTATGCCTAAACCCTAACAGTGCTTTAATCTAAGTTTCCATTTGCTTAATACTTCGCGTACGCAAACTCTCTAAAGCCTCCAAACACTGTTCAAGTATTCAACGAACGTTTTAATGTTTGTCAAAGTGTTCTTGGATAATCTGGACTTACAGTTCAGGTCACCCGTTAAGCTCATCTCAAATTCCTTATGCATAGACTTAGAGAAACATTCTGCCAACTTGAACTGGTGGGCGACTGTATCATCACCATGGACTCAGTCCAAAACTGTGTTGGACCTTCTTCAAGAGATTCCATTTAAATTAGATTTAAATCTTTATTATTGTCTTAGAGAAATAATATTATTTATTTGGAAAATATTATATATATTGGATATATATATATATATATAAGTTTCGAATTTTATTAGATAAAATTTCGAAAATTATTAAATATATTTATATTGGATATTATATATTTAAAACATACTAAATATGGAATTTTAATTAATTAAGATATTGGATATTTAATTGATTAAATTTACAGTTTGAATTTTGAATTCGTTACTTGGTAAAACGAAGATTTTGGTCAAGGGAAGGTGTGAGGATTTTTCTCCTACAACCTCAACTTATTTTGGCCAATCCTAAGAGGTATAAGTAAGGATTTTCGAGATCCTATAGAGGAGAAGAATCTAATTTTCGAAATTTGAGTTCAAGAGAGGAAAAACTAAGAGTTTTCTCCTCTAATCACTTTCTCTCTCACACTCTCTCTCTCTCTCGGGGACAGCAAGCAGCTCGTTCTTGGCCTAGCCGCACATGCAAGAACAACTGCGACGTTAGTGAGGTGCCGGCGTGACGATCTTGTGCAAAGAAGGCGTCCCGTTCGTGTGCTTTTGGCGTAGGAGAGGGGAACTACGCCTCGGGGATTCGAAGGATTCGAAGCTAGCCATCGTCGAGAGATTTCAACAAGGTATCATGGCTGGGGATAGGCGGCAACCCCGTAAAATTTTAAAATTCCGCCATTGGATCGTGGGTCAGGGGATCCTCGGGGATTCCCAACAGTGGTATCAGAGCCATAGGCTCGGTTAAAGTCACGGTACTATTAAAAAAGGCCACGAAAAACCCGAAAGCCTTAGCCGTGCGCATGGCGCACACGGCGGGGCGCGTCTAGTCGCATGTGGTGCACGACTCAGGGCGTGCAGCGTGCGGCCTGCTCCTAGCCGTGCGCATGTTGCGCATGACGCACGGGCAGCCGGCGCGCAAGGCGCGCGCGGTGCACGACTCAAGACGAGCTGGCCGAGTGCGGAGCGCGGCGCAAAGGACTTATCGCACGCGGGGCATGCGGCACGAGAGGCACGGGCCGTGTGCGTGGGTGCACGTGGCCCTCGGGAAAGCTGCACGGAAATTACGTATAACCACGCGCGTGTGTGCGAGCTACGCTAGGCTAAGAGCGCACGCGGATCGGGGCTGGCTGCATGGTGCGTGCGGCACGGGGCTGGCAGCGCGCATGGTGCGAGCATTCCCGAAAAGGCCCGATAGGCCTGGTCCAGCCCATCCTACGGCCCAATATACATAGGGCTAGGCCCGGCCCATTTAAAAGCCAAAATTCGATTTCGGCTCGGAAATGTGTTAAATTTGTCGTGATGCATGTTATTTGAGTATCGTGGTGATTGATTGGGGATTAGGTATGTTTTTACTGGGTGATATGTTAAGGGTGACAAGGTCCCGCTCGGGTTGTACTTTACAGCTTTTTTTAGATAAGACGAGCGCTTTTATTAGGGATAGATTCCCCGTCATAGGCTATTGTAGTTTTGTTATGACGGCCGTACGAGTTTCGATCGAGAAGAACCCGAATGAACGAGGTGGTGGCCGAGGCGTCCGTTCGAGCAAAGCCTGAAGATTTAGAGTCTTATTGTTTTGTACAATTAGGATAGAACTACAAATATCCCTGGTCTTTCACATTTACTTTAATAGGTTGAAACTAGGTTTACTATTAAAGTCCATTATGTGCGTGTTGGTTTCGAACGTGATAATGTGCATAATGTGCTCGTGTTAAAACTGTGAGGATTCTCCCGAGGTTAGACCTTTAATATCAAGTGAGTAAAGGGGCTAGGCTCATGTATTCTATCAAGTCAAAAAATGTTACGACTTAGGGGTACGGTTGCAGTTAACCGAGTTACGGCGTCAAAACCCTCGCCTTTGCGTGAACAGGTTTGGATGCAATTATGAATTGCCGCTCACCAACCACTCTTCACCCTCTATTAAAGAGTTATCCTAAGAGGGATGAAGTTCACAGAAAAGTGGAATGAGCAGGACGTTGATAGGTTGCACTTGGACAGTCATTCCCAATATGTTCCGAGTTACGGTGAGGGACCCTGGCTGAGACGAAGACGTTGAATCTTCTGTGTGATAGAAATGTTTGGGGCACGATCTCGGCTAACCAAATGAGCCAATAAGCTGTTAAGTTGAGGCTAGTTTATTGTAGCGTGGGGAACTCAACGCCACTATGAAACACTCAACAAGGTTTCCGAAATGCCTACCGGGGGAAAGGGTTTTGAGAAAAATAGTGGGAGTCAGACAAAAATTTAAAGTCCTAATTTAGTCTGATTCTGTTTTTTTTCTGCACTTTATTTTCTTCTCTATTAGTTACGATGACAAACCCATTAATTACACTCTTTGAGAAACATTGTTTGGTGGGACCGGCTATGTAGACTGGCTCAGAAATTTGAGGATTGTCCTCAAATTAGAAAAACTGGATTATGTCTTGGACATTAAGGAGCCAAAATTGCCCACAGCTGAATCCACTAATGAGGAGATTGTACTCCACAATAAGTGGGTTGAAGATTCAGCAAAGATACACGCCTACATACTTGTTGCGACTTCTAGGTCCAAGGGATCGAAGAAGAAGTCGAACAAGACAGGCGTGGCCAAGGGTAGAGTCGACAAGAAGATGAAGACCAACACGGTCGAAAGGTCGGGCGCAAAGCCCATGGTTAAGTGCCTCCTTTGCCAGCAGCTGGGCCATTCGAAGCGTGAATATCCGAAGCTGGAGGCGTCTGACGCCTCAAGAAAACAATTAGTTTTTGAAGCTAATTGTTCTATGTATTCTACTTCGTGGATACTTGACTCAGGGCTAGTTCACACATCTGTGTTTTGAACCAAGGTCTAGAACGAAGTAGGAGCTTCGAGCTGGCGAGGTCTAGATCAACGTTGGTAGTGGACATAGTGTACCAGCTACGCAAGTGGGATCGAAGACCTTAGTCTTATCGTCATTACATTGTTTAGAACTTTCTGACGTTTTGGTTTTGTCCAAGGCGCTTAAAAACATTATTTAGATTCCTGCTTTGAGCTTAAAAACATTATTTAGATTCCTGCTTTGAGCAGACTGGGTTATGACTTTCGATTTATTGATAATGTTTGCCATTATTATTTTGGAAATAAAAATGTTACAAGTGCGACGTTAATAAATGGTTTATATTACGTCAACTTAAAAGACAATGTAAAAACTGTAAATGCAATCACCAAATCACCGACTGGGTCGAATGATCGATACATCTGGAACCTACGACTAGGTCACGCAACAGAAGCGAAGATTGAACAGATGGAAAAGGACGGTTTAATTAGAACAGTGTGATCAGGCCCCGATTCCTACATGTTAATCTTGCAACTTAGAGAAAATGACCAAGTCGCCCTTCACAGGGACTTTTACTAGGGCCACAGAAATGTTGGGTTTGATCCACACTGACGTATGCAGACCATTTAAAGTAACGGCCCGAGGTAATTGCCGCTATTTCATAACGTTCACGGATAATATCTCCCGCTACGAGAATGTCTATTTGATGAGACAGAAGTCCGAAGCTTTTGAAATGTTCAAAGGGTACAAAGCGTTAGTGGAGAAGCAAACCGGCAAGGTCATTAAAGCCGTTCGATCAGATCGAGGCGGTGAGTACATGAGCCTTTAGTTTGATGCATTTCTTAGAGAAAATGGCATCATCATACAGTTTTCCACACGAGGCATGCCGCAACTGAATGGCGTGGCCGAACGGAGAAAACAAACGCTTTTAGATATGGTTCGGTCGAGATGAGTTACACAGTTATCCACATTTCGATGTGGCGATACGCCTTAGAGACAGCGGCATATATCCTTAACAGGATACCTACCCGCTTTGCCGATAGGATTCCTTACGAAGCTTGGCATAACCGTAAGGTAAGTTTGAATGACATGAGGGTCTGGGGTTGCCCCGCCTTTGTGAAAACGTTGATGGCAGATAAGCTTGAATTGAGATCATTAGTGGCGAGATTCGTCGGATACCCCAAGGACTCAATGGGGTATTACTTCTACGTCCCAAACGAACACAGGGTGTTTGTTGCTTTGCGCGCTACTTTCTTGGAGGAAGAATTCGTAGTTCTAGAGTCGTTAGACGATGTTCCAGAAAACCCGGTTCAGCCGCAATTGCACAGGTCCAGTAGGATATCTCATATGCCTGAGAGATATGGTATGGTACACGTCGAGCATGGGATGCTGCGAGTGAGGGTTACGTCGGGGACGATTCCATCACCTAAGTCGAGCCTGGGGATGCTGCAACTGAGGGATGCGTCGGGGACGATCCCATCATCTACGACCAGGCAATTGTTGGTACAGACTCCCTCAAGTGGCTTGAGGCTATGCAGGCCGAAATGGACTCGATGCACAAAAACTTGGTTTGGACTCTTGTAGACCTGCCTAATGGTTTTAGACCAATTGGCAATAAATGGATCTAGAAGAATAAGATTGGATCTGATAGACAGGTGGAGACTACAGAGCTAGGCTTGTAGCGAACGGGTATAGTCAGAAAGAGGGAATTGACTATGAGGAACCTGCTCACCTGCACAATGATAAAGTCCATTTGAATCATGCTTGCGATAGCAGCACACCGTGACTATGAGATCTGGCAGATGGACGTAAAGACCGCTTTCCTGAATGGATTCCTCTAGGAGGAGATCTATATGGAGCAGCCCAAAGGTTTTACGTCAGAAGCAGATGCTCGAATAGTGTGCAAGCTGAATCGGTCCATTTATGGACTGAAATAGGCTTCAAGGAGTTGGAATCTTCGGTTCGATGAAGTAGTTAAGAACTACGGATCATAAAGAATGAAGATGAGCCCTGTGTTTACAGAAAAGCCACTAGGAGTAAGGTGTCGTTTCTAGTATTGTACGTAGATGATATCCTTTCGATAGGAAACGACATTGGGATACTCTCAGAAGTCGAAGCTTGGCTTTCGACAGAATTCTCTATGAAAGACCTGGAAGAAACGACCTATATTCTAGGAGTTCGCCTATTTAGAGATAGGGCGAAAAGGTCAATAGGCTTGTCCCAGGCCCTTTACTTAGATAAAGTCCTTAAAGGTTTAAGATGGACGACTCTAAGAAAGGGTTCCTACCTATGAGGCATGGGATTCATCTCTCAAAGGCTATGTTCCCTCAGAATGAGGTACAAAGACAAGAGATGAGTGGAGTCCCCTATGCTTCAGCCGTGGGCAGCCTGATGTACACGATGCTTTGCACGCGACCGAACATAGCGTACGCTGTGAGCGTAGTGAGTAGGTTTCAGGCTAACCCTAGTAAGAATCATTGGGCGGTGGTAAAGACAGTCCTGAAGTACCTTAGACGGATTACGGACTAGATGCTAATTTACGGCCTAGGAGAATTAGAAGTAGATGGATATACAGATTCGGACTTCCAATCAGATGTGGATTACCAAAAGTCTACTTTGGGTTTTGTCTTTACGCTCAATGGTGGCGCAGTGTCTTGGAAAAGTTCCAAGCAAAGCACGACTGTTGATTCCACTTGAAGCGGAGTATATCGCAGCTTCAGAAGCTGGCAAGGAAGGTGTTTGGATATGCAAGTTCTTGGAGGAACTACAAGTGGTACCTAGCATAGTGGATCGCCCGCTGCCATTGTGGTGCGACAACAGCGGGGCAATCGCACAAGATAAGGAACCACGTGCTCACAGTAAGTCCAAACATTTAGAGAGAAAATACCACGTGTAGCGTGGGTTTGTTGAAAATGGCTCTATAGCCATGCAGAAACTCGCCTCTGCAAAGAATGCAAGCGGACCCATTCACGAAGCCACTACCACAGGCAGTGCTTGATCGACACCTCGATTCAAAAGGGTTAAAAGATCATAGCGCGTGGCATTAGTGCAAGTGGGAGATTGTTGAGGTATATGCCCTAGATGTCGTACGAGGACTGGGAGTACGAGGGCAATTTGGTAATTGTGTAGTGTTTAGTGATGTATTTTGATTACTTCTATTAATGGAATGATTTCATTCATTATTAAATAATTATTGGATAAATAAATTAAAAGGCAAATTATTAATTAGTCTAAAGATTTCACCTTGCAGTCTGGGTGGATAAGACAAATTAATAAAACCCAAATATTGGCAGTTCAGTTACTGATTCTGTGGGGACAGAGAGGGGCTCCAGTATGCTGAGATACTGCAATATTAAAATTAGTCCACAAGTCTAAGTCTCTAAGTAGGGTAACTGGATCGACAAGTATGACTTGTTTGTCGATGGGTCCAAACAGTTGTGCCAACCATTCACTTGGGAAGTGGGAGCCCGTGACAATGATACAAGATGAATCAGGGGAATATCTGTATTTGGAAACTGACTCGTAATCGAACGATCACACGCTTCGGTTGTCCTTGATCGATCAATTGACGGTAGTAGTATGCGTGAACCTTAGACCGAAAGGGTTAACTTGGGGTTGGTCTTGAGGTCTTGACTTGTCACTAGTTTGCTAGGCCCGTCTTGCCAGTGGCATGGGTCAGCGGCGAAATACGATCATGACTTTTCGATGCGATTTCCGGTTGAACCGCGTAGCGGGATTACAGTCTCGATTAAATTCGAGGTTAAGTTCCTATGGCAAGTTTAATGTGCGGGAATTTATCCAAGTCTCTGGCTAGATCATATAGCTGACTCGCGATAGTCATGGACGGCAGTTTAGGTATTTTCACCGACATAAACAACATAGAGTCGAGTTCTGTAAGTTTGACTATCCATGACTTTCACTCGACCGGGACAGACGTAAAAGGTTTATACGTATGACAAAAATCTACAGTCGGTTCGTGAATTATGATTAGATCAAATTCGTACTCAACTTGGGATCTGTTCGGTACCACGGGGCTAGCTAGGTGAATATCGAACTCCTAGATACTTCTTAGGCTGGTTGAGACGAACCAAGAGAGTCGGGCTTAAAAAGGGCAACCGACACAACGTCATCATCAGAGAGAGAGACAAGGCTAGGTCCTAGATTGAGACATTAGGGTTTGAGGCTTGGCCAAAACCCTGATTGGCCGAAAATACTTAGTTTGACTAGTGACGGGTAACATGGTCTTTTCACCTCACGAGATGTTTTTGAAATAAAATATTGGATATTGAACATTTAGTATATGATTTACATTAGATTTAAATCTTTATTGTTGTCTTAGAGAAATAATATTATTTAATTTGGAACTAAATATTATATATGTCGGATATATATATAAGTTTCGAATTTTGTTAGATAAAATTTCGAAAATTATTAAATATATTTATATTGGATATTATATATTTAAAACATACTAAATATGGAATTTTCATTAATTAAGATATTGGATATTTAATTGATTAAATTTACAGTTTGAATTTTCAATTCGTTACTTGGTAAAACGAAGATTTTGGTCAAGGGAAAGTGTGAAGATTTTTCTCCTACCACCTCAACCTATTTTTGGCCAATCCTAAGTGGTATAAATAAGGATTTTCGAGATCCTAAAGAGGAGAAGAATCTCATTTTCGAAATTTGAGTTCAAGAGAGGAAAAACTAAGAGTTTTCTCCTCTCATCACTTTCTCTATCACACTCTCTCTCGGGGACAGCAAGCAGCTCGTTCTTGGCCTAGTCGCACATGCAAGAACAACTGCGACGTTAGTGAGGTGCCGGCGTGACGATCTTGTGCAAAGAAGTCGTCCCGTTCGTGTGCTTTTGGCGTAGGAGAGGGGCACTACGCCTATGGGATTCGAAGGATTCGAAGCTAGCCATCGTCGAGAGATTTCAACAAGGTATCATGGCTGATCCCTTATCTCTTTATGTCAATACGTTCTCGTGTTTGTAGCCGAGCGATCTTGCTTTGAAGTCCTCGAGTTAGACAGCTATGGAGAAGGGCATATCTTTGTAGGAGAAGATCCTTCAGTGGTCTACATGCAGGGGAGATAAGAGACTGATGAGGACTTCGGAGATTCACAAGTTCAGCGATGGAACCCTCATTATTCGAGACAAACTAAGGAGCATCACTAAGCAAATAAAATACGAAGAATATGAAGTCCAAGAGAAGTACCATAAAATGATCGAAACCATCTCTGATCGAATTTCCTTTTGCAGGAGGTTGCGATCATATGCGATAAGAATTGAACTCAGAAGTCAGCCTACGAACTTATGAAACCTTCGAAGAAGAAGAAGAAGAAGAAAAAGAAATGAAGACTTAGTATAGGATTTATTGTAGTTTGGACACTTAGGGGTCAGAATGTTAGGTATATATTTTAGAAGTGTCCAAAATTTGTATTCTAAGTCTTTTTATTTCTTTATGATGTATTTTATATGCTTTATTTTACAGAGATGGGGTGTAGTTGTAATGGGCCTGTTAGGGGCCCAATGGGCTTAATACCTTTCCAAGGTATTTACGCCTAAACCCTAACAGTGCTTTAATCTAAGTTTCCATTTGCTTAATTACTTCCCGTACGCAAACTCTCTAAAGCCTCCAACCACTGTTCAAGTATTCAACTAACGTTTTAATGTGTGTTCTTGGATAATCTGGACTTACTATTCAGCACACCCATTAAGCTCATCTCAAATTCCATCTGCATAGACTTAGAGAAACATTCTGCCAACTTGAACTGGTGGATGACTGTATCATCACCACGAACTGTAGTCCAAAACTGTGTTGGACCTTCCTCAAGAGATTCGATGATGTCCTCTCCGTCGTCCTTTATCTCAAGAAAGTTGAGAAATCTACTTCTCCACACTGCAAAATCACCACGTCTCAGGACTGGTGCACGAACGTCACTTCCCATAGCTACGGTGTCCATAGGTTGTTTGTAATGATCGTAACGTAAATGTGATCTGTGAAATGAAAGATTAGTTTCGAGTAAATATAATCTAAGTATGAGATGTTGACTAAGAAAGTTTTCTTTCGGAAGATTGAAATTTCCGTGTATGTGTGTTGATTTTTCGGTCAAACTGTTGTTAAAGATTAAGTCAAACACAAATTAAAATTGGGTAAACTAAGTCAAAATTGTGAGTCTGGCCGAACTGATTTGAAAGCAATTTCAGGTGTGAAATTCGGGTAAGAAATTTTAGGCTAGAAAGAAATTAGGGTAAGGTACATGCGGGTTAAAATTTAAATTTCGGCCAAAATTTCAGATGATCTGGCCGAATTTAAAATTCGGGTAACTTTGGACTTTAGTCGAAACTATATATCAGGGGAAATTCGGGTGATTTGAGATACTTGCTACAGTCATTTTCGCCGAGATTTTGAGAAAATTCGGGTGATTTAAAATCGGGTAGCAAAATTAGCCAAAATTTGGGTAAAGACGAATTTTAACAGGGAATTTCGCCGAGACTTTTGAAATTCGGATGAAATTCAAAGGAGAGCTTGCCCGAAAATTGACAATTTAGACTAATTTTCAGCCAATTGAGCTATTTTTCCGGGTGTAAGAGCCGAATTATGGGCATTGTCTGTTCATCCACCCGAAACTTCAAAAAGCTGTAGCAGAAACTCAAGTTAAGACTCGACTTTGGCTCTAATCTTGCTCAAACTTGACAGAAATCGACGCAAAAGAACAGAGAAACACTCATTAACAATTAATCTAGGCGGCGCTTAGTTACTAGGATAAGCTAAGATAAAGTCATTCATATCCGGTTAAATCTTGTTCGGTTGCCAATATTTGTTTCCTCGTAAGCCCGTTACAATTCAAAGGCCCGGTATAATAATATAGAGAATGCAAGATAATTAATCCGTGGCTTTGTGCTGAGATCAATTGTCCAACCAAGGTTATTTATTAAAAGGACCAAAATACCCCAATTCCACCAAATTATAAAATCGCCGTTATTTCATATGATTTTATATTATAAAATTAAATAAACAACCTTTATTCCTTATTTTATGGTGATTAAAATGATATGCATATCTTATATTTTTCGATATTCATAAGAATAGTTACTTTGGTAAACTACGTATTGATATAATAAGGTCACTTTCGTAATTTTCCAAATAATACATGAGAAAAATTTTATTATGTTGCAAACAAGATAATTATAAAATACATTTTTGTCAAACTCACAAAGTGAACATAAATCTTCTACAAATGAAAAGATAATAATCTTGTGATAAACTTATCTATCATTTTCTTATGTGCCCAACTAAATGTACCCCTACTTCAAAGGGACACAAAGACAGTAAAAACGACTCAACCATCCAAAAAGTCATGAAAAATTGAAAATGCGTTTTGTGCAAATGCTCTTTCAAAACGCGTTGGAATAGAACGAAACCGGATTCAAATCGTTGAGATCGATCCACGTTTGGCTCTGATACCACTTGTTGGTCCGCTTGTTACCATGATCAAAAGATTGCTAAATTGAGAAACGTGAAAGACATCTTTTAGTGTGTGTTCGTGTGTGTAAATAACGTAGGCGGCTTCAAATAATTTTCTTTTGATCAAAACCGTAAAATGGTTTAAAGGAGCTTTATATACCACATTAAGTTGGTATATATTAAAGTCCAATACTCAAACTATCAACATATTACATTGTCTCCCCAAACTACACATTAACAAAATACACCCAATAGAAAGGATAATTAGAGGACCCTATAAACCTAACATAGGTCCTTATCTTACGCTATTTTGGGTCCTCTATATGTAAAACGTATTATGGGCATGAGTCACAAAATTAAAAGTTGTAAGAGGGCCTGACACCTAATTAACCATCGCCCAAATATGCAAGTCTTAAAAGAAACACTTCATCGTTAAAACACTTTTAATTACTTTTACTTTTCTCCAATCTGTTACAAACCTATTATAATTGTTTGTCAAATCTTCGGAAGAATTCAACGGAACTCATGAGGCATTGGCTTACCCACCCACCTATTACAATTCAATATGTTAACATTTGACTATTTTAGTATTAAATATTCTCTCTCGATATTTATATTGAACTTTTCTTGGGTTTTAATTTTCTGTGTTGACTAATCTATTCATTCCTCTTATTCACCATCTATCTTCGGAGCATCTTTCACTATTATGGGACCCCAACACATCTGTCTGTTTAGAACACAGCATTAAAAACATTTCATATGTGAATCCTCAGTTCACATTGGATTAATTATTACATATTGTTTTCCAATCTTGCATGAACATGGGGATCCACTCATATATATACACATATGATCAACCATATAGTGAGATCATGTAATTGACTTTAGATGGATTCAGTCTTTCTCCTCAGCGAAGGCGATCGTAATGCTTTTCTACATCACATGAGCCAATCTTTGGGCAGCACTTACATTTGCCTATGGTCTTATTTGCCCCATCCATCAAAGTAAGTAGAGTATGATATTTAACTTATGCTTTAGTTTCTTCTACAAAGGCAATGATTGTTGTAACATACATCTATGTATTATGTGGATAAATCGAACATGGGATGTGTAATATATGCATAAATAATTATCAGCTGCTTGCTGTTTTTGGATGGAATCTACCGAGAAAATCTGCAGCAACCTAGCTCATCGTCTGTTAGCCCATCGAGAAGATGTTTCATTGCTTATTCCGAAACATTAACATACATCGGTCAAGGGTAAATATACACCTCATTTTATTACAGATGTAGTTAGTATTTTATGGGATTTGATCATTTTTTTCTTTATTAACCTGCAGACGGATACCAGGGTTTGCTTTTAAGAATAATCTTTCTTATATGGAATTTAAGATGCCTGACATTCTAAGACTGTCATCACATGATTTACAACTGCAGTTTTACCAGGTACTTAACCTATATTCTTGATTGCTTCTTGATAAATACGTTACGCGATGTATATTTACGTGAAGTGAAATACTTGTTGACAATTTGCAGGAATCCAGGATCAAGGTAGGTTGCCTTCACATTATACACGTTTTATGTCATTACTGTTTTTGTCAATGTTAGTAAAATTAATTAGATTAATTCGTTTTTATGTTCAATTTCAGACAGTGGTGTTAATGAGCTGCTCAGTGGGAGAGATTGAGCTAGGTTTTTCGAGCGAAGTACAGGTATTGTAGAAGGCCTTGGTTATGCTGCAATAACATCTAACTTAGTTACATGTAAACCCATATCTTGGGATATTTTTTTCTTCAATCAGATAGATTTGGCAATGGAGATGAGAAACTGGTTTAATGCAACAGACTTCACAAGACAAGCTATCCAAAACGATCCTTCTGCTTCATCTTCATCACTAAGATCCTTATCTTTATCACTCGATGATGATATCAACGAATACAATATCTCAACCTCTTCTTTCATCCATGATTACAACCAAGAACACCTTTCAAAAGAAGGGTTTTCTTTTCCTCAACCCCGATTCGAGCCTATCGTATTAAGATCAACCACAGCTCTTTCTTCTCCGTTGTTGACCACCACTCTTCCTCACGAGCGAGAATTATTAGGTGTTTTAAGCCAAATACGAAGCCCTCAGTTACCAAGCATAGAAGCTGAAGATTCTTTGATGGCTAGGGCATTTTTAGGGGTCCTATCTTCTTCTACAACTTCTTCGCAGACCATTACGTTTGGTAATAACCCTAGAAGTAATAACAGAATTGGAGCTTTCCGAAACTATCATGGATCTTTAGCCCCTCGTAATCTGAATACTGGGAGGCCAAACATGTTCAAAAGAGCTATGTCGTACTTAAGAAATGTAGGCGACTCGTCCTCACATCTTTGTCAAGAGAATCAGTCTCCTACATTAAATATGTCAGCACAGTCTTTGCATCACATGATGCAAGAAAGAAGAAGGAGACAAAGGATGAACGACAGCTTACAAACGTTGAGAACTTTGATCCCTCCAGGGTTTAAGGTAAGACAAGAGTTGCAACAGAAATCACTCAGTTTCCTTTTTTCATTTGTCATCTAATAATAGACTGTTTTTCTTATTGTGCGTATGTGCCGTTATACAGAAGGATAAGGCTTCAGTACTAAGCAGCACAATCAACTATCTTAGTTCATTGAGATCACAGCTTGAAGAACTTAGAAGCAGAAACCGAATGCTAGAAATGCAAGTTTTGGGGCAAAGGGATTCGTCGACTTTCGATTCCTTTTCTTCGACTGAAAGGGTTCGTGTGGAGATATCACAATCTTCAACGTCAACATCTGAAGAAGCTGTTAGATATTTGGACTTGAGAGTGAATCTAAGAGGAGAAGATGCCGACATGTTGAGTTTGATAAATCGTGTTTTTGAGTTTTTGAGAGGGCAAAGGAATGTGAGCTTGCTATCTATCCAATCAAATCCTCAAGTACATAGCTTGGCTCTGATGAGGTTAAAAGTTGAGGTGCGTTCTTTTTTCTCCAATTGTTGAACTTTTCATCACAAAACATTACGCCTATCAGCATGCATTTATTCATCGATCAAAGGAAATGATATAATGCTTAAGACAAATTTGTGGGGGAAAAAAAAGAAACTGTGTCTTATAAATTGTTTTGATTGAAGGGTTCTCATTCTTGTTTTGTTAATCAGAACATAATCAGAACATTTTATGCTATTGTAAGTTCAGGAGTTATTAGAATAGGTGGCATAGATTTGTAATTTTAATCATTAAATTCGATGAAAAAGAAGCGACTTTTCCAGCATCGAAAGATAAATTGATTAACTTTTACCAGTTTAAAGTGGATAGATGGAAAATACTCGGAACTTGCTACAGGTCACTTGCCGAGAAAACTCGCTGATGTCTCTCTTTCCAAGAGATATGATTGCGTTGTTGAAGATTAACGAGTAGAAAAATGAGTAAATAGATAAATAATTAGTTTTAAGAACACCGACATTATTGCGACTCTTCTAATATGAGTTTTGTATTATTATTTTTCGTATATAGGGAGATCAATTTGACAAGGCGGGTTTCGAAGAAGCTGTGAGAAGGGTTCTTGACGAATTTTAATTTCGCGGAAAAATTGGATATTCAGTAAACGTTGATACTTGGCTGGCTTTTTTGTCCGAACTGTATTTGACATAAAATCCTTCTTTGTCTTTACGAAGCTAATGTTAGCTTCCATAATGGATGTTAGTGATTTATTTTATGTCCATTTATATTGAAAATGGAAAAATGAATGGACACTAGCCTAACATTAGCTACTAGTTACTACTTTCTCCAATAATCGTTCCAAGGACAATTACTAGTTAACGTGTGGAATTATTGGACTACTCAAAACAAAAAGAGTCTCTCTTCTTTGTCCGGTGTTAGATTACATTTTTGCATATTTAATTGCCCCAACAATTTTACACCAATTATTATCAACAATTAATAGGATTATAAGTAACTGAGCTGACTAACAAAAAAAAATTGATTTTATCTTGCACGCCGGGAAGAGTTTCATGTCATGTGGGAAACATTTCATTAAATATTAAAAGTAGTAAGGAACAAATAGAGATGCTGAGGCTTTATGTGGGAAATCAGTTTCCAGTAAGTAAAAATTCATTCTATCAAGCAATTTATTATTACATGTTCTAAGATATTAAAAATTATGCTACATTTGGTGGTATTTTTGTCTAATATTTTTTTTTTTTCTAGAAGAAAAGTAGTAGATTGTTCGACCCTTATATCCACACGAGCAAGAAGAAAAGTAGTATATGGTTCAGTTTATAATAATTTTCCTTTAATTTGGATAGTTCAACATAGAGAAAATATTCAATTGGAAGTTACTACTAATTTTCCCTTTAACTTGGATAGTTCAACATTGAGAAATTATTCAATTGGAAGTTCCTACGACACAACCTTACCTTCATTGTTGCCGATATTGACTGCTCAACGACTACTTCAAATGTCGTCTTGAAAGCAATTGCATTGACAAAGGGATAAAATGGCAATATAATAGTATGTTTGGTGAAGTAGTGACAAGTAAACATGTAGACATACATCAATATATTTATGAATTCTAATCTCCTGGAAATAGTCAAAAGTTCGATTCAACTTAGTAATCCATGTTGGTTGATGCCGTCGAAAAATGACCTACCGCGTAAGTGGACTGACGAGCCTCTTCCCGCCCTTACTTCGCTGCGAATTCCGCCTGAGAATTGTAGAAACAGGGTAGGGGTGGGGTCGTTTGCCCTCTTGCCTTAGTCAAGAGGGTGTTTCCGTTTCAAGGTATAGAGAGCAACGTAAAAATGGCATTAAGTGATAAAAATGGCTAAGTATGTAGTAAAAATGGTAGTGACGGTGTCGACGGATGGCGCACCCTAGCGGTGTCTAACGATATTTATAGCATCCTAAAGCGTACCTGATCTTCGGCGGTTTCTTCCACCTTCGGCCGGTTACGCGTGCGTGGGGGTCGTGTGTGGCCACGATTCCTTAATTCTCGCTAGGCGTAGCAGTATGCCTTGGACCTTGCTCCTCGGACTTCTTTGCTCCTCGGGCTTCTTAACCCGAAGACCTCTCGCGCTGACGCCCTTGCGTTGCGAAGACTTCGGGGTATACGGTCCTCGGGATATCTTTCCCGAGGACATCCTCGCGGCTGCCCCTTACGGCGCGAGGTCGGGGTAGGCAGCTCCTCCGGATATTTTTCCCGAGGACATCCTCACGGCTGCCCAGACGGAGCGCGAGGTCGGAGTAGGCAGCTCCTCGGGATATTTTTCCCGAGGACATCCTCGCGGCTGCACTGACGGTGCGCGAGGTCGGAATAGGCAGCTCCTCGGGATATTTCTCGAGGACATCCCTGGCGAACCGCTTTCGTGGTCTAAATTCGCGGGTTTGGTTCGTTATAACTAACTTAGAGTATTTTGCCTTTGACCCGGAGAATCCGGGGGTAACAACAGTCCCCCTCACAATTGTGAATTTTGGACGTTGAGTGGTCATGGAAAAATACTCGAAGTTAGTTTGTTCTTCCCTCCCGAATTAACGAGTGTTTCCTCCTCAGTCCCGAGCCACCCCGTCAGAGGGTATGATTTCACGACCAGAGGCGTGGTTTCTAAACCAGAAGACATATTTTCTGATCTGAAGTATGATTTCCCGAACATCGGAGATAATTCCCGACCAGAATATATAATACCAGACCAGAGGAGATAATACCCCGCCAGAAAATATCATACTAGACTAGAGAAGATAATACCCGGCCAGAAAATATAATACTAGACCAGAGGAGATAATACCCGGCCCGACAATATAATCTAGACCAGAGGAGATAATACTCGGCAAGAAAATATAATACTAGACCAGAGGAGATAATTTGCAGAATTCCAGACCAGCAGACGCGACTTCTCGACCAGAGGGAGATTTCCAAACAATCTGACGTGACTGTCATACCAGAAGCGTGATTTCCCGACCAGAGACAATATTTTTCCCACATAAAATATAATTTCCCCAACAGAAATCATCCTCGACTAGAGGGTGTAATTACGGACCAGAGGAGACGAATTCCTGCACATATAATATAATTTTCCGGACAGAAAATATTCTCGACCAGAGGGTGTAATTACTGACCCGAGGAGAAGAATTCGCACATATAATATAATTTCCGAACAGAAAATATTCTAGGGTGTAATTACGGACCAGAGGAGACGAATTCCTGCACATATAATATAATTTTCCAAAGAGAAAATATTCCTATCAGAGGGTATAATTTGCGGGCGAGTTCTAGACCAGAGGAGATGTTATGCCCGACCAGCTGCGTGAACCCCAGACCAGAGGACGTTAATTCCCAGACCAGAGGCGTTATTTCCACGTCAATTTCTAGACCAGAGGAGATGCTATTGCCAGACCAACTGCGTGAATCCCAGACCAGAGGACGTAAATTCCCAAACCAGAGGCATGATTTCCATACCAGCGGGCGATTTTCAGACAAGAGGGCAATTTCCAGACAAGCAGACGTGATTCTCATACCCGAAGCGTGATTTCATGACCAGAGATACGAATTTCGCCAGAGGACGTGATTTCCAGCTCAGAGATACAATTTCAGGCCAGGCGTGTTTTTCCCGACCAGAGATATAATTTTCCGAACATAAGATATTTCCGACCAGAGTGTATACCTTTCGGACCAGAGGGACGCTATCGCCCGACCAGCTGCATGAATCCCAGACAGAGGACGAAAATTCTCAGACCAGAGGCGTGATTTCCATGCCAGAGGGCGGATTTCCTGACCAGAGGCGCGAATTCCAGACCAGAGGCGTGGTTTCCAGAGGAGAGAGTTGGCTGAAGCGCTTATCATCGCAGATTCCTCGACTCGTTCTCTCAAATTCGAATTTTTCCTGGCGACTTCTTCCTCGAACTTGTTGGTAACGATCTCTCCAAAAATGAAGCTGATTAAGAGGTTCCACGCGTGGATTTCCTCGACTTCGCTCTTTCGAATTTAAATTCCTCCTGACGACTTCTTCTCGAGCCGATAACATGAAGATGACCATGATGACGTATGAGGAAAACCAGAAGGCCGGTCGCCTGCGGCGCTATCTGGCAAGGGCCCAAACCTGAAATTGAGAAGCATCGCTAAGGATTTTTGACGGAGCACGACCATCGTACTCGGGACACGCTTAATCGAGGGCTCGTTCTGGTCGGTCGGGTGTCGGAGGCGGCTAACTTGTATTTCGACCTCGGGTTCCGGGGGTGTCTCTTTCAACTCAGGGCGAACGTCTTTCCTCAATCCATGTATCCCTTTACTTTTTGAACCCCGAGGGAGCAGTTCTCCAGATGACCTCATGAAGAGGAGCGTTCTCTTGAACCCGAGGATAGTTCTGATGCCTCATGAAGAGGGCTTTTTCGGCCTCTCAGAGAGGGAGTTTCAGCCTCTTAGAGAGGGAATTTCAGCCTCAACAGGAGGGGTTTTCAGCCTCTTGGAGAGGGATTTTCAGCCTCGCGGTGAGGGATTTTCAGCCTCTTAGAGAGGGGTTTTCAGCCTCACTGGGAGGGATTTTCAGCCTCACGAAGAGGGAATTTCAGCCTCACGAAGAGGGATTTTCAGCCTCACATGGAGGGATTTTTTCGGCCTCTTAGAGAGAGATTTTCTTCTTCCTTGGCCAAGGTCTTCTTTTTTCATCTCTTGAGCGATGTTCACGGTGATTAATTTTCGTATAGCTCGAACGACCTTGTGAAAAAAGGAAATAACTTCATTAATAGCCCAAGTACGTACAATGTTCGAGAAAGTAAAGGATTCGATAAAAGCTGAAATGAACATAGATTTAATGGGGGTACTCCCCTCTAGGGATGATATTTTTCCAGCTTCCTAATGTTCAAAGGTCGATCCAGCTGCTTTCCATTGGCGTTCTCAATCGTGTACAAAGTGTCTCTTCCCCACGGGCAAGGGGCGGGTGCTCTGGTCGGGCGTTCCACCCGCTTCCCGTACCTGGGTATCGTGGTCCATCATATTCCCCCACCAGTTTTGCTCGGGCCTCCGGGTTTGTGGCGACCAACTTCTCTAGCTCCCTATTTAGTTGGAAGCACTCTTCCGTGGTGTGGCCGTACTCGTTATGGTATTCGCAGTAAGTATCCGAGGCAGACTTCTTCGGATAATCGCCGATGTAGGGAGGCCTTCTGAGAAAGTCATGTTCGGCGCATATCTCTAGTGCTCGCACCTTGTTTACCTGCCATCGGGGATGACTCGCTCGAGGCGTAGTGGGGGTAGGTACGGGGAAATCATTTTCTCGAGGTGGAGGCTCCCGCTCTTGATCACTCGGGGGACTTCTAATTCGCTCCCTCGGCGGGCCTTTGCCTCTATTTTCTTCGGACTCGCGACCTCGAGCTTCTTCCACGCGGACATATTTTTCCACCCGCACTACTAGCTCCTCCACTGTGGTTGGGTATCTCTTCACCAGTGATATGAATAGGTCTCCTTCTCTTAATCAGTGGTGAAAGGCACCGATGAGCAACTTAGGTGCGGTATTGGGCACCTCCATCTTGACCTGATTGAATAGCCTAAGATAATCCCTCAGGCTTTCCTTCTCCGTCTGTCGTATGTTTAGCAGTTGTACAGCCGAAGAGGGGCGCCCCCGACTACTGGAGAAACGTCTGAGGAAGTTGCTAGTGAGATCTTGCAAGCTCCGTATTTCTCCTGGAGGTAGCGAGGTAAACCATTGTTGAGCGCCCTTCGCTAAAGTAGTCACGAAGAGTCTGCACTTGACAGCATCACCCAACTGGTACAACGCTGTGTTTCCTTCAAAGCTGGCTAAATGATCCTCGGGGCATCCGGATCCGTCGTATTTACCCATCTCGAAGGTACGAAAGTGGTCGGGTAAGGGCGCCGTGATCACTTCTGGGGAGAAAGGCGATCCTCGAGGAACAAGCGGCGTCTCCCTCAGGTGTGCCCAGTCCTGCAGTTTTTGGATCTCCTCCTTCAGGTTCTCCATCTCAGTCTCTTGCTGTTCAGCGCGTCTTCTCTTGTTAGCGCGTGCTCTCTTAGGTCCTGATGCCAATGTGCGATTTTCGTCCTCGCGCTCGCTAGTTCCCGATTCGGCGTCGCGATTCTCATCTGGCTCGCGCTGATTGTTTCCCTGATTTCTTTCAGCCATCAGTACTCCCACATCCGTTCCGATCCTTCTAAGCTCTTGCATGATCGCAGCGAATAACCCAGCAGTATCGGCCGGATTCTGCTCGTCCACGTGGGGCGGTGCTTGATCATTTTCGACAACCACCATATTAAATTTCTACTAGAGAGAAACTAGAGTTTCCCACAGACGGCGCCAAATTGATGCCGTCGAAAAATGACCTACCGAGTAAGTGGACTGACGAGCCTCTTCCCGCCCTTACTTCGCCGCGAATTCCGCCTGACAATTGTAGAAACAGGGTAGGGGTGGGGTCGTTTGCCCTCTTGCCTTAGTCAAGAGGGTGTTTCCGTTTCAAGGTATGGAGAGCAACGTAAAAATAGCATTAAGTGATAAAAATGGCTAAGTATGTAGTAAAATGGTAGTGACGGTGTCGACGGATGGCGCACCCTAGCGGTGTCTAACGATATTTATAGCATCCTAAAGCATACCTGATCGCGGTTTCTTCCACCTTCGGCCGGTTACGCGTGCGTGGGGGTCGTGTGTGGCCACGATTCCTTAATTCTCGCTAGGCGTAGCAGTATGCCTTGGACCTTGCTCCTCGGACTTCTTTGCTCCTCGGACTTCTTTGCTCCTCGGACTTCTTTGCTCCTCGGGCTTCATAACCCGAAGACCTCTCGCGCTGAAGCCATTGCGTTGCGAAGACTTCGGGGTATACGGTCCTCGGGATATCTTTCCCGAGGACATCTCGCGGCTGCCCTTACGGCGCGAGGTCGGGGTAGGCCGCTCCTCGGGATATTTTTCCCGAGAACATCCTCGCGGCTGCACTGACGGTGCGCGAGGTCGGAGTAGGCAGCTCCTCGGGATATTTCTCGAGGACATCCCTGGCGAACCGCTTTCGTGGTTTAAAGGGTCGGATCTCGTGGATCCTCATGATGACGTCCCTCAAGTAGGCTAAATTCGCGGGTTTGGTTCGTTATAACTAACATGGAGTATTTTGCCTTTGACCCGGAGAATCATGGGGTAACCTTGGTAAATCAATTAAGTGTTACATTGTCTTCTTCTTCTTTTTTTTTTCCACATGATCGGATGTTTTCAGCTGGATAAACTAAAATGATCAAGTTTCGACCTGCTTTGATTCAATAATAACAAATGCTGGTGGTCAGTATCTCGCGTTCGCACTAAGAGTTAAAAAACCGCTCAATATAGCTCTGAAGTCTATACTTGGAAGGGCAATTTTATTTGCACTCGTTTTTTATTGATTATCAAAAGTAAATCAAAAGTTTAATTTTTCAAGGTTGACCAATTCTTTATTAATTATTACATACAAAGAAGAGTTTTAATGTTAATTAGTACTTTTGCACATCTATGCGTATGATATATATTATGTATATTAATTATAAAATTATATTTTAGTGGAAATAAAATGATAAAATTGAAATCGTAAAAACATTATGCAGTTGGTGGTTTTTTTTCTAGTAACTGTTTTTTTTATGACAAACCAAAATATGGTTTAACATAGGCCCTAAGCATTATAAAAGAGTGTGGTATGTCTTTCCCATAAATGTTTAATTTATTTTATTAGAAAATGCAAATGTGCTGGCATATAATGTTTAATATATTGAAAAATTATCAAAATTTAAGCTCCTCACTGCTCTTTTAGACGAGCACACGTGCGCCGTGTCGAGCTCAATTTACCTCAAACATGTCGAGCTCAATTTACCTCAAACATCATCGTTGGTACTAAAGCAAAGTGCGCCGTAAAAATGCCATCAGGCGCGGAGGTGCGAGGCACCTCCTTGCACTTGGGTCAACTCTTAGGACATGAAAAAGTGACACAAATTCATAAGCCTGCTTGAGCCCAAGGTACCCTTATTAGGAATATGCCCTCGGATGCCATACGAGGATTAGATTGTACATGGCATTAGCTTATTTATCATTCGACCTTTTGTGTAATAAGATATTCTTCCTGTGTTTATTGAAAGGCATTGTTCGTTTATTGGATATAAGAGTTCTTTACGTAGCATCCGAGAAAGAAATAAATGAACAAATCCAAATGTGTCGAGTTGAGTCACTCTTCTCGATGGGCACGAGAGAGGAAGGCACCAGTGGACTCTTAACCTCAAACATTAAAAGTCCGTAAGCCTGAGGCTCCAGTTGGTTGCTGGATAACCGATCACGGCTTATTTGTCGATGACCTATCGTGTGCCGATATCCCGCTTGAAGCGGAGGTCATGACTTGTGATACGAGTCGAAACAAGGGATTGAATCGTTTCATGGACTCTGACTCACATTCGTAAGGTCGAACATGGCTTATTACTAAAGGAGTGTCAAAGACCGACGACAACATGATAGTAGTCTACGTGAGCCTTAGACCGAAAGGGGCTTTTCCGGAGTTGACTTCAAAGTCTCGACTGTCACTGGTTCCCCGCGACCCGATTTGCTGTTGCATGGTTCCAGCGGGCCAGATGCGGTCTTGATAACGATTTGTGATTGTTGGGCTCAGACCGCCAAGTACGGATTCGCTGTCTCGTAAGTAATCGAGACAAGTGTCCTATGTGGACGGCGATAGGAAGATACGAAACGAGTTCAGTAATTTGCCTCGTATTGAACTAACTCATGTGAGACATGGAGGGTTGTTTGGTAATTTGCCTCGTCTACGTTTTATTATAGAATCGAGTTCAGTGAGTTTGACAAAGATAATGCTCTCACTCGATTGGGACACAACTGAGGCGTTTATACGTAGTACTAGAATCTATAGTGAGGTTCGGAATAAGGACTGGGTCGAAATTCGCACTCGAATCGGGTAACGGTCCGGTACTGCGGGATTGGCTAGGTAATTACCGGACTCCTGGATTCCTCCCTTGTCGATTGAGTCGAACCTAGAGAGTCGGGCTTAAAAAGGATCATCAACATGTACTTATGAGGAGAGAAGTGTTTTGGGCCTTAACAGGCCTTGGGCCTTTGGGCCGCGCGTTAGTGGGCCTCGGGCCGTTTAATAGACCGAAGTTGGACTTAGTATGAAACTAACTTTAAGACTTGGGCTTGGCCAAGTGCTTAAAAGGCTTGAGGGTAAAATTGGAATTTAACGCTACGCTGATTTTCGAATTATACATTGGGAAGTAATTTCGAAAATTAAATATAAATATGGAAATAATATATTTGGAATATTATTTATTTTTGGAAATTTCGAATTTAATCTATGATTAAATTTCGAATTTTAATACCATATTTAAAGATACTTAGTTTGACTTTGTATTTATGTTAATTGTCTAATTTTTTTGGGGAAATTCACTAAAAAGGAAAAAACAGGAGTTACAAGGCAGCGTACATGATATCGCTCATGACGCAACAAGCGGTAACATTCTACCGCCCAGAAAGCACAAAAAACACAACAAACAGCCCAGACAACCTATAAAGTCCAACAAGACCAAAGTCTAAATAGAGAAAAATTCAATGTAATGGCGAAGGTAGGCTGTCGGAAACCACAACAATCAGCAGGTTCCTGGCACCAGATGAAGATGTAGTGCCAGGAGGACTACCAGGTTATGGCCACGTACGGCGCAGAGCGCGCAGCTGAAGGCTATATCTTGGGGAGATAGTCTTCAAGCGGATTTGAAGATTAGCGATCACTTCATCCGCAATTCTGGCCGGTGTACTACTGGATTTCTCATGCCACCTCCTGTTTCTTTCCCTCCAGATATGATAAACCAGCGGCGAGAAGGTGGCGATATGTAAGGTTGATCAGGTGTTTTCCTCTCCAGGTGTGGGCCGCCCAAGCAACGTCGTGATCCAGCTCCTGTTCGGCCAGTACAGTCCCACCTTATTCCTAATCACCTGCAAGCAGCGACGAGAAAAAGAACACTGAAAGAAGATATTTTCTACTACATTATCCTCACAGAGGATACACCTGCTCGAGTTTGCATGGGTAGCAATCCAGGGTTTGTCTCTCGTGGGCAATTTGTCACGAAAGGCCATCCAAAGAATGAATTCATTTTTGGGTATGCTAAGACAACCGCCAAATAAGTGAGCCTAAATTGGTGGGTCCATGTGGACTCTAATGGCGTAAAGAGCATATGACACTGTGAATTTTCCATATGTACCTGTCCACACAATAGTATCACAATCATTAGGGAAAATGGGGGTAAAGAACGGCCAAAATCTAAATATTCAGCAGTATTCTTTCCAGGCCAACGCCACCCCTCGGAAGTGATCAAGGTGGAGGGCTTGCTATCCATTGGAAGTCCCATAACAGATGGGCCGCGCGCGTAAGAGTCAATGAGGGGTCTGCCGTTCTTCCAAGGGTCCGTCCAAAGCAGAACCGTTGAGCCATTTCCAATCCGAAATTTGATAAGCGTGAGGAGGCGTGGTCGCATCTTAAGCATCTTGTTCCAATTCCAGGAGGCACGAGTGGAGGGAGCAATGGTCCAAAAGGATTTGTTGTGGAGTCGAGTGCGGAGTGTCCAGTCCACCCAAATCGAAGAAGAGTTCCTCGTAGAAAGGTTGCAGAGCTGTTTCATAATGAGAGCTTGATTATCGCTATTGAGCGATAGAATCCCTAACCCTCTTTACGCGGGAGGCAAATGTCAGCCCAAGCCACTTTCGCTGCCGGACCCACTCCAAAGGAATTTCCGTAAACGTGTTTCAATCTCATGTATGACGCCTTTGGGAAGGGGGAGAACCGAGGCCCAGCGCATACAGAGACGTAAGAACGGACCTAATAAGCTGAGTCCTTCGAGCGTAGGACAAGGATTTATTCAGCCATGATCCAATACGTTTATCAACTCTAGTAATAAGGGGAGCACAGTCGTGATGGTGAGCCGAGATGTGATAAGAGGAACTCCAAGATAGCGAACTGGGAGGGAGCCTCTAGAAAACCCTGTAATGTCACTGATGGTGGTCGTGAAGGAAGTTGCCCTCTTAGAGACGAAGAATTCACTTTTCAGGGGATTCATTGCAAGGCCAGAAAGTGTAGTAAAATCGTGGAGCCCCTCCATTAGGGTCCTAATCGAGTGTTCGTCAGCGTGGCTGAAAGGAAAAAACATCGTCCGCAAATGAAAGCATGAAAAGGCCCGTTGTCTCGCATCACCAATGGAATTGAAAATTACCATCCGTATAAATCTTATGATAGAGGATCCCATTGAGAACTTCCATAACCAAGGTGAAAAGGTAGGGGGAATAAGGTCACATTGTCTGATTCCACGGCGTTCTTTGAACAAACCTTTAGCTCTACCATTAATAGTAATGGAATACCTAGGTGTAGTAATGCAGCTTCGTATCCAAGAGATGTATCGGGGGTGGAAGTTCATTGCTTGTAGGGTAGCCATGATAAAGTCCCATTCGATCCTGTCGTAAGCCTTAGCAATATCCGCCTTGAGTGTGGTGCGAGGTGGGAATCTCATGTTGTTATACCCATGGCAAAGTTCCTGGGCAAGGAGGATATTGTCAGTGATGGATCGTCCTGGAATGAATGTCGTCTGGGTAACATGGATCAGACAGCCTTTGATGCGATTTGCAAGGATTTTCGAGATCGCATTGTAAAGTACGTTGCAACAGGAGATAGGCCTAAAGTCGAAGGCGCGTTGGGGATAGTCAATCTGTGGGATTAGTGAGATGAGCGTAGTGTTGAGTTCCCGTAACAAGTGTCATGTGACGAAGAAGTCCTTTATTGCAGCAGTGATATCCGTCCCAATAATCGGCCAAGCGGTTTTAAATAATGCAGCAGAGAAACCATCAGGACCAGGCGTTTTATTGTCGTCAATAGAAAATAGCGCTTCTTTAATCTCATCCTCTTTAATTGGTCGAATCATGTACTCGGCATCAAGATTTGATAATTTACGTGGTAGGTACTGATCGAGTGAATTGTTAGAAGGCCGCGGAGTGGTCTGACCAAGAAGTGCGGCGTAATATCGTATCCACTCGTCCTTGACCTGTACCTCACCCTCGAAAACCGCACCGTTATCCCCTTCAAGGCTAAAGATTCGGTTGAAAACCCGCCTGGTTTGTACTTTCTTGAAGAAGTAAGAGCTGCATTGGTCGCTATCTTTTAGCCAATTGAGCTTGGCCCTTTGTTGTAGGTCAGCCTGCTCGATGTGAATTGCTTTGGAGTAGAGGTTGCGACATATACGTTCCAAGCGGTGGATATTAGCGTCATGAGGGTAGCTGGTAGAAAGTGACTGGCACGCAGCTAGTAATTCTTTTTCTTCTGCCACATTCCGTTGGAGGTTGCCCTTAGCTCTTCGTAGTTTTTTGAGGTGCGGTTTAAGCAGCTTGAGGCGAGCGACCACCGTTGTCAGGAACCGAAACCAAAACCTTATATCATTTTATGTGTTGTCATTATTCATGCATTTACATAATTAATCACATGATATATAGATAGATGATAATAATATTTGACTAAGGAATTATAGTTGCTAGTGTAAGTAAGCTTACCACTAGGGAGCTTTTAATATGAACCCTAAGCAAAGAAAAGTTTTCAAAGTATATGTATATATATGTATAATATATATATATATATATATATATATATATATATATGAGAGAGAGATGGAAAGTTTCGATGGCTGAGTGAAATTGAGTTCTCATTAAAAGGGATAGACATTAAATTACTTAACGTGAGGGAAAATGATTTGTCACCTAATTGCTTGTCCAGTCAACTTTTATAATACATATCTATAAGACTTCTTCAAGTAAAAACCACTTATGCAAGTTGAACAACGAAACAGACCTAGAAACCAGCTTTAAACAAAGGAAATTGGGTGTAAACTCAATCCTCAATCATCGAAACATTGGAGGTAAGAAATCATATGATATTTTGCAATATACATATAGATATAGGGATTAATAAACTATAGGCAAGTGTACTTAGAAGATTTCGTAGGTTTATATGTATATTAGGGTTTCTTAGATTCTTCTGAAAGGATTTCATCTATGCTTGTTTGGATGATTCCAGTATTAGAACTTGTTAATATTTTAATGGCTTGAATATTTAATGAATATTCTAACAAGTATTAAGTATCTTCGTTAGACTAAATAAATTTTGATATATGAACATCCTTAGTAATGAGATATTTTGGGGTTTTCGATATACTTATGTTCTTAGGAAGGCTAGGTTTTGATCGAATTTTGGAGAAATTTCGAAAGGAAAATGTGTTTTTAGGTGTACAACTTTCCGGATTTCAATCTGTTAAAACAAAGATTTCGATGATATGAATTAGATAGATCTCGAAATCCACAGAATGTTGGAATATAAATCTCGAAAGAGGACTTCGAGATGAATTTGGTAAAACTCGAGACATTTCGACATTTAGAAAGGGAGATCTCGAGATTAATAAGTTGAACATTATCGCAAGGTTTGATCTCGAAAGAGGATTTCAAAATGAATCTCGAAATGAGCTAGGTAGACCATAGAATTTTTGGAATGTAAATCTCGATATCATAAAGTTCTCGACATAGGTATTGGCTGGGAGAATATCGAAATGTATTTTGAAATTCAAAGATCTCGATGTAATCTCGACATAGGTTTCAAAATTGATTAAATGAAGACTTAGAAGTGTTAAGGTTATTGTTTCGAAATTTTGGAAAGATTTCGAAAGGAAACAGACAAAACAAAGTGAGTATTATATACAATCTCGAAGCTTAGATAGAAATAAGAATTGGACTATGTAGGATTTCGAAGCTTTAGGAAGTTCTTGTAATTGTGATTGGTTGGTAATCAAAAGATAAATACACGTGGGAATTGGAATATTATTGTTAAAGAATGACTAATGAGAGTTTTCTTAGGCTTGAAGAAATCGACATCATTAATAATAAAACACTTAGATATATGATAATATGATATTATATATTATATATATGCATTAGGGTTTTCTAAATTTGGAGGAACCTTATATATATGTATTATTTTCATATAAGGTTTACGATATGATACGGATTTTTAGAATTTGATAAATTTGAATATTTTTAGGGTTTTCAACACAATAAAAATTAGTAATGATATTTTCGGTATAGTATAGTTACCAATTTTTAATGCAGGTTCGATATTGACTAAACATAAAACCTCTAAGCCAGGAGTCTAATACATTATAACTAATAACAGAAAGTAAACGCTACGGATCAAAGTAATCATGCATAATAAAGCATGCATATCACGCACGCATTATAGGAATTTCATATTTACAGATAAAATAATTATATAGGTCAGGAGTCGGATAAGGGCAAGGAAAAGGCCGAGTAAGCAAACGGGAAAAATAGACGAAACTTGTGAGTATGATATGCAACATGTATTTATGTGCTTACATGCTTTTATTTGATGATTTCGTGATATAAGTGCTATATGAACTGATTTGATTATATGCCACAACATGCTTTATCTGCTAAATGTGACTTGTTAGAGATTATGGTATACGTGATATAAAGATAGGCGCATGGCATTGCATATACGTAATAATGAAAGGAGAAACCGTTATGACTGCTATGACTACGGATGGTACGATACGACACACTTCCCTTCAAATCGGGGGATGATAGATTACTTCCCTTCAAATCGGGGGGGATGACAGTTACGTCCCTTCAAAACGGGGGATGACAGAGTCCTGTACAGGCACCTACAGCTATCTACAGTATTGACAGAGTCCCATGCATGGGCGCCGACTGGGCTTACAGTATACGAGTCTAGCTAGTCTATAACGGGAGTATCAAAGTAAATGGGCATATAGAAATGCATTGATCTAAAGATCATACGAAAGGTGATTATATGAAGTGAATACGTGATGGCATGAATTGAATGATTCAAAGATTTATGGCATTTATAGAAAAAGGACTCGTTTCATGTTACAGTTAAATTGTTATTGGTTAACATGTTGCTATCATACTCTGTAGTTGTCTTCACAGTTGTGTAGATACATAGCAGGCTCACTACAGTGCATCATTAGCTAAAGCATGGATTCAAGGTTGGCCGACTACGCTCTCCTCCTGCTCCCCTCTGGTTCATCATTAGTAAATAGAATAGAAACGGATTCAAATTGTTGCATTTTGTGAGTCGTATGATATATGTACATGATTGTGAAAAGAACTAGATCGGATGTACGCGCCCGATTTTGTTAAAGGAAATGGTTAAGGGAATCGTGAAAAATTTTATGTGAATATTTTATACCTGCGTAAAAAGGTAATAGGAAACGGGGCGCTACACGTAGTGGTATCAGAGCCTAGGCTTTAGGTTCTGTTGACTTTGCATAGAATGTGCATGTTATGGATTGCCCTTTAAACTTTTCTTGCATATATAGGCAAACGCAATAGGTGAACGAACGCATGTAGAACATGATGAACAAACAATAGAGGGAGGAGGAAGAACGGCCGTACCTGAATCCCATTCATCGCATACACTTAGACAGTTTGAATCTGAACACCCCCTGACAACTCCCCGAGAACGACGATATGATAAGTTAAGAAAGATGGGTGCTGTGGACTTTATGGGTACGACAAATCCCGTGGAAGCAGAAACATGGTTGAAAAGAACAGAAAGGATATTTAATATGATGCAATGCACCCCAGACGAGAAGTTCGATTATGGTCTCACTCTTACAGGGACATGCATATGAATGGTGGGAAACAGTCCCCGATAGTATGACCCAACCTCCAGTGCTGACCTGGGAGGATTTTTTGAGGGAATTTAATGATATGTATATGCCTGAAATCTACAAGGATCAGAAAGAGAAAGAATTTTTAGAACTGAAACAGGGAAACCGGTCCGTAAGCGAGTACGAAGTGCTATTTAATCAGCTATCTCGATACGCTCCACACATGGTTGCGATTGAAAGAAATAAGTGTCGAAGATTTGAAGCAGAGCTCCGCTATATGATTAGGAATTGCATCACGCCATTAGATATGGAGTCCTATGGGAAATTGAGAATGGCAGCTATTCGCACCGAAAGATTAGAAACCGAGTCTCGGAATTTTCAAAGTAGTAAACGAAGGTCAGGCGAAGAGTCGTCTAGTGGAGAAATAAAAAAGGCGTATAGTTCGCCTAGACCAATGAGTGTTCAAAGTAGCTATGCAAAGGGCTGTACAGGCGGGCCAAGAACTACTGGACGGGGTATAGAGACTTCTCAACAGATACCAACATGTGAACACTGAGGGAATTTAATGATACGTATATGCCTGAAGTCTACAAGGATCAGAAAGAGAAAGAATTTTTAGAACTGAAACAGGGAAACCGGTCCATAAGCGAGTACGAAGTGCTATTTAATCAGCTATCTCGATACGCTCCACACATGGTTGCGATTGAAAGAAATAAGTGTCGAAGATTTGAAGCAGAGCTCCGCTATATGATTAGGAATTGCATCACGCCATTAGATATGGAGTCCTATGGGAAATTGAGGATGGCAGCTATTCGCGCCGAAAGATTAGAAACCGAGTCTCGGAATTTTCAAAGTAGTAAACGAAGGTCAGGCGAAGAGTCGCCAACTTCACCTTCATCTCGTCCACTGGCTGGACCATGTCTAAAGATGCAGCTGGGGAAAGCGTGCGCGTAACGCCCCCCTGTACCTCAGCCAGTTCGACAGGTGTAGATCGCGCTGACTGGCCAAGTAAGCCCTGATAAAACCCAAGCAACTCCCCTTCCACCTCCTCTGGAGTATCTAGTAGGTTGACGAAAGGGTATGCATTGAGAAATGTACCGTTTGTCGAACAACTCAACGTTATAATCCCTAACAAGGATGGAGGACAATCAAACGTGGTTCCTATTTATTGAACAGTGAGGTGGTATCGAAAGTTAGTATTGTGTCTGATCCCATCCTCAATGATACCATGTAGGACCTCCATCACCAACGTAAACAGATAAGGTGATACCGGATCACCTTGCCGAAGGTCCCTTGCGTGGTTAGACAGGCCCGAATCCATCCCAAAAAGCTCCGATGAAAGTTGAGCCGTCAAGTGTAGCCAAAATGAAATCCCAATCCACCATGTCATTAGCTTTTGCGAGATCTACCTTGAGAGCCACACGTTTGGGCAGCCCCATACTATTGTACCCGTGACAAACTTCTTGTGCTAATAAGATGTTTTTAGAGATTCGACGGTCGGGTATGAATGTAGTTTGGGTATGGTGAACGAGCTTCCCTTAGGCTGTCTCTTAGGCAATTGGCGATGATCTTTGAGATGATTTTGTAAAGTACGTTGCAGCAGAATATCGGCCTGAAGTCCTTAGCCATCCGAGGATTAACGTTTTCTGGAATTCGTGTGATAAGCGTAGAATTCAGCTCCACCAGATGAAAACCCGTACGGAAGAATTCTTTGATCGCATGAGTGATATCCAGCCCAATAGTGTCCCACGCGTCCTTGAAGAAAGCCGCCGAGAAGCCATCAGGCCCCGGCGACTTGTTGTCTCCAATGGAAAAAAGCGCCTTCTTAATGTCCTCGTTCGTGATCGGTCGAATCATCTCCTCCACCTCCATCGAGTCCAACTTCCGTGCTATATATGGTGAGATTGTCAGTGTGCAAAGGAGAAGTCCGTGTAGATTGTCCTAGCAGCTCGGTGTAGTACCGAATTAGCTTAGCTCTTACTTGATTGTCTCCTTCGAACGTGATCCTTGCCTTATTTTTTAGATTAAAAGTCCGATTGTTAGCTCATCGTGTAGCCACCTTCTTGAAGAAGAAAATGGTGCATTGGTCCCCATCTTTCAGCCAAGCCACTTTAGCGCGTTGAATGAGGGCCAACTGTTCCATATCAACCGCTTTCGCATAAGTATACCGACACCGCTTTTCAAGGGCCAGTAATTGCGGCTTCATAGGGTGTTGGATGGCTAGGTCTTAGACTACATCCAGAAACCCACGAGCCTCGACAACATTGCAGTTGAGATCACCTTTATCGCGACAGAGTCGTTTCAGCTGATGTTTAATATCCTTAAGTCTCTTCACGACACCAAACATGGGCACCCACGTCGATTCCATGCATCCTTGACCAACGGGAGAAAACGAGGGTCCATTATCAAGAAGTTGTCAAACCTGAAGGCTTTATTGGTTCCCTATTGCTGAGAAGTGTCCTCCAAGATCAGTGAAGAATGGTCAGAGGCAGAGGGGTGTCCTCACCTATAAGCTAGGTCCCCAAATCGAGCAAACCACGAGGGATTACCAACCATTCTATCAAGGCATCGCCGACACACGCCGCGCCACTTTGTTGGTTGTACCAGGTGAACATAGAGCCAAGTCGAGGTAAGGCAATCAGACCATAGGCAGTTAGGCAATCAGCCATCTCATTACAGCTTCCACCAGGTGAGCCACCCCTTGCCTCCAAGTTATCTAAAACTGCGAGTCCCCCATCACGACCCAAGGGCAGTATTCCATCGTGCCCGAAATATCCAGAATGTTGGTCCAGAGAGCCCGCCTATCGGTACGTTGGTTGTGACCATAGACAAAAGTGATATCGACAGTTACCCGTTCCGTTATAATATAAGCTTACTGTGAACAGCCTGTGGTGTGCAGCCTCGATCGTCACAGTCACGGGCTAGCATCCCATTCAACCGAAATACGGGAGGCCAGTCTGTCTTCGTAGTCGTAGAACCATTCCCAAGATCTGATAGAGTTTGCTAGCGTAGATGCATTTTGTTCTGATACCCTTGTCTCCACCAGTCCAATCATTTTAAGTCCATATTTCGTAATCAGCTCCCCCACCGCCCATCTGTGGTCTAACCTATTTAGACCACGAACATTCCAAGAGGCGAGTGGGGTCATGGAACAACCGCAGGAATGGCTGGTTTAGGACCCTAAATACCGATGTTTCCCATTCCAAGTCTGGTAGGACTGCAAACGGGTTGTGGTGGTCAACTGTAGGTATGTAGCAGATGTCGTGCTTATCGAGCATCCGTCATTTGGCAGCGTCGGCTGCCTAGTGTGAGCTTCCGGTGTATGGCTATTATCAGCCTTATCCTCCACGCTCGTAGTATCCGTGGGTGTGTCGTCAAGTACGGCTTTTCCTTTCTCCTTGTTAGCTACTCGTCGCCTTGTGTATGGATCGTTAGGAGGCTGATTGCTTTGCCTTAGGGTATGTTGAGGGGCCGCATCCAATGTTTGTAGCTGCACCTGCATGGTTGGCCGTCGGGTTTGGCCGCGTGACTGTAGCCGAATTTTGCGTCGTGCCTATTTGGTCGGGTTTTTAGGGCAGCTCCCCAGTTCCATGGGTCCAAGCATTACATGAAGTGAACTTCTTTGGTTTCCACTCGTATTCAACCCGGATTGGCACGTCGTTCGAGTGCCCTCCTTCCTCCCTTTCTAACGTTAAATTGCTCTACAAACGGTTCCTCAAGGGATTTCTCAATACAAACCCGTGCGTATTCCAGCCGTTCGGTAGTGGCTGTCATAGAATCCGCAAATAGGGGCTTCCCAATAACATTCTCGACTATTCCCAGCCCTTCTTGCGTCCACAGTTCGCTTGGGACATTGCGCATTTTGACCCGTAATGGGACAATCGAGTGGGTCTTCTTCTCGAAGGACATGCCCATTCGCCAGGCTTCCAGGAAATTGTTCGACTCCATGGGATTCGGTTATCGATAATTTCAGATCGAGACTCACGGTTCTTATCTAAATTTTGGATGAGTGTGCAAAGGCGATGGGGACTAAGTTGTCTTTTAGTACGGCTTATTATCCCCAAACTGACGGGTAGTCGGAACGAACTATCCAAACTTTGAAAGACATGTTGCGGGCATTAGTTTTGGATTTTAAAGGGAACTGAGCAACTACTTGTCGTTGATCGAGTTTTCCTACAACAATAGTTATCACGCAACTATTGGAATGGCTCCATATGAAGCCTTGATGGCCGTAAATGTAGATCACCCATCAACTGGGATGAGGTCGGTGAACGAGTGATATTAGGTCCCGACCAAGTACAGGTAATGTCCGAAGCCATAACAAAAATACGAGAAAGAATACGAACAGCCCAGAGTCGACAAAAGAGCTATGCAGACCAAGGGCGAAGACCATTGGAATTTGAAGTTGATGATTGGGTATTATTGAAAGTATCTCCGATGAAAGGTGTAAAACGGTTTGGGTGAAAGGGCAAGATAAGCCCCAGATATATTGGACCGTTCAGAATACTTAAAAGAGTTGGCGAGTTGCTTACCAACTGGAATTACCAACCTCATTGTCGCAAGTTCATGATGTCTTTCATGTGTCGACATTGCGAAAGTATGTCGCTAACCCAAATACTAAGGTTTGGATAATATTCAAACTATTGTATAAGAAAACCTTATTTTGATCGAGAGCTGTAGGGTTAAAAAGTGTTTTTGTGATGATGGGGTCGATCATGAAACTAAGTTTCTCGAATGACCAGTGATTCTATTTCGCGGATGAACAGTAATTTCCCAATGTGAACAGTAACTTCGCGACGTAAATAGTAACTTCGCGGGTGAACAATAACTTCGCGAAGTGAACAGTGACTTCGCGGGTGAATAGTAACTTCGCGAAGTGAATAGTGACTTTTTTTTGGAAGTGTTCACTAAACGAAAGAAACATGAGTAAATGTACAGCGTGCATGATACCGCTCATGACGTACCAAACGGTAGTGTTCAACGACCAGACATCACACCGTAAAACCAAAAGCCCAGACTACCTACAGGTCCCACAAGACCACAGCCAACAGACAAATAAATCAAAAGAAGGCGAGGTAGGAGTCAACAACCACAACCATCTATCTACAGGTTCCTGGCACCAGATGTAGTACCAGCAGGGCAGACGGCCGATATGCAGGAAAGCGCAAAAGCACAGCAAATAAAGCAACGCCGGGGTTGTTCATCGAGCGGGAAAGAGGGGGGACCCGCAGAAAGCGTCCGCAAACTGGTCGGTAAAAGGCCCAAGGGCAACTCCTAATTCTTTCCGCCACGAGGAGCGAGAACCACTGGTCTAGGCCAGCCCAATCCCAGGAGCAAGCACGGACCCGAACAGCCAGCGAGGGGCAACAACCCCAGCCCAACCTACAACGCAAAGGAAAAGAAGGGAGAGCCCAGAGACAGGAAGTGAAGTAGAGAGAGAGGGGAGAGGTAAAAGAAGGAACGAGAATCTCCCTAGTTCATCCACGCTATATGCCAGGTCCGCCGCATAGCTGTAGATTGTAAGTTATATTTATGAGGGAGAGTGGAAACGCGAACGCTAAGGAGAGTTTCCACATCAGCAACAATTCTCTCGTGTGGTCTGCGTATCCCCTCATGCCATCTTCTATTGCGTTCTGACCAAAGGTGGTAGACCACCGAAGCAAGGACATGGCGAGGTCCAAGCGAGGCAAGGTGCTTCCCGCGCCATCTACTAGCCGCCCAAATTATCCCTTCATACCAGTTCATGTAATGCCACCCAAAATGCATATGATTACGCAATAAATAAAGGCAGCGTCTAGAGTAAATAAACTCAAAGAATAAGTGTTGCGTTGTCTCCGTGATCGCATTATCACAAAGAAGACATGTGGAATTCCCAGCCGCAGTCGCCACCCAAGGTTTGTCCTTTGTAGCCAATTTGTCCCTAATCGCCAACCAAAATATGAAGTCATGTTTAGGGACAACAAGAGGGCCCCCAAACAGCGTATACCAAGGGACGATGGGATGTCTGTGACGTATGCACTCCCTAGCAGAGAAGGTAGAAAACCGGCCGTTAGCAGAGGCGACCAAGCGATACGTGTCCCACTCGCCCGGGTGGATGTGAGGAAGTCGCGGGCAATGTCGAGATATTCCGCCGAGGTGTGAGTAGGCCAGCTCTATCTGCCCTCGTTGATAACCATGCTAAGCTTCGAGTCAATAGGTAAGCCCATGATCATAGGGCCACGAGGATAGCGCTCCACGAGAGGGGCTTCAACCAGCCAAGGGTCAGTCCATAGGTGAGTGTTCTCTCCGCCACCTATGCAGAACTCAATAGGTAAGCCCATGATCATAGGGCCACGAGGATAGCGCTCCACGAGAGGGGCTTCAACCAGCCAAGGGTCAGTCCATAGGTGAGTGTTCTCTCCGCCACCTATGCAGAACTGAATGAGAGGACGAAAGTTGTCGTGAAGCTTCAAAATCTTTCTCCAGCTCCAGGAAGTCCACGCCTCGGGACGAATGGACCACAAAGAATTGTTACGCAGTCTAGTTTGCCTGATCTAGGTTGCCCAAATAGATGTAGTGTCGTCCGTAAGGATATTCCAAAGAAGACGCATGAGGAGCGCCTTGTTGTCTGTCTCAATAGATCGAAGCCCAAGTCCTCCTTCTTCTCTAGGTAAACAAATGTTAGCCCAAGCTACCTTAGCACTAGTTCCTCTCCACAGAAATTTCCTCAATCGCGTCTCTATGCTCCGAATAACGCCCTTAGGGAGGAGGAAAACACCAGCCCAGTAACTGTGCAGACCAAGGAGGACCGACATTATCAGTTGGACCCGTCTAGCTTCGGAAAGAGATAGGTTAGTCCAAGAGCCCATCCGTTTGTCCACACTAGCGAGGAGCGCGGTACAATCAGCGATCTTAAGCCTCGAAGTTATGAGTGGTACACCAAGGTATCGAACGGGCAGACTTCCCATCGAGAATCCCATACTTCGATTTCGCCCTTTAGTCGTTCAGCCAGCTTAGAGACGAACACTCACTTTTATTGGCGTTGGCTCTTAAGTGTGGCGAACAGCTCGAGGCCGTTCTTAAAGACCCCGACTGATTCGATATCTGCATGAGAGAAAAGTAGGAGGTCATCCGCGAAGGTAAGCATGAAGAGCGACGTCGCCTCACAGTTCCAATGATACCGAAAGGTAGCACTATGGACCCCACCGCCTTTTGAAGAAACCCGCAGGAGTGCCATTGACATTGATCGAGAAACACGGTGTAGTCAGACAAGCACGACTCCATCCCACGAAGACCTGATGGAAATTAAGCGCCTCAAGAGTTGCCAAAACGAAGTCCCACTCCACCATGTCATACGCTTTCGCGGGGTCAACCTTGAAGGCCACTCGTTCTGGAAGCCCCATGCCGTTATATCCGTGGCACTGGCAGATTTCCTGCACTAGTAGGACATTTCGGATATCCTTCGTCCAGGAATGAAAGCGGTTTGGGTCTTGTGGACGAGTCTCCCTAAGCTGCCCCGTAGCTGGTTGGCGATGATCTTCGAGATGATTTTATAGAGGACGTTGCAGCAGGATATTGGTCTGTAATCCTTAGCCATCCTCGGGTTGGCATTCTTGGGGATGAGTGTGATAAGTGTGGAATTCAGTTCCCCCAAAAGTAATCCCATTCTAAAGAATTCTTTGATCGCATGAGTAGTGTCCGGTCCTATGGTGTCCCACGCGTCTTTAAAGAATGCCACAGAGAAGCCGTTAGGCCCGGGAGATTTGTTATCTCCAATAGAGTACAACACCCTCTTAATCTCCACGTCCGTGATGGGTTGTATCACCGTTGCAGCCTAGGTAGGTTCCAGCTTTTGGGCCATATAAGGTGAGATCGTAGCGGCGTTTAAATGTGCCGTCCGGGTAGAGTGACCAAGTACATTGGTGTAGTACCGAATAAGTTCAGCACGTACTTGGTCATCTCCCTCAAATGTGTCCCCCACATCATTTTCAAGAGTATAGATCCGGTTGATAGCACGTCGAGTAGCCACCTTTTTGAAGAAGAAAGAGGTACAACGGTCTCCGTCCTTTAGCCAAGTCACTTTAGCGCGTTGTACTAGTGCATAGTGTTCCATTTCAACCGCTCTAGCATACGCATAGCGACATCTCTTGTAAAGGGCAAAGAGATGCGGCTCCAAGGGGTAATGGGTAGCAAGGTCTTGAGCGATCTCCAGAAAGCCTCGGGCCTCGACTACGTTCCGGCTGAGATCACCCTTGTCGCGTCGTAAGCGTTTCAGTTGTAGCTTAATGTCCTTTAGTCATTTCACAACGACAAACATGGGGTAGCCTCCCACATCACGATTCCACGTAGTCTTCACTAATGGAAGAAATCGGGGGTCTTTGATCAGGAAGTTGTCAAATCGGAAGGCTTTATTAGTGTCCCATGGCTGAAACGTGTCTTCCAAATCAGGGGGAATGGTCAGAAGTAGACGGGAGACCACGTCTATAGGCTAAGTCCACGAATCTAGCAAACCACGGAGGATTTGCAACCATTCTGTCGAGGCATCGCCAAACTTCCGCCGTGCCACTTTGTTGGTTATACCAAGAGAACATGGAGCCGATGAAGAGCAACCAGATCCGAGTCAGTAAAGCACTCTGCCATCTCATTACAGCCGCCCCCAGGCGATCCACCTCTAGCCTCCGAGTTATCAAGGATTGTGTTAAAGTCCCCCATTACCAGCCAAGGCCTGTTATCCCTCGCGCCAGAGGTAGTCGAAATATTACTCCAAAGGCTCTTTCCTGCAGTCCTTTGATTGTGTCCGTACACGAATGTGATATAGAGCTCCAACCTTTCTGATATAATATAGGCCTTGCAATGGACAGCCTGCGGCGTGGCATCCTCGATGGTGATGGTGACAAAGCGAGCATCACATCCAACCCAAATACGTGACGTCGGTCCATCGTCATAGTCATAAAACCAGTCCCAAGCTCTAATGGAATTAGCGAGCGTAGCAGCATTTTGTTTCGAGACCTAGTCTCAACTAGCCCAATCATTTTCATCCCATATTTTGTGATAAGTTCCCCCACCGCCCATCTGTGGTCTAACCTGTTTAGACCACGTGTATTCCAAACGGCCACAGGTATCATGGGTCACCGTTAGTAAGGGCTGCTATAGGACGTCACATCCTTTGAATCGCTCTTGGCGCGCATCAATGAAGGCAAGAATGGCCAACAACCACCGTCGGTGAAAGAGATCTCCGCCCAGAATCGATCTGAACAGCCAAACGGGCCGGCACCTAATGCTTCTTGGCCTGAACAAAGACACAACCCTCCTCAGGCCCCGTGGTTTCCGCATCCCCTCAGCCATCGTCCCTATCCGGGACCCAAAGATGATGCGCGTGGTCTGATTCGAAGAGGCACACCACCACCGCCTGTTAACCACCCTCCAAGCAAAGATGATACCTTTGATGATGCTGCGTCACATCAATATACCGCTTCAGCTCCCATAGGAGGTGAGATTGAACATAGGGTTTCGCCGATTATTGCCCTGAGCGGCTTTGGGCCTAGGAATCACCCAAATGGGCCTCGATATCAGACGGATGCGGCAGCACCGACGTCGCCTTCTGGCTCGGTCCCCCTACTCGAAGACGCTTCCGATGATGACTTACCACCGCCTTACTCCCCTGATCGCCGTCTCCCTGTTCGCCGAGCCACTACTCCACCGGGCTTGGGCTCAGGGCCGATCATGGGAGACACCCACATTACTACACGGCTGCCGACGGAGCCTACCATTGTTCCACAAATTAGGGTTTCTGCAATGGAGTATCCCTCTCACAAACCTAACTAATCGACTATGGGCCCCATATCGGACTTGAGGCTACGGCGAGGACTACCTCTGTCGCCACCCCATCTATACCAGTACCTCACAGATCGATTGGACATGCTGCTAACCCATCTTTTGCGGCCATCATTCAAGACGCCAGCAATAACAGCGACCAGCCGCGACGTGCTAGGCCAACACGTCTTACTCTTACCTATACTACACCTACGATCATAGATGGCGTGGCCGCGGCCTGCCCCCGTGGGAGGTGATCCAGAAAGGGATGGCGCGATGAGATCATACCCTTGTCGGGTATTTTCTGGGAAAAGACCATTCTTTCCCCACGTTGAGCGATTTGCTCGAATGATTATCAATGGCTTCTTCAAATTAGGTTTGCGAATGCTGAGGCATCGGTGACTGTCCTTGAAGGCGGGCCCTGGCTCATGCAAGGGCAACCCCTATTTCTGTAATCATGGAGGATTGGCATGTTTTTCGAAAAGAAACAACACGAGGCTGTACGTACCACTTTGGGTAAAATTGCGTAATGTGCCATAGGATCTATGGACCCAAGAGGGGCTTGGAATTGTCGAACTTCCTAGGCAAACTCCTTTTCGCTGATGCCATGACGGCTAACGCTGAGCGACTTGAGTATGTAGGATTTGCATCAAGAAACCTCTAGAAGAATCGTTTGTTGAACACTTCGACGTTAGAATCCCTACCAAGTAGGGTGAACACTCAAGTGTGATCCCTATTCGGGTTGAATATGAATGGAGGCCCGAGCAATGTGCGACATGCACCGCTTGGACCCATGGGGCGGGGACTTGCCCGAAAAACCAAGCCAAACCAACTCGCCCTGCTATACCGCAACCATCGACACCAAGACAACAACATGCTACACAACCGGATAAGCAAACAAGGCTACAAGGGTCAGCCACGGGAACACAAACCTCACGACCACCTAACCATGCCATTGACCCACACGTGCGGAGTGAATAGCGTCGTGCTGCTAATAAGGACAAGGGCAAAGCCCTGCAGAAGGAGTCTGACAGGACCATTAAAGACACGACGGACAGGCCTCGGGGCAGTAACACACCTGCGGATCACATAACAAGGAACCGGCAGCCAAATGATGGATGCTCGACAAGTAGGGCACCCACTACTGTGCCGCCTCATGAGGACTATAACCCTTTCATGGTACTTGCTCGATTGGAATAGGAAACCACCGATACCGAGGGTCCTAAAGCAGCCCTTCCAACGGGTCTCCCATGATCCCTACAGCCGTTTGGAATACACGTGGTCTAAACAGGCTAGACCACAGATGGGCGGTGAAGGAGTTGGTTACTAAGTACAATTTGAAGATTATGGGACTTATTGAGATGAGGGTGTCGGAGCAAAATGCTAATCCTGGAGGAAAGGCTGGAATTCTACATTTCATTCATCTATGGGCTGAATCTGCGATCGGATAAACGAAACTTATGGCTGACCTCATAACAACATCTCAATCATGGGAGGCGGTACCGTGGGTTGTGATGGGGGACTTTAATGCAATCTTGGATAATACGGAGGGCGAGGTGGTGCACAAGGCAGCGGCTGCCCTGAAATGGCTAATTGTTTCACGTCTTCTGGCCTCATCGGCTTACCGCGGGTGGGACCATTATTCACATGGTACAACCAACAAAGCAGCACGGCTGGTATTTAGCGGAAGTTGGATAGAATGGTGGGAAACCCTGCTTGGTTTGCCCGCTTTGGTGACTTGGTATATCGTTGTGCTCTCCCCTCTACATCGGACTACTCCCCGCTTATCTTAGAAGTGAATAACCCCTCGCGGGGTACGGGTGCTATCTTTAGAGTTGACAACTTCTTGACAAAGGACCCTCGTTTCATGCCATTGGTGGAGGATTCATGGAAGCTTCACATGGATGGTTACCCCATGTACACGGTTGTTAAAAGACTTAAAGGAGTCAAAAGCGCCATGAAGCAGCTCCGCCGAGATAAAGGAGACCTGAACTAGAAAACTCTCACGGCTAAAAGATTCCTCGACACTATCTAGGCCATTGACATACATTATCCTCTGGAGTCGAACCTACTCCTCCTCGAGAAGCGCTGCCACTTTGCCTATGCCAGAGCTGTGGAAATGGAGCATGACGCACTTACTCAACGCGCTAAAGTGGCGTGGCACAAGGATGAGGACCAATGCACCTCCTTCTTTCTCAAGAAAGTTGCCACCCGTCGAGCTATCAATCGGATTTTCGTCCTCGAGAACGATACGGGGACACCTTCGAAGGCGATGCTCAGGTTCGTACCGAACTAGTCCGATTCTATATGGAACTGCTCGATCAATCTACCCGCACTAATCCCATATCAACTGCCATGATTGCGCCATATATGGAGCGAAAACTTGGCATGGAAGAGGCCGATGCGATGATTCAACCAATCAGAGACGAAGAGATTATTAGGAGTGCTCTCTTTTCTATGGGAGACAATAATCCCCCGGTCCCGATGGTTTTTCGGCGGCCTTCTTCAAGCACGCATGGGATAAGATTGGGACTGACATTACTTATGCGATCAAGGAATTCTTCAGAACGGGGTTTCTCCTGAAGGAAATCAACTCTACGCTCATTACGCTCATCCCCAAGAGTGATAACCCACGATTCGCAAAAAGACTTTTTCAGACCTGTTGCCTGCTGCAACGTACTTTATAAAATCATCTCTAAGGTTATTGTGAATCGCCTGAAGGGTTGCCTTGGCCGGCTGGTCCACCCGACACAAACGGCATTTATCCCCGGCCGAAGAATATCGGATAATATCCTCTTAGCACAAGAGATCTGCCATGGGTACAACAATGTGGGACTACCTTAACGGGTGGCGTTCAAAATTGATATTGCTAAAGCTTACAAACGGGTAGAGTGGGACTTCATCCTTGGAACGCTTGAAGCACTCAACTTCCACCAAACCTTTGCGGGCTGGATTCGAGCTTGCTTACGACACCCTGTTACTCTATAAACATCAACGGCAGACCTGAAGGTTTCTTTCATGGGCGACAAGGTTTTCAGCAGGTGGACCCCCTCTCACCTTACCTGTTCACACTTGTGATGGAGGTCTTGCATGGCATTATTAATAACGATATCCGACGCAACACCAGATTGCGCTACCATTGGAAGTGCGAGACTACCAAGCTCTTCATGCTCACCTTCGCGATGACATACTACTCTTCTCGCATGCGGATACTGACTCAGTGAGCACTTTCAAAGACTGTCTGTAACATTTTGCTATGCTTTCGGCTTACGGGCTAACCCTCATAAAAGTGAGATGTCCATCTCTAAAAGGGCTGATCATCGAGGGTATTTTGTGGGCTTCGAAAAGAGGGACAGGTCAGCATCTCCTATCGGCGGCTTATCGTCATGTCTTGGCTTCACTAGTTTATCACATATGGCAGGCACGAAACAAGCGCTGGAAGGAAGGGACCGTCACGACTCCTGACAGGCTTGTGGCGACTGTCCTTAACATAGCTTGCATGAGACTTATTGGGACGTCGACAAAGTATGATCTCCAAAGGACGGCCATAAGGCGACTTTGGCGTGTAGCTTGGTAGCTTGGTTTATTGGATTGATTGGTTATTGGTTTATTGGTTGTAGAGGCCAGTAGTCTATTAGTGGTTGCTTGTGAGGGGTAGACTCTCTCACTCATTTTGTACATCCACCCATTTTTATATATACACGGAAATTTTCCAAAAAAAATGGGGCTGATCGTCTGAAGGACTCTATCCAAGCGGTGATGGGAATCCCAATAGAATCTCTCCCAATTCGCTACCTTGGAGTCCCTCTTATCACGTCGAGACTTAGTATTGCTAATTGCGCCCCTCCTCCACAGTATTGATCGACGCCTGGGGTCTTGGACAAATCTCTCATTATCATACGCGAGTAGGGTCCAACTCATCAAATCGGTCCTCCTTGGATTTCACACTTATTGGGCGGGTGTTTTTCTCCTCTCCAAAGGCATCATCAGGAGTGTTGAGGCTAGACTTCAGGGCTTCTTGTGGAATGGATCTTCTGCCAAAGTAGCCTGGGTTGGTATTTGCTTACCAAAGGAAGAAGGCTGCTTGGGAGTTAGATCAATTGAAACCGACAATAAGGCTCTCCTAATGCGACTTCTATGGAATCTCCTGGGTAGGGAGAACCATTCGATTTGGGCCTCTTGGATCAGACAGACGCGTCTTCATAACACCTCGCTTTGGTCTATCAGGCCCTCTCCCCGCGCTTCGTGGAGTTGGAGGAAGCTCTTAAAACTCCGAGGCCACATTCGCCCACTTGTCACCTTCTGTCTTGGAAATGGTACTTCCTTACGGTTATGGACAGAGCCTTGGCTACTCACTAGTCCTTCTATTGATCATTTCCAGCGTGGCCCTATGATCATGGGACTCCCGCACGACTCGACACTAAGTGAAGTGATTCGCGAGGATGGCTGGTGCTGGCCCGCTCATACCTCGACGGAATAATTGGATATAGAGTCCCTACTCCCCAGGTTCGGCCTAATGAGGAGGATAAGATTATTTGGAATGCTTCTTCAAACGGTACATTCTCCACCCGATCAGCAAGGGAAAAGGTCCGGTTGCGACAACGTATCGTGCCCTGGCATACACTCTTTGGCGGCCCACTTGCTATACCTAGGCATGAGATCATCCTCTGGCTTGCTATCAGAGACAGACTAGCAACGAGGGACAAACCTTGGATCACGGCTAAGCCTGGATGTTCTACATGCCTTCTCTGCGACACACAAGAGATGGAGACGAGCAGACACCTTTTCTTCGAGTGTCCCTTTTCCAGACGCTACCTTCGCCTTCTTCGTGCAAGACTGCGCTTTGGTTGGCCGGTCGGGTATTGGTTCGCCAGGATCAGATGGGCGGCTCGGCGCTGGAGAGGCAAACACTTAGCTAAATTGGGCCCCCGACATGCGTTGGCTTTGCTGGTGTATCACCTGTGGATGGAGCGAAACAAAAGAGCACGAGTGGCGACAACACCAGCCAGGTCAACTTATTGCTGATATTGAAACACTGCTTTGCTTACGCCTTTCTACCCTCTCTACTAAGTATACGTTACAGTGCCACGCTCTACGGCGTGTATGGCGTATAGCTTCGTAGGAGAGTGGTCTCTTTGCTTCTTTCTGCTTGTGTTTGTCAGGTATTGGATTGCTCACGCCTGGAGCTACTTCCGAGCTGGTGATGAGGGGATGCGCTTGACTGCGATGCCCATTACCTTATGGAGAATTTCGATTTCTTTGATTAATTTCATGTTCCCGACTCCTTTTCTTTGCTTGGTTTTCTTTGCTGTTCTTGTGCAGTCTGCCTTGTTTGGGGAAGGATTGTTGCTGGTTGAATCCTCTTGCCGGATCTGTTGGGTGGCTCCTCCTGGAGACTTGGCTCCCTTTGGGTGGAAAGAAACAGGAGTTGGCGTTCTCTCGCCATCTCCCCCAACCAGTCTTGCGGATGCACTTGTTGCATTTTCACCTTCCACTTGAAAATTTCCACTGTGATTTTTTCTTCTACTGTGCGCTTGCACCTTTGCTTGCACGTCCCCCGACAGCCCTGCTGGTGCTTCGCCAGGTGCCAGGACCCTGTTGTTGGTTGTGGATGTTGACACCTACTTTAGCCTGTTTTCTTACTATCAATGTCATGTATTCTTCTGTTTTTGGCTTTTCTTGTAGGGACCCTATGGGTGTCTGGGTTGTATGTCGATGTGCTGTCTGGTCGGTAGAATGCTACCGCCTGTTGCGACATGAGCAATATCATGTTCGCTACCCATGTACTCCTGTTTCTTTCGTTATTTTAGTGAACACTTTCAAAAAAAGGTGTGCTAGCAGAAGTCAAGCTTGTCGAGCCGCCGTCATTAGGTTTCTGTGGCTGCCTTGTGTGCTGTACGGTTGTGTGGTTGCCCCGTGCGTTGTTCTCCCTGTCGTTAGACATATTGGTGGCCTCCTTAAGAACAGAATTGCCTTTGTCCAAATTTGTCATTTGCCGCCATTCAGGCCGTGTCTGCCCGCCATTTGTAGTTTGCTTGTTCGGCCTTGCCGAAGTTTGTGCAGTCTCACGTGAGGCTCGTGTACTTGGCTGCCCACGCGTCCTTGTGCTAGGTCGTGGATCAATGGTCGATGCTTGCGGCTTTTCAGGTCGCGGCTGATCTGGCCTCGCTAATCTTGTTTGATTCTTGGGTCAGGCCCCACCTCCATGGGTCCAAGAGTCGCATATCGTGCACGGTTGGGTTCTCCACTCATATTCTACCCGAGTGGGAACCACTATCGGTTGTCCTCCTTCCTTTCTAGGAATACGAACGTTAAAATGTTCTTCAAAAGGTGCCTCCAGAGATTTTTCAATGCAACTTCTCGAGTATTCAAGTCTCTCAGCTTTAGTCGTGACGGCGTCAGCGAAAAGTGGCTTACCTAGTACACTCGCCACTATGCCGAGCCCTTCTTGGGTCCATAGTTCCCAAGGAACTAGTGACTTTGCGAAGTGAACAGTAACTCCAAGGAACTAGTGACTTCGCGAAGTGAACAGTGATCTCGCGGTGAACAGTGACTTCGCGGATGAACATTAAGTTTCGAAAAAAATATTATAAATTTCCTAACGGGCATAGTCTCTCTAACGCTCGATCATAAATTTCCTATCAGTATTTTTCGAGGTCAATTTTCGGTATAGGCAAATGCTGTTTTTGATAGAATTTTCGAACGAAAATTTACGTAGTTAATTAATATAATTTATACACTGACTTTAAAACCTTTTCGTGTTCAAAGGACGAAATATAAGGAAACTCACCAGACCGGTTAACAAATAAATAGCTTAAGGGCGTCAGGTAAGTGGAAATTTCACTTACAACACATCAATTGTTTTATGTGAGATTGTATATCGTGATTAAGTGCTTTGATGTGAATATGTGGTTATGATTTATAACGTAAAATGTTTTGATATGCTTTTGCATGGTAAGCATTTATCACATTATTATGTGGCATGAGCATGTGCATCACGAATTATGTGAGGATTAGCAGTATGAGTATGCACAGTATAAGATCATTTAAGAGCGAGTAATGTGTACGAATATGGGCGTATGATGTCGATTCATTTAGTGGTAGATACTTCTACAAAGGCACCATGACGGGATGTAATCCGTCAATATATAAATCTAAATGATTTATGTAGCGAAAGAGGGCGACCTGGACGAAACACATGGTCATTCATGCATATTTCCACTTACGGAGCTTTATAGCTCATCCCATATTTTTATGTGTTGTAGACGCAGCATACACGGTACGTGAACCTTAGATGGCGAGGTTGGTCCTTCTAGAGCTTCCGGTGACTTTTGAGGGTGGTGTGTACATGGATGTGACCTGTGTGCGGGTGTTATGTTTAGTTATGCTGTGATTTTGTAAAAATGCGTTTGTATTGTATTAAGACTTGAACAAACTTTTGTATTGTAAAATAGCAGGGTGCGTAGTTATGCAAAACTGGAAAAAAGATTTTTTATCAACGTTTTCGTATGTAACATATTTTATATTTTCTTTAGTCACGTAAATTAGCATAAGAAAATAGTAGTAGATGGTGGGGCATCATAGATGGCAGGCGCCACAAGAGGGCAGCTATACGGCGACTTTGGCGTGTAGCATGGTAGTTATTTTTTATGTTTTTATCAGTGTCTTCCAGTAGTCTGTTACTGGTTTGCTTGTGAGAGAAAATCCCTCACTCATCTTGTACAGTCACTCATTCCTTTATATATTATATATATATATATATATGTATACGGAACTTTCTCCAAAAAAAAAGTTGGTCATAAAGCAGAGACTTGCTGGACCAAAAAGAAAATCAACAGTCCTGTAATCGATAGTCAACTAAAAGAAACACTGTCAAAAATTCTTCTTTTAGAATCTAATAGTAAATCAAAACCTTCCTAAAATAATGAAAATAATGTTATTGAAGAAATTTCATCAGAATCTTACGAATGCCAAAATTGTCAGATATGACAGCCCTGCGCTAAGAATGTAGATAGTTCATAATCTGAATTAGAAGATAATAATTTATATCAAATTATATCTCAATTTCAAGAAGTCAATGTTCTTGACAATAATCTTCTCGAGCCGATGAGGCTTGGCTCTACTGGTCAAGCTGAGGTGCTTAGGGTTATGTTGGGAGAGGTCCTGGGTTCGAATCCCTCCCTGTGACATTTCCCTAGGCCTGTCCCACATGGGCCCAGACATGTGTGTTTGAACCGGTCGGCCTGCTTTGCAGGTAGTGGGCGGCCATGGGGTTTCACCATCGGCTTTCCCCGATTACCAAAATAAATATATAATCTTCTCGAAATGTTAAAAGAAACAAATGATCCAAATTAAAAAATCTAATCATTAAAAGAATAATTCCAAAAGAGGAAGAAACTTCTAAAGAAGTTATTCCTAAATCTGAACCCCTAAGGTATGGCCGAAGTAATGAAATTACTTCAAGTAAATTTAGTAAAACTCAAACTCCTGCTAATATTAAAGATTTTAACATCTGGAATTTCAAATCTCAAAATTGAAATTAAAATTTTAAATTAAGCCTTATAGACTTAGAGAAAAGATTTTATAAATTAGAAAAAGGAAAAGAGATTGTTGTTGAAGAATCTAAATCGTATGAAGAATTCACTAATATTTCCGAAAATGTCGAAAATGATAATTTTCTTTCTACACTTGAAGTTACTTTCCGAAAATAGCTAGTGAAAATATCACTACTTATTGGCAGAAATTTTAGAATAAATCTTATTGCGTTAATCAATAGTAAAGCAGATTTAAATTGCATTTTCAAGATGAAATAATTCCTATCCATTACTTTTACAAAACAACTCATTTGTCTTAGCTTTACTGATAGGTCCCCAATTATCAACTCCTATGATCCTAGGTTTCAATTCTAAGTTTATAATCAGAATTATATAGAATTGAATCACGATCGAAAAACTCTTCTTAAGAACTTTGAGAGAGAATTCGAGTAGAGGGAGAAAGTTACTAATGTTTCTCTATCTACAAATTGAATTGGCAGATCGGATCAAAATCAATTACTTTCTCTATCAAGCACAAATGTGTACATTAATATTTATACCAAACAAACTCGGTATAAATACAAGTTAGTCCTAAACTAAGGACAAATACAATAAAAGCCCCAATTACGAAGACAGCTAATATAATCAAAGCACAATTACAAAGTGTATTCTACTTTCTCCCCCGTTGTGCTTGATTGCCCTTTTTCACTATCTGTCCTAGTCGGGCTAGAACGACTGTAATACCAGCACATTTTAAGCGAGATTACTATTGATAAATGATAAGGAAAATACTAAGAATGAAATTCTCGAAAAATAGTCTTAAGAAATTTCGGGGATTTTATTCTGACTTTTGAACTAAAAATATTTCTGAACAAATATACTGAGAAACTGGTGGGTAAATAAGAAAAGTTGTACAAAATAAATTAAGGAATTATTTACGAAAGTTATACTTATTTTCGCATAAATAATAGTATCTTCAAGAAAGATATATGCGAGATTTAATAGCCAAATTCGACAAGAACTAACTTATACAAATGTGGGTATAATATTCAGGAAAACACAGCGTGAAATTTAAGCAAGGTGGAATTAACGAATATTCGGATAAAAGACATAGAAGTCGTCTTGTGGCGACAAGGTAGTAACATAACCAAATAATGTTTAGGACACAAACAAACAAATAGAATAACCCGTAAGCTTTAACATGGATTAGATTACTCCTCTACATGTGCGAATTAATGAAGTTGATCTCCGAACAAAATTGAATTTTCGGGAGAGAACTGAAAATTACGTTTGCGCCGAGAGGAGTTAAATAATATGGACCGAAATTGCTTAGAAAGCCCAAGAAATAAAAGGCCGAAATAATAGTAGAGCCCAAATAAAATTAATAAAAGTCCAATTTGAAATAACTAACTAATAAAAGAGATGGCCCAAAGGAAATTAATAAAAGCCCAAACTTTGGTTCAAGAGGAGATATTTTCCTTATTTTAAGGAGATCCAACGCATGAAACATGGCTCCCATTTCCCTAAGCTAAATCCTATACAAAATAATCATTTACCATTCCAAGAATTGTGGGATTTTACTTTGGAGCAAGGCAAGTCACGTGGGTTTCACTTCACATCAACACTTAAATCCCATGTGAAAACCAATACCCAAAAGCACACTTAAGACAACGAAAATTACAAAAGAGAAAAAGAAACAACACTCATTTGCAAAGCTTCAAAACAACGTGAATAGCAAAGGAAGAAAAGGGAAGAAAGCCAAAACCAAAGAAAGAAGAACCGAGCAAAGGAGGTAAGAAACCTAACTAGGACTTATAAGTCTTCAATAAATTATTAATACTTCACTTGGGTTGATTATTAGTTGAGGTTAGAGCAAAATAAGTGTCGGACGAAGCAAAAGACGTAGAGTTTCGACCTGCTCAGTTCGATTTTCAGCCTTGGAGGATAGGTAGGTGTATTCCTCACCTACAACACATAAAATGGGTTCAAGATTTCGAAATTTGGGTATTATGGCCATTGAAGTTTCGAAATGATGAACCTTGGCCTAATTGATTTTGATATCTACGTGATTAGTATTAGGTGTCATTCGTGAGGTTCGAGAATGGCAGATTTCCGACCATGATTGTTGAATTATACGTGTTTAACCTTGTTCGTAATGTTTGGAACCCTATATGGGCTTTTAGAGTAACTATACATGTTACATGCTTAGAAGATTTTCGGGCATATGATCGGGTTAGGGTGAATAGGCTAAAGATTTCGATTTTTGTTAGTGTGCTTCGTTGGTATTTCGGGCGATTGATTTATATTTAAGGGTTTAGTGTGCATTGTGAGGAATCGGGCATATGGGTTTCTCCAAATCGGGTGATTCAAATTTTAGAATGTTGTGGGGACACTTCGGGTGATTTAGAATAGTTAGTGTGCTTGGGTGGTTCTCGGGCGAATTACAAATCGGGCGAACTAGAAATCGGGCGAGTGATCAATCACTATGTATGTGTCGTGAGAAATCGGGTGAAACGTACTTAGAATTTTGAAATAAAATTCCCAAGATATAGGTGAGGTCGGGCGGTCTCTATTTGGGAATGTCGGGTATTTCTAATTAGGTGAGTTTCGGGCGACCCCAAATCGAAGTCCTAAATCGGGCGATTTCCTTACCATGCCACGTGTCGAGTGGAGGTGAAATCGCCGAGTGTTTTTAAATCGGGTGAATCCCTTCCCAACCATTAAGAATGAGGCGTATGAGTATGTTTAGAGAATTCCAAATAAGTCATAGAAAGTGTTTAGCATTAGAATTTCCTTAGATACTTTAAGTACATGAATAAATAGGGTTGAAGAAATTCGTAGGTCGAAATTCTCACCTACAATACGTAACTCCCATGTATATAAATATGCTAAACATGTTCCATGCTCTATGTGATTTACATGATTTGTATGTACCGTGAAATGAGCTCATGTTACATATTTAATGTTTGGATATGATGATGTGTTTAAGGAGAATGCTGTGATTTAATCATGCTTTGGGTAAGGGCAGATTTGGGTTTAAATCGATTTCAAGGAATAAGTAACGTTGTAGTATGTTTAATGAACTTCGAATAAGTATAAGAAAGTATTTAGTACTAGAACCAAACCCTAAGGTGATTCGAGGAGATGAATAGATGGGGTTGAAATTATGGTTGGGTGTGTTGCTATTTTGGGACATAGTGAAACTTCGGGCAGCTCATTATTCATAGAGATTAGAATGGCTATTGGGTAGAAAATAGTTCTCGGGTCGTGAAATAAGTTTGCGGGCCATAGAAGCTTCGCCGAGATTAAGTTTCGGCCGATGATGAGAATTGTCGAAGTTAGAGGATTTTTATCGTTATTAACTTCCGGTCGATTTATGTCAGCTCAATGAGTTTTCGGTAAATGATGATTTATGTCAGCTACGTTGAATTTCTATTAATGAATTAAATAATATAATGTTGAAGGATTTAGGTATTCTAACCCTTTAAACTTTCGAGCCATTTAGGGTATCTCAAATCTTCGAATATTATAATGATTTCCAACCTAACAATATGCTTATGTTATTTTCTTGACTCATATGCTAGTTGATATGTGTGACGGAAGTGATACTAATTTGAGTTTTCATGACTTACGTAATTTCTCTTCATTTCAAATGAACTATGTGATGTTCTTCATGACCTTATGCAGATTAAATTTGAAATGTTGGATTGAATTATGTTAATTGTAAGTTGATGTTTATAGGGTGGTTGCCAAAATTAGAAGAAAGGTTGAAACCACTAAAGATTGACGGGGTTGAATCATTTTAGGATATGATTAGTTCTTGGACATAGGATGGATTAGGGGTATTTTATATATCTTCGTTACTTTAAGTAGTTTTCGCAAGGTAAGTAGGTTTCACGGGCTGAGTTAGAATTATGTGGGAGAATTGTTTCTAGGGAAATTAGGGAAATACTTGTTAGAAAATCTTGAGGAATTACTGTTGGTAAATCACAGTATGAGTGGAAATATTTTCTATGAAAATACTTACTCATGTATGAAATGTTGCATCTTTATTCGCACTACATAACATGTGCACGACATGTCAGTGTGAGAGAGGATGACCGTGTTGGCACGGTGACACCTTACGGTGTTAGCGCGAGGCGCATATGGGTTGATGTGACCGATGTTGGTCGTCGACTCGGAGTCGAGTTGAGGTTGGTACTAGTGCACCTGACGGTTGGTGCCGTCGAGACGGGTGGTTGGTGCCGCCCGGCTTTATGTGACCGGTTGGTGCCGGTATGATCAGTGGTTGGTGCCACTGATGACGGTTGGTGCCGTCGAGATAGGTGGTTGGTGCCGCCTAGCTCTATGTGACCGGTTGGTGCCGGTATGATCAGTGGTTGGTGCCGCTGATGACGGTTGGTGCCGTCGAGATGAGTGGTTGGTGCCGCTCGGACTCTACGGTTGGTGCCGTAGGTTCATTTATGAGGTGCATAGTCCGACCTAGGGCCCTGATATTGAGATAGGGTATATCGTGGGAACGAGCGTGCATTGCATCTTATCATGTGGTGAGGTGTCGGGAATCGGGATTGAGTGCACGCTGCATTTGCATGGATTCACCTACTGAGCATATCGCTCAGGCCTTTATGTGTTGTAGGTATGGATGAGTCCGGCGTCGATAGACGTCGCGTCTAAGGCAGGCTGGCGGCGGTGACTCCACGGGCTTTTGAGGGCGAGAGCGGTACATGGATGCGACCTGTGGAGCGGCTTTAGATATTTTGGATTTTTGGGGCTCCGGTCCGTGTAAAGATATCTTTTGTAAAACCACATTTTATGATATGTATATGTCTTTATTTAAAAAGTTTTTATTAAATGGGCTTTCCGCGGCTTTCGTTGCGGAAATCCGCCAAATATCTACATTAGAAAAGTAGGGTCGTTACAGGTGGTATCAGAGCTTCGGCTCTAGATTCTGAAGACTGTCCATGTATCGCCGCTCAAAAGCCTGGAGAACCAGCCCTGCCTGTAAGTTTTACGGTATGATGTGATTATATGCTTTTAACATGCGTTCTATATTCTGGTGACTGTAGAGAATAAGTGAGAAAATGCCGAGAACGCGTAGAGAATACGTAGGGGAGTCGAGTCGCAGAGACGAACCTGAGTCCCCGACCAATGAACGGGACGCTTTAGTTATGAGACTCACCGAGCTGATCCAACGGCAATCGGATCAGATTAGTGATCTTATCCGACATCACGGTTCATCCGAACGCCACCCACCTCCCCAGCCCGAGCGTGTAGAGATCATCGGGGAACGGTTTTGGAAGTTGAACCCTCCCACTTTTGAGGATTCCATCGATCCTACGGTGGCAGATGACTGGTTGTGTACTGTAGAGGACATGTTCCTATACAGTCGAGTCCCAGAAAATGAACGAGTACTCTGTGCTGTCTCGATGCTCCGAGGGAACGCCAGATTTTGGTGGGACACCGTCAAAATCTTGGAGGACCCAATAACCATGACGTGGGAAAGATTCAGGGAGCTATTTCGGGGAAAATATTTTACCACCCATGACCGAACTCGGAAAATGAACGAGTTCATCAATCTTAAGCAAGGCGAGAGGACAGTTGCAGAATATATCCGTAAGTTTGAGGAACTGTCGCGTTTTGCCCCGCATATGGTGGCGACCAACGAGCTAAAGGTAGAACGCTTTCAAGTAGGCCTCAAACCCGAAATTTACCGTGACGTTTGTATAGGCGGAGGTCGAGAGCTAGCATTTCCCCAAGTGGCGGAGCGAGCATTGATTGCAGAGCAAGCGGAGGCTAAGATCGTCGAAGCACAGGAGGCAAGGAAGAGAAAGGAGGGTCCACATGGCAACGGGGGCGAACGGAAGCGCCAAAACATCGGAATGGGCCCCAATAACAATCAGGGTAATCGCCTGAGGCGACCGATTAGGCAAGAGAAGCCAAGTGGGGAATTGACCCATGATCCTGCTCAAATTAGGAGACCCGCCCCACAGTGTCAGCAATGTGGGCGTTATCATTTTGGGATATGCTTCGGGACGTATCCGAATCCAAACCGCAAAATGCAATGTTTCCGATGTGGACGGTCGGGCCACTATGCCAAGAATTGTCGGGCAAACTTGCCACGAGACTTAGCCCCACCACAAGAACGACCACCATTGGTTCCCGCCCGTGTTTTTACGCTAACTAACGAGGCGGAGGCCAATCCTACTTTTCCCACGGGTACGTTCTCTATAATGTGCCCCTTTCCCATTAAGTTTAATCCCCATGGTTGAGGCAACACATCCAGATGTGTTGGCTAGTTGCTTGACATAGATAGGAATAAATCCTATCAGAGTGATGGAAATTGACCATAAGTACTAAGATATTACAGTGCACAATGGAAGCGTGGTGGGAATATAAAAATAGGTATGTTTTGAGGACATAGAAAATATATGGCTGAGTCTAGACATTGAGAAATTGCTGATCGTAGAAAGCTGGGTCACACGTTTAAATGTGTCACCTAAATTTTGTGCTGAAGATAGGAATAAATCATGCCTTAATAGGGTACAATAGATCAGATATAGGAGAAATCGTTGCCCGAGTTATCTGCTTCGGCATAATTTCGGGGACGAAATTCTTTTAAGGGGGGGAGGATGTAATACCCGCACATTTTAAGCGAGATTACTATTGATAAATGATAAGGAAAATACTAAGAATGAAATTCTCGAAAAATAGTCTTAAGAAATTTCGGGGATTTTATTCTGACTTTTGAACTAAAAATATTTCTGAACAAATATACTGAGAAACTGGTGGGTAAATAAGAAAAGTTGTACAAAATAAATTAAGGAATTATTTACGAAAGTTATACTTATTTTCGCATAAATAATAGTATCTTCAAGAAAGATATATGCGAGATTTAATAGCCAAATTCGACAAGAACTAACTTATACAAATGTGGGTATAATATTCAGGAAAACACAGCGTGAAATTTAAGCAAGGTGGAATTAACGAATATTCGGATAAAAGACATAGAAGTCGTCTTGTGGCGACAAGGTAGTAACATAACCAAATAATGTTTAGGACACAAACAAACAAATAGAATAACCCGTAAGCTTTAACATGGATTAGATTACTCCTCTACATGTGCGAATTAATGAAGTTGATCTCCGAACAAAATTGAATTTTCGGGAGAGAACTGAAAATTACGTTTGCGCCGAGAGGAGTTAAATAATATGGACCGAAATTGCTTAGAAAGCCCAAGAAATAAAAGGCCGAAATAATAGTAGAGCCCAAATAAAATTAATAAAAGTCCAATTTGAAATAAATAACTAATAAAAGAGATGGCCCAAAGGAAATTAATAAAAGCCCAAACTTTGGTTCAAGAGGAGATATTTTCCTTATTTTAAGGAGATCCAACGCATGAAACATGGCTCCCATTTCCCTAAGCTAAATCCTATACAAAATAATCATTTACCATTCCAAGAATTGTGGGATTTTACTTTGGAGCAAGGCAAGTCACGTGGGTTTCACTTCACATCAACACTTAAATCCCATGTGAAAACCAATACCCAAAAGCACACTTAAGACAACGAAAATTACAAAAGAGAAAAAGAAACAACACTCATTTGCAAAGCTTCAAAACAACGTGAATAGCAAAGGAAGAAAAGGGAAGAAAGCCAAAACCAAAGAAAGAAGAACCGAGCAAAGGAGGTAAGAAACCTAACTAGGACTTATAAGTCTTCAATAAATTATTAATACTTCACTTGGGTTGATTATTAGTTGAGGTTAGAGCAAAATAAGTGTCGGACGAAGCAAAAGACGTAGAGTTTCGACCTGCTCAGTTCGATTTTCAGCCTTGGAGGATAGGTAGGTGTATTCCTCACCTACAACACATAAAATGGGTTCAAGATTTCGAAATTTGGGTATTATGGCCATTGAAGTTTCGAAATGATGAACCTTGGCCTAATTGATTTTGATATCTACGTGATTAGTATTAGGTGTCATTCGTGAGGTTCGAGAATGGCAGATTTCCGACCATGATTGTTGAATTATACGTGTTTAACCTTGTTCGTAATGTTTGGAACCCTATATGGGCTTTTAGAGTAACTATACATGTTACATGCTTAGAAGATTTTCGGGCATATGATCGGGTTAGGGTGAATAGCTAAAGATTTCGATTTTTGTTAGTGTGCTTCGTTGGTATTTCGGGCGATTGATTTATATTTAAGGGTTTAGTGTGCATTGTGAGGAATCGGGCATATGGGTTTCTCCAAATCGGGTGATTCAAATTTTAGAATGTTGTGGGGACACTTCGGGTGATTTAGAATAGTTAGTGTGCTTGGGTGGTTCTCGGGCGAATTACAAATCGGGCGAACTAGAAATCGGGCGAGTGATCAATCACTATGTATGTGTCGTGAGAAATCGGGTGAAACGTACTTAGAATTTTGAAATAAAATTCCCAAGATATAGGTGAGGTCGGGCGGTCTCTATTTGGGAATGTCGGGTATTTCTAATTAGGTGAGTTTCGGGCGACCCCAAATCGAAGTCCTAAATCGGGCGATTTCCTTACCATGCCACGTGTCGAGTGGAGGTGAAATCGCCGAGTGTTTTTAAATCGGGTGAATCCCTTCCCAACGATTAAGAATGAGGCGTATGAGTATGTTTAGAGAATTCCAAATAAGTCATAGAAAGTGTTTAGCATTAGAATTTCCTTAGATACTTTAAGTACATGAATAAATAGGGTTGAAGAAATTCGTAGGTCGAAATTCTCACCTACAATACGTAACTCCCATGTATATAAATATGCTAAACATGTTCCATGCTCTATGTGATTTACATGATTTGTATGTACCGTGAAATGAGCTCATGTTACATATTTAATGTTTGGATATGATGATGTGTTTAAGGAGAATGCTGTGATTTAATCATGCTTTGGGTAAGGGCAGATTTGGGTTTAAATCGATTTCAAGGAATAAGTAACGTTGTAGTATGTTTAATGAACTTCGAATAAGTATAAGAAAGTATTTAGTACTAGAACCAAACCCTAAGGTGATTCGAGGAGATGAATAGATGGGGTTGAAATTATGGTTGGGTGTGTTGCTATTTTGGGACATAGTGAAACTTCGGGCAGCTCATTATTCATAGAGATTAGAATGGCTATTGGGTAGAAAATAGTTCTCGGGTCGTGAAATAAGTTTGCGGGCCATAGAAGCTTCGCCGAGATTAAGTTTCGGCCGATGATGAGAATTGTCGAAGTTAGAGGATTTTTATCGTTATTAACTTCCGGTCGATTTATGTCAGCTCAATGAGTTTTCGGTAAATGATGATTTATGTCAGCTACGTTGAATTTCTATTAATGAATTAAATAATATAATGTTGAAGGATTTAGGTATTCTAACCCTTTAAACTTTCGAGCCATTTAGGGTATCTCAAATCTTCGAATATTATAATGATTTCCAACCTAACAATATGCTTATGTTATTTTCTTGACTCATATGCTAGTTGATATGTGTGACGGAAGTGATACTAATTTGAGTTTTCATGACTTACGTAATTTCTCTTCATTTCAAATGAACTATGTGATGTTCTTCATGACCTTATGCAGATTAAATTTGAAATGTTGGATTGAATTATGTTAATTGTAAGTTGATGTTTATAGGGTGGTTGCCAAAATTAGAAGAAAGGTTGAAACCACTAAAGATTGACGGGGTTGAATTATTTTAGGATATGATTAGTTCTTGGACATAGGATGGATTAGGGGTATTTTATATATCTTCGTTACTTTAAGTAGTTTTCGCAAGGTAAGTAGGTTTCACGGGCTGAGTTAGAATTATGTGGGAGAATTGTTTCTAGGGAAATTAGGGAAATACTTGTTAGAAAATCTTGAGGAATTACTGTTGGTAAATCACAGTATGAGTGGAAATATTTTCTATGAAAATACTTACTCATGTATGAAATGTTGCATCTTTATTCGCACTACATAACATGTGCACGACATGTCAGTGTGAGAGAGGATGACCGTGTTGGCACGGTGACACCTTACGGTGTTAGCGCGAGGCGCATATGGGTAGATGTGACCGATGTTGGTCGTCGACTCGGAGTCGAGTTGAGGTTGGTACTAGTGCACCTGACGGTTGGTGCCGTCGAGACGGGTGGTTGGTGCCGCCCGGCTTTATGTGACCGGTTGGTGCCGGTATGATCAGTGGTTGGTGCCACTGATGACGGTTGGTGCCGTCGAGATAGGTGGTTGGTGCCGCCTAGCTCTATGTGACCGGTTGGTGCCGGTATGATCAGTGGTTGGTGCCGCTGATGACGGTTGGTGCCGTCGAGATGAGTGGTTGGTGCCGCTCGGACTCTACGGTTGGTGCCGTAGGTTCATTTGTGAGGTGCATAGTCCGACCTAGGGCCCTGATATTGAGATAGGGTATATCGTGGGAACGAGCGTGCATTGCATCTTATCATGTGGTGAGGTGTCGGGAATCGGGATTGAGTGCACGCTGCATTTGCATGGATTCACCTACTGAGCATATCGCTCAGGCCTTTATGTGTTGTAGGTATGGATGAGTCCGGCGTCGATAGACGTCGCGTCTAAGGCAGGCTGGCGGCGGTGACTCCACGGGCTTTTGAGGGCGAGAGCGGTACATGGATGCGACCTGTGGAGCGGCTTTAGATATTTTGGATTTTTGGGGCTCCGGTCCGTGTAAAGATATCTTTTGTAAAACCACATTTTATGATATGTATATGTTTTTATTTAAAAAGTTTTTATTAAATGGGCTTTCCGCGGCTTTCGTTGCGGAAATCCGCCAAATATCTACATTAGAAAAGTAGGGTCGTTACAACGACTTGCGCAAGCCAAGCGCATGCTCGTAGTTTCTGATAATGTTCCTCAGCTCTATCTGTTCTTCAATGGCTTCGAGGATTCTGGTCAGAAGTGGTTGCTCTATCACTAGCTTGCAATCTGGAAGCCTGGTCTCTTCACTGATCTCTTTCAATCTCCTCTTGATATTCCGCCTGATCATCTTGAGCGTCCCATCACAGAATTTGTTGACCTCAGTCCTTAGCACCAACCTAATCTTGTTGGCAATTGGATTGTGGTAGGTGATTCCTAAGACTGGGCCTACGTAGATGTGATTGTTGGGAAGCCCTTCGACCTCAGGTCCTTTCATGGGCAGAGCAGTCATGTTTGACCTTCTTCACGTTGCTCTCCAGAGCCATCTGAATGTCGTGTGCGGCAAAATACTTAACTTGGCGCACCATGAATCTATAGAGTCCCTCGAGTCCTTCCTTCTTGATGAAGCCTTGAGGATCTTTGTTCTTCTCTACATACAGCTGGTGGAGATTGTAGATCCCCCCAAGGTGTGGCAGATCGCTCTCTGTTAGCTCTTCTCGAGTTCTATCTATCCGCTCGATGAAACTTCAAGGATTTATCTCCTATTTGTCAATTACTTGGAGTCTACCACTCCAAAGATATTTCCAACTCCTATTTGCGTCTTCAGCTGACTTTTAGGAATCCCCAGTCTCTGATCGGGTCCAAGTTGGGTTAGCATGTAGAGGTAGTTCATCCTCTTTTGCTGTTCCCAGTGAGAGATACCTCTGAGCTTGAACTCATTCAACTTCTTAATATTGTCCGGTGAGATAAATTCATTCGTTCTCTGGGCTCACACTGGGGAAGTAAAGTATTTGCCCCTAAAGATCTCCTTGAAGCAATCCTAGGTCATTATTGGGTTTATATGGCCAAGATAGTGTCCCACCTGTGTCCTGCACGCCCTCTCAGTAGGAAGGCGGCGCATAAAACTTTCTCCTCTTCTGAAATTCTACTATAGTGAAACATGCTCTCTAATGTTCTTAACCAATCTTCCGCAGAAGTTGGGACAAGGGCATCCTCGAACGTCGCGATATTCAGCTTACGAAATCTCTCCCCTACTATTTCGACTCTCTCTGCTCGAGAAAGCCCACCACTCGACTGTCCGCCCGTGTTGCGCTGCTGAATCAGTTCTTGTATTTGAGTGGACTGTTAACGGACTAGTTCTGTAAGTTGTATAATCGCTGTGTTGCGATTATCGATGGGTGTCTCGGGTTCTTTACCTTTATTAGCACTTCCGCTACCCTCACCTCTCGTTCTACCCATCTTTATCTACCCTGTTAGTCCCTACGGCAAATAAATTATGCAACACAAACAAGAATTTACAGTAATAGAAAACTTACTAGCAAGGCTGCTTCCGCACTTTTGAGTGTGTGTACATGAACAGTCTACAGAACCTTCAACGGAAGCTCTGATACCACCTGTGGCACCCCGCCATCTACTTACCCTTTTTCTTACTAACTTATGTGACTAATAGTAGTGTAAAAGAATTAATACGCGAAAACGTTGGTAAAAATTTTCCTTTAATATAAAGGAATTCGTCCTGTACATGTCAAAATATTACTTCCAACCTAATTACATAGTATGGTTTCCTAACTGCAACAAAAGAAATCCTAACTTATGCCCCACGGCCGCATTCATGTACACACCATCCTCAAAAGTCGGTGGAAGCTTCAAAAGATAGCCTTGCTGACATAAGCAATTACGTATCGTGGTTGCGCGTACCTGCAACAGATAAACACATGGGATGAGCTATAAAGCTCAGTAAGTGGGACCGATGCATGCCTGGCACGTGTAACGTTTGCAAAGGCATCCGTGCCAATGCATTCAGACCCTAACAGGATCAAACTCAATCTCAATCTCTCAGGGTCCACGACTGACTTACTATGCACCATTTTCAGAGCTCAAATCCAATTAAGGACAAATGGTCCAGTAGTCCACAAAGAGTGACGAATCATAAAATACTAATGACGCATTTCGGCCCAATTCGCACTAGGATGCATGACGGTCCGCCATTCGGCCCGGGTACTTGATGTTCCGCGGACACTCACATTGGTAGCCCACTTCGAGGTCGCCAACACCAGAGATACTCCTGGTGTCGCTTCACCCTCGAATCGGCTCCTCCAGGTTGCACCTACCGCAATTCAGGACATTTGCCAAATAGTAAATATATTTCCGACGACGTATCAGGTCGTCATGGTGTCATAGAAGTAGTCCTGACTCAACTGTAAGTCGACATCAGATGCCTATATCGGCAAATATCTATTGCTTTCAAGCGACAATTATACCATGCATACGCTCGTCTCATAGTTCTCATGTATGCACGTGTCCATGCTCATGTGAACATATCGTCATACATAGCAAATAATTCACGTAACGTAATAACTCATAGAAACAGATAGCCACGTAATTCATGCTCGTACAAATGATTCATGTGTTGTAGTTGAAATTCCAACTTACCTGTCGTCCAAACCAAATGAGCTTACTGCTTCGGGACGTCCTCACTTCTCAACCCTTGGACAAAATATTGTAACATCAGTATCACAATTAAGCTAGATAGCTACGTTGAACTAATTTATTTTGGTGATAATAAGTTACTAAAAAAATCCTTAATCGCTCGATTCTACTTTAAGTTAGATCACTCGTCCGATTCCTACAATTTAAATCTCATATATACATATATATATATTGTATTCTTGTGGCCGATTCATCATGTGTTATATAGCCTACTTTCGCCGAGTTGCTAAAAGCCAATCGTCCGATTCCTTTCAAGCTCAAGGCTTAGTTTGTTCGATCATCTTAGTTCCAATTGTCTGATTTGATCATCCCTTTCACTTTCGCGGTTGAAGATTCGCCCGATTGTATTATACATGAGAATAAGGTTCGCCCGATTTTATGCAAATTCACTTTCAATCGATTCTTCACACATTGAGGTTTTACTTTTGCCGATTGTTATTATTATCTTCCAATCGCCCGATTTGTGGTGTCTCTAAACCAAATCACCGAGTTCCATCCCTTTTGAATCGCCCGATTCTAGTTTGGGATATACATCTTCCATTCGGTCGATTCTCTTATGGGGTAATCGTTGCGTCAATCGCTCGATTTAACCATACATCATCCTTACATTCGCCGAGATTTATCATGCATGGGAGATTGCTTTCGCCCGATTCATGACACCTCCAACATTCGATCGATTGTAGAATCTTCAAATCGTTCGATTCATCAATAATTCCAAAGCATTCGGCCGAGTTGTGCATTCCACATTCTTCCGATTTAAAATATTTTAAAAAAACTAAAACTGCCGAGGGTTACTTAGTAAAATATTTAAAGTATTAGATAACTCTAGTTTCGATCAAAACCCTAAGTAAACTTCAATTCGCTCGATTCATGTAATCTACTTCGTTCGATTGAAAATTACTTTGAAGCTGCCTCCTTCTCCTTAAATCTAATTTCTAACTTATTAAATCTTCTAAACGTGACATACATAGTTCTAAGCTGCCCTGTTAGCATGATCTGCACATGAACCCTAATTTCAGCAACTAACCTAAAATCGAAACCCTTCTTAGAAATTATCTTAAACTAGGAAAATAATACATCTTAATCCCCCTCTTTATCCTTTTGATTCTTAGGTTTTGAAGTTTTTAAACATATGAAATTATATATATACATAAAACTCACTGTTAGAAATCGTGAATCAAGAATTCAGATTAAACAGTTTTGGTGATTGTCCAAACTTGACTAAGTATACCGGTTAGAAGAAGACTAAAAGACCGGATATCAGTCAGAAGGTGATTGTCCAAACTTGATTAAGTATACCGGTTAGAAGAAGACTAAAAGACCGAATATCAGTCAGAAGGTGATTGTCCAAACTTGATTAAGTATACCGGTTAGGAGAAGACTAAAAGACCGGATGCCAGCAGCAGATCGCATGTGTGCAAAAGACCGGATATCAGTCAGAAGGACATAAGACTGATATTAGTTAGAAGGTCACAAACGTGCCTAAAACCGAAATACATATACCGGACCTGCCATGAGCAAAGACCAGAACTCAGATATCGGACCAATAAGTGCCAAGACCGGAGCTCAGTTACCAAACGTGCCACGTGTACAAAGATTCAAGTTTACTCAAGGTGGGATAATAAAAACCTCTGATGAAGCTTTTAATGCAAGGCTTCCATGGGGAGCCACGTCGAAGTCAAGCCAAGCTTAAAGTGGAAAAAGCAAATGGGACAGTATGAACTGCAGCCAAGACCGGACAATACCCATTTTGGGTAAAGTGCATTTAATGCACAGTCCGGCACTTGGAGCCATTTCACAACGGTCTTCTTCATCAAAGAACAAGTATGTATATCATAAAGAGACATTGAAGAAGGTACGACACTCAACCACGAGAAATCAAAAAGACAAGATTCAAAAACAAAGCGAGTAATTAGAAAGTGTTGTCCTCACTGTACGATAACCGGTTTGGTTAAGTAAGTGAGTTATTGTTTTTCCGACGGACTGTAAAAAGCTGTTGAAGTAGGTGGATTGTATTTTACGACTGCCTAGGGATTCACTAGATAAGGCTGAGGGCAGCCGGGTAGGTTGTACTGTGAGTGTATAACTGAAGTCTAGTGAACCTTCCTCGCGAGGAAGAAGGGGAGTCGTAGGAGATTTAACTCCGAACTTCCAGAAACAAACTGGTACTTTTTGTTCACACACACACTAACACATCACATCATTTATCGGTTTTGATTCATAACCGACCTATAAGTTTTCGCACATAACACACAGAGAAAAATCAATTACCGGTATTAGCCCTAACTGGTTAACTACCAAAAAGGCGTCAAGCGTTTATTCACCCTCCTCTAAACGCGTAAACCGATCCTAACAAGTGGTATCAGAGCAGGTTTGCTTGATATTTCTCTTACACTAACCATGACTTTATCAGATCAGCTTCTTATGTTTAGCAGGGAAAATTTTCTTGAGTGGAAAATAAGGTTGATGACCTACCTCTATGCCCAAGATGATGAAATGATTGATGTGTTGGAAAATGGACCGTTCGTGTTCAACAAGGTCAACGTACAACATGCCGTCTATCCTAACGATTCAAGAGAAGTTCCGAAAGAAAGATACGAGCTGTCAGCAGAAGAAAGACGAAAGGCAAATCTTGATAATATTGCCAAAAATATTATATTCAAGAATCTGGATATAGAAATATTCAGACAAGTTATTACGGGCAAGACTGCTAAGGAAATATGGATCAAGTTAGGTCAACTTGGCGAAAACCAAGAAAACTACGAGCTCAAGGAAAATCCAGTAAAAGCACTGGAAGATGGAGAATCACTCACTATGACACAGGTTAAGCAAGGTGAACTAAACGATAGTGCTAACACTTGCTTTAAATATGATAGGACCGGATTCAAAACTGATAATGACTCCAAAGAGGAGACAAACCAACACCTAAGGAGAAAGAAGGCACAAATCTCTACGACTAATAAGGACACCTACAGATGGGATGATACAGATTCCGATGAGTCAAGCTCTGAGAATGAACCGAGCAACCACGGAAGTGAACCAGAGCTTATATGCCTGATGGGAGATCAATCAGATCCAGAAAATAAGTTCACCTATGAAGAAGTTCTAGATGCTCTTCAGAACATGGCTGATGAGTACTGGAAACTAAACGAGAAGTTAAAAGTGGCAAAAAAGGGAAAGGCCCCAGCGCAAGAAGATACCGAATCTCTTTTTGAAAGAATCATTCATCTAGAGGAAGAAAACCTCAAACTAAGGGAGGCAGCTGAAAAGAATGGCTCAGAAAACAAAAAGTTATCCGCCTTGGTCCAGTCATGGACTAAGTCAACAGAGACATTTCGATGTCTTCAAGGATCCTTAAGGGATGCTGGTGACCGAACCGGACTTGGATTCAGCGAAATAGTTAACGTCGATGAGGCAACGACATCCACACAACCAACTACCTCAAAGGTAATCAACTTTGTTCGTCCCATAAATCATAACCCAGTCTCTGTTGTTCCTATGAACAGGTCTAAGGAAACTGGAGTGAGACATAGCTACAATCCCTCGATGTCCTACACAAGGACAGCACCTCAGGCAGTAAGGGGGAATAACGTGAAAAATACTTCACAAAAAGGAAAACCCCAACAATCAAGGGCGAATACCGTAGCGAACAACGATCCACGAAGAAGAAGACCTCAACAATCAAGGGGAACGCTCACGATACAAAACCGAAGACACAAGGTTACAGAAGACCTAAAAACCGGTCTCAGAACAGGAATAATAAATATAGATATCTTATTGATCCTATAACCGGTGGACACATTAGGATAATCCAAGTATGGATACCTAAGGTACTAATCTCTGACCGGACCCAAAAAGGTTTGGGTACCAAGGACTTTGTTCTTGCAGGAATGATTGCAGGAACTCAACCAGTTCTGCTGATTACTAGATAGCCGATGCTGTCGGCACATGCCCAGGGAGAAAAGGACTCTCGCTGAGATCGAACCATGTGCCAAGCTAACATTTACCTTTAAGATAGGTATCAAGGTAAAGATGTAAAGATAATTAGACCGTCTTACTAAAACTAAAGTATAACTATGCTAACCGGATGAGGAACCAACAAGACCGACAATCAGAACTGGTATAAGCAAGAGCTTACAGTTCAATAAGGTTGGTTACCGGTGAATCCATAAAATAAATAATAAATCATCTAAGACCCTAAATCTTCCTACAATTAATTGGAAACAAACTCGTTAACGATCCACCTTCATCACCAGTATGCATGAAGGGAAAGTGGATCAAAACTGTCCTCTCTAAACCTTGCACTAATGTTATATTTTGAGGACCATAGCATGTGCTGTGAGTCACCTACTAGCAGACAAGTTTAGGTAATGGTGCAGCAAAGAAAGAGAATCGGATAATTGACAAGAGCAAAACAGATGATCAAAATATCAAAGCAACAGCAATCAGCCAAGACACCAGAAAAGAAGTTCCGAACTGGGAAAATCAAGCAATATAGGAATCAACCGGTTTCGAAAGCACGCTATCTACCTAAAAGAAACCGGCGCAGTGTATCACAAGCAGCTCACACCTAAAGGAGTCAACTGAGGGGGAACGCTTCAAGTGGAAGGAAGAAGTATTCTCAGAAAACGAAACAGTCTTCAAAGGATGATCAATGCAAGAAAGGAAATCAGCCTGGCGACTGGTGGGAACAACTGTTGGAGATACAAACTAAGGGGGAATTCATCAGAAGAAACTGAATCAGTCTTGAGATCAACTAAGTTCGGAAGCCTTCTTCAAAACCGGCAGTTCACACCAGAGGAGACAACTAAGGTGAAACGACTCAAAAATACAACCATGCAGGGTTGAAGTACTCTCTGAAGATGAAACCGTCCTCAGAAGGTGCAATACAGGGAATGTGTGGAAGATTTATCCAGCTCTTGGAATTCAAGTATATAAAGGGCAATCAGTTTAGAAAATAACCACAGTTCCAGATAAATGGTATCAGGAAGCTCTACATGGAGATTGTTTCTCAGCAGACTAAATGCTGAATATAGATTCAGATCCTAAAGAAGCAAAATCAGTCAGGAAGTCAACAAACATAGATCAACAAGCAAGTGTTTAGAAGACTAGAAATCGGAAATAAGACGGAAGTTTCAACTCTAAGAGGCAATAGAGCGGAAGTATCAAGGCTTTCAAACCGGCACATCACTTAAAGATAATCGAAGGCAGTACAATCAAGGAGAGACTGGATATGGGAACGACAAACCGTCAAACTACGAATAACTACACCAGACCGTGTCTCAAAGCAAAATCTACCCTCTTTCTAAATGTCTGACTTATCTTAAAGTCCCTCTGAAACCGGAACTATTTTTGACCAGTGGATAAACATATAATTCTTACTGGCCATATATAGACCGAGGCTCTTCGATAACTGCGCCTCATCAATGCACATATTATTGGGCTTGATACAGCTGGCTTTGAAGCTTGCAGGTTATTTAAGAAGGTGAATAGTCATGTCATCAACGAATCTCTGTCACCAGACAAGACATAAAGTTCCGACGCACTGAAAAGAAGATAAGCATGGCCTAGAATACTGTGCACCCATGACACAAATCGACAGGAATTCTTCGGCTATTTAAAGACCATAGAAGGAAACCGTAGGGAGTGGGCGAATAGGTTGAACGATGCACTTTGGGCATATAGGACTGAATATAAAACACATATAGGCACTACACCGTATAGATTAGTCTATGGGAAGGTGTGCCACGTCCCCGTAGAAATCGAGCATAGGGCCTACTGGGCAATGAAGTCCTTGAATCTTGATTTGAGGAACGCCGGCGAAAAGCGGCAACTCCAAATTAACGAGTTAGATGAATGGCGTTTATCGGCTTACGATAACGCCCGCATGTATAAAGAGCGCGCCAAAGCCTATCATGATAAAAATATTATGCAAAGACGAGAGTTCAGGAAGGGGACCAAGTCCTTTTTTTTAACACTCGCCTTAGGCTCTTTCTTATCAAACTCAGATCACGTTGGTCAGGACCGTTCACTGTTACCCGTGTTTTCCCTTATGGTACTGTTGAGATTTCAGGTATGGAGCAGGGTACTTTCAAGGTGAACGGCCACAGGTTGAAGCACTATCACGCATGCCAGGAAGACGCGAGCGAAAAAGAGGTGCTATACCTGGACTTCCTGACTTGAGCGCACGAAAAGACGTCCAGCTAAAGTCGGTAAAGCAAGCGCTTCTTGGGAGGCAACTCAGGTATTTTCATCTATGTTTTAGGAACTAGCTAAGTTCAAAAAAAAAAATCGGTCACGGCCTCGTCCTTAAGGACTCATGGCCGTGACGTCCTGACCTGCGCACACTGTCCATCGTCACGGCCTGAGGCTTAAGCCATCACGGCCGTGACCACTCTAGGTGAACACACTGTCTGCTGTCACGGCCCGATGCTTATGCGTCACGGCCGTGACCTGTGAGGGACGAAAAAATGATTAATATAAAAAAACTGTCACGGCGTGGGACTTACACGTCACGGCCGTCACGTTGGGCTGTGGCCTTCTCTGCCTGTTGTCACAGTCAGAGACTTATGTCTCACCGCTGTGACGGGCGCGGGATTTAAAAAAAAAGAAAATTATTTTCTCTCCCAATTTCTTCATCTCTCTCTCTACTTCTCCCTTTCTCTTTCACTCTCTCCCTCTTTCTCCCTCTCGTCTCTCTCTCTCGCGACCCCTCCTCTTCCACTACCAACTAGGGGTGAGCAAAACCGGATATCCAGATTTTCGGATATCCGATATCCGGATTTTCGGATATCGAAAAATGATATCCGTATCCGGTCCGGTTTTAAACGGATATCCGAATATCGGATATCCGCTTTATTCGGTTATTTAAACCGGATATCCGCATCCGGTTTTCAAATTTATTCTTCTTGTATTTTTTTATTATTTTCTTTGAAAATCGCTTTTTTTATTTCTTATCAACATAAAAAAATATATTTTTCCTTATAAGAATTTCTACACATAATTCACACAATATGTGAATTTATGATTCAAAATTACATAAAAAATAATAAACACAGTACCACAAATTGACATTAATTTTTTAACTTGCATCTCGATGTGTTTATCTTTTTTTTTTTCAATCTCTAACAAAGTTTTTTGCAATAATAAAAGAATATATATTTAAATATTCTACTTTGAGGATTTTATTTTCCTTTTTGGACCTTCATTTTTTTATTTTTTATTATTATTTTTAAATAAAAAAATCGGATACCGGATATCCGAATTTTTGAAAATCACTATCCGTATCCGATCCGGTTTAGTTTAAAATAAATCGGATCGAATATCCGATCCGGTTTTTAAAACTGGATATCCGTTTTTTCGGGTTTTGAAAATCGGATACCGGATCGGAATCCGGTTTTCGGATATTTTTGCTCAGCCCTACTACCAACACCCAAAAATCACCACTCATACCACCGCCACGGACGCCGCAGCCGTCTCCTCTGGCATGACCCACCAACACACGCATCACTTACTTTAAATTGGTAAAGGCCAAAGGTACGAATTTTCAACCCTATTTTGCTTAATTTGGGGCTTTCCCCGAATTCGACATTTCTTGGGGTATAAAGCTGCTTTATTGTGTCAATTACGTATTATGAATGCTATGGGTATGCTCAATTCGTTGAAATCCACCACAAATTTGAATTTTATGACGAAGAACCCTAAGCTTCGAATTGGGGATTTTCGAAATTGGGTCTTATTTGTTGTTTCTCTTGCTCTTTTATTGGTAGAATACATGCTAGGAGCACTTTGGGTATGCTTAATTACGTGATTTGATGTTGAATTTCGAAATTTCTACGAAGAACCCTAATCTCGAATTTGGAGCTTTTTTTTTAAATTGAGCTCAATTTCGTGTTCTTCATGCTATGTTTGATGATATACATGCTAATAACACATTGGGTATGCTTAATTCGTTGATTTGGTGCATTAATCTTGAATTTTGGGAATGAGAAACCCTAATTGTGAAATTGGGGATTGTTGGAAAGATCTATCGAGATTTGTTGCTGTGATTGTGTTAGCTAGGGTTGAACTATCCTATGCATCTTGTGGGTATGTGGTTGTTCAAATTTTGGACTTGATATGCTTATCCCGACTTGCCCGTTACGTGTTCGACCAAATGCTTCTTTGAGCTTTTCAAGGGTCATTGAATTATGATATATCTTTGTTGCTGTTTTTGGTCGAGTTGAGCTGTCTTCATACTATTATTTCTTTGAGCTCACATCGTTTTTCTAGGTACTATGGGTAAAAGCCGCTCCACAGCTCAGCGTGACCCCGCCTCGCGTTCGCCCGTTCGTCAAAGGCGACGTGGACCCCCGCCGACATTGCTAGAAGCCATGGGTCAGTTCATCGAGGACACTCAGACGGCCCGGTACAACAAGATGAAGGCCATGGAGTTCATCTCCATGGACCAAATCGATCACGATACGCTGGCGAAGCACAACATCGACCAGTAAGTCGGCCAGTACCTCTGACTCAGCGGATTGGGGACATTCTTCAACATCGACGAACCGGCATACAAGGAACTCACCTTGGAGTTCCTTGCCACCTTCTCCCACGAGGAATACGGTGGCCGAACGGTCAACTTCCGCGCATTCAACGAAGACCATGCAGTCAACATCGACGACTTCTGCCGTGCACTTGGAGCCCCAATACCATTTTTCTGCCACGACGGACCATTCCCGGACCTGCACTACACGCTCTACTTTCAGCAACCGGGAGGTCGACTGGCTTGCTGGGCCGACATCGCTCGACCAGGCGAGCCAGAATACAGCCCGAAGACCTCGAAGGCGACTGCGCTCCGGAGCCCAGGACTGCGCTACATCCACCGCCTCCTGACGACCTCGCTCACACCGAGGGGCGACTCGCACGGAGCAATCACGCCCTGCGACCTTTTCTACCTGGTTAAGATGCAGCGAGGTGATCGGGTCCATTTGAGAATGGCACTGGCCCACGCTTTCAGTGCTCAGGCGGAAGCAAGAAGCCATGGCAAGATCGCCGTGAGATCACTCATCACGAAAGTCGTCCGGGGACTACGCATGTGGCTAGCGAATGCACCCGCGATGGAGGTAATCGGCGGGCGCAACCCCTTGAATGAGGAGATGCTGATAAAAATGAAGATGCTTGTGAAGGCGCCCACCTGGACTCGTGCGACCAAGGTGTACAGACGGACCACGTCGTCCCCGCCAGACGGACCACGTCGTCCCCGCCGACCAGCTCTACCTCGAGGGCCCTTACCCGGTGGAGACAGACACGACTGCAAGGCCTTCCTATTCCTCCGGCTACCATCAGGGCAAGTCATCCGGCGTCGCCCCCTACGCGTCGACAGTGGACCTCGAAGCACTGTGCCAGGACATGATGCGCATGAACGCCGACGCGCTGCAACGGGACGAAGAAGCCCGGCGATATAACGAAGAGACTCGGCGCCGACAGGAAGAATACGAGCGCCGGAACGAGGAAGCCCACCGTAGGTACCAAGAAGAGCTCGAGCACTATAACCAGGCCCTACAAGCCATGAACACGACGCTCAAGTTTTCACAGCAGTCGATGTCCTTTCTTCGCCCGAGGCCACCCTCGCCGCCGCCGCCACCTTAGTAGTGACTTTCCCCTTCTTTTCTACAGACATTTCGTTAGCTTGAGTGGTCGCGTGTGTTTATGATTATTTTGTTTCTAACCTTGATGCTTATAACTATGTTTATAGTTAATCTATGACGATTCTACTTTCTACGTCTAATTTTCTCTTTAGCTAGGCCAGGATACGCATAACGAGTTACTACACGACCTTCACGCGTTCAGTCACGACTCCTTCATGACAACGTCACTTATTCGTCAGGGCAGTCCCGTTCTTTTTACTTTTTCCCCTTCCTTTTATCCTTTTTACGTTGAGGATAACGTAGGTCTTAAGTGTGGGGAGGGGAATTTAGGTTGAGAATTTACGTGAAATAAATTTTTTATGACGTGTCCATGAGCTATAAATTTCGTTGGAAAGACATGAATTATTGAACTCGGGCATGATTTCTTTGCGCTTATCTCGAGTTGAATTGCATGACATGAAATTTTGTGGGCAATTAGGATATGCATGATTGATTGAATAGTGTCTGCTTGAATAGATATAGCGCTGCTTTGAGAGATTCGTACACATGACCCTTTCTCGTTGTGAGAGTTTGAGCCTGACGAGCTTATGCTCATTTTTTATTGTGCGACGTGCCTAGTCTAGTCTCTCTTTAGAACTTGCTTGCCTGATACGTGTTGACACTATTTCTTGTGCCTTAGGATGAAAATGATGAGGGCATTAAGAATTAAGTCCATGACCAAATTTCCCTACCATGACTAATCCCCTTAGTTAGACACGTTGAGCCTGATCTTATTCGTTTGCTTACCTCGTAAATTAGAAAAGCCACTGACCCGAATAAGCCTCCAGAGATTATATGAACCTGAGTTGATTAGAATAGAGTAGAAGTCGAACTTGAGAGTTACTGTGTCAACGTCTGATTTAATGTTCTTCTCTGCTACTCGTGAAATAACTCGATCCTACTTGACCATTTTCTGAAATGACCCGGTCCCTTTCATAAGCATGCCCACAACCCTTTGGCAAGATATAGGTATTGGTAATAAGTATCCCTAGGTACACGGCATTCGCTGTGACGATGTATTCTTTGCGACAAAAGCCAAACCTTGATGTTTTTAGGGAATAAGGGCAGTGCACCAAAGTAGAGCGTAATTAAGGTGAAAGGGCAGAAAATGAAAGGGGACTGAGTTGAGAGGGTCGTAGAAAAGTCTGGGATTTCAGAGCGAGAATGTTGAGTCATATGTTGGAGCATGTGACTTGCAAATTGATCATGCTATGTTCTTTGAATTTTCGCTTATGCGTCCTAGCTTTAAGATTACGTGTGCAGTATCTATGCTTGTCAAGTCAGTATTATTTGACCCGTTCGACCCGAAAAGACCCTCAGATTTATGCTTACCACTCTAAGTAGTAGATATGTGATTAGCTTGCAAGCCTATGGTAGTGGTGAGACTAGTGCACGAATTGAGCGACTCACTATATGCTAGCCTATACACTGAGGGAGTTTGAGCAAATCCCTGTGAGGTATGAGTCTCGATTGGCAGTGCGAAAGAAGTTTAGGCAACAGGTGCAGGTCATTAGTGTAATGTCCATGATTGTTTGCTTGACTTCGTTTCGTGCTTTCTATCTTTGATAATAAATTGTGAACAATCGTGCCGTTATCTTGATTTGATGCCTTATCTGACTCCTAATTTACTTGAGGACAAGCAAATGCTTAAGTGTGGGGAGGTTTGATAAACGCATTTCACTGCGTTTATCGTAGTATTTAATTGGGGTATAATAGAGCTCTAGCAATCAATTTATGCATTTATTATCCATATTTACACTTATATTGATATTGAAGGAGCTTAGGACGAGTTTCGGGCAAAAAGGAGCGAAAACGAAGCAAAACGGCGCAAAGACAATAAACACTGTCATGTGTCACGACCGTGACACCTTGTGCACGTGGCCGTGACAGTCATCAGAGACCAAAGCCTGTAGACGTCACGACCGTGAAGCCTAAACCACCTGCCGTGACTCGCGACAGAAAGGAGAGAAGACTCACTGCCCATGGTCACGGCCGTGACATGTGGTACTCCAAACCGTGATGTGGGGCAGAGAGTTGGACCAACGATGGTCATGGCCGTGACACTCAATACGATGGTCACGGCCGTGACACTCAATGCCTTTGGCCGTGACCTATCGCAGAAAGATACGCGATCGAGTCGGTGATGGTCACGGCCGTGACGGCTCATGTCCCAGGCCGTGACCGTTACGAAAATTCTTATAAAAGCCCGAATTCAACTCAGAAAGAGGGGATACCTACCAGATATCAACCCTAAATCCTCCAGAGACGAAAGAGAGCCAAAAAGAAGAGGGAAACACGTCCCGGAGCGCAAGAGACGGATTAACGACGAATTCCACGCAGAATTTAACGAAGAACGAAGATCCTTCCACGAGACCATCTCGGATCCATCAGTAAGAAAGATCATGAGTTCTTCGCCTTTATTTCCTAATTCTTTCGTTGTTTTCCCGTTTACTATGAGTAGCTAAATTCCCTATGTGTTTGGGATTAGATGAACGCTAGGTTTATTCATATTTAAGACATATGTTTATCGTGACTCGTGTTATGACTATTTATCTATCTATGAATTTATTTCATCGCTTTAATATGTCTATGTGTTAAAGTGATCGTGTGGAAAATTGTTTAGGGCGACAGCTAAACAACGATTAGGCCGTTCATAGTAGATAGGATTCGAGTATAGAGTGAAAGCAAATACTCGATCCTCGCCGTTAGTAACTACTGAATTTTAGATCCCCGCGAGCATTTAGGGCGACAGCAAACTCGAGAGCAGGTCGAAAATTACTGCGATCTAGTCAGAATCACGTAGGAGCCATAATTCATTGGCTTAGCCGATAGAACCTAGCGGGATTCGAATCTCGAGCACATCTCTATTATCTGAAAGTTCTCATATCAGTTAGGCATGTTCTTTGAGTCTCTAGTTGATTAAGGAGCGATTTGTTAGGTTGATTCGTAAAACAATCTGCGTATTTTATTTAGGCTAGATATCGAGTCCGTAGGTCACTACTAGTACTCAGTTCATTAGGTATTAATTTTATATTATCACTTGTCGCACTGGCAAATCATATTAGCACACCACATGTCGATTAATAAAGAAGGAAGGACTCGAGGGGCTCTATCGGTTTATGATGCGCCAGGTCAAGTACCATGCTGCACACGACCTTCAGATGGCTCTAGAGAGCGATACGAAGAAGGTCAACATGTGTTACGAATATGCCCCCGAATGCTATACGAGGATTAGATTGTATAGAGCATTAGATTATTTATCAATCGACCTTTTGTGTAATAAGAAATTTTCGTGTGTTTAATGAAAGGCATTGTTTGTTTATTGGATATAAAAGTTCTTTACTTAGCATTCGGTAAAGCAATAAATGAACAAATCCAAATGTGTCGAGTTGAGTCACTGTTCTCGATGGGTACGGGAGAGGAAGGCACCAGTGGACTCTAAACCTTGAACGTTAAAAGTCCGTAAGCCTAAGGCTCCAGTTAGATGCTGGATAACCGATCACGGCTTATTTGTCGATGGCCTATCGTGTGCCGATATCCCGTTTGGAAGCGGAGGTCTGACTTGTGATACAAATCAGGGATTGAATCATTTCATGGACACTGACTCACGGGTCGTACGATCAAACATGGCTTATTACTCAAGGAGTGTCAATGACCGACTACAACACTATAGTATTCTACGTGAACCTTAGATCGAAAGGGGCTTTGACTGAGTTGACTTCGAAGTCTCGACTGTCACTGGTTCCCCTCGACCCGATTTGCTGTTGCATGGTTCAACGGGCTAGATGTTGTCTTGATGACGATTTGTGATTGCCGGACTTAGACCGCCGAGTACGGATTCACAGTCTTGCAAGTAATTGTGATAAGTGTCATATAAGGACCGCGACGAGAAATTACGAAATCCATGGCAAAGGTATTGAACTAACTCATATGAGACATAAAGGGTAGTTTGGTAATTTGCCTCGTCTTCGTTTTATCATAGAATCGAGTTTAGTGAGTTTGACATAGACCATGGCTCTCACTTGACTGGAACACAGCTGAAGGGTTTATACGTAGCATTGTTATCTATAGTGAGGTTCTGGAATAAAGGCTGGGTCGAAATTCGCACTCGAATCGGGTTACGGTCCGGTATTACGTGATTTGCTAGGTAACTACCGGACTCTTGGATTCCTCCCTTGCCGATTGATTCGAACCTAGAGAGTCGGGCTTAAAAAGGATCATCAACGTGTATTGATAAGGAGAGAAAGGTTTTTGGGCCTTAACGGGCCTTGGGCCGTTGGGCCACGCCATAAATGGGCCTCGGGCCATTTATTGGATCGAAATTGGACTGAAACTAACTTTAAGACTTGAGCTTCGCCAAGTTTTTAATGTGCTTGAGGATAAAATTGGATTTCACCTTAAGCTAATTTCGAAATATGCCTTTGAGGATATTTTTGGAATTTGCATATCTGATATAATAGATATGGAATAAAATATTTGGAATATTATTTATTTAAATTTCGGATTAATTTCGAATTTTATACCATATTTAGATATACTTAGTTTGACTTGGTATTTAAGTTAGTTTTCTAATAATGGCAAGTTTCCTTAAGTTCGGATTTGGAATTCAAAAGAGAGTAAGATGTGGCAAAAATCTCTCACACTTTATGGACTTAGAAATCGAAATCCAAGCCTTTAAATAGGCTAAATTTCGTGCTCCATATGTATAGAAGAAGTGATTTTTTAAATCAACAAAAGACACAAAACACATACCTGCGCACACTTTTCTCCCACGCGACGGCTCTGTTCTCTCTAGCCATCTTTAGAGAACTGATTCTGTGGTACACTGCGAGGTCGGGATAACGATCTAGTGCCATCCACCACCATCGACGAAGTCTTGAAGAAAAGGATGAGGAGCTGCCACTCGCTTCAACTGGTAATTCTCTACGGGTTTGACCCGCCCTATTACATGTCTATGTGTTACTATTCTGATCCGAGCTACGAGGGCAATCGGGAAAACCGGAAAATTTTGGTTCCGCACCGTACACAGGGACGTGGCATCTCCGGGAGACACGGGGTAACCCAATAGTGGTATCAGTGCGGGAGCTTGTGATCAGAATCATAACGTGTTTACATTGAACGAGGCGCGTGGGAGAGGATCGAAATCCAACGCGGTTTGACCAGCGTGGGGCTAATTGATGCGTCGATTGCCATCCCACGGCCACCACCTCGTGCGGCGTAGCCGACGAGGCATCCACTGCAAGACCGGAATGCGGGCAGCCATGGGCGGCGGCGCAATCCGGCAGCGACTGCGCGCTCGTACCATCGGGTTGCTCGGAGCAGGCCCGATCAGCTGTGAGCTCTAGGTCCGGCACCGACCATGGTTGCTCTGGCGCTGTTCCAAGGTGGTGCCGCCGCGTCGAGCGGCAGCGACGACAACAGATCAGCCGCGGCCAAATTCTGCACGAGTTGAAATCGCGCGTTGCACGCGGCGCGTTGCCGCCCGGTTCCGGTTTTGGCCAGGGCTCTACGCCGGTGGCATGCTCCGTTGTGGCTCTCCGACGTGTTTTGACGGCTGAGCGGTTTGAGTCGCGGCAGCTGTGTTAGGGCTTCACGCTCAAAGCCTTAACAGGCATTTTAAGGGGCTTGGCCCGTTTAAAGCCCAATTTTCGTTTCTTTTTAAAATCACATAATTGTCAACGTGCTTGCTATGAATGTGATTTAAGGCGCACTTGCGGGTTTAGGAATTTTGCTTCCAGGTCATTTGTTAAGGGTTACGTCCCCCCGGGTTGTATTTGTTTTATACGGGTTGTTCGGGCTTATGATCCCCCGCGTGTTGTAATTTACCGTTTTATTAGATTAGCCTAAATACGAACGTGAGGGCCCATTTCACGGTTGACAACCCCCCGGCGGGGACAAGGTGGTGGCTGTTCGGTGACTTTGAGGTCGTTCAAGTGACGAAGGACGTTTGAAGACTTCAAACCTGTGTGACGACCCGAGGTTTTTTGAATACGCATGTAATAGGGATACACTATAAATAACCCGCTTCTGTTGTCTTGTTTATCTTCCTAGGGTTAATTTATTACCTACATGCATGTTGGTTTTGTGAGTGATATGCATGTTCAATGTGCTCTTATGTGAGACGGTTTATTCTCCCGTTTGATAAATACTAAGTGGGTAAAGGAGTTGAATTCCTGTCTTCTATCATGTTGGAGATGTCTAGCATTGGGGAGTTTTTCGATTGTTCCGAGTAAGTTGGCGTCCTATATCCCTCCCCAATGTTAGCGTCTCGGGTGCGTCCTATATCCCGCTCCAAGTTGGCGTCCCATATCTCGTCATAGCAGTCCGCCCCCACGAAGCGTATGGCAGCAAGGGGCGATACATTCTGTGCGATCTGAGCATAAGTTGATAGGTCACACTTAGGCAGTTATACCCAATGAGCAAGGTTAGCTGTGAGGGTCAATGACTAAGACATAGATAGTTGAAACTCTTATTGGATAAGTTCACGTTTGACGTGACTTTGATAAGATTAGATGAGCCAAATATTGCTAAAGGCTGCGCGAATCTAGTTGAGTCGGGGACATCAACTCCACTATGAAACTTTCAACGAGGTTTCCGAAACTCTTATCGAGACGATAGTGTTTTCGAGAAAAATAGTGAGAGTCAAGCGAAACGGAAAGTCCTTGTTTGCGCTTGATGAATGATAAGATAAACCTAATTCGATCATTATTTTCTGCAGCTTTACGTTTCTTTCTATTTACTGCCATGACGAACATTATTACTATGCTGCTTGAGAGAAATTGTTTGTTGGAACAAACTACATGGACTGGCTCCGTAACCTAAGGATAGTCCTAGGTATGGAGTCGTTAACTTATGTCCTTGATTCCCCCGTACTGCAAGTCCCAGGGGCTGATAAGAGTGACGAAGTATGGGCTGCGTATGCCAAGTGGCAGATTGACGAGCCAAAGGTCAAGGGCTATATACTTCTTTCCATGAGCAATGAGTTGCAGCACACTCACTCGGAAATGGAAGTGGGCGCCATTTTGCATCATCTGAAGGAGCTTTTTGGCAAACATTCCACGAGTGCTCGCTATTCCCTTACGGAGCAACTATTTCATTGCAAAATGGTTGAGGGTAGTGACGTCGGAAAGCAGGTGCTCAAGATGATCGATTGGATCGAAAGACTCGAGCCACTGGACTTTATCATGGATAATGAGCTCCAGAACGATCTGATACTTCAGTCGCTCCCACCTTCTTTCAATTCGTTTATTTTGAACTTTAATCTGAACAAGGCCGAGATGACGTTGACTGGGTTGATGAACCAGTTGTCGGCAGCGCAAACTCAGATGAAGAAGGTGAAAGGAAAGGAAGTTGTTCTTGTCGCGAATCCTAAGACTCGAGGGTCGAGTAGAAAGAAAAAGTCGAACAAGCCCACTAAGCCCAAAGGACGAATTTTGAAAGGCAAGGCCAAGAAGAACGTGTTCAAAGGTGCCAAGCCGACGGACAAATGCCGTTACTGCAATGAGCTTGGCCATTGGAAGTGCGATTGCCCAAAGCTAGCCGCCTCAGGTAAAGGACCTTACGTTTTAGAAACTAATTGTTCTATGACAGTATATTACGCTTCGTGGATCTTAGACTCGGGAGCTAGTGCTCACATCCGTGTTTCGAACCAGGGTTTGGAACGAAGTAGGAAGCTGGCAGACCGAGAGATCATGATCAACGAAGGAAGCGGACATAGTGTACCAGCGACCCACATTGGATCAAGAATTCTCGTTTTAGCTTCTAGACATAGTTTATTGCTTTTCGATTGTTTAGTTTTGCCCAAGGGGTTTAAGAATATTGTTTCTATTCCCGTTTTGAGCGGAAACGGCTACGAGTTCCGTTTTAGTAATACTATATGCAATATTTATTTTGGAAATAATTGCGTCGGAAGTGCAAGTTTACTGAATGGATTATATTATCTATAAAACAAAAATTGTGAATACAATCACCAACAAACGAAAATTGGAGTCGAACTCGAGACTGTTGTGGCATCTTCGACTCGATCACGGTGGAGAACAGAAGATTCTCGAGTTGGAGAAAACCGGCATTATAAAGACGCTTGGGTCTGATCCCTATCCGACTTGCGAATCTTGTATCCTTGGAAAGATGACCAAGTCGCCCTTCACAGGGACTTTTGAGAGAGCCGCAGAACTTCTCGGTTTGATCCACACGGATGTTTGCGGACCGTTCGAGGTAGCGGCTCGCGGTAACTTTCATTATTTCGTTACCTTCACTGATGATCACTCTCGCTTCGGCAAGGTGTATCTCATGAAGCACAAGTCTGATGCTTTTTAATGGTTCAAAGAGTACAAGTCATTGGAGGAAAATCAGACTGGAAAGAGCATCAAAGTCGTTCGATCAGATCGAGGCGGCGAGTACATGAGCCTCGAGTTTGACGAGTTCTTGAAAGAGAACGGGATCATTTCACAGATGACACTACCCAGAACACCGCGGTTGAAAGGTGTGTCCGAACACAGAAATCGAACTCTATTGGATAAGGTTCGATCTATGCTAAGCTATACAGACATGCCCATATCGTTGTGGGGTCATGCCCTGTTGACAGCGGCACACATTCGATGTCCTACAAAGTCTGTCGATCGTATTCCGTATTAGATATGGAAAGGACGAAGACCGAACTTGAATCAAATTAGAGTTTGGGGTTGCCCCGCATTCGTGAAAAAGCACAACAGATAAACTGGAATCGAAGGCTGTGAAAGGACGTTTTGTCGGGTATTCTGAGGATTCCATGGGATACCAATTTTACTTCCACGATGATCAGAGAATCGTTGTAGCCCTTCAGGCTCACTTTCTCGTAGAAGAGTTCGTTCAAGAAGGTGGAGCGGGTCGCGACGAACTCTTCGAGAGTCGTCAGAAACGCTTTCATAGACTCCAGTGTCGGATGACACTGTAGAGCAGTCTGAGACGCAACCTGAGTTGCGCAGGTCGGGTAGAGTATCTCGCCAGCCTGAGACATACGGGATGGTCCAAATCAAGCACGAGGTTGCTGCGATGGAAGCGAACGTCGGAGACGATCCCACTACCTATGACCAGGCAATCAGAGATAAAGATTCGGAAAAATGGCTTATAACTATGCAAGTCGAAATGGATTCTATGCACGAAAACCAAGTATGGACTCTAGTAGACCTCCCAGATAATTTGAGACCCATTGGGTTAAATGGATCTACAAGAGAAAGATTGGATCTGACGGATTGGTTGACACATACAAAGCTAGGCTTGTGGCGAAAGGGCACAATCAAAAAGAGGGAATTGACTATGAGGAGACCTTTTCGCCTGTCGCTACGATGAAGTCCATTCGAACATTACTTGCAATAGCTGTACACTATAACTATGAGATCTGGCAGATGGATGTGAAAACTGCGTTCCTAAATGGATACCTCGAGGAGGAAATATATATGGAGTAGCCCAAGGGTTTTACATCGCAAGGAGATGCTCATAAGGTGTGCAAATTGAACAAGCCCATTTATGGACTTAAACAAGCCTCCAGGAGCTGGAATCTTTGGTTCGATGAAGTGGTCAAGGGCCGCGGATTCTTGTAGAACGAAGGCGAACCTTGCGTCTACAACAAAAGTAGTGGGAGCAAAATATCTTTCCTCGTATTGCACGTGGAAGACATTCTTTTGATTGGAAATGATATTGGAATGCTCTCGATGGTGAAAGCATGGCTTTCGACCGAATTCTCCAAGAAAGACTTGGGAGAAGCTACCTACGTCTTGGGTATTTGCCTTTATAGAGATCAAGCGAATCGTATGTTAGGACTCTCCGTGGCCCTTTAGTTAGAGAAGGTCCTGAAGCGATATAATATAAACAACTCTAAGAAAGTTTTCCTGCCTATGCGACATGGGATTCACCTTTCCAAGGCTATTAGCCCTCGAAGTAAGTTGGAGCGGAATAAGATGAATGGAATCCTCTATGCATCCGCAGTGGGTAGCTTGATGTACGCGATGCTTTGCACGGACCTGACTTGGCATACGCTGTGAGCGTAGTCAGTCGGTTTCAGGCTGACCCTGGTAAGGAACATTGGACAGCAGTCAAGACTAACCTCAAGCACCCCAGACGGACTAAGGATATGATGTTGGTCTATGGTAATGGGGAATTTGAAGTGAAAGGGTATACGGATTCGGATTTCCAGTCTGACGTGGACGACCGAAAATCCACTTCAGGATTCGTCTTTACGCTGAACGGTGGAGCAATGTCTTGGAAAAGTTCCAAATAGAGCACTACTGCAGATTCCACCTGCGAAGCAGAGTATATAGCGGCCTCAAAGGCAGCTAAGGAAGGTGTTTGGATGAGAAAGTTCTTAGAAGAACTTGGTGTCGTTTCTGTAGCAGATAGGCCATTGCCATTGTGGTGTGACAATACTAGCACTATTGCTCATGCGAAAGAATTGAGATCTCAAAGCAGGTCCAAACATATGGAAAGAAAGTACCACGTGCTACGTGGATTCGTTGAGAATGGCTACATAGCCGTGCAGAAGATTGCGACCGCGGAAACCTGGCCGACCCGTTCACCAAACCTCTATCACAGGCAGTGCTGGCTAGACAACTCGAAAAAATGGGTATTAGATACTGCAGTGCATGGCATTGAGTGCAAGTGGGAGATTGTTAGGAATATGCCCTCGAATTCTACACGAGGATTAGGTTGTGTAGGACATTAGATTATTTATCATTCGACCTTTTGTGTAATAAGAAATTTTCGTGTGTTTAATGAAAGGCATTGTTTGTTTATTGGATATAAGAGTTCTTTACTTAGCATCCGGTAAAGCAATAAATTAACAAATCCAAATGTGTCGAGTTGAGTCACTGTTCTCGATGGGTATGAGAGTGGAAGGCACCAGTGGACTCTTAACCTCGAACATTAAAAGTCCGTAAGCCTGAGGCTCCAGTTGGGTACTGGATAACCAATCACGGCTTATTTGTCGATGGTGCCGATATCCCGCTTGGAAGCGAAGGTCATGACTTGTGATACGAATGAAGGGATTGAATCGTTTTATGGACACTGACTCACGTGTCGTACGGTCGAACATGGCTTATTACTCAAGGAGTGTCAATGACCGACGACAACACTATAGTAGTCTACGTGAACCTTAGACCCAAAGGGGCTTTGACTGAGTTGACTTCGAAGTCTCGACTGTCACTGGTTCCCCTCGACCCGATTTGTTGTTGCATGGGTCAACTGGCCAGATGCGGTCTTGATGACGATTTGCGATTGTCGGGGTTAGATCGCCGAATACGGATTCACAGTCTCGCAAGTAATCGAGATAAGTGTCCTATGAGGACGGCGACAGGAAATTACGAAATCCTTGGCCAAGGTTTTGAACTAACTCATGTGAGACATGGAGGGTAGTTTGGTAATTTGCTTCGTCTCCGTTTTATCATAGAATCGAGTTTAGTGAGTTTGACATAAACCATGGCTCTCACTTGATTGGGACACAGCTGAAGGGTTTATACGTAGCACTGTTATCTATAGTGAGGTTCTAAAGTAAAGACTTGGTCGAAATTTGCGCTCGAATCTGTTTACGGTCCGGTGCGGGATTGGCTAGGTAACTACCGGACTCTTCGGTTCCTCCCTTGCCGATTGAGTCGAACCTAGAGAGTCGGGCTTAAAGAGGATCATCAACGTGTACTGATAAGGAGAGAAAGTGTTTTTGGCCTTAACGGGCCTTGGGCTGTTAGGCCACGCCTTAATGGGCCTCGGGCCATTTATTGGATCGAAGTTGGACTTCTTATGAAACTAACTTTAAGACTTAAGCTTGGCAAAGTGCTTAATGGGCTTGAGGATAAAATTGGATTTCACCTTGAGCTAACTCCAAAATATGCCTTTGAGGGTATTTTCGAAAATTGCATATTTTGATATAAATAAATATGGAATAAAATATTTGGAATATTATTTATTTAATTTCGAAATTAATCTAGGATTAAGTTTTGAATTTTATACCATACTCAAATATACTTAGTTTGACTTGGTATTTAAGTTAGTTTTCTAATAATAACAAGTTTCCTTAAGTTTGGATTTGGAATTCAAAAGAGAGTAAGATTTGGCAAAAATCTTTCACACTTTAAGGACTTAGAAATCGAAATCCAAGCCTTTATATAGGCTAAATTTCGTGCTCCATAGGAAGAAAGAAGTGATTTTCGAAATCAACAAAAGGCACAAAACACACACCGAACGCACACACTTTTCTCCCAAGCGACGGCTCGGTTCTCTCTAGCCATCTTTAGAGAATTGATTCCGTGGTACTCTTCGAGGTCAGCGTTACGATCTAGTTCCATCCACCACCATCGACGAAGTCTTGAAGAAAAGGACGAGGAGCTTCCACTCGCTTCAACTGGTAATTCACTACGGGTTTGACCCGCCCTATTACATGTTTATGTGTTACTACTCTGATCCGACTACGAGGGCAATCGGGAAAACCCGGAAAATTTTTGTTTCGAACCGTACTCGGGAACATGGCGTCTCCTGAAGACACCCGGTAACCCAACAACATGACCGCTCCGCTTAACAATGGACTGAGGTTGAAGGGCTTCTCAATAATCACATGCACATCGGCTCAGTTTTAGGGATCACCTACCACAATCCGATTGCTAAGAAGAATAGGTTGATGCTGAAGAATGAAGTTCATAAATTTTGTGACGGGACGCTCAAGGTCATCTGGCAGAATATAGAGAAGAGATTGGAAGAGATCAACAGAGAGACCGTGCTGACGCTTCGTAGGTGCGTGAGAGAGCAACCTCTCCTGATGGAACTCCTTGAAGTCATCGAGGAGCGCTTGGAGCTAAGAGACACTCTAAGGAATTTCGAACATGAGCTGGGCTTGCGCATGTCATACTACTCCCGACGAGGACTAGCGCGGAAGAGAAATCAAGCACAACGGTGTAGAATGTAGAATACCGTTTCTAATTATGCTTTGATTTTATTAGTTGTCCTTGTTATTAGGGGCTTTATTTGAAATTTGTCCTTAGTTTAGGACTTACTTGCAATTTATACCAAGTTTGTTTGGTATAAATATGATTCTACACATTGTGCTTAATAGAGAAAATTAGCCAATTGATCCGAAATGATGCCAATCTAATTTCTAGAGAGAGAAACATCAAGTATTTTCTCTCACTAATCGAAATTCTCTCTAGCGTTCTTCAAAATAGTTTTTCGATCGATTCTTAATGTCAATCATCTTTGTCGAATTACTTAGGATTGAAGCCTAGGATCATAGGATTTGATACTCGAGGACCTAACATCGGGTTACCGAAGGCGGTAAAGGCTATGATGCAATCTGGGTGGTTGTCAACAGATTGACTAAGTCTGCCCATTTTCTACCGATCAATCAAACATATTTCATGGAGAAGTATGCAGAGTTGTACATCCAAGAAATAGTGAAACTCCACGGAATTCCGATGTCGATCGTTTTAGATCGAGATTCAAGATTGCCGTTCCAATTTTGGATGAGCTTACAGAAAGCTTTGGGAACTAAATTATCTTTTAGCTCCGCTTATCATCCCCAGACTGACGGGCAATCGGAAAGAACGATCCAGACACTTGAAGACATGTTGCGGGCATGTATTCTGGATTTCCGATGACGTTAGAGTAAATGTCACCCACTGATCAAACTTTCGTACAATAACTGCTATGAAGCTACAATCGGGATGGTGCCTTACGAAGCCTCATACGGGCATAAATGTCGATCCCCAGTTCAATTGGATCAGCGAGAAGGCGTTATTGGGTCTCGAAATGGTTCGTAAAATGACCGAAGCTGTTAGTAAAATTCGGGAGAGAATGCAGACGGCCCAAAGTCGTTAGAAGAGTTATGCAGATAAAAGACGGAGGCCGTTGGAATTTGAGAAAGCTGACAAAGTCTTTCTAAAGTTATCACCTATGAAGGGTGTTAAACGTTTTGGACGAAAGGGGAAGCTGAGTCCAAGATATATAAGACCTTTTAAGATTTGAAAAGAGTCGGCGAAGTAGCGTATCAGTTAGAACTGCTGACATCATTAGCACAAGTCCATGACATCTTTCACGTGTCAACGTTACGGAAGTACGTTCTGGACCCAAGTCGCTACGAAGTGAAGCACTTCACCAGCAATTGAAACCGGACTTAAGTTATGAAGAAAGACCAGTAGAGATCTTAATGTAAGAGGTGAAGCGACTTAGGAATAAAAATATCCCCTAGTGAAAGTCTTGTGGCGGAACCAGACAATGGAAGAAGCCACTTGGGAGCGAAGACGAAATGCGCGAGAAGTACCCCAGTTGTTTTCGACGACTTAAATTTCGGGGACGAAATTTCTTTTAAGGGGGAGGATGTAATACCCGTAAAAATTAGTATGGGATTATTTTTGTAATGTTCGAAATTAATGACGTTGATTGTCAAACAAAATCGATTTTCGAAAATCAAGCCGAAAATAATAATTAGGGCCGGGAGCTAAATAAATAAGATGGGCTAAAACGATTAGAATGCCCAATGAATAAACTCAGATTAAAAATAAGAATAGAAGGGCCCAATTTAATAAAAGAAAGGCCAAAAGGAATAAAAAGGGGCCAAAATAAGTATTAAAGCCCAAATAAAGGCTTAGATTGGCCCAAATGATGTGAGATGGGGATGAGGTTCCTTGGGGGCAAAGAAGAACACGTTTGGACTACATCACCCTTTGCCAACCTCACGTTAAAAACAATAATATCATCCACAAGTTGAAAACGAAAGCAAAAGGGAAATAGAAGAAATAAGGAGGAAGGTGACGAACAAAGCTAGAAGAAAATAAAGGAGAAGATCAACATTTGACAAGCTCAAACTTCATTATAATCATTTAGCCAAACTGACAAGGTAAGAATTTTAACTAATACTTATAAATATTCAATAAACTTATTAATGCTTTACATGGTTTGGTGGTTAGTGGAAGCTCGAGAATAATAGGTGTCGAATAAAACGAAGAGCAGTAAGATTTCGGCTAGTTCAACTTCATCACAATTTAGCTTGGAGGATAGATAGGTTTTTTTAACCCCTACAAAGCATTTTAAACCGCATTACATTCCTAATAAATTTCGAATTTTGATGAATGGGTCATCCGAGTTTGAAAGAGATCATTTTATGATTTTTGGAAATTTTATGATGTGTTCGACATGTTGTTATGTGCCTTTTGAGCTCAAAATATGAGCTCTACATTTTGATGATGTGCTTATGCGATTTGGATTGATGATCGAGCTAGAAGTTCTGGCAAGATTAGGGTTTTATATGACTATGAGTTTCAATGGAACAGTAGGTTCGGGCGATTTTAGGTTTCGGACGACCTTTGATTTCGCGGCTGAATTACTTCGCGAATTACTCGTGAAAAAGATTTTTAAACGAATAGGTGAATCGGCCGAATGGAATTCGGGTCGCGAAATTACTTTGCGGGCCCAAAAGTTTTTGATGTGTGTGTAAAACAGGTTTCACGGGCCAAAAATTCGGGTTCTCGCTATGGCGACCCTACTTCCTAATTATGTTAATTTGGCGGATTTCCGCAATAGAAGTCGCGGAGTACCCGATTTATCAAAAACTTTTAAGGAAAATAATTTACATAAATAACTAAGAGTCGGGTTTTACACAAAATGCGTCAACATACATCAGGCCGAAGCACCAAAAACCTAGCCCGACTACACTATACTATGCCGCTCCACAGATCATGTCCCATGTACTGTGCCGTCCTCAAAAGCCCGTGGGTCACCGCCGCCAGCCAGCCTACAACTAGCCCTGATACCTGATAAACGCATGTAGTATTTATTCGGGTACAATAGAACTTTAGCAATCAATTTATGCATTTATTCGATATATTTACGCTCATTTTGTTATTGAAGGAGCTCAGGACGAGTTCCGGGCGAAAAGGAGCTAAAACGAAGCAAAACGGCGCGAAAACCTCTACACTGCCACAGGTCACGGCCGTGACGCATAAAGCGTCTGGCCGTGACGTAGGACAGAACGCGAACATGAAGTCACTGCCATCGGTCACGGCCGTGACTCGCAGTGCTCCAAACCGTGACACGCGGCAGAGAGTTACGCTGATGATGGTCACGGTAGTGACGTTCAATGCACTTGGCCGTGACCTATGACAGAAACTTACGCGCGTCGAGTCGATGGTGGTCACGGCCGTGACGGCCCATGTCCCAGGCCGTGACCTGTACGAAAATTCTTATAAAAGCCTGAATTCGACTCAGAAAGAGGCACGACTTGTCAGAGATTAAACCTAATCACTCTAGAGACGAAAATTAGCACAGAAGAACTCAGAATCGTGTCCCGGAGCGCTAGAGACGGATCATCGGCGAAATCACGCCCGATTTAACGAAGAACGAAGAATCTCCCGCGCTATCATCGCAGATCATCCGTATACCATGAATATGGATTCTTCACCTTTATTCCTTATTTCTTTCGTTGTTTTCCCGTCTATTATGCGTAGCTAATTCCCCTTTGTGTTTGGGATTAGATGAACGCTAGGTCTATTCGTGCTTAAGACATATATTTATCGTGACTATGTGTTTTGACTATTTATCGTTCTATGAATTTGTTTCGTTGCTTTAATATGTCTATGTGTTAAAGTAATCGTATGGAAAAAACGTTTAGGCCGTTCATAGAAGTTAGGATTCGGGTATAGGGCGAAAGCAAATACCCGATCCTCGCCATTAGTAATTATCAAACTTAGATCCCCGCGAGCGTTTAGGGCGACAGCAAACTCGCGAGCGGGTAGGACAATTACTGCGATTTAGTCAGAATCACGTACGAACAATTTCGTTGCCTTAGCCGATAGTACCTAGCGGGATTTGATTCCCGAGCACATCTCTATTATCTGAAGCTTCGTATCAGTTTTTAAACGTATTCCTAGTTGATTTAGGAGTAATCTGTTAGGCTGAGTCATAAAATAATCTGCGTATTTTGTTTAGGCTAAATATCGAGTCGATAGGTCACTACTAGTACTTGATTTATTCCTTGTGTTCGATACTCGTTTACTCACTTTACTACGCTACGATAGGTCCACTGCCTATCGCACGTCGGTGATAGTAATTAGGTATTCGTTTTAATTATTATTTGTCGCACTTTTCATTCACACACCACGTGTCGATCAATACCCATCGATGTCACGAAATAAAACCCTGAGCATTGCCTAGTAGGTGGTAGAAAAAATATGTGATGCATGCGTGCACTCATCCCAATCCCAATCTGCATATCATAATAAAATGCACGCTCGGTCCTACGTCACATCTCAACACATAACAGGGCCCTCGGCTATACTCGGCAGCCACGCGCGCAATAGCAAAGTACGCCATAAACCATGCGATAGCGCACGCTGGCCGCGCCAGATCGCTCCTTCCGCACACAATCTCAACCCGATAGTTTTACACCCCGAGTAGTGTACCACTCACCCGGGTAGACAGGTATCTCACATCTGTCTCCCGTCACTGAGCCATATCCGGTGGTATACACCTCAGGTGGCTCAATCCCGAGTAGAAAGGTGTCGCAAATCGTATCTCCCACCAGGTGCCCAATCCTAGACATGACGACCAATATAGGTCGCTCTACCACACTCCCGACACCGTAAGGCATCACCGTATAGATACGGTACATCAACCTCTCAAGTGACATGTAGTGCAATGCACACATAACTCAATCACATATAGCACGTAACGTGTCTCAAACAATGAAATCACCTAACGGGTATAACTACCTAACTTTGCCGGATGTTTGAAAATCCAAAAATGATATTTATAATTTAAGATATAGGTTGACCCGAAAATATAAGTCATAGTACGAAAATATTTTATTTTAAATGATTTGGGCTGAAAGTATTTTTATTTAAGATATTGGGGCCTGAAATAGGGCAAAAAACCCAAAATTCAATCCGCTGGTCAACTCTGGTTAAAGCCCAAACCAATATTGGCCCGATCCCACATTTTAAAAACTGATCAAACCGCGAAACATTCGGATCAACTCTCGACTTCGCGAAATCACTCGTTGCGTTTTCGCGAATCCCCTGATTTAAGTTGGTCAACCCGTGAACTTTTGTGTCAACGTTCGAATTCGCGAAGTCTTCGCCGAATTCGTGAATCGCTTGATCAGGCCCGCGAAACCTGGTTTAAGCCCGCACGAAGCCTGACCCCACTCACAGGAATCACCCCGCGAAACTGAGTCGCCCCGCGACGTCTCTCACAATTCGCGAAATGCGTCAGCCCGAGACATCCGAACTCTGGCCCGCGAATTCTTGTTTTACTCACACATCGAAAACCGTTTTGGGCCCACGACAAAACTTCGCGACCCGAAACCCAATCGGCCGATTTTTTATTCATTATTAAAATCATTTTCACTCAATTGGCAAAATAAGAAATGGCCCGCGAAACTCCTTTTCGAGTATCTTATTCGAGTATATCATTCGAGTATCTTCTTCGTGTATATCATATTCGAATAATATGTTCGGATTCGCGAACTAAAGAACGGCCCGCGAACCTAAAATTGGCCGAATCCTAAAATCGTCCGAAACCTAACCGTTCATATAAAAAAAACTCATCTTCAGAAATTCTTAAATGCCACGATAACTTTCAAAAAATAGATTTTTCATATGATCCTTACCACGAAACACATCCGTATCACATAAATGCTCAAGGACTCATATGTTGAGTTTTCGGATACACATTAAAACACGTCAAGAGCACCACGAAAGCACTAAAAACTCAAGAGAAAATATTTCTTGAACCCGAAAAACCTTTCTCCCGAATCCAATATTTTTCGGGACATAAGAACGGGTTGTAGGGGTTAAAAACCACCTACCTCATGTCCAAGTTAAGTGTTAATTGGTTGTTTATGATGTTGAACTAGCCGAAATCTACTTCTCCGGTTTCGTCCACCACCTATTTTGGTCAAACCTCCCAAGTCCACCAAACCACGTCAAGCATTAAACACCTAAGCTTATGGGAATTTTTTATGAGTTATAAGTATTATTCTCACCTCGTTATCTGTTTGAGTTAATTCCTTAGGTTAAAACTCAACTTGAGCTTGTCGAAGTTCTTCACGGCTTCCTCACATCTTTCTTCTCTCTTCTCTTCTTTGTTTTTCTTTCTCTATTCACGTTTTTGGTCTTTGGAGTTTATTACTCATATGTCTTCATATAGAGTAGTAGGGTGATGGCAAGCCCCAACGTTTTTACCTCTCCCTTAAGCTACCTTCATTCCTACACAAGGACAGCACCTCAGGCAGTAAGGGGGAATAACGTGAAAAATACTTCACAAAAAGGAAAACCCCAACAATCAAGGGCGAATACCGTAGCGAACAACGATCCACGAAGAAGAAGACCTCAACAATCAAGGGGGAACGCTCACGATACAAAACCGAAGACACAAGGTTACAGAAGACCTAAAAACCGGTCTCAGAACAGGAATAATAAATATAGATATCTTATTGATCCTATAACCGGTGGACACATTAGGATAATCCAAGTATGGATACCTAAGGTACTAATCTCTGACCGGACCCAAAAAGGTTTGGGTACCAAGGACTTTGTTCTTGCAGGAATGATTGCAGGAACTCAACCAGTTCTGCTGATTACTAGATAGCCGATGCTGTCGGCACATGCCCAGGGAGAAAAGGACTCTCGCTGAGATCGAACCATGTGCCAAGCTAACATTTACCTTTAAGATAGGTATCAAGGTAAAGATGTAAAGATAATTAGACCGTCTTACTAAAACTAAAGTATAACTATGCTAACCGGATGAGGAACCAACAAGACCGACAATCAGAACTGGTATAAGCAAGAGCTTACAGTTCAATAAGGTTGGTTACCGGTGAATCCATAAAATAAATAATAAATCGTCTAAGACCCTAAATCTTCCTATAATTAATTGGAAACAAACTCGTTAGTGATCCACCTTCATCACCAGTATGCATGAAGGGAAAGTGGATCAAAACTGTCCTCTCTAAACCTTGCACTAATGTTATATTTTGAGGACCATAGCATGTGCTGTGAGTCACCTACTAGCAGACAAGTTTAGGTAATGGTGCAGCAAAGAAAGAGAATCGGATAATTGACAAGAGCAAAACAGATGATCAAAATATCAAAGCAACAGCAATCAGCCAAGACACCAGAAAAGAAGTTCCGAACTGGGAAAATCAAGCAATATAGGAATCAACCGGTTTCGAAAGCACGCTATCTACCTAAAAGAAACCGGCGCAGTGTATCACAAGCAGCTCACACCTAAAGGAGTCAACTGAGGGGGAACGCTTCAAGTGGAAGGAAGAAGTATTCTCAGAAAACGAAACAGTCTTCAAAGGATGATCAATGCAAGAAAGGAAATCAGCCTGGCGACTGGTGGGAACAACTGTTGGAGATACAAACTAAGGGGGAATTCATCAGAAGAAACTGAATCAGTCTTGAGATCAACTAAGTTCGGAAGCCTTCTTCAAAACCGGCAGTTCACACCAGAGGAGACAACTAAGGTGAAACGACTCAAAAATACAACCATGCAGGGTTGAAGTACTCTCTGAAGACGAAACCGTCCTCAGAAGGTGCAATACAGGGAATGTGTGGAAGATTTATCCAGCTCTTGGAATTCAAGTATATAAAGGGCAATCAGTTTAGAAAATAACCACAGTTCCAGATAAATGGTATCAGGAAGCTCTACATGGAGATTGTTTCTCAGCAGACTAAATGCTGAATATAGATTCAGATCCTAAAGAAGCAAAATCAGTCAGGAAGTCAACAAACATAGATCAACAAGCAAGTGTTTAGAAGACTAGAAATCGGAAATAAGACGGAAGTTTCAACTCTAAGAGGCAATAGAGCGGAAGTATCAAGGCTTTCAAACCGGCACATCACTTAAACATAATCGAAGGCAGTACAATCAAGGAGAGACTGGATATGGGAACGACAAACCGTCAAACTACGAATAACTACACCAGACCGTGTCTCAAAGCAAAATCTACCCTCTTTCTAAATGTCTGACTTATCTTAAAGTCCCTCTGAAACCGGAACTATTTTTGACCAGTGGATAAACATATAATTCTTACTGGCCAGATATAGACCGAGGCTCTTCGATAACTGCGCCTCATCAATGCACATATTATTGGGCTTGATACAGCTGGCTTTGAAGCTTGCAGGTTATTTAAGAAGGTGAATAGTCATGTCATCAACGAATCTCTGTCACCAGACAACACATAAAGTTCCGACGCACTGAAAAGAAGATAAGTGTGGCCTAGAATACTGTGCACCCATGACACAAATCGACAGGAATTCTTCGGCTATTTAAAGACCATAGAAGGAAACCGTAGGGAGTGGGCGAATAGGTTGAACGATGCACTTTGGGCATATAGGACTGAATATAAAACACATATAGGCACTACACCGTATAGATTAGTCTATGGGAAGGTGTGCCACGTCCCCGTAGAAATCGAGCATAGGGCCTACTGGGCAATGAAGTCCTTGAATCTTGATTTGAGGAACGCCGGCGAAAAGCGGCAACTCCAAATTAACGAGTTAGATGAATGGCGTTTATCGGCTTACGATAACGCCCGCATGTATAAAGAGCGCGCCAAAGCCTATCATGATAAAAATATTATGCAAAGACGAGAGTTTCAGGAAGGGGACCAAGTCCTTTTTTTTAACACTCGCCTTAGGCTCTTTCTTATCAAACTCAGATCACGTTGGTCAGGACCGTTCACTGTTACCCGTGTTTTCCCTTATGGTACTGTTGAGATTTCAGGTATGGAGCAGGGTACTTTCAAGGTGAACGGCCACAGGTTGAAGCACTATCACGCATGCCAGGAAGACGCGAGCGAAAAAGAGGTGCTATACCTGGACTTCCTGACTTGAGCGCACGAAAAGACGTCCAGCTAAAGTCGGTAAAGCAAGCGCTTCTTGGGAGGCAACTCAGGTATTTTCATCTATGTTTTAGGAACTAGCTAAGTTCAAAAAAAAAAAATCGGTCACGGCCTCGTCCTTAAGGACTCATGGCCGTGACGTCCTGACCTGCGCACACTGTCCATCGTCACGGCCTGAGGCTTAAGCCATCACGGCCGTGACCACTCTAGGTGAACACACTGTCTGCTGTCACGGCCCGATGCTTATGCGTCACGGCCGTGACCTGTGAGGGACGAAAAAATGATTAATATAAAAAAACTGTCACGGCGTGGGACTTACACGTCACGGCCGTCACGTTGGGCTGTGGCCTTCTCTGCCTGTTGTCACAGTCAGAGACTTATGTCTCACCGCTGTGACGGGCGCGGGATTTAAAAAAAAAAGAAAATTATTTTCTCTCCCAATTTCTTCATCTCTCTCTCTACTTCTCCCTTTCTCTTTCACTCTCTCCCTCTTTCTCCCTCTCGTCTCTCTCTCTCGCGACCCCTCCTCTTCCACTACCAACTAGGGGTGAGCAAAACCGGATATCCAGATTTTCGGATATCCGATATCCGGATTTTCGGATATCGAAAAATGATATCCGTATCCGGTCCGGTTTTAAACGGATATCCGAATATCGGATATCCGCTTTATTCGGTTATTTAAACCGGATATCCGCATCCGGTTTTCAAATTTATTCTTCTTGTATTTTTTTATTATTTTCTTTGAAAATCGCTTTTTTTATTTCTTATCAACATAAAAAAATATATTTTTCCTTATAAGAATTTCTACACATAATTCACACAATATGTGAATTTATGATTCAAAATTACATAAAAAATAATAAACACAGTACCACAAATTGACATTAATTTTTTAACTTGCATCTCGATGTGTTTATCTTTTTTTTTCAATCTCTAACAAAGTTTTTTGCAATAATAAAAGAATATATATTTAAATATTCTACTTTGAGGATTTTATTTTCCTTTTTGGACCTTCATTTTTTTATTTTTTATTATTATTTTTAAATAAAAAAATCGGATACCGGATATCCGAATTTTTGAAAATCACTATCCGTATCCGATCCGGTTTAGTTTAAAATAAATCGGATCGAATATCCGATCCGATTTTTAAAACTGGATATCCGTTTTTTCGGGTTTTGAAAATCGGATACCGGATCGGAATCCGGTTTTCGGATATTTTTGCTCAGCCCTACTACCAACACCCAAAAATCACCACTCATACCACCGCCACGGACGCCGCAGCCGTCTCCTCTGGCATGACCCACCAACACACGCATCACTTACTTTAAATTGGTAAAGGCCAAAGGTATGAATTTTCAACCCTATTTTGCTTAATTTGGGGCTTTCCCCGAATTCGACATTTCTTGGGGTATAAAGCTGCTTTATTGTGTCAATTACGTATTATGAATGCTATGGGTATGCTCAATTCGTTGAAATCCACCACAAATTTCGAATTTTATGACGAAGAACCCTAAGCTTCGAATTGGGGATTTTCGAAATTGGGTCTTATTTGTTGTTTCTCTTGCTCTTTTATTGGTAGAATACATGCTAGGAGCACTTTGGGTATGCTTAATTACGTGATTTGATGTTGAATTTCGAAATTTCTACGAAGAACCCTAATCTCGAATTTGGAGCTTTTTTTTTAAATTGAGCTCAATTTCGTGTTCTTCATGCTATGTTTGATGATATACATGCTAATAACACATTGGGTATGCTTAATTCGTTGATTTGGTGCATTAATCTTGAATTTTGGGAATGAGAAACCCTAATTGTGAAATTGGGGATTGTTGGAAAGATCTATCGAGATTTGTTGCTGTGATTGTGTTAGCTAGGGTTGAACTATCCTATGCATCTTGTGGGTATGTGGTTGTTCAAATTTTGGACTTGATATGCTTATCCCGACTTGCCCGTTACGTGTTCGACCAAATGCTTCTTTGAGCTTTTCAAGGGTCATTGAATTATGATATATCTTTGTTGCTGTTTTTGGTCGAGTTGAGCTGTCTTCATACTATTATTTCTTTGAGCTCACATCGTTTTTCTAGGTACTATGGGTAAAAGCCGCTCCACAGCTCAGCGTGACCCCGCCTCGCGTTCGCCCGTTCGTCAAAGGCGACGTGGACCCCCGCCGACATTGCTAGAAGCCATGGGTCAGTTCACCGAGGACACTCAGACGGCCCGGTACAACAAGCTGAAGGCCATGGAGTTCATCTCCATGGACCAAATCGATCACGATACGCTGGCGAAGCACAACATCGACCAGTAAGTCGGCCAGTACCTCTGACTCAGCGGATTGGGGACATTCTTCAACATCGACGAACCGGCATACAAGGAACTCACCTTGGAGTTCCTTGCCACCTTCTCCCACGAGGAATACGGTGGCCGAACGGTCAACTTCCGCGCATTCAACGAAGACCATGCAGTCAACATCGACGACTTCTGCCGTGCACTTGGAGCCCCAATACCATTTTTCTGCCACGACGGACCATTCCCGAACCTGCACTACACGCTCTACTTTCAGCAACCGGGAGGTCGACTGGCTTGCTGGGCCGACATCGCTCGACCAGGCGAGCCAGAATACAGCCCGAAGACCTCGAAGGCGACTGCGCTCCGGAGCCCAGGACTGCGCTACATCCACCGCCTCCTGACGACCTCGCTCACACCGAGGGGCGACTCGCATGGAGCAATCACGCCCTGCGACCTTTTCTACCTGGTTAAGATGCAGCGAGGTGATCGGGTCCATTTGAGAATGGCACTGGCCCACGCTTTCAGTGCTCAGGCGGAAGCAAGAAGCCATGGCAAGATCGCCGTGAGATCACTCATCACGAAAGTCGTCCGGGGACTACGCATGTGGCTAGCGAATGCACCCGCGATGGAGGTAATCGGCGGGCGCAACCCCTTGAATGAGGAGATGCTGATCAAAATGAAGATGCTTGTGAAGGCGCCCACCTGGACTCGTGCGACCAAGGTGTACGCCTGGAACGAGATGTACCATGGCCAGACGGACCACGTCGTCCCCGCCGACCAGCTCTACCTCGAGGGCCCTTACCCGGTGGAGACAGACACGACTGCAAGGCCTTCCTATTCCTCCGGCTACCATCAGGGCAAGTCATCCGGCGTCGCCCCCTACGCGTCGACAGTGGACCTCGAAGCACTGTGCCAGGACATGATGCGCATGAACGCCGACGCGCTGCAACGGGACGAAGAAGCCCGGCGATATAACGAAGAGACTCGGCGCCGACAGGAAGAATACGAGCGCCGGAACGAGGAAGCCCACCGTAGGTACCAAGAAGAGCTCGAGCACTATAACCAGGCCCTACAAGCCATGAACACGACGCTCAAGTTTTCACAGCAGTCGATGTCCTTTCTTCGCCCGAGGCCACCCTCGCCGCCGCCGCCACCTTAGTAGTGACTTTCCCCTTCTTTTCTACAGACATTTCGTTAGCTTGAGTGGTCGCGTGTGTTTATGATTATTTTGTTTCTAACCTTGATGCTTATAACTATGTTTATAGTTAATCTATGACGATTCTACTTTCTACGTCTAATTTTCTCTTTAGCTAGGCCAGGATACGCATAACGAGTTACTACACGACCTTCACGCGTTCAGTCACGACTCCTTCATGACAACGTCACTTATTCGTCAGGGCAGTCCCGTTCTTTTTACTTTTTCCCCTTCCTTTTATCCTTTTTACGTTGAGGATAACGTAGGTCTTAAGTGTGGGGAGGGGAATTTAGGTTGAGAATTTACGTGAAATAAATTTTTTATGACGTGTCCATGAGCTATAAATTTCGTTGGAAAGACATGAATTATTGAACTCGGGCATGATTTCTTTGCGCTTATCTCGAGTTGAATTGCATGACATGAAATTTTGTGGGCAATTAGGATATGCATGATTGATTGAATAGTGTCTGCTTGAATAGATATAGCGCTGCTTTGAGAGATTCGTACACATGACCCTTTCTCGTTGTGAGAGTTTGAGCCTGACGAGCTTATGCTCATTTTTTATTGTGCGACGTGCCTAGTCTAGTCTCTCTTTAGAACTTGCTTGCCTGATACGTGTTGACACTATTTCTTGTGCCTTAGGATGAAAATGATGAGGGCATTAAGAATTAAGTCCATGACCAAATTTCCCTACCATGACTAATCCCCTTAGTTAGACACGTTGAGCCTGATCTTATTCGTTTGCTTACCTCGTAAATTAGAAAAGCCACTGACCCGAATAAGCCTCCAGAGATTATATGAACCTGAGTTGATTAGAATAGAGTAGAAGTCGAACTTGAGAGTTACTGTGTCAACGTCTGATTTAATGTTCTTCTCTGCTACTCGTGAAATAACTCGATCCTACTTGACCATTTTCTGAAATGACCCGGTCCCTTTCATAAGCATGCCCACAACCCTTTGGCAAGATATAGGTATTGGTAATAAGTATCCCTAGGTACACGGCATTCGCTGTGACGATGTATTCTTTGCGACAAAAGCCAAACCTTGATGTTTTTAGGGAATAAGGGCAGTGCACCAAAGTAGAGCGTAATTAAGGTGAAAGAGCAGAAAATGAAAGGGGACTGAGTTGAGAGGGTCGGGTAGAAAAGTCTGGGATTTCAGAGCGAGAATGTTGAGTCATATGTTGGAGCATGTGACTTGCAAATTGATCATGCTATGTTCTTTGAATTTTCGCTTATGCGTCCTAGCTTTAAGATTACGTGTGCAGTATCTATGCTTGTCAAGTCAGTATTATTTGACCCGTTCGACCCGAAAAGACCCTCAGATTTATGCTTACCACTCTAAGTAGTAGATATGTGATTAGCTTGCAAGCCTATGGTAGTGGTGAGACTAGTGCACGAATTGAGCGACTCACTATATGCTAGCCTATACACTGAGGGAGTTTGAGCAAATTCCTGTGAGGTATGAGTCTCGATTGGCAGTGCGAAAGAAGTTTAGGCAACAGGTGCAGGTCATTAGTGTAATGTCCATGATTGTTTGCTTGACTTCATTTCGTGCTTTCTATCTTTGATAATAAATTGTGAACAATCGTGCCGTTATCTTGATTTGATGCCTTATCTGACTCCTAATTTACTTGAGGACAAGCAAATGCTTAAGTGTGGGGAGGTTGATAAACGCATTTCACTGCGTTTATCGTAGTATTTAATTGGGGTATAATAGAGCTCTAGCAATCAATTTATGCATTTATTATCCATATTTACACTTATATTGATATTGAAGGAGCTTAGGACGAGTTTCGGGCAAAAAGGAGCGAAAACGAAGCAAAACGGCGCAAAGACAATAAACACTGTCATGTGTCACGACCGTGACACCTTGTGCACGTGGCCGTGACAGTCATCAGAGACCAAAGCCTGTAGACGTCACGACCGTGAAGCCTAAACCACCTGCCGTGACTCGCGACAGAAAGGAGAGAAGACTCACTGCCCATGGTCACGGCCGTGACATGTGGTACTCCAAACCGTGATGTGGGGCAGAGAGTTGGACCAACGATGGTCATGGCCGTGACACTCAATACGATGGTCACGGCCGTGACACTCAATGCCTTTGGCCGTGACCTATCGCAGAAAGATACGCGATCGAGTCGGTGATGGTCACGGCCGTGACGGCTCATGTCCCAGGCCGTGACCGTTACGAAAATTCTTATAAAAGCCCGAATTCAACTCAGAAAGAGGGGATACCTACCAGATATCAATCCTAAATCCTCCAGAGACGAAAGAGAGCCAAAAAGAAGAGGGAAACACGTCCCGGAGCGCAAGAGACGGATTAACGACGAATTCCACGCAGAATTTAACGAAGAACGAAGATCCTTCCACGAGACCATCTCGGATCCATCAGTAGGAAAGATCATGAGTTCTTCGCCTTTATTTCCTAATTCTTTCGTTGTTTTCCCGTTTACTATGAGTAGCTAAATTCCCTATGTGTTTGGGATTAGATGAACGCTAGGTTTATTCATATTTAAGACATATGTTTATCGTGACTCGTGTTATGACTATTTATCTATCTATGAATTTATTTCATCGCTTTAATATGTCTATGTGTTAAAGTGATCGTGTGGAAAATTGTTTAGGGCGACAGCTAAACAACGATTAGGCCGTTCATAGTAGATAGGATTCGAGTATAGAGTGAAAGCAAATACTCGATCCTCGCCGTTAGTAACTACTGAATTTTAGATCCCCGCGAGCATTTAGGGCGACAGCAAACTCGAGAGCGGGTCGAAAATTACTGCGATCTAGTCAGAATCACGTAGGAGCCATAATTCATTGGCTTAGCCGATAGAACCTAGCGGGATTCGAATCTCGAGCACATCTCTATTATCTGAAAGTTCTCATATCAGTTAGGCATGTTCTTTGAGTCTCTAGTTGATTAAGGAGCGATTTGTTAGGTTGATTCGTAAAACAATCTGCGTATTTTATTTAGGCTAGATATCGAGTCCGTAGGTCACTACTAGTACTCAGTTCATTAGGTATTAATTTTATATTATCACTTGTCGCACTGGCAAATCATATTAGCACACCACATGTCGATTAATAAAGAAGGAAGGACTCGAGGGGCTCTATCGGTTTATGATGCGCCAGGTCAAGTACCATGCTGCACACGACCTTCAGATGGCTCTAGAGAGCGATACGAAGAAGGTCAACATGTGTTACGAATATGCCCCCGAATGCTATACGAGGATTAGATTGTATAGAGCATTAGATTATTTATCAATCGACCTTTTGTGTAATAAGAAATTTTCGTGTGTTTAATGAAAGGCATTGTTTGTTTATTGGATATAAAAGTTCTTTACTTAGCATTCGGTAAAGCAATAAATGAACAAATCCAAATGTGTCGAGTTGAGTCACTGTTCTCGATGGGTACGGGAGAGGAAGGCACCAGTGGACTCTAAACCTTGAACGTTAAAAGTCCGTAAGCCTAAGGCTCCAGTTAGATGCTGGATAACCGATCACGGCTTATTTGTCGATGGCCTATCGTGTGCCGATATCCCGTTTGGAAGCGGAGGTCTGACTTGTGATACGAATCAGGGATTGAATCATTTCATGGACACTGACTCACGGGTCGTACGATCAAACATGGCTTATTACTCAAGGAGTGTCAATGACCGACTACAACACTATAGTATTCTACGTGAACCTTAGATCGAAAGGGGCTTACTGAGTTGACTTCGAAGTCTCGACTGTCACTGGTTCCCCTCGACCCGATTTGCTGTTGCATGGTTCAACGGGCTAGATGTTGTCTTGATGACGATTTGTGATTGCCGGACTTAGACCGCCGAGTACGGATTCACAGTCTTGCAAGTAATTGTGATAAGTGTCATATAAGGACCGCGACGAGAAATTACGAAATCCATGGCAAAGGTATTGAACTAACTCATATGAGACATAAAGGGTAGTTTGGTAATTTGCCTCGTCTTCGTTTTATCATAGAATCGAGTTTAGTGAGTTTGACATAGACCATGGCTCTCACTTGACTGGAACACAGCTGAAGGGTTTATACGTAGCATTGTTATCTATAGTGAGGTTCTGGAATAAAGGCTGGGTCGAAATTCGCACTCGAATCGGGTTACGGTCCGGTATTACGTGATTTGCTAGGTAACTACCGGACTCTTGGATTCCTCCCTTGCCGATTGATTCGAACCTAGAGAGTCGGGCTTAAAAAGGATCATCAACGTGTATTGATAAGGAGAGAAAGGTTTTTGGGCCTTAACGGGCCTTGGGCCGTTGGGCCACGCCATAAATGGGCCTCGGGCCATTTATTGGATCGAAATTGGACTGAAACTAACTTTAAGACTTGAGCTTCGCCAAGTTTTTAATGTGCTTGAGGATAAAATTGGATTTCAACTTAAGCTAATTTCGAAATATGCCTTTGAGGATATTTTTGGAATTTGCATATCTGATATAATAAATATGGAATAAAATATTTGGAATATTATTTATTTAAATTTCGGATTAATTTCGAATTTTATACCATATTTAGATATACTTAGTTTGACTTGGTATTTAAGTTAGTTTTCTAATAATGGCAAGTTTCCTTAAGTTCGGATTTGGAATTCAAAAGAGAGTAAGATGTGGCAAAAATCTCTCACACTTTATGGACTTAGAAATCGAAATCCAAGCCTTTAAATAGGCTAAATTTCGTGCTCCATATGTATAGAAGAAGTGATTTTTTAAATCAACAAAAGACACAAAACACATACCTGCGCACACTTTTCTCCCACGCGACGGCTCTGTTCTCTCTAGCCATCTTTAGAGAACTGATTCTGTGGTACACTGCGAGGTCGGGATAACGATCTAGTGCCATCCACCACCATCGACGAAGTCTTGAAGAAAAGGATGAGGAGCTGCCACTCGCTTCAACTGGTAATTCTCTACGGGTTTGACCCGCCCTATTACATGTCTATGTGTTACTATTCTGATCCGAGCTACGAGGGCAATCGGGAAAACCGGAAAATTTTGGTTCCGCACCGTACACAGGGACGTGGCATCTCCGGGAGACACGGGGTAACCCAATAGTGGTATCAGTGCGGGAGCTTGTGATCAGAATCATAACGTGTTTACATTGAACGAGGCGCGTGGGAGAGGATCGAAATCCAACGCGGTTTGACCAGCGTGGGGCTAATTGATGCGTCGATTGCCATCCCACGGCCACCACCTCGTGCGGCGTAGCCGACGAGGCATCCACTGCAAGACCGGAATGCGGGCAGCCATGGGCGGCGGCGCAATCCGGCAGCGACTGCGCGCTCGTACCATCGGGTTGCTCGGAGCAGGCCCGATCAGCTGTGAGCTCTAGGTCCGGCACCGACCATGGTTGCTCTGGCGCTGTTCCAAGGTGGTGCCGCCGCGTCGAGCGGCAGCGACGACAACAGATCAGCCGCGGCCAAATTCTGCACGAGTTGAAATCGCGCGTTGCACGCGGCGCGTTGCCGCCCGGTTCCGGTTTTGGCCAGGGCTCTACGCCGGTGGCATGCTCCGTTGTGGCTCTCCGGCGTGTTTTGACGGCTGAGCGGTTTGAGTCGCGGCAGCTGTGTTAGGGCTTCACGCTCAAAGCCTTAACAGGCATTTTAAGGGGCTTGGCCCGTTTAAAGCCCAATTTTCGTTTCTTTTTAAAATCACATAATTGTCAACGTGCTTGCTATGAATGTGATTTAAGGCGCACTTGCGGGTTTAGGAATTTTGCTTCCAGGTCATTTGTTAAGGGTTACGTCCCCCCGGGTTGTATTTGTTTTATACGGGTTGTTCGGGCTTATGATCCCCCGCGTGTTGTAATTTACCGTTTTATTAGATTAGCCTAAATACGAACGTGAGGGCCCATTTCACGGTTGACAACCCCCCGGCGGGGACAAGGTGGTGGTTGTTCGGTGACTTTGAGGTCGTTCAAGTGACGAAGGACGTTTGAAGACTTCAAACCTGTGTGACGACCCGAGGTTTTTTGAATACGCATGTAATAGGGATACACTATAAATAACCCGCTTCTGTTGTCTTGTTTATCTTCCTAGGGTTAATTTATTACCTACATGCATGTTGGTTTTGTGAGTGATATGCATGTTCAATGTGCTCTTATGTGAGACGGTTTATTCTCCCGTTTGATAAATACTAAGTGGGTAAAGGAGTTGAATTCCTGTCTTCTATCATGTTGGAGATGTCTAGCATTGGGGAGTTTTTCGATTGTTCCGAGTAAGTTGGCGTCCTATATCCCTCCCCAATGTTAGCGTCTCGGGTGCGTCCTATATCCCGCCCCAAGTTGGCGTCCTATATCTCGTCATAGCAGTCCGCCCCCACGAAGCGTATGGCAGCAAGGGGCGATACATTCTGTGCGATCTGAGCATAAGTTGATAGGTCACACTTAGGCAGTTATACCCAATGAGCAAGGTTAGCTGTGAGGGTCAATGACTAAGACATAGATAGTTGAAACTCTTATTGGATAAGTTCACGTTTGACGTGACTTTGATAAGATTAGATGAGCCAAATATTGCTAAAGGCTGCGCGAATCTAGTTGAGTCGGGGACATCAACTCCACTATGAAACTTTCAACGAGGTTTCCGAAACTCTTATCGAGACGATAGTGTTTTCGAGAAAAATAGTGGGAGTCAAGCGAAACGGAAAGTCCTTGTTTGCGCTTGATGAATGATAAGATAAACCTAATTCGATCATTATTTTCTGCAGCTTTACGTTTCTTTCTATTTACTGCCATGACGAACATTATTACTATGCTGCTTGAGAGAAATTGTTTGTTGGAACAAACTACATGGACTGGCTCCGTAACCTAAGGATAGTCCTAGGTATGGAGTCGTTAACTTATGTCCTTGATTCCCCCGTACTGCAAGTCCCAGGGGCTGATAAGAGTGACGAAGTATGGGCTGCGTATGCCAAGTGGCAGATTGACGAGCCAAAGGTCAAGGGCTATATACTTCTTTCCATGAGCAATGAGTTGCAGCACACTCACTCGGAAATGGAAGTGGGCGCCATTTTGCATCATTTGAAGGAGCTTTTTGGCAAACATTCCACGAGTGCTCGCTATTCCCTTACGGAGCAACTATTTCATTGCAAAATGGTTGAGGGTAGTGACGTCGGAAAGCAGGTGCTCAAGATGATCGATTGGATCGAAAGACTCGAGCCACTGGACTTTATCATGGATAATGAGCTCCAGAACGATCTGATACTTCAGTCGCTCCCACCTTCTTTCAATTCGTTTATTTTGAACTTTAATCTGCCGAGATGATGACAGTTGTGAACCAGTTTTCTGTTCTTGTCGATTAAGACTCGACTCGAACAAGCCCACTGACGGCAACAATGATTATTACTGCAATGAGCTGGCCTTGGAGAAAAGCTATGTATTACGTTTTAGGATGACTATAACGTACATGGACTAGTGCTCCATGTTTGGAACCTAAGGATCATGATAGCCTAGCGTTTATGGTTTAGCGCTTTTATTGTTTATTCCCGTTTTATTGTTCCGAGTTAGTTTTATATACTATATGCGTCGGAAGTGCAAGTTTACTGAATGGATTATATTATCTATAAAACAAAAATTGTGAATACAATCACCAACAAACGAAAATTGGAGTCGAACTCGAGACTGTTGTGGCATCTTCGACTCGATCACGGTGGAGAACAGAAGATTCTCGAGTTGGAGAAAACCGGCATTATAAAGACGCTTGGGTCTGATCCCTATCCGACTTGCGAATCTTGTATCCTTGGAAAGATGACCAAGTCGCCCTTCACAGGGACTTTTGAGAGAGCCGCAGAACTTCTCGGTTTGATCCACACGGATGTTTGCGGACCGTTCGAGGTAGCGGCTCGCGGTAACTTTCATTATTTCGTTACCTTCACTGATGATCACTCTCGCTTCGGCAAGGTGTATCTCATGAAGCACAAGTCTGATGCTTTTGAATGGTTCAAAGAGTACAAGTCATTGGAGGAAAATCAGACTGGAAAGAGCATCAAAGTCGTTCGATCAGATCGAGGCGGCGAGTACATGAGCCTCGAGTTTGACGAGTTCTTGAAAGAGAACGGGATCATTTCACAGATGACACTGCCCAGAACACCGCGGTTGAAAGGTGTGTCCGAACACAGAAATCGAACTCTATTGGATAAGGTTCGATCTATGCTAAGCTATACAGACATGCCCATATCGTTGTGGGGTCATGCCCTGTTGACAGCGGCACACATTCGATGTCCTACAAAGTCTGTCGATCGTATTCCGTATTAGATATGGAAAGGACGAAGACCGAACTTGAATCAAATTAGAGTTTGGGGTTGCCCCGCATTCGTGAAAAAGCACAACAGATAAACTGGAATCGAAGGCTGTGAAAGGACGTTTTGTCGGGTATTCTGAGGATTCCATGGGATACCAATTTTACTTCCATGATGATCAGAGAATCGTTGTAGCCCTTCAGGCTCACTTTCTCGTAGAAGAGTTCGTTCAAGAAGGTGGAGCGGGTCGCGACGAACTCTTCGAGAGTCGTCAGAAACGCTTTCATAGACTCCAGTGTCGGATGACACTGTAGAGCAGTCTGAGACGCAACCTGAGTTGCGCAGGTCGGGTAGAGTATCTCGCCAGCCTGAGACATACGGGATGGTCCAAATCAAGCACGAGGTTGCTGCGATGGAAGCGAACGTCGGAGACGATCCCACTACCTATGACCAGGCAATCAGAGATAAAGATTCGGAAAAATGGCTTATAACTATGCAAGTCGAAATGGATTCTATGCACGAAAACCAAGTATGGACTCTAGTAGACCTCCCAGATAATTTGAGACCCATTGGGTTAAATGGATCTACAAGAGAAAGATTGGATCTGACGGATTGGTTGACACATACAAAGCTAGGCTTGTGGCGAAAGGGCACAATCAAAAAGAGGGAATTGACTATGAGGAGACCTTTTCGCCTGTCGCTACGATGAAGTCCATTCGAACATTACTTGCAATAGCTGTACACTATAACTATGAGATCTGGCAGATGGATGTGAAAACTGCGTTCCTAAATGGATACCTCGAGGAGGAAATATATATGGAGTAGCCCAAGGGTTTTACATCGCAAGGAGATGCTCATAAGGTGTGCAAATTGAACAAGCCCATTTATGGACTTAAACAAGCCTCCAGGAGCTGGAATCTTTGGTTCGATGAAGTGGTCAAGGGCCGCGGATTCTTGTAGAACGAAGGCGAACCTTGCGTCTACAACAAAAGTAGTGGGAGCAAAATATCTTTCCTCGTATTGCACGTGGAAGACATTCTTTTGATTGGAAATGATATTGGAATGCTCTCGATGGTGAAAGCATGGCTTTCGACCGAATTCTCCAAGAAAGACTTGGGAGAAGCTACCTACGTCTTGGGTATTTGCCTTTATAGAGATCAAGCGAATCGTATGTTAGGACTCTCCGTGGCCCTTTAGTTAGAGAAGGTCCTGAAGCGATATAATATAAACAACTCTAAGAAAGTTTTCCTGCCTATGCGACATGGGATTCACCTTTCCAAGGCTATTAGCCCTCGAAGTAAGTTGGAGCGGAATAAGATGAATGGAATCCTCTATGCATCCGCAGTGGGTAGCTTGATGTACGCGATGCTTTGCACGGACCTGACTTGGCATACGCTGTGAGCGTAGTCAGTCGGTTTCAGGCTGACCCTGGTAAGGAACATTGGACAGCAGTCAAGACTAACCTCAAGCACCCCAGACGGACTAAGGATATGATGTTGGTCTATGGTAATGGGGAATTTGAAGTGAAAGGGTATACGGATTCGGATTTCCAGTCTGACGTGGACGACCGAAAATCCACTTCAGGATTCGTCTTTACGCTGAACGGTGGAGCAATGTCTTGGAAAAGTTCCAAATAGAGCACTACTGCAGATTCCACCTGCGAAGCAGAGTATATAGCGGCCTCAAAGGCAGCTAAGGAAGGTGTTTGGATGAGAAAGTTCTTAGAAGAACTTGGTGTCGTTTCTGTAGCAGATAGGCCATTGCCATTGTGGTGTGACAATACTAGCACTATTGCTCATGCGAAAGAATTGAGATCTCAAAGCAGGTCCAAACATATGAAAAGAAAGTACCACGTGCTACGTGGATTCGTTGAGAATGGCTACATAGCCGTGCAGAATATTGCGACCGCGGAAACCTGGCCGACCCGTTCACCAAGCCTCTATCACAGGCAGTGCTGGCTAGACAACTCGAAAAAATGGGTATTAGATACTGCAGTGCATGGCATTGAGTGCAAGTGGGAGATTGTTAGGAATATGCCCTCGAATTCTACACGAGGATTAGGTTGTGTAGGACATTAGATTATTTATCATTCGACCTTTTGTGTAATAAGAAATTTTCGTGTGTTTAATGAAAGGCATTGTTTGTTTATTGGATATAAGAGTTCTTTACTTAGCATCCGGTAAAGCAATAAATTAACAAATCCAAATGTGTCGAGTTGAGTCACTGTTCTCGATGGGTACGAGAGTGGAAGGCACCAGTGGACTCTTAACCTCGAACATTAAAAGTCCGTAAGCCTGAGGCTCCAGTTGGGTACTGGATAACCAATCACGGCTTATTTGTCGATGGTGCCGATATCCCGCTTGGAAGCGAAGGTCATGACTTGTGATACGAATGAAGGGATTGAATCGTTTTATGGACACTGACTCACGTGTCGTACGGTCGAACATGGCTTATTACTCAAGGAGTGTCAATGACCGACGACAACACTATAGTAGTCTACGTGAACCTTAGACCCAAAGGGGCTTTGACTGAGTTGACTTCGAAGTCTCGACTGTCACTGGTTCCCCTCGACCCGATTTGTTGTTGCATGGGTCAACTGGCCAGATGCGGTCTTGATGACGATTTGCGATTGTCGGGGTTAGATCGCCGAATACGGATTCACAGTCTCGCAAGTAATCGAGATAAGTGTCCTATGAGGACGGCGACAGGAAATTACGAAATCCTTGGCCAAGGTTTTGAACTAACTCATGTGAGACATGGAGGGTAGTTTGGTAATTTGCTTCGTCTCCGTTTTATCATAGAATCGAGTTTAGTGAGTTTGACATAAACCATGGCTCTCACTTGATTGGGACACAGCTGAAGGGTTTATACGTAGCACTGTTATCTATAGTGAGGTTCTAAAGTAAAGACTTGGTCGAAATTTGCGCTCGAATCTGTTTACGGTCCGGTGCGGGATTGGCTAGGTAACTACCGGACTCTTCGGTTCCTCCCTTGCCGATTGAGTCGAACCTAGAGAGTCGGGCTTAAAGAGGATCATCAACGTGTACTGATAAGGAGAGAAAGTGTTTTTGGCCTTAACGGGCCTTGGGCTGTTAGGCCACGCCTTAATGGGCCTCGGGCCATTTATTGGATCGAAGTTGGACTTCTTATGAAACTAACTTTAAGACTTAAGCTTGGCAAAGTGCTTAATGGGCTTGAGGATAAAATTGGATTTCACCTTGAGCTAACTCCAAAATATGCCTTTGAGGGTATTTTCGAAAATTGCATATTTTGATATAAATAAATATGGAATAAAATATTTGGAATATTATTTATTTAATTTCGAAATTAATCTAGGATTAAGTTTTGAATTTTATACCATACTCAAATATACTTAGTTTGACTTGGTATTTAAGTTAGTTTTCTAATAATAACAAGTTTCCTTAAGTTTGGATTTGGAATTCAAAAGAGAGTAAGATTTGGCAAAAATCTTTCACACTTTAAGGACTTAGAAATCGAAATCCAAGCCTTTATATAGGCTAAATTTCGTGCTCCATAGGAAGAAAGAAGTGATTTTCGAAATCAACAAAAGGCACAAAACACACACCGAACGCACACACTTTTCTCCCAAGCGACGGCTCGGTTCTCTCTAGCCATCTTTAGAGAATTGATTCCGTGGTACTCTTCGAGGTCAGCGTTACGATCTAGTTCCATCCACCACCATCGACGAAGTCTTGAAGAAAAGGACGAGGAGCTTCCACTCGCTTCAACTGGTAATTCACTACGGGTTTGACCCGCCCTATTACATGTTTATGTGTTACTACTCTGATCCGAGCTACGAGGGCAATCGGGAAAACCCGGAAAATTTTTGTTTCGAACCGTACTCGGGAACATGGCGTCTCCTGAAGACACCCGGTAACCCAACAACATGACCGCTCCGCTTAACAATGGACTGAGGTTGAAGGGCTTCTCAATAATCACATGCACATCGGCTCAGTTTTAGGGATCACCTACCACAATCCGATTGCTAAGAAGAATAGGTTGATGCTGAAGAATGAAGTTCATAAATTTTGTGACGGGACGCTCAAGGTCATCTGGCAGAATATAGAGAAGAGATTGGAAGAGATCAACAGAGAGACCGTGCTGACGCTTCGTAGGTGCGTGAGAGAGCAACCTCTCCTGATGGAACTCCTTGAAGTCATCGAGGAGCGCTTGGAGCTAAGAGACACTCTAAGGAATTTCGAACATGAGCTGGGCTTGCGCATGTCATACTACTCCCGACGAGGACTAGCGCGGAAGAGAAATCAAGCACAACGGTGTAGAATGTAGAATACCGTTTCTAATTATGCTTTGATTTTATTAGTTGTCCTTGTTATTAGGGGCTTTATTTGAAATTTGTCCTTAGTTTAGGACTTACTTGCAATTTATACCAAGTTTGTTTGGTATAAATATGATTCTACACATTGTGCTTAATAGAGAAAATTAGCCAATTGATCCGAAATGATGCCAATCTAATTTCTAGAGAGAGAAACATCAAGTATTTTCTCTCACTAATCGAAATTCTCTCTAGCGTTCTTCAAAATAGTTTTTCGATCGATTCTTAATGTCAATCATCTTTGTCGAATTACTTAGGATTGAAGCCTAGGATCATAGGATTTGATACTCGAGGACCTAACATCGGGTTACCGAAGGCGGTAAAGGCTATGATGCAATCTGGGTGGTTGTCAACAGATTGACTAAGTCTGCCCATTTTCTACCGATCAATCAAACATATTTCATGGAGAAGTATGCAGAGTTGTACATCCAAGAAATAGTGAAACTCCACGGAATTCCGATGTCGATCGTTTTAGATCGAGATTCAAGATTGCCGTTCCAATTTTGGATGAGCTTACAGAAAGCTTTGGGAACTAAATTATCTTTTAGCTCCGCTTATCATCCCCAGACTGACGGGCAATCGGAAAGAACGATCCAGACACTTGAAGACATGTTGCGGGCATGTATTCTGGATTTCCGATGACGTTAGAGTAAATGTCACCCACTGATCAAACTTTCGTACAATAACTGCTATGAAGCTACAATCGGGATGGTGCCTTACGAAGCCTCATACGGGCATAAATGTCGATCCCCAGTTCAATTGGATCAGCGAGAAGGCGTTATTGGGTCTCGAAATGGTTCGTAAAATGACCGAAGCTGTTAGTAAAATTCGGGAGAGAATGCAGACGGCCCAAAGTCGTTAGAAGAGTTATGCAGATAAAAGACGGAGGCCGTTGGAATTTGAGAAAGCTGACAAAGTCTTTCTAAAGTTATCACCTATGAAGGGTGTTAAACGTTTTGGACGAAAGGGGAAGCTGAGTCCAAGATATATAAGACCTTTTAAGATTTGAAAAGAGTCGGCGAAGTAGCGTATCAGTTAGAACTGCTGACATCATTAGCACAAGTCCATGACATCTTTCACGTGTCAACGTTACGGAAGTACGTTCTGGACCCAAGTCGCTACGAAGTGAAGCACTTCACCAGCAATTGAAACCGGACTTAAGTTATGAAGAAAGACCAGTAGAGATCTTAATGTAAGAGGTGAAGCGACTTAGGAATAAAAATATCCCCTAGTGAAAGTCTTGTGGCGGAACCAGACAATGGAAGAAGCCACTTGGGAGCGAAGACGAAATGCGCGAGAAGTACCCCAGTTGTTTTCGACGACTTAAATTTCGGGGACGAAATTTCTTTTAAGGGGGAGGATGTAATACCCGTAAAAATTAGTATGGGATTATTTTTGTAATGTTCGAAATTAATGACGTTGATTGTCAAACAAAATCGATTTTCGGAAATCAAGCCGAAAATAATAATTAGGGCCGGGAGCTAAATAAATAAGATGGGCTAAAACGATTAGAATGCCCAATGAATAAACTCAGATTAAAAATAAGAATAGAAGGGCCCAATTTAATAAAAGAAAGGCCAAAAGGAATAAAAAGGGGCCAAAATAAGTATTAAAGCCCAAATAAAGGCTTAGATTGGCCCAAATGATGTGAGATGGGGATGAGGTTCCTTGGGGGCAAAGAAGAACACGTTTGGACTACATCACCCTTTGCCAACCTCACGTTAAAAACAATAATATCATCCACAAGTTGAAAACGAAAGCAAAAGGGAAATAGAAGAAATAAGGAGGAAGGTGACGAACAAAGCTAGAAGAAAATAAAGGAGAAGATCAACATTTGACAAGCTCAAACTTCATTATAATCATTTAGCCAAACTGACAAGGTAAGAATTTTAACTAATACTTATAAATATTCAATAAACTTATTAATGCTTTACATGGTTTGGTGGTTAGTGGAAGCTCGAGAATAATAGGTGTCGAATAAAACGAAGAGCAGTAAGATTTCGGCTAGTTCAACTTCATCACAATTTAGCTTGGAGGATAGATAGGTTTTTTTAACCCCTACAAAGCATTTTAAACCGCATTACATTCCTAATAAATTTCGAATTTTGATGAATGGGTCATCCGAGTTTGAAAGAGATCATTTTATGATTTTTGGAAATTTTATGATGTGTTCGACATGTTGTTATGTGCCTTTTGAGCTCAAAATATGAGCTCTACATTTTGATGATGTGCTTATGCGATTTGGATTGATGATCGAGCTAGAAGTTCTGGCAAGATTAGGGTTTTATATGACTATGAGTTTCAATGGAACAGTAGGTTCGGGCGATTTTAGGTTTCGGACGACCTTTGATTTCGCGGCTGAATTACTTCGCGAATTACTCGTGAAAAAGATTTTAAACGAATAGGTGAATCGGCCGAATGGAATTCGGGTCGCGAAATTACTTTGCGGGCCCAAAAGTTTTTGATGTGTGTGTAAAACAGGTTTCACGGGCCAAAAATTCGGGTTCTCGCTATGGCGACCCTACTTCCTAATTATGTTAATTTGGCGGATTTCCGCAATAGAAGTCGCGGAGTACCCGATTTATCAAAAACTTTTAAGGAAAATAATTTACATAAATAACTAAGAGTCGGGTTTTACACAAAATGCGTCAACATACATCAGGCCGAAGCACCAAAAACCTAGCCCGACTACACTATACTATGCCGCTCCACAGATCATGTCCCATGTACTGTGCCGTCCTCAAAAGCCCGTGGGTCACCGCCGCCAGCCAGCCTACAACTAGCCCTGATACCTGATAAACGCATGTAGTATTTATTCGGGTACAATAGAACTTTAGCAATCAATTTATGCATTTATTCGATATATTTACGCTCATTTTGTTATTGAAGGAGCTCAGGACGAGTTCCGGGCGAAAAGGAGCTAAAACGAAGCAAAACGGCGCGAAAACCTCTACACTGCCACAGGTCACGGCCGTGACGCATAAAGCGTCTGGCCGTGACGTAGGACAGAACGCGAACATGAAGTCACTGCCATCGGTCACGGCCGTGACTCGCAGTGCTCCAAACCGTGACACGCGGCAGAGAGTTACGCTGATGATGGTCACGGTAGTGACGTTCAATGCACTTGGCCGTGACCTATGACAGAAACTTACGCGCGTCGAGTCGATGGTGGTCACGGCCGTGACGGCCCATGTCCCAGGCCGTGACCTGTACGAAAATTCTTATAAAAGCCTGAATTCGACTCAGAAAGAGGCACGACTTGTCAGAGATTAAACCTAATCACTCTAGAGACGAAAATTAGCACAGAAGAACTCAGAATCGTGTCCCGGAGCGCTAGAGACGGATCATCGGCGAAATCACGCCCGATTTAACGAAGAACGAAGAATCTCCCGCGCTATCATCGCAGATCATCCGTATACCATGAATATGGATTCTTCGCCTTTATTCCTTATTTCTTTCGTTGTTTTCCCGTCTATTATGCGTAGCTAATTCCCCTTTGTGTTTGGGATTAGATGAACGCTAGGTCTATTCGTGCTTAAGACATATATTTATCGTGACTATGTGTTTTGACTATTTATCGTTCTATGAATTTGTTTCGTTGCTTTAATATGTCTATGTGTTAAAGTAATCGTATGGAAAAAACGTTTAGGCCGTTCATAGAAGTTAGGATTCGGGTATAGGGCGAAAGCAAATACCCGATCCTCGCCATTAGTAATTATCAAACTTAGATCCCCGCGAGCGTTTAGGGCGACAGCAAACTCGCGAGCGGGTAGGACAATTACTGCGATTTAGTCAGAATCACGTACGAACAATTTCGTTGCCTTAGCCGATAGTACCTAGCGGGATTTGATTCCCGAGCACATCTCTATTATCTGAAGCTTCGTATCAGTTTTTAAACGTATTCCTAGTTGATTTAGGAGTAATCTGTTAGGCTGAGTCATAAAATAATCTGCGTATTTTGTTTAGGCTAAATATCGAGTCGATAGGTCACTACTAGTACTTGATTTATTCCTTGTGTTCGATACTCGTTTACTCACTTTACTACGCTACGATAGGTCCACTGCCTATCGCACGTCGGTGATAGTAATTAGGTATTCGTTTTAATTATTATTTGTCGCACTTTTCATTCACACACCACGTGTCGATCAATACCCATCGATGTCACGAAATAAAACCCTGAGCATTGCCTAGTAGGTGGTAGAAAAAATATGTGATGCATGCGTGCACTCATCCCAATCCCAATCTGCATATCATAATAAAATGCACGCTCGGTCCTACGTCACATCTCAACACATAACAGGGCCCTCGGCTATACTCGGCAGCCACGCGCGCAATAGCAAAGTACGCCATAAACCATGCGATAGCGCACGCTGGCCGCGCCAGATCGCTCCTTCCGCACACAATCTCAACCCGATAGTTTTACACCCCGAGTAGTGTACCACTCACCCGGGTAGACAGGTATCTCACATCTGTCTCCCGTCACTGAGCCATATCCGGTGGTATACACCTCAGGTGGCTCAATCCCGAGTAGAAAGGTGTCGCAAATCGTATCTCCCACCAGGTGCCCAATCCTAGACATGACGACCAATATAGGTCGCTCTACCACACTCCCGACACCGTAAGGCATCACCGTATAGATACGGTACATCAACCTCTCAAGTGACATGTAGTGCAATGCACACATAACTCAATCACATATAGCACGTAACGTGTCTCAAACAATGAAATCACCTAACGGGTATAACTACCTAACTTTGCCGGATGTTTGAAAATCCAAAAATGATATTTATAATTTAAGATATAGGTCGACCCGAAAATATAAGTCATAGTACGAAAATATTTTATTTTAAATGATTTGGGCTGAAAGTATTTTTATTTAAGATATTGGGGCCTGAAATAGGGCAAAAAACCCAAAATTCAATCCGCTGGTCAACTCTGGTTAAAGCCCAAACCAATATTGGCCCGATCCCACATTTTAAAAACTGATCAAACCGCGAAACATTCGGATCAACTCTCGACTTCGCGAAATCACTCGTTGCGTTTTCGCGAATCCCCTGATTTAAGTTGGTCAACCCGTGAACTTTTGTGTCAACGTTCGAATTCGCGAAGTCTTCGCCGAATTCATGAATCGCTTGATCAGGCCCGCGAAACCTGGTTTAAGCCCGCACGAAGCCTGACCCCACTCACAGGAATCACCCCGCGAAACTGAGTCGCCCGCGACGTCTCTCACAATTCGCGAAATGCGTCAGCCCGAGACATCCGAACTCTGGCCCGCGAATTCTTGTTTTACTCACACATCGAAAACCGTTTTGGGCCCACGACAAAACTTCGCGACCCGAAACCCAATCGGCCGATTTTTTATTCATTATTAAAATCATTTTCACTCAATTGGCAAAATAAGAAATGGCCCGCGAAACTCCTTTTCGAGTATCTTATTCGAGTATATCATTCGAGTATCTTCTTCGTGTATATCATATTCGAATAATATGTTCGGATTCGCGAACTAAAGAACGGCCCGCGAACCTAAAATTGGCCGAATCCTAAAATCGTCCGAAACCTAACCGTTCATATAAAAAAAACTCATCTTCAGAAATTCTTAAATGCCACGATAACTTTCAAAAAATAGATTTTTCATATGATCCTTACCACGAAACACATCCGTATCACATAAATGCTCAAGGACTCATATGTTGAGTTTTCGGATACACATTAAAACACGTCAAGAGCACCACGAAAGCACTAAAAACTCAAGAGAAAATATTTCTTGAACCCGAAAAACCTTTCTCCCGAATCCAATATTTTTCGGGACATAAGAACGGGTTGTAGGGGTTAAAAACCACCTACCTCATGTCCAAGTTAAGTGTTAATTGGTTGTTTATGATGTTGAACTAGCCGAAATCTACTTCTCCGGTTTCGTCCACCACCTATTTTGGTCAAACCTCCCAAGTCCACCAAACCACGTCAAGCATTAAACACCTAAGCTTATGGGAATTTTTTATGAGTTATAAGTATTATTCTCACCTCGTTATCTGTTTGAGTTAATTCCTTAGGTTAAAACTCAACTTGAGCTTGTCGAAGTTCTTCACGGCTTCCTCACATCTTTCTTCTCTCTTCTCTTCTTTGTTTTTCTTTCTCTATTCACGTTTTTGGTCTTTGGAGTTTATTACTCATATGTCTTCATATAGAGTAGTAGGGTGATGGCAAGCCCCAACGTTTTTACCTCTCCCTTAAGCTACCTTCATTCCTATCTCTAATGTTTGGATCAAGGTAGTAATTTAGTTGGGCCATGCTATTTCAATATTCACCACTTAGTGAATCTTATTAGTTGTGAAGTGTAAAATATGCCTAAGAGGGGGTGGGGGTGAATTAGGCTATAAAAATTTTGGCTTGTTCTTCTTTGAAAGATACTTTTCTTTAAGAAGATATTAGCAGAGTGTGTTATTTCCTGGAAAGCTCTAAGAGTATCAACATTATCTCCCTAACCCTGTTTCACAAAATATCACGTTATTTTCAGAAAGCGTTTCAACGATATTACCTAGTTATTTGCAGGCGTTCCGGGTTTGTGTCACAGAAAAGTAAATAGCAGAAAGTAAAGTGAGACAGGATTTTTATACAGGTTATATCCCCAACTGGGGTTTAATCCTGTTCGTGGGGTGTGATCTCCCCAAGAGTTCCAATCAATCACTATTACCGGTGATGGTTACAAAATGATCGACCCTTACACAACCGAAGCACTTTGGAAACTAGACCTCCACCCAGGCTACCGCACGCCAAGTTTCGATCCACATCATTTACCCAGGAAACAATTCCCCGACTGAATGCAGCTGGCTATCGAAGGGCCACCGAATCCACCAATTTCGTCCCTCCACGTGCGGAAGACTCCAACCGTGCTCCTTTGTGCGTTCAACACGTCCGAAGACATAACACGTCCGAAGACATAACACGTCCGAAGATAAGGATTTAGGGTAGGGTGTTGCTAAAGATTCGCTCACGGGTACAGAATTCGCAAATGAAAGCTCGACACAAACTACAAATGAATCGCAAATTTACGCTAAATCACTCTAAGGGATTCGTTTGCTTGTTTGTTCGTTTGGTACCCTTCACATGTAAGCATTTAATCAGAATATCTTTTCCATATATATCAGTCATTCATATCCGAGTGATCACATCGATATTCTTTTCTAAAATAACTCAATCACGTGTACAGCTCACATATCACTCAACATAGTATATTTCCATATATAGCACACGGTGAGATTCCATTCATGTGAAACGGCTCATAACCAGGTGACACAGCAATATTCCAGTTAAGCACAAAATCACATATACTCGATTTTCTTAACGATTGAAGCACTTACTCGAATATTTTCACATACTTAAACCTCATAAATCATACATATCGAGTTTTCTAAATTGTACCCCCCAATTTACATAATTACTTGAAGTAATCAAAACTCTCACAATCATTTGGACCAAAAGGTCTACAATCTCCCCCTTTTTGATGAAGACACGTAATTAATGCCTATCGTACCATGCCTTAGGGGCCTGTTTTAAACCATATAAAGCTTTGTTTAATTCGAAGACGTGATTCGAAAATATTTCTTTTTCAAAACCGGGAGGTTGCTCGACATTAACTTCATCATTTATAAAACCATTTAAAAATGCACTTTTCACGTCCATTTGAAAAAGCTTGAATCTTTTAAAGGATGCATATGCAAGTAAAATGCGTATTGACTGAAGCCTAGCTACGGGTGCAAAGGTTCCTTGAAAATCTATACCTTCTTCTTGGGAAGAACCTTTGGCAACTAACCTTGCTTTGTTCCGTGTTACATAACCGTTTTCGTCCAGCTTGTTGCGAAACACCTACTTCGTGCCTATTATGGACTTGTAGTTAGGTCTTTCCACAAGAGTCCACACTTGGCTCTTTTCAAATTTTGCTATGTTTTCTTCCATGGCAATCACCCATGATTCGTCGTCAAGAGCTTTATTTACTATCTTAGGTTCCATGGTTGATAACAGCACGTCATGTGATTCCTCAGCAGTATCATTTCCTGCAGTTGCTCTTGTTTCGATCCCTGAAGTGATATTCCCTATAACTTGTTCAGTGGGATGGCTGGAGGCATGTTTGAATTTTCTGCGTTGTTGTTCGTCTGAAGCCTCAGGTTCCTCTGACATAGCATCTAGTTCAAGTGGAATTGCGTTCACTTCTTTGTCAGTAACATGTATACCTGAAGGAGACACAACTATACTTTCCTCAGTAGCATTTGCATTAGGACATCAAATGTAACATGCACTGATTCTTGAACAGTCTTCTTCCTATTATTAAACATTATAAACGCTTTGGAATGAAGGTTGTATCCCATGAATATCCTCTCATCTACTTTGGAATCGAATTTTCCTCTCTTGTCCCTATCATTCAAAATAAAACATTTACAGCCAAATAAATGGAAATATCCTATGTTAGGTTTTATCATTCCAGAGTTCATAAGAAGTTTTCTTGATAATCGGTCTAAGGAAAATCCTATTCGAAACATAACAAGCCGTACTAACAGCTTCAGCCCAAAAATGTTTTGGGGTATTATATTCGCTCGGCATAGTCCTAGCCATTTCTTGTAATACTCTATTTTTCTTCTCGACCACTCAGTTCTGTTGAGGCGTAATAGGGGCTGAAAAATTATGACTATAACCATTTTCATCACAAAAAAATGCGAATGATTTACTATCAAATCTAGAACGTTATCACTCCTAATCTTACGGACATTCATCTCTTTCTCATTTTCTAGCTTCTTAATCAGTGGTGCAAAGTTATCTAAAGCCTCACTTTTGCGCGCAAAAATAAGACCCATGTGTATCTAGCATAGTCGTGTACGATAACAAAGGCATAGCGTTTACCTCTCAATGACATAACCTGTACTGGATAAAAAGGTCAAGATGCAGCAGTTCCAGTGGTCTAGATGTAGATATCACATTCTTAGGTTTAAAGGGCGTCTTAGTCTGTTTCCCCATTTGGCACGCTTTGCAAATTCTGTCCTTGGTGGCTTTCATATCTGGAATGCCTCTCACCAATTCATTGCATGATATGTGAGACATCAGTTCCATGTTGGCATGTCCCAAACGTCTATGCCATAACCATGTGATATCCTGCGTAACTGCTAGACACTTGACGTTCTGGTTAGAAATATCATCAAGGGTGATGCAGTAAATGTTACCATGCCTGGACGCACTAAACACAATCTCATCGTCCTTTTTGACAAAGCATTTGTCTTTGGCGAAGGCTACGGCATGTCTGCAAACCTCTCTTTACGAACTCTCAGAATTTCTCTAATTCTGGGTCTCTTCGCCTCTTCTCTTCTGAGAGTACCTACATCACCTCATTTTCCTCTGAGCATCCGAATTCGGCGAAGAGATAGTAGGTATTGTACAGCTTTTGGTCTTGGAAAATCACTAAGTCATCTAAGCTCAAGCTCGTCCAGCTTCTTGATCATATCCTCCTTCCTCCAGATTCTCCTTCGAATTTCTTCTTGAAATCGAGCAATCACCTTGGCATTTTCCCACGGCAATTTCAGCTCTGCTTCTATTTTCGACTTCATTGGTGGGCATTCCTCATCAACGACGGTGTGTTGGAGAAGCTCAGGAAGTTCTGGAATCTCCACTTCGTAGTTCACCTTCCTCGAGTTCATCATCGCCGATTAGGGCCAGGCTGACGTTTGCCTTCATCAAAAAGTATCTGGCATTTTCCATCAAGCCTCTTGCAAAATTCGGATCCATCGGTTTTGTTATCCAATCTTCGCTGAAGATGTATTTTTCCACCGCATCGTGTGTATTGTACAGTTCTTCGGTTTGTGGGATCGAATTGTCAGTCTGAAGGGACAGGATGGGAGAGGATGGGGACATCGAAGGACTTGTTTGGCTTGTGGGATGTGTGAGAGATGATAGGGACATTGAAGGGTTGCTTTGGCATGTGGGATGAGGATGCGAGAGGCTCATAGCTGGTGAGGAGGGCTGTTGGGTTGTTATGGTAGTAATTCACGTGGATTTTCTTGTTTGTGTGGGTGTAGGTGATTTGGTTCTGGTAGGTGTTGTTTGAGTGACTCTTGGCTGCGTCAGTTGAGGTTGAGGCCCTTTGTCTTGTGTCCTCTCCCCCTCGGGACGACCCTCATCTCATGGGTCGTCACGTTGTTGATGCGATGTCTGGGCCCCGCCTCGACAGGTGAACGGTAGCTCGAGACGTTTAAGGACCTCCGCTTCATACTTAGTGAGCTTCGGTGCAGTGCGGAGTCTGGCTATCACGACGTCAATGAGTTCCGTGACTGGGACGTTTCATGGGCCTCCGTCAGGGTCAACGGATGGATCCAATCTGGGACGTTCTGCTTCAGTGACGGGAGCTTTGCCTTTGTCTCGAGTCGAAGTCCCAAGTGCATTGTACACTTGGGTCATGATGGAATCTTCGAGACCTTTTGTGAATTCTGCAAGGCGAGCGTTAAGCCTGGCCTCCGTCACGAACGGGGAAACTAACGTGGCGGAGTCACGAAGACGTCCTGCCGTCACAACATCAGAAAATGTTGTTCCTGATGTGCCACTTAGGCTCACCGTTGACATCAATGCTGAGTCGGACTCAGATCGATGGCCCAAGTCCGTAGCTGCTGTTATGTTGACTACGTTGGGTCTTCCGCACTGTTCCATACTAGATTCTAGTACGGAGATGTTCTGGAGCGTTCGGTCCAGATCACTAAGATCTAGAGGTGCAGAAACAAGAGTAAGTGTCTGTCACGACCCCTAACTTCCGCTACGTATTCTACCGTTATCCTACGTTCCTAACGGTGCGTTGTCTTGGAAGAAACGGGAATAAATTTTTCCATTTCTATAATGGAAGTCATTTACATGTCAAAAGAAATACTTGGAGTTCCTACAGCCATACTAGTCCTATTCACATAAGGAATGTGTACATGCACAGCAAAAACTCCTATGCGCCCGGCCTCACAGGTCGTCATCCATGCACACACTCCCACCCCAAACGCAGTTGGAAGCTTCAAAAGATTGGCCTTGCATTCATAACGATCACGTACCATGGTCGCTGGTACCTACAACACATAACGTAAAGAGTGAGCCGCCGTGGGTCAGTAAGCAGAAATTATGCATGAATGCACGTGTCCTAACTCGGAACGACAATCCACGTCGATGCTCCCTGACTCTCATACTCTTTTTGTACTCTCAATTCATATGGGCCCTCGGCTTTCTATCTTTATGCGCCATTTCATAGAGCTCTAATCCTCAACGGATTCATACATATGTGGAGGTTCATGCACTGAGAGGTTACCCGAAGGCACCTTTCCTGTCCCAGTGTGGGCCCTCGGCTTTCACTCGTGTCGCATCCTCCAGGTCGCATCCCCCTACCTATCACAACAGGTAAATTCGGCATCGTATCGCCATGGTCGCATAGAAGAGCCGTGACTCTTCATTGAGTCGACATCAGACACCAACATCGGTGAATATCCATCGCACACAGGCGATCTTATAACACGCACGCTCACGTTCCTCTTTTTCATCCTACTCATGCGTGCATATGCTCGTCTCATGTTCATGTGTGTATGCATTTCATGATCTCATGCATAACAACTAAAACAAATCATGCAAAGTTCACGTATCGTCATGTGAGCACGTAAGCACGTAGGTCATACACAAGCAAGTTACGTGTCGTAGTTGAGTTTCTACCTTACATGTCGTCCGAGTTATGTGTTCTTACTGCTTCGGGAATTATCTACTGTTCGACCTTTAGACATAGATATCATCGTATCAGTATTATGGCTTTATTAAATAATTAGATTCGAACTAAAATGTTTTGACTAATTTATTTTGCTAAAGTCTCTAAGTCGCTCGATTGTAGTCTAGGCTAAGTCCTTGCCCGACTGAATTCTTAAGTTAAGTTAGTTCTAGTTCTAACATAAGGATCTCAGCGATAGTTAGTATATTTTGTGTTAGATTTGTCCGATTTGTAAGGCTTGGAGTCGCCCGATTGGCATGCATGGAACCCACGTTCGGTCGATTTGGACTTGCATGGAATCGCCTGATTCACCATGCCTTAGAACTTGCTTTCGCCGATTTATGAAATTGCCCGACTTCATGGCATGCACTTCTTGATTCGTCCGATTAATTGGCGTCCCAAATCGCCCAATTTGTGAAGCTTGCATGGCAATCGATTTCGCCCGATTTGTCAAGTTCAGTAGTTGGTTTCGACCGATTGGTTATACATTCGCCCGATTGGACCTTATTTGGTTAGGTGTTGATCAAATCGCCCGACTTGGCATTAAAACCCTCAAATCGCCGTGTGTTGGCCTTAACCTCAAATCGCCCGATTTGTGCTTGTTACCCAACATTTCGCCGTGTTATTTTCTATTCCTTCTAATCGGGCGATTTTATTCATGGTTTGCTTTCGCATGATTCTTAAAGGTTTCAAGATCGGCCGATTTGTCACTCAAACTAAAATCGCCCGATTTGCCACTTAATCGCCCCGATTCGTCCGAACCTTCAAATCTTCACCTACCCGATAAGCTCATACCTCATTCTACCCAGAATTCATCGTTCCTAAAATTCTTTCCTACTCCAAAACGCCCAGCACTACCCCGAAATCATCTTATACCTAGGTTATGAGCCTTAAAAGCACGTTAAGCTACCCAATACTTAGCTAATTCACAAGGAAACCCAAACGTATAAATTTATACCCTAAGTTAGGGTTTTTGCCGTCTATTGTACATTCAAATCCTTAAATTTCCTCAATCCTAAATATGCTTTAACCCTAGTAATGGAAACCAAAATAGCTTAAAGTGAAAATTTCACTCACTTACTCGAATTCCTAGCTAGCTTGAGAGCGTTGCTATGAGTTTCCTTCGATCTACTTCTTGTTTCTTTTTCTCTCAAACTCTCGAGGGTTTTTCTTAAGTGAGGTTATGGAGTTTGGATTGTTAGATTAGATATTTATCATAGGTTATGGGGGTGGAGTTAGAGTTAACGTGCACTTCCTTATTTTAAGGAAGTTTTGGCCCCTCTCAAGTTGGGGTCTTGGGCCAATTACTTACACTTGTAGCATTAATAATTTTGTAGCCCATGTAAGGCCATTAGTAGTGTTATTCCTTTATTCTCCTTGTCCTCTATTTTCGAAAATTGCCACATAGGTTAGATGTCATCATCAACACATAATCAATTGCAACTAATTGCTCGTAATTCATAAAATCACATAGGCACGAAATTCTTAAATCATGTAAGCATAGAACGGGAACGCAAATTAATATATAGTCAGATAGGTCATGTATACAAATTTATTAGCCAACCTAGCATACGGAGACACGAGTTCTACAGTGTCCTAGAAAATGAAAAAATTATGGATGGTGAGGGAACTAGACTTGTCGTGGTCAAAGAAAGTGCACTCTGAGGCTGAGGACTCTGGATACAACATGTACCCCCTCCGAGCGAGGTGGTGATGGTTGACGTGGCACCTCGTGAGTGTCTGAAACAATCATCTGTTGGGAGATGATTGAGTGGCTAGGAATGGTAGTTTGCGCGATTGGACCCGATAGTGCTACTTCAACTCGGGGGAAGACAAAGTCGTTCCCTGCACCTATTGGCTCGGTCCGGTTTATTTGTGGACTAGAGGACTGAGGAAGACGGTCGTGTTTGTGTTTTGTACGCCGTTCCTGTTTACTGCTTCCCTCATCCCCTTTTGATTTTCGCTTTTGTTTTGATTTTGGGTTGAGGAGCTTCCTAGACCTATATTTGGCAGTGGGGTTGGCTTGTCCCTGGGTTAGGGTCAACTGGGATGTGAACCATGGGAACATCATCGAGGTTATTTGCTCGAAGGTATCTTAGGAGCTCCAGGTCAGTTGGATCGAGGAGTCGAATTAGATAATCTAGTAGATTGCCTCCTGATCGATCTTGTTCTTTGTTGATTGGATTTTGGTGAGCTTTGGAGCTTGATAGCCCTTGGTCCTGGGTCGGCGCTCTATTTCGGGATGAAGATCCACGAAATGCTGGACGATGATAGGGAGCCACCGTAAGTAAGGAAGTACTGGCTTTGTCGATCTGAGGCCTCGTCTTCTTAATTGATCAAGGATGTCTGTCCATATCAGTTGCGCGACATCATAATTTTTGTTGAAGACGATGCCGTGGAAGATCAACATGATGTTGCGGTTGCACCAGTCTGATCCAGCGTGCTTTGGAGAAAGGCATTTGTTGATGATCAGAAAGATAGTCCGCCAGGGTCCAGGGATATCTTTTGCTGAGAATCTAGGGGGAGTCTTGAGAAATTATGCACGAATTTACGGGAAGTCCTTGAGCACCCTGCACAAAATAAGGTGGAGTTTCTATAATCTCTCTTCAATGTTTCTTTAAAATCGGCATGTAGGGTAAAACATCCTGAGTTAGGGCAAAAACTTTTCTCGGCGAAACTCAAAATCGATCGAAACTGAAATATTCAAAATATTTAAAACTTTTTCTCGGTGAAACTGATTATTGCCCGAAACTCATTTGAATTGATCGAAACTAACATTTTCTAAAGGCCTTTCTAATCTTACACGGCGAAACTAATCATCGCCCGAAACTGATTCGAATCGATCGAAATTGAAATTTTAAATCCCTTTGTAATTTTTGCTCGACGAAACTGAGAATCGCCTGAAACTGATTGAATCGACCGAAACTGAAATTTCAAACCCCTTTGGAATTTTTACTCGCGAAACTGAGAATTGCCCGAAACTACTTTCGATCGAATCTAATCCTATATATAGTGCTTCACCCGAAACTCGGTCATTTCTAATCGATTCTCCCGATTTACTCTCAAAATTATCTCTGCAATCGCACACAACTCTCGTCACCATCACAGACAAACCCTGTTTTTCACGATTTTTGCAGTTCTAAACTCGCTATCGGTAAGGAAAAACATACTATCTGCAAGTTTTGACTGATATTGTTCTCATTTTTGCAGGATTCGCAAATTAGGGTTTGAATGAGCTCGCTCGAATCGCACCCAAATTGCGTTTCGATTGAGCTTCATTCGCCTGAAACTCCTTCCTGATTCAATTTCAAATTACCATCGGCCGATCTGATTTCCCTGTAGCACTTGACCTTCTCCCGAAACTGATTTACAATAAGACTGTGATTTTAAACCGTTCGATTACATGCTTTCGCCCGAAACTTATTTATAATAACTCTGATTCAAATCGCATGATTGAACACTATGCCCGAAACCTAATCATATTGTTATTACAATTCACATCGCCCGATTGAAAACCTCGCCAATTGATTGTTGAATCTACATTGTTCTTTTGTATCGGCCAATCAAATTCTCATCAATTGCACTTATGAATTTTTTTCCTAAGTCCTAAAGTGTATACAAAATTTCGCCTTTTCATGTCTTTCACATTGGTGTATCACACGATTATCCACTAACACCTTAATCTTATCTTACAGAATCACCAAGATGGTGCGAGAAATTAATGATATTTTTGCTTCAAAGGACTGGGCACAGAGAACACCCAGCAACTTGCAACTAGACTTTGCCAACACCTCGTGCCCAGATCCTATCATTGTCAAAATCCTAGAAAACCACCCTATGAAAACAGCCCTAAATATCACCGAATGTGTCCCAAAAGTATTCGTACAACAATTCTGGGCCACACTTCAAAACCCAACAAATAACCCAAAAATAATCCGTCTCTCCGCTAAAATCGACAACACCATTGTCCTTTTTACCCCAACCATTCTTCGCTCTCTACTAAACCTACCATACTCACTTCTCTACGATACACATCCCACAAACGATGACCTCATCAGAGACTTCCTATTCATGGGCCACAAACCTAACGCCCAAAAATCCATTCACCTCCCGGATATGATAGTAACATTTTCATCATACTCATTAAAACATATAGAGAAAGATTAAGTGACCTATTTACACACTATCAGGTTCATGTAGGGACAATCGATCATGTCTAACAGTTCAACATGCCTAACCTAGATACCAGGAATTGGAATCGCTTTTCATCCAATGCCTTAGTGAATAAGTCAGCAAGTTGAAGATTTGTGTGAACAAAATGCATTTTGATTGTACCTTGTTCTACATGTTCCTTGATAAAGTGACATCTAATGTATATATGTTTTGTGCGTGAGTGATGTACGGGATTGCTTGTTATAGCTATAGCACTTTTGGAGTCACTAAATATGGGAATCCTATTCAACGTTATGCCAAAATCTCATAGCTGGGTTCTCATCCACAAAATTTGTGAACAACTCGCACCAGCGACATATTCTGCCTCTGCTGTCGAAGTTGAGACACAATTTTGTTTTCTAGACGACCAGCTTACGAGTTTACCCCCGAGAAATTGAGCGGCTCCAGAGGTGCTCTTCCTGTCCAGCTGCATCCCGCGTAATCAGCGTCTGTGTATCCTATGAGTTCGAAGTCTGAGTCCATTGGGTACCATAGACCTAGATCGGGAGTTCCCTTAAGGTATTTGAAGAATCTTTTGACGGAGAGCATGTGAGACCCCTTGGGATCAGCTTGAAAGCGAGCACAGAGACACGTGGCAAACATAAGTCAGGTCGACTGGACGTGAGATAGAGCAGAGATCCTATCATGCCTCGATAAATCGTTTGGTTAACAGATTTTCCTGATGAATCTGCATCAAGCTTGCATGAAGTAGACATGGGAGTGCTGGCAGCATTGGAGTTGTCCAAGTTGTACTTCTTGAGTATGTCGTGAATGTACTTGGATTGACTGATGAAGATTCCATCGTGATGCTGCTTAAGTTGAAGGCCTAAGAAGAAGCTTAGTTCTCCCATCGTACTCCTTTCGAATTTCTGCTACATTAGATCTCCAAAGCTCCTGCACATTCTTGCGTCCGTCGAGCCGAAGATGATGTCGTCGGCGTAAATCTGTACCAGGATAATGTCAGAACCGTCCTTCTTGATAAAAAGAGTCGTGTCGATCTTCCCTTTTGTGAATCCGAGAGGACCTCGTACCAGGCTCTGGGAGCTTGTTTAAGTCCATCTAGAGCTCTATCGAGTTTGTAGACGTGGTCTGGGAATTATTCGCTCACAAAGCCCTCAGGCTGAGATACAAAAACTTCTTCCTTCAGAATTCCGTTGAGAAATGCAGTTTTGACATCCATCTGGTAGACTGTGAAACTCTTGTGTGCTGCGAAAGCTAAAAATATCCTGATGGCTTCAATTCTTGCGACTGGAGCATAAGTCTCATCATAATCGATTCCTTCCTGTTGATTGTATCCTTTTGCTACCAGCCTAGCTTTATTCTGTATTACAATTCCTTGCTCGTCCTTTTTGTTCTTAAAAACCCATTTAGTACCTATGATGGTTTTCCCATCCGGTCTTGGCACCAGGTTCCAGACTTTCAGCCTTTCAAACTGATTGATTTCCTCCTTCATTGCGATTATCCAATCTGGGTCGGCGAGGGCTTCAGCCACTTTGCTGGGCTCCTTTTGACTGAGGAAGCAAGAGTAAAGGCTTTCATTTATCGCTGACGTTCTAGTTGTTACGCTAGTGGAGGGATCGCCAATAATTTGTGAGTTCGGGGTGCACGGGTCCATTTTCTTGTATGAGGTCGTGATGGTTCAACTACACTGGCATCTCCCATTGCTGCTTCACTTTGATCAGCATGATGTTCCGTAGCTTCTCCAGGTTGAGGTAGTACTGACTCTCCTGAGGAAATTTCTATTGTCGAATCAGCTGACTGAGGTGTTTCTACAGCTGAGCTAGAAATGACCTCATTATCAGTTGGAAGTTCACTGTTGTCGTCAATGTGTAGATTTTCCAACGTAGGTGGAGCATTGTCATTGCTATGCTCTGCAGAATCATCATTGCTTGGTGCTACATAATTTGTTGGAGCAGTGGGTGGCGACGATCTAGAGAAGAGATCCTCGAATAAGAGATCGAGTTCCATGTCGCTCACTGCATTGGAATTTGAAGGTTCGCTCACGGAAGAGGTGCTTGGTTGATCTTTTGTTAACTCTCGCAGAAGTCCGGGTTCTGGACTGATTTGCACAGAAACCACTGGTCTACTTCATCAAATGTCACGTTAATGCTTTCCATAATCGATCTTTTCTCCTTGAGGTATACTCGATAGGCTTTGGAGATTGTCGAGTATCCCACCAGTGTCCCTTCAAATGCTTTTGGGTCAAGTTTGCCTCTATCTTCACGATCGTTTGCTACGTAGCACTTGCATCCAAAAACTCTCAGGAAAGAGATGTCTGGCACTCTGCGATTTATCAACTCGTAGGGAGTCCTATTGAACTTCTTGTGAAGGGAGCCACGATTTTGAGTGAAGCAAGCTGTGTTCATTGGTTCGGCCAAAAGAAGTGAGTTAATCCAGAGTGAATAAGGACTGTACGAGTTGCTTCAACTAAGGTCCTGTTCTTGCGCTCAACTACATCGTTTTGTTGAGGTGTTTTTGCCGCTGCGAACTGTTGGGTGATTCCAAGTGATGCATAGAAGTCACTGAGCATTTTGTTCTTGAATTCTGTCCGATTGTCAGTTCTGATGATTTGGACACTTAGTTGGTAGAGGTTTTGTGCGGTTTTGATAAATTCAATGATTAGACCTGGGGTTTCGTCCTTGGTTCCGAAAATCTGGTCCATGTGTAGCGCGAGAAATCATCCACAATAACCAACACATATCTTCGCCCATTGATAGCCTGAGTGCGCATAGGTCCACACAGATCCATATGAATTAGTTCGAGAGGTTTGGAGGTTGAGGCTGTATGTTTGGTCCGGTGAGATGCTTTTCTTATCATTCCCATTTCACATGGGGAGTAAAGATGCTCTTTGTGATATCTGAACGAGGGAAGTCCTTTGACCAAGTTTTCTGATCGCAGTTTGTTAAGGTCTTTGAAATTGAGAGAGAGAGTAGCTGATGCCAGAGATCATTCTGATGAAGAGAGGCACGGGAGATGAGACATGTTGGTCGGACAGTTTTGAGGTCAATGGAGTAGAGATTCGTCTTTCTGTGGCCAGTGAGGAGCTCTCTTCCATTGTTATCGGTGACGCTACATTTGTTAGTCTCGAAATTCACCTTGTAGCCTTTGTCACAGAAACGTCCAATGCTGAATAAATTATAGCTCAGTCCTTCGACGTAGGTGACTTCTTTGATGGTCAGTCTGTCATGGATGAGATACCTGTTCCCAACATGGATGCAAATTGACCGTTTCCGAAATAAACCTTCCCGAGAAATCCTTCAGAGAAGTTGCTCAACAACTCTTTGTTTCCAGTTATGTGTGAGGAGCAACCTGAATCTAGGTACCACACATGACAGACCTGCAAAAAGAATCAAGTAAGCTTAGGTACCCATTTGTAGATGGGCCCTTCTTTGATAGCAGGTGTAGACACTAATGTATTTGTTGTTAGATTGAGTTCTTTGTCAGATTGTTGGATAACTGATTTAAGAACCCAAGCACGACAATTTCCAATGGGGTGCAGTTGGAATTTAGGAATCAAAAATTGTTTTTGACTTAATTTCTTGTTCTGCTTGATCTTGGAGGTGATGTGTTTCTTTCTCTTAGATTTGATAGGCTGATTGTTGAGCTTGGGAGATATGCCCTTAGAATGAGAGCTATGTGACATGGAAGCGTTTTTGCTGAAAAGATCGTCATGAGGATGGGAAAATACATCATTGTTTACATGACAATATTTAGATTTCTAGTCATAAAATAACGAAACACGATCTGCGACATTACAAGATGTCACTTTTGGAAATGCAAAAGATTTGAAAACATGAGAAGTAAGGTTTGACATTGGTCTCCTCTTCTTATCAGTGACTGTTGTCTCCTTTGCTGAGCTAGGTCGAGCCTTCTTCGTTCCCTCAGAACTCACGCCTTTGTCTGTGGGTACATGTGATACAACGTTAGTGTGAGATAAAGGAGTTTTTCTCGTAGTTTGCTTGCATTTACATGTAGAGGGTTCGAGAACAGGACGGGAGGTGGAGGGTTTGTATGCATCAGGAAAGTTCGCAAGAGTATAAATTTTGCATAGCAAGATAGTTTTCTCTTCTTCGTGGACTTTCTTTTCAGATTCTAAAGAGGATGTTAGGTCGCCTATTTTGCGAACAATCTCTGGAATGTAGATAGATGAATAAATAGGTTTGTTAGGTCCTACGATTAACAACTCTATGATCCTAGGCAAGAATTCAAAGTAATTCGACGATAATGATAATCAATAAGATTCGATCGAAAAACTCATTTGAAGGACGAGAGAGAGAATTCGATTAGAGTGAGAAAGTTACTGTTGTTTCTCTCTCTAGAAATTGAATTGCAAGCCGTTCGGATCAATCTTCAAAACTTTCTCTATTCGCCACAATTGATTTACATGTATTTATACCAAACAAACTTGGTATAAATATCAAACTAGTCCTAATCTAAGGACTACTATACAAAACGCCCCTAATTACAAGGACAATATCAAGCACAATAAAATGTATACTCTACAATCTCCCCCTTTGTGCTTGATTGCGTTTCCGCGCCGTTTGTCCTCGTCGGGCGTAATACGATCTGCGCAAGCCAGTTTTTCTTTATTATTATTTTTTTAATGTCAATAAAAGACACTGCTTTCGATCGAAAATAATTCTTGAGTAAGTTTTTCGAGTGAAGATGTAGAGCACTGTTTTCGATTGTAAGTTTTTTTTTCGCCGAAGTACTGTTTTAGAAATAGTTTTGAATTTCAAACAGTTACGTATAGTTTTACGATCGTAAAAGTTTTGCGATTTGATAAAACGTCGTCGTTTTGAGGGTTTAATATCTAAACCTTTAAAATCAACTTTTTCGATCGCAAAAGGTTTTGCGGGCGAAAATTAAGTTTTGCGACGACAAACCTGTAAAAACAACTAAATAAGATTTGCGATCGTAAAATCACGTAAATGAGTGAGAATTCAATAAAATTGAAAGTTCTGGGGTTAATTTGAAAATTTTGGACTAAATCAGAACTTTCTGGACTTAATTGAAAACTATTTGGGCCGAAATATAACTACAAGGACTAAAATAGTATTTCTGGGACTTAGAATGCAATTTGCCCTGCAATTGACTTGTATGTATATGTGTATCGATATGTTTAACACGAAGAGGATGACGAAGCTATAGATTCTCGATCGAGAAAAAGAAACCAAATAATTTTTTCGATCGACAAAAAATTTCTCGAACGAATTGCAAGCTTAACCAAAGTTTCTCGCGTTGAACCAGTTTCTCGCGTTGACCGATTTTTCGAGCGTGAAACAACAAATTTTCTTCGATGAAGAGCGACTAACAGAGGTTGGTCGTAGACGTATTTTGATCGAAAAAAAATTGCGACGAGGAGTTTCTCGAGCGAAGATCTTTTGACGATGGAGCAGCGACGAAGGATTGATCGTGTCGGCGGGTTTCTCGATCGAACAATGATCAACAGAGAATAACAGAGACAGAGAAGAACAGAGACAATGCTGCGAATGAACAAAAACGAAGAAAGCTTGATCCAAATGCAAAATCGTTCGGATTTACTCCGGGTTATCGATCGAAAAGTATAGAATTTCAGTTTTTAACACTCAATCGAACCAGAAACTACCAAAATATGTCGAATTTCTTAGAAATCTGAAGAATATCTGTAGGACCCCGGTCCCCGGAAATTAGGTCGGCCAATAAATTACGTGTATGACTTATGTGATTTTAAGCAATTTTCGTATATGATATGTGCTTATGTGATAGTATGAATTTTACACCGTGAATGCTACGAGAATTATGTGCAATTTAGTTCGAAGGACTTTGGGTCCATTGTGAACCCCAATTTGGAAGGGTAGATGTTAGGAAATGGCAAATGGTAGATTGGGCAAAGAATTTAGTAATTATTGGGCTAAGGATTTTATTTTGGTCATAGGAATTAAAAAAGGGCCCAACTTATGAGAAAGGCCCAATTGGGGGACAATTCTCCCTAAAACTAGGAAAGGCCCATGCCCTATCCAATCAAAGCTAAGGAAAATATCTAAATCATTTCAACACTTCAAACACACCCCAAAAAAAAAAGAAAAACTAACGAAACACCCAAGAAGGAGGAAGAAAGGCCGAGACAAAAATCGAACCAAGGTCACTCCAACTAGCTAGGGAGTCGAAGTTGGTAAGCAAAATATCTTCTTAAGCTTTCAATTTCGCACTCTAGGGAAGTTGAAGATTATTAATGGCATTAATGGCAAGTAGTTGAGGAAAATTTCGGAGAAGCCCTAAATGCAGAATATAAGCCCGTAATAGAGTCCCGATTTAATAAATCAGTGTTAAGAGTTATTTCATACGCAACTGTGAACTTAGATAATTTGTTGTAAGAGGAAGCACACGATTTAGGCAACAAGAAGGGATGAAATGCAGAAGTTTCGATGAGTAATTTGGGAAGAAAGTAGTTTCGATCGTATGAATGGTTGAGTTTCGATCGAAACTAAGAAATCGATTTTAGGGTTTCGGGCTACCCTTGAATAGAATTAGGTTTCGATCCAATTAATTTGCAAAGTAATAAATTTAATAAGATATGAGTTTCGATCGAAACTCATCTTCACACATGAGTATCGACCGAAACTCAAGCCCAAATCATAAAATCAATCGGAATTAGCTAATGAAGAGGGGAGTTTCGACCAAAATGAATCTCGGCGAAACTCAACCTTAAGTCCATGTAATTGAATCAAATTGATCTTCCTGCCATGCATGGTTTCAAGCGAAAGTGGTGACGCCATGCACACGTAAGAACACGGCGAAACTAACACATGTTAAATAACAAATTGGAATTAGGGTTTGTCAAATAAGTTTCGATCGAGAGTGATTACCCAAGGTGACTTTCGATCGACATAAAACTCGGCGAAACCCATATGGTTTCGAGCGAAACTAGTATATGCCAATTAATTGAAATTAAAACTTGATGGAAGTGAATTTCGATCGAAACTAGGAAATTGAGGAACCTTAATGGTACAATTTCATTACGCGAAACCCTAGGAATTTATGACTTTCGCCGAGCTTAGAATTGAAATGCAATATGATAGGAATTTCTTAAGGGTTGCAATTTGGTGTAAACATAAGGAATCAACTCACTTAAGAAGCATAACAAGGCAAACCAATTAACTTGGAGTCTAAGAAATGAATACGAGTCTGAATAAGTAATAAGAAAGAATTAACTATTTTGGTGAATTAGCCTAACGAATCAACCCTTTTATTTAAAAGGTCGTACGATAGGAGCAAACGGGGAGAACATTAATTGCGCTTGGACGACAAGTAAGTAGAAATTCAACTACGACACGTAACTTGCCTGCGTCTGATTAAGTGAAATACGTGCTCGTGTACTTTCTATGAAGTGTGTGCGTATGACATGATTTATTTATATGCATGATGGTATGATTTGCATATGTACATGAGCATAGCATGAGCACTTGCACGCATGCATAATATGTAAGGAACGAGGTAAGAGCGTGCGTAAGATCGCCTGTGTGCAATGTATACTCGCCGATATTGGCGTTTGTGTCGACTCAAATGAAGAGTCACGGCTTCCCCTATGCAGCCTTTAAGGCCTAAATAAGACGCTACGCTAAGGCCTGAATAAGAGGCTACTCTAAGGCCTGAATAAGAGGCTGGGGAATACCCCGTATGCGGGAAGTACAACCTGGAGAATGCGGCCCGGGGCACACGCTGAGAAAGGGAAGATTCCTTCGGGTGACCTACTAGCGTGTAAAACACTACCCGGAGGGAAGATGCCTTCGGGTGACCTCCGTGGTTAGTGGCCTCGGTGTTGGCTACCAGTGAGAAGCGCCCGCGTGGAGGCCACACTGAGTAAGGGAAGATTCCTTCGGGTGACCTTCTGGTGTGTGAACCTCCACACTTGAGATCTCTATAAGACGACGTATAGTGGGAATTGAAAGCCGAGGGCCCGTATGAAATAAGAGTATAAGAAAAAAAGAGTAGGAGCGTAAGAAAAGAGTACGAGCGTTAGAAAACGACGGCGTGGATTGTCGATCGTTAGGACACGTGCATTCATGCATAATTTCTGCTTACTGAGCCTCGGTGGCTCATTGTTTATGTTACGTGTTGTAGGTACTGACGATCACGGTACGTGATCAGACTTTTATGCGAGGCCGATCTTTTGACGCAATCCGACCGCTTTTGAGGTGGGAGTGTGTGTATGGATGACGACCTGTGAAGGCCGGGCGCATAGGGAGCTTTTGGCTGCACACACACACACACACACTTGTATTTGTGTGGACACGATTTCGATGATTTGTAGAACGAATCACGAATATTCTTTTGACATGTATATAAGACTTCCGCATGCACGTTTAAAATGAAAAAGTTTATTCGCATTTTTACGTACTCGCACGATAACAAAGCATTAACACTTAGATTTAGAACGGAATACGAGGGCGGGACGACGGGTCCTGACAGAGTGGTATCAGAGCTTCGGTCACAGGTCCTGCAGACTGTCCATACACACACACTCAAAAGCACGGAAGCGGCCTTGCTTGTAAGTACCATGTTATGTGAATTTCTTGTATGACTTGATTTATTGGCCTTAGGAATTATCAGGATAGGTTGAGAAAATGGTAAGACTTAGAGGAGAAGGAAGCAGAGAATCTGATCAGGGTAGGGACACTAATAACCCCCCTGACAGTCGGGATGCTACCTTCCTGCAACTGACTGAACTGGTCAGGCAACAGTCGGCCCAGATTCAGCAGCTGATCCAGCAGCAAAATGCTGGTGGGCAATCAGCCAACCTACCTCCCCCACCTGAACGAATCGAAATGATTGGGGAGAGGTTCAGGAAGCTAAATCCTCCACTGTTTGAGGATGCTCTGGACCCTACCTCCGCTGAGGATTGGCTGAGGACGCTGGAGAACATGTTCCAGCACAGCCGCACCCCGGAGGCGGAAAAGGTCATGTGCGCTGCCTACCTGCTAAGGGGGAGCGCTGGGCACTGGTGGGAAACCGTCTCAGCCGTCGAAAACCCTCTAACGATGAGCTGGGATCGGTTCAAGGAAATCTTTCGAGGGAAGTACTATACCGCCCCGGTCCGAGCACAGCGGATGAATGAGTTCATCAACCTCCGCCAAGGGACAATGACCGTGGCGGAGTACATCAGGAAGTTCGAGCAGCTTTCAAGGTTTGCTGCCCATATGGTTAGCACGGACGCGCTCAAGATTGAGCGGTTTATGGAAGGGTTGAAGCCCGAACTGTATCGGGATGTGAGTATGGCTGGGGTACAAGGAGCCACGTACGCTCAAGTGGCTGAGAGAGCATTAATGGCGGAGCAAGCCGAGGCTAGGATTGCTCGTGCCCAAGAAGCAAAGCGCAAATTCGTGCAAGGGCCGCAAGGGAGCGGGGGAAATCCGAAGCGGCAATTCGTTGCCAAGGAAGGGAAACAGGGGCCCCAGAATCGAACTGGACCACCCCCACAGTTCAAGCCCAACCAGGGTAGACCCCAGCTGGATCTACCCGTATGCCCGAAGTGCACACGGAGACACCCGGGAGTCTGCAACTCCCAGAATGCCGTCTGCTACAAATGTGGCAAGACAGGCCACTACATGAGGGCATGTCCGGAAAGTGGATCCGGAAACCAAGCTAGGAACCAGATAGAGCCTCCAAGGGTACCGGCCAGGGTTTACACTATAACCTCTGAGGAAGCAGAAAACAACCCGGCCGTAGTAACAGGTACCCTCATCGCCTATGGAACACCCACATGCATTCTAGTTGACTCAGGAGCGACCCATTCGTTCGCGTCTACGAAGTATGTCGCGAGAGTAGGAGTCACGCCTCACCGAGCTGAGTGCGAATTTAGGGTAACAGTTCCGAACGGAAATCCCACCCAAACTAATCAAGTTTTGCGGGATTGCCCAATAGTAATCGGGGACAAGGAACTGCCTATAGACCTCATAATTATTTCCATGAATGATTATGAGGTGATCCTTGGAATGGATTGGTTATCGAAGTACGGAGCTGTCATAGACTGCCAACGCAAGATAGTCACGCTTAATGCGGATGGGAATGAACCCCTTAGGTTCGTAGGAACTAGCAAGGGGACCATGATCTCTAGGATATCAGCGTTGAAAGCTCAACGACTGATCAGATCAGGGTGCGAAGCCTATTTGGTATTTACTATCAAAGCGGAAGAGAACGCTTCCCCGAAACTCGAGGAAGTACCGATAGTCAAGGACTTCCCTGACGTATTTCCCGAGGAGTTACCGGGACTACCACCCGAACGGGAAATAGAGTTTGCTATAGATCTGGTACCTGGAGCGGCACCAGTATCTAAGGCCCCATATCGGCTAGCACCGACGGAGATGAAGGAATTGAAGGATCAACTCGATGAACTCATGCAGAAGGAGTTCATACAACCGAGTTTCTCTCCTTGGGGAGCGCCGGTGCTATTCGTGAAAAAGAAAGACGGATCCATGAGATTGTGCATAGACTACAGGGAGTTAAACAAGTTAACGATAAAGAACAAGTACCCACTCCCTAGGATAGACGATCTGTTCGATCAACTGCAAGGTGCAACGGTCTTCTCTAAGATCGACTTAAGATCGGGCTATCACCAACTAAGGATCCGGAAGGAAGATGTCCCGAAGACGGCCTTTAGTACCCGTTATGGCCACTACGAATTTCTGGTGATGCCATTCGGGTTAACTAATGCGCCCGCAGCGTTTATGGACTTAATGAACCGGGTGTTCAAGCCATACTTAGATAGGTTTGTCATCGTCTTCATTGATGACATCCTAGTCTACTCGAAAACGAAGGAGGAGCACGAAGAACACCTGAAAACAGTTCTAGGAATACTACGGGAGAAGCAACTATACGCCAAGTTCAAGAAGTGCGAATTTTGGCTTGACCAAGTCGCCTTCTTGGGGCATATAGTGTCAGGAGAAGGGATTTCTGTGGACCCAAAGAAGATAGAAGCTATTAGCAATTGGCCCAGGCCGACGAACGTGACGGAAATACGAAGTTTTCTCGGTCTGGCCGGATACTACAGGAAGTTCATAAAGGACTTCTCAAAGATAGCGTCGACACTGACGAGGCTGACCAAGAAGAATACGCCTTTTCAGTGGACCGTAGAATGTGAACGGAGCTTCCAAGAGTTGAAAGAAAGACTTACGACGGCCCCAGTTCTCACAATACCTTCGGGAACTGGAGGATTCACCGTTTATAGCGATGCGTCTAAGAACGGGTTAGGATGTGTGCTAATGCAGAACGGGAATGTAGTAGCATACGCCTCTCGTCAATTGAAAGAGTACGAGAAGAATTACCCGACGCACGACTTAGAATTGGCTGCAGTGGTCTTTGCTCTCAAGATTTGGAGGCATTACCTCTATGGAGAGCGGTGTGAGATATACACGGACCACAAGAGCCTCAAGTACTTCTTTACCCAAAAGGAGCTGAACATGAGGCAGAGGAGGTGGTTAGAGTTAGTTAAGGATTACGACTGCGTAATCAACTACCATCCAGGCAAGGCGAACATAGTAGCCGATGCCTTAAGCCGAAAAGCAGTTAGTGCAGAACTGCAACTGCTGGAAGTAGAAGTAGTACGGTTAGGCGAAGTTGAGGCACAGCTAGCGGCTTTAACTTTGCAACCGACACTGTTGGAGCAGATCAAGACAGCACAAGGAGCAGACGAGTTGTATGCGAAGATTAAGGAGGTACAGCCGGAACAACCCACTGGAGACCTTATGATACGGGGAGACGAACGATTATACTTCAAGAACCGGTTGTATGTGCCAGACGACGCCGAACTACGACGGCTAATAATGACGGAAGCACACGCTACGGCGTACTCGGTACATCCAGGAGCGACGAAGATGTACAGAGACCTCAAGGAAAACTACTGGTGGCCAGGCATGAAAAAGGACATCGCGACCTTCGTGAGTCAGTGCCTGACGTGCCAACAGGTCAAGGCCGAGCATCAAAGGCCGGCGGGAACCCTACAACCGTTACCCATTCCGGAATGGAAATGGGATAACATTACCATGGACTTCGTGGTAGGACTGCCTAGGAATGCGAAAGGGCACGACGCGATTTGGGTGATCGTCGATCGACTAACCAAGTCTGCCCATTTCCTACCAATAAGTACGACGTATTCCATGGAACGATATGCGTAGCTCTATATCCAAGAAATAGTGCGACTGCACGGCGTTCCATCATCGATAGTCTCGGATCGCGACTCCAGATTTCTATCGAAATTCTGGACGAGCTTGCAAAAGGCGATGGGAACGAAGCTATCCTTTAGTACCGCCTACCATCCGCAGACAGACGGTCAATCCGAGAGAACGATACAGACGTTGGAGGACATGCTGCGAGCATGCGTACTCGATTTCAAAGGGAATTGGAGTAGATACCTCCCTCTAATTGAGTTCTCGTACAACAATAGCTACCACGTCACCATCGGGATGGCACCATACGAAGCACTATACGGGCGTAGGTGCAGGTCCCTAGTACATTGGGACGAGGTAGGTGAACGAGCAATGTTAGGCCCTGACATCGTACGGGAAATGACGGAAGCTATTTCCACCATACGAGAAAGAATGCGAACGGCACAGAGTCGACAGAAGAGCTACGCTGACCGAAGGCGTCGACCACTGGAATTTGAAGAAGGCGATATGGTGTTTGTAAAAGTATCGCCAATGAAGGGCGTGAAAAGATTCGGGAAGAAAGGAAAGTTAAGTCCTAGGTACATAGGACCATTTAGAATACTGAAAAGGGTAGGCGAGGTAGCATATCAGTTGGAGCTGCCTGCGTCATTAGCGCAAGTGCATGACGTGTTCCACGTCTCGACGCTGCGGAAATATCTAGCGGACCCGAACCACGTGCTAGGAAACGAGTCTCTACATCAACAATTGAAGCCGGATCTGAGTTACGAAGAGACTCCGGTGGAAATATTGATGTATGAGACTAAGAAGCTTAGGAATAAGAATATTCCCTTAGTGAAAGTACTGTGGCGGAACCAATCCACGGAAGAAGCCACATGGGAACGGGAGGATGAAATGAGAACTCGTTACCCCGAGCTGTTTTACACGGGCTGATTTCGGGGGCGAAATCCTCCTTAAGGGGGGGAGGATGTAGGACCCCGGTCCCCGGAAATTAGGTCGGCCAATAAATTACGTGTATGACTTATGTGATTTTAAGCAATTTTCGTATATGATATGTGCTTATGTGATAGTATGAATTTTACACCGTGAATGCTACGAGAATTATGTGCAATTTAGTTCGAAGGACTTTGGGTCCATTGTGAACCCCAATTTGGAAGGGTAGATGTTAGGAAATGGCAAATGGTAGATTGGGCAAAGAATTTAGTAATTATTGGGCTAAGGATTTTATTTTGGTCATAGGAATTAAAAAAGGGCCCAACTTATGAGAAAGGCCCAATTGGGGGACAATTCTCCCTAAAACTAGGAAAGGCCCATGCCCTATCCAATCAAAGCTAAGGAAAATATCTAAATCATTTCAACACTTCAAACACACCCCAAAAAAAAAAAAAAACTAACGAAACACCCAAGAAGGAGGAAGAAAGGCCGAGACAAAAATCGAACCAAGGTCACTCCAACTAGCTAGGGAGTCGAAGTTGGTAAGCAAAATATCTTCTTAAGCTTTCAATTTCGCACTCTAGGGAAGTTGAAGATTATTAATGGCATTAATGGCAAGTAGTTGAGGAAAATTTCGGAGAAGCCCTAAATGCAGAATATAAGCCCGTAATAGAGTCCCGATTTAATAAATCAGTGTTAAGAGTTATTTCATACGCAACTGTGAACTTAGATAATTTGTTGTAAGAGGAAGCACACGATTTAGGCAACAATAAGGGATGAAATGCAGAAGTTTCGATGAGTAATTTGGGAAGAAAGTAGTTTCGATCGTATGAATGGTTGAGTTTCGATCGAAACTAAGAAATCGATTTTAGGGTTTCGGGCTACCCTTGAATAGAATTAGGTTTCGATCCAATTAATTTGCAAAGTAATAAATTTAATAAGATATGAGTTTCGATCGAAACTCATCTTCACACATGAGTATCGACCGAAACTCAAGCCCAAATCATAAAATCAATCGGAATTAGCCAATGAAGAGGGGAGTTTCGACCAAAATGAATCTCGGCGAAACTCAACCTTAAGTCCATGTAATTGAATCAAATTGATCTTCCTGCCATGCATGGTTTCGAGCGAAAGTGGTGACGCCATGCACACGTAAGAACACGGCGAAACTAACACATGTTAAATAACAAATTGGAATTAGGGTTTGTCAAACAAGTTTCGATCGAGAGTGATTACCCAAGGTGACTTTCGATCGACATAAAACTCGGCGAAACCCATATGGTTTCGAGCGAAACTAGTATATGCCAATTAATTGAAATTAAAACTTGATGGAAGTGAATTTCGATCGAAACTAGGAAATTGAGGAACCTTAATGGTACAATTTCATTACGCGAAACCCTAGGAATTTATGACTTTCGCCGAGCTTAGAATTGAAATGCAATATGATAGGAATTTCTTAAGGGTTGCAATTTGGTGTAAACATAAGGAATCAACTCACTTAAGAAGCATAACAAGGCAAACCAATTAACTTGGAGTCTAAGAAATGAATACGAGTCTGAATAAGTAATAAGAAAGAATTAACTATTTTGGTGAATTAGCCTAACGAATCAACCCTTTTATTTAAAAGGTCGTACGATAGGAGCAAACGGGGAGAACATTAATTGCGCTTGGACGACAAGTAAGTAGAAATTCAACTACGACACGTAACTTGCCTGCGTCTGATTAAGTGAAATACGTGCTCGTGTACTTTCTATGAAGTGTGTGCGTATGACATGATTTATTTATATGCATGATGGTATGATTTGCATATGTACATGAGCATAGCATGAGCACTTGCACGCATGCATAATATGTAAGGAACGAGGTAAGAGCGTGCGTAAGATCGCCTGTGTGCAATGTATACTCGCCGATATTGGCGTTTGTGTCGACTCAAATGAAGAGTCACGGCTTCCCCTATGCAGCCTTTAAGGCCTAAATAAGACGCTACGCTAAGGCCTGAATAAGAGGCTACTCTAAGGCCTGAATAAGAGGCTGGGGAATACCCCGTATGCGGGAAGTACAACCTGGAGAATGCGGCCCGGGGCACACGCTGAGAAAGGGAAGATTCCTTCGGGTGACCTACTAGCGTGTAAAACACTACCCGGAGGGAAGATGCCTTCGGGTGACCTCCGTGGTTAGTGGCCTCGGTGTTGGCTACCAGTGAGAAGCGCCCGCGTGGAGGCCACACTGAGTAAGGGAAGATTCCTTCGGGTGACCTTCTGGTGTGTGAACCTCCACACTTGAGATCTCTATAAGACGACGTATAGTGGGAATTGAAAGCCGAGGGCCCGTATGAAATAAGAGTATAAGAAAAAAAGAGTAGGAGCGTAAGAAAAGAGTACGAGCGTTAGAAAACGACGGCGTGGATTGTCGATCGGTAGGACACGTGCATTCATGCATAATTTCTGCTTACTGAGCCTCGGTGGCTCATTGTTTATGTTACGTGTTGTAGGTACTGACGATCACGGTACGTGATCAGACTTTTATGCGAGGCCGATCTTTTGACGCAATCCGACCGCTTTTGAGGTGGGAGTGTGTGTATGGATGACGACCTGTGAAGGCCGGGCGCATAGGGAGCTTTTGGCTGCACACACACACACACACACTTGTATTTGTGTGGACACGATTTCGATGATTTGTAGAACGAATCACGAATATTCTTTTGACATGTATATAAGACTTCCGCATGCACGTTTAAAATGAAAAAGTTTATTCGCATTTTTACGTACTCGCACGATAACAAAGCATTAACACTTAGATTTAGAACGGAATACGAGGGCGGGACGACGGGTCCTGACAATATCAGTAAGAGCTCGATTTATCCAATCTTCAAAAATCGTTAAGTATGTTGTTTCAATCGATCAAATATCAACACAGAAAGGATTAAAACGTTCAATCGAAGCTTAGAAACAACAAATTACGACGAGATTTTGAAAGTCGGAATTTGAGCAGTGAAGAACGAAAAAAAATCTCAGCCGTGTTCAACGTCAAAGGAAATTTCGGTGGATTCGATCATCAAAATTCCATCAAATTAGTGTTCCGATCAATCCAAATTCAGCTCAGACATGTATAAATGAATCGATCGAATTCTAAAAACAGCAGATTGTATGGATTATGAAGAATCAAGCCTAGACCTATCGAAGAACAGCGCTCGATATTTGAAAAAAAACATATCCGAAAATTCAACAATCAATCCAATTTTAATCCAAATCCTAACACGTTTGCCTCTGATACCAATTGTTAGGACCCCTAATATCCAACCTAGATCGAATTACTAAGAATTGAATAGCAAATCTAAGAAATTTGAGAGCTTACGATTGAGATTTGCTTACGAAGAAAGCTTGGGAGAGAAGCAACGTGGAGAGCACTCAAGGGAGGCGAAAATCTTCTCTCTAAATTTTCAATTCTTCTATTCGATCCGAAAACCATACTAAGCGCACTCCTAATTTTCTTAGGAGTTCACTTATATATACCACCTCATGGTATATTTACACAAGCAGTCCTACAAAATGACTAATTACAATTTAGCCCAAGGCTACTAATTTGCATAGCAAGACTAAGACAACTATATTAATTGAATACAATTAAATAGTTCCAACACTTAACCAGAACTGCAATCCGTCCCCACTCAGGTTGAAGTGTGGAGAGGAATTTGATGTTGTGTTCGAGGTTGGAGCGTTGGATGTTGATCTTTCTCAATTCGTTGATGATGGTCAGGAAACGAAGATAGATAGAGTTCGTGAAATGAGCATAAAGGCTTTTGTGAACCGGGTAAGTTGGCGAATCTAGTGGGACTTCGCGAACTACTAACCGAGCCATACAGTTCGCGAATTAGAGCATGTTTCGCGAATTGGGAAGGAAGCAACACTTCGCGAGTTGTAAGATAGAAAACACATTTCACAAATCAAGGTTAGTTAGCGACTTGGGGTTCGCGAAGTATGAACTTGGCGAATTAGGTTTCACGAATTAGGGGAAGTTCGCGAATTGAACTTCTTGCAAGTCGCGAATTGAATCCCTTAGATAAAAACGTTTTAAGTTATAAAAAAATAAAAAATAGCATAGGCTCTTTCAACGTCCTATCATAAATAGCCTATCAATATTTTTCGGGGGCGATTTCGGTATAAGCAAACGTTGTTTTTGATAGAATTTTCGAACGAAAATTTACGCAGTCTATTAATATAATGTATAGACTTTAAAACCTTTTCGTGTTTAAGGGACAAAATATTAGGAAATTCACAAGACCGGTTAGCGATTAGCTTAAGGACGACAGGTAAGTGGAAATTCACCTACGACACATAACATGCTTGTTTGTGCCTAACTTATATGACTATGTGAATCAGTGGTGCTTATGTGAATTAAATGACGTGATTTTATGAATACGGTAAGCATTATGGCGTTAATGCACTATGCATATGCACGAAACACTTGGGGGTTATATGATGATGAGCGTGCATGATTTATGTCGCAAAAAGCGAATGATGGTTGCCGAGGTGGGCAACTGGTAATCTGCTAATAGTACTAATTTAGGAACCATATCTAAACCAACATCTAAATCTGCTAATCTGAGAGGACCCATTTTAAGTGGGTACCTAAAGCTCTCTAATTGTTTTTTGCAGCTCCATCATGTGTGGTACCTCGACTCTTGTTGCTCCACACACGACGGAAAAACAAGAGCTGCTGAGCAACTATCAAGACCGTCTGAATGGAAAAGTTAGATTCGAGAACAACTATTTTTCTCCGATTCTCGGCCTCGGAGATATAATTCTGAAAAACCTGACAATCAAGGATGTCTCCTACGTCGAAGGTCTCCGCCATAACTTGTTCAGCATAGGCCAATTCTGCGACAAAGGATTCCAGGTGGTCTTCCATGCTGACCGTTGCAGTATATTGGACAGTCAGGACAAAGAACTCCCCAAGGACTTCGGAAATCAAATCTTTATACGATAAACCTGACGTCCTTGCGGATCTCGACTAGTGTTTGCCTCATCTCTCAGACTGTAATTCAGATGAACAGCTTATGGCATCAACGCATATCTCATCTCAACATTAAAGCCCTTCAACGTCTTTCAACGGAAAAGTTGGTTCACGGTCTTCCAACTATAATATTACAAAAAGAGCATCAGTGTTCGGCGTGCCAACTAGGAAAAATGAAGCGAGCGTTGCATCATATTAAACTGGTTGCTCCTACTTCACGACCTTTGGAACTACTACATATGGACCTATGTGTACCGATGCAGACACAAAGTATTAATGGACGCAAGTACGTGCTAGTCATCGTTGATGATCTCTCGTTACACATGGACAAAGTTCCTCCGAACTAAGGATGAGACAGGGGACTTGATCATCAATTTCGTGAACTCTACTCAAAATTTACTGCAGCAGTCAATCCAAGTCATCAGAACGGACAACGGCACTGAATTCCAGAATTAATACCTCAACGCCCTCCGACGGTTACTCAAAACAGGACGGTAGTTCACAAGCGCTTCGACAAGACGCCGTACGAGATCACAAGCGAGTACCCAACATTTCCTTCTTCAAAGTCTTCGGGTGCAAGTGCTTTGTGGCGAACGACAAAGCAACGTGTTAAGTTCGACCCTAAAGCATTCGAAGCCACTTTCGTCGGGTATTCTTCAACTTCAAAGACGTACCGAGTATACATCAAGTCCAAACACACTATCAAAGAAAGCTACAATGTCACTTTTCACGAAGTGGCAGAAATGGCTCCTGCATACCTCAGTTCAGGACCCGTGCCTAACCAGATGGCAAACCCGTTTTCACTGGCCGGTTGGCAGAAAACCAACATAATATGGCAACACTCAGGATTCAACATCGAAAGAAGCTATGAGACTGGCATTAGAGGACTTGGACTCTCTCTTTGAGCTCGTATATCTGCCAGACATCATCACTACTACACCTTTAGTGGATCCCACACTCGATGAGGCCGATGTACCAAGCTCTTCATATGTCCCCTCCCCACCCGATTCAAAATTACCACAGAACACTGACGATCTACCATGGTTGTTGAGGAAGTCTCATCAGAATCTCTTAATTCAAGTGAAGATATAGATCTACCTCAAAATAATGAACAACCTAATATTATTAGAAATCTCGGTCCACAAATGGGTGAGGCATCTACTTCAGCGGCGGCTCATGAACGCAAGTGGACTCGAGCACATCCGGTTGATCAGATTATTGGTGATCCTTTGAGTGGAGTAAGGACAAGACATCAACACGGTCTCTTTAGTTGCTTCTTAAGCCACAATGAGTCAACCAAGGTAGCAGACACACTTAAAGACCGGGATTGGATAAGCAATGCAAGACGAAATCAACCAATTCGAGCGACTCCAAGTGTGGACATTAGTACCCCGTCCGCATGGAAAAACAATTATCGGAACGCAAGAGGTGTTTAAGAACAAAAAGAATGAAGATGGAGAAGTGATTAGGAATAAAGCTAGACTGGTTGCGAAGGGGTACAACTAACATGAAGGCATTGACTACGACGAGACATATGCCCCTGTTGCCCGAATCGAAGCCATCCGTCTTTTCTTGGCTTATGCGGCTCATAAAGACTTCAAAGTCTAGGACGTTAAGACCGCCTTTCTCAATGGCGTGTTAAAGGAGGAACTTTACGTCGCTCAGCCAGAAGGTTTTGTTAATCAAGAACATCCCGATCACGTCTATCGATTGGATAAAGCTCTTTATGGACTGAAACAAGCTCCACGTGCTTGGTATGATGTCTTGACCGATTTCCTCGTATAATCTGGATTTATCCGAGGAACGATCGATATGACCTTCTTCATCAAATGGCAAAATAAAGATCTGATGGTCGTCCAAGTTTACGTCGACGACATCATCTTCGGATCAACTAATCCACAGCTCTGCAAGAGATTCGGAGATTTAATGAAGAGCAAGTTTGAAATGTGTCACATGGGAGAGATGCAATTCTTCTTAGGACTTCAAGTCAGGCAGCTCAAAGATGGCATCTTCATTAGTCAGACAAAATACATCAAGGACATACTGAGGAAGTTCCATCAAGATCAGAGCAAGCCTCTCAGCACTCCTATGTCAACAAGCTGCAAGTTGGATGCTGATCCCACTGGAAAATCTGTCGACATCACACTTTATCGTAGCATCATTGGCTCTCTTCTCTATCTCACCTCAAGCCGGCCGGATATTATGTTTGCCACCTGTCTCTGTGCCCATTTCCAAGCCGATCCCAAAGAGTCTCACATGCTTGCGGTCAAGTGGATTCTGCGCTACCTCAAGGGCACCTCAACCGTAGGTTTATGGTATCCTCAAGGCACAAATTTCAAATTAATTGGCTATACTGACGCTGATTATGCAGGTTTCCAAATGGACAGGAAAAGAACCTCCGGTGGCTCTCAATTTCTAAGCGAAAAGCTAGTCTTCTAGTCATTCAAGAAGTAGAACTGCGTTTCTACGTCGACGGCTGAGGCTGAATACGTCGCGGCTGCCTGCTGTTGCTCGCAATTATGGATGCAGACTCAGCTTCGCGGCTATGGGTACAATTTAAATAATATACCCATTTACAGTGATAGCCAGAGTGCCATCGCGATTACGTTTAATCCTGTTCACCACTCACGCACAAAACATATAGATATTAGATATCATTTTGTAAAAAGATCACGTAGAAAAAGGCAAGATTGACATGTACTTTGTGAACACGGAGTTTCAACTAGCTGATATTTTGACCAAGGCATTGGATGAAAAACGAATCAAATTTCTTGTCGGAAAATTAGGCATGTTGCATCTTCCGTAATATGTACTCTACGTGCTCCTATGTGCTTTCATATGTCTTCTTCTATATGTGTTTGCGTACTTAAAATGTTATATTTTGCGTGAAAATTTGAACTTATAATAAAAACCAAAAATATTATACATATACTTATAATATTCGGGGAATGACGATATCTTTAGGATGCTCGATCTAGTCACGTATGAATTTCCCTGACATGCGACTGTTTAATTACTTAATTTTGTAAGAGTAAGTTGCATTCTTGTGTCTAAAGTTCTTTAGTTGATTCCACTAGACACAACGCCCCTTTATCATTGGTTTCTAGCCCTTTATTTCTTTCGACAGATCTTTTCTTGACCGAGTCACGCAATTATTGCTTGTCTTAACTAGTATGAGTACATTGGCGTGATCGCTCAGTGCACTACCAGTGTAGGCTGCCGCGAGACTTGGGAGTAGCTACCCATTAGTCTTTTGCGCGCGGGGGTGCCGAGTCTAACCTAGGGCCCTAATATTAAGATAGAGTAGAGTGTGAGAACGAGCGTGCATTGCATTACATCATGTGGTGAGGTGTCGGGATTGGGGTGAGAGCACGCTGCATTTGCATGAATTCACCTACTGAGCGTATCGCTCAGGCCTTTATGTGTTGTAGGTCATGATGAGTCCGACGTCAGCGAACGTCAGGACTAGGTTAGCGGCTGTTGGCGGTGACTCCACGGGCTTTTGAGGGCAATAGCGGTACATGGATGCGACATGTGGAGCGGCTTTAGATCTTTTGATTTTTGGGGCTCCGGCCCGTGTAAAGATACTTTTTGTAAAACAACATTTTTATGATATGTATATATTTTTATTTAAGAAGTTTTTATTAAATGGGCTTTCCGTAGCTTCCATTGCGGAAATCCGCCAAATAATTCAATTAGGAAAGTAGGGTCGTTACACGAAAAAGTAGGTTCACGGTCTTCCAACTATACTACTACAAAATGAGCATCAATGTTCGGCATATCAATTAGGAAAACTGAAGCGAGCGTCTCACCATGTCAAGCAAACTGAGTCTACCTCTCGTCCATTGGAACTAATCCTCATGGACCTCTGTGGGCCGATGCAGACACAGAGTAACCACGGACGCAAGTACGTGCTAGTGATCGTCGATGACTTCTCTCGCTACACTTGGACAAAGTTCCTCCGAATCAAAGATGAGACAGGGGACTTGATTATCAACTTTGTGAACACAACTCAGAATCTGCTGCAACAGACTATTCAAGTTATTCGAACAGACAACAGCACTGAGTTCGTGAATAAATATCTCTGTGAGTTTTATCAGAAGCTTGGAATTAATCAACAATTCTCAGCCGCAAATACATCTCAACAAATGGGGTCGTTGAAAGGAAAAATAGAACCCTAGTGGAAGCCGCTCGAACAATGCTGATACATTTCGGTCTTCTACACTTTCTTTGGGCTGAAGCAGTAAATACTGCCTGTTTTACCCAAAACAGGACGGTGGTTCACAAACGGTTCAACAAGACTCCGTACGAGATAATTGCAAGTAAGGACACGACATCAACACAGTCTTTTCAGCTGCTTCTTAAGCCAAAACGAGTCTACTAAGGTAGGAGACGCACTGCAAGACCCGGATTGGATAATTGCAATGCAAGAGGAAATCAACCAATTCGAACGTCTTCAAGTGTGGAAATTAGTACCCCGTCCGCATGGGAAAACTATCATCGGGACAAAATGGGTATTTAAGAACAAAAAGAATGAAGATGGTGAAGTGATCCGGAACAAGGCACGATTAGTTGCAAAGGGATACAACCAACAGGAAGGCATTGACTACGACGAAACATATGTTCCTGTTGCTCGGATTGAAGCCATTCGTCTCTTATTGGCTTACGCGGCTCATAAAGACTTCAAGGTCTATCAAATGGACGTTAAAACCGCCTTTCTCAGTGGCGTACTCAAAGAAGACGTCTATGTCTCTCAGCCAGACGGCTTCATTGATCAGGAACATCCCTGTCATGTCTATCGATTGGATAAAGCTCTCTACGGACTAAAACAAGCCCCACGTGCTTGGTATGATTTCTTGAGTGACTTCCTCGTAATGTCTGGTTTTATTCGAGGAACAATCGATACGACCCTCTGCATCAAACGGCAAGACAAGGATCTGATGGTCGTCCAAGTTTACGTCGACGGCATCATTTACGGTTCAACAAATCCACGGCTTTGCAAAAAGTTTGGAGATCTCATGAAGAGTAAATTCGAAATGAGCCACATGGGAGAGATACAAGTCTTCCTAGGACTTCAAGTCAGGCAGCTCGATGATGGGATATTTATCAGTCAAACAAAATACATTAAGGACATCCTGAAAAAGTTCCATCAAGATCAGAGCAAGCCTCTCAGCACTCCCATGTCAACAAGCTGCAAGTTGGATGCCAATCCCACAAGAAAATCGGTCGACATCACTCTCTATCGCAGCATGATTGGATCTCTTGTCTACCTCACTTCCAGTCGGCCGGATATCATGTTTGCCACTTGTCTTTGTGCCCGTTTTCAATCTGATCCCAAAGAATCCCACATGCTCGCGGTGAAGCGTATTCTTCGCTACCTTAAGGGCACAACTACCTTAGGACTATGGTATCCTAAAGGTACGAACTTCAAACTTATCGACTATACTGACGCTGATTATGTAGGTTGCCGAATGGACAGGAAAAGCACCTCCGGTGGCGCTCAATTTCTAGGTGAAAAGCTAGTCTGCTGGTCATCCAAAAAGCAAAATTGCGTCTCAACCTCGACGGCTGAAGCTGAATACGTCGCAGCCGCCAGCTGTTGCTCCAATGCTATGGATGCGGACTCAGCTTTGCGATTATGGGTACAATTTAAATAATATACCCATATATAGTGATAGCCAAAGTGCCATTGCGATTACGTGCAATCACGTTCACCATTCACGCACGAAACACATAGACATTAGATATCACTTTATCGAAGATCACGTAGAAAAAGGCACCATTAACATGTACTCTGTGAACACGGAATATCAACTAGCCGACATTTTCACCAAGGCATTGGATGAAAAACGATTCCAATTCCTTGTCGAAAAATTAGGCATGTTGAATCTCCCGTGATATGTGCATTACCTGATCTTCTGTGCTATCACATGCTCTATTCTATGTGTTTTCCATGCTCATTTGTCTTACGCGTGATAAGAAAATTACATAAAAAAAATAAAAAAATATATATAATATATAATAATAAACTATACGTAAACCTATAATATAGGGAATGAAGAAATCTTTAGGATGCTCGATCTACGTCACAATTAGATTTCCCAGGCATGCGACTGATTGCTTACTTAATTTTGTCAGTCTAAGTCTCTTTCTTGTGTCTAAAGCTCATTTAGTTTGCTCCACTAGACACAAAGCCACTTTACATAAGTGAGGATTCTGGCCTGTTATTTTTCCTTTCTATTGATTTATTCTTGAGCGAGTCACACATCAATTGCTTATCTTAACTAGTGATTCTTGGCTTCATACTCGCTTTTCATTAGATCCTTAGGAAAATGATTAGAGCACTTAGGAAATTCCTCACTTGGCCTTACATATATAAAATTTCAATCCTTTAATACAGCCTTTAGTCATCCATTTTGAGCTTTCTCCGATATCATTTTCTTCACTTTAAAATCCTTTGAGCCTTCAACCGAACACCTAAGTCTTCGATGGGATATTCAATCGAGAAAAGGAGGGGGAGAAAAAGAGACGACAAAGAAAAAGATGAAAAAAGGTGGAAAACGCACACGAGGAATGCTCAACGCACAAAAAGCAGTCCAAAAGAACATGTCCCTCGACTATCACAATCTCATATCATTAGAAGGGGGTATGGATCTTGTTGTGAACTTCTCCATCGATAATCTCGTACACTCGTGAGAACGGCTGGAAAGAGGAGCACCACGAAGTGAACTTCTCCAACGATAATCCGGTCTTATATCGAGACAACGAGAAGAGGAGCGCAGCCTTGGGTTCGAATTCCACAACTGCGAAGTTCTTCAAATCGATAATCTCTGAAACCTCAGTAGGGATTAAGAGAAATGAGCGCGGTATCGGCCCGAGAACGAACAAGAAGATCTTCGCCTTAGATAATCTCTCAACCTCGTAGAGAAGCGGAGCTTCAGCTTGAGCAAGTGCAGACTGAATCAAAGAAAAATCATTAAAGGATGAGAATGATAAACAATAAAAAAAAGAGGAGAACGACGAAGAAAAAGGAAGAAGATCCCTAGTCCACAATTCCAAAACTATTCTTCCCTTCTTAGTCAGAACCAAATTGACACCTTTCACAATGTCTATGAATCCACATAGACGATCTCTCGTAAAGGTGAAATGGTCAAAAACACCTCAATCACAGGTAAATTGACTTAAGATTTCTTTTGTTGACTTGAGTGATATAAATATAATCATCCCAAGGCAAAAATAATCGAGAGCTAGAGTGAACCCAGTGAGAGTTGTCGAAATGGATCATTCAATGAACTTAGGACTCTTTTGACGACATGACTTTACAGTATGTGATTTTTTCAAGCGTCTTGTGAAATTTTAGGCGTGACAATGATCGTAACAAAATAATCTGATCCGATACTATTTATAATATTAATATGCATATGAAAATTTAACTTGCATTGGTATTGAATTGATCAAAATGCGAATATTTGATTTTTCTCATACCCTCGCGCAAATCTTTATTACATGTTTAGGGGAACATGTATCTAGTCTAAAGTGATTAATTGCGTGTTATAATGATTGTTACTTGTATTGATTTGCATGATTACGTGATAAATCGATACATGAGCACTATTTTAGGGGGAGTATCTACAATGATTCCATGTTTTGAGCTCCAAATACTTTTGATGTTCTTTCTTTAAGTATTGCAGAAATTCTCGTTTTGATTCGCTTTGGACAATGCTTAAATAAGGAGGACTTCACAAATTTTCATGAATGTCAACTCAAGACTGTAACGACCCGTCCCATACCGGGTGTAACTAAGCATCGGTCCCTACCGGGACCAGTGGGGTTGGGCCGACCACACTCCGACTGATAGTCTGGCCCCACTGTACCACCATTTAACCTTTTAGCGTGCTTCGTGCACTCGCTCACACGCACCCTGAGCAACTTCCCAGGGGGTCACCCATTCCTAGATTTCCCCAAGTCAAGCACGCTTAACTTCGGAGTTTCTATAGATGGACTCCCGAAAAGGTAGGTCGACCTTGGTGATATGAGTAGTACTATCAATTCCCTTATACGATTCTTAGCCTGACACGCCCATACATTGTCAGTCTCAGGATCCCCTCTCATTCGGGTGTCGGATCGGTTCGTTCACGTACCCCTTCGCCTAGAAGCCTGCCATGAGCCGCTCCTTGTCCGTGCACCTCTCTGGCACCGGCGATCACTCCCCGCCCTCATCGGCCTCGGGCGTCACATGCCCACCAGCTTCCGCCTGGTTCGTCCCCGAACCAGCACCGTACTGCGAGAGGTTGTGCTCTGATACCACCTGTAACGACCCGTCCCATACCGGGTGTCACTATAGCATCGGTCCCTACCGGGACCAGTGGGGTTGGGGCCACCACACTCTGACTGATAGTCTGGCCCCACTGTACCACCATTTAACCTTTTAGCGTGCTTCGTGCACTCGCTCACACGCACCCTAAGCAACTTCCCAGGGGGTCCCCATTCCTAGATTTCCCCAAGTCAAGCACGCTTAACTTCGGAGTTTCTATAGATGGACTCCAGAAAAGGTATGTCGACCTTGGTGATATGAGTAGTACTATCGATTCCCTTATAATAATCTTAGCCTGACACGCCCATACATTGTCAGTCTCAGGATCCCCTCTCATTCAGGTGTCGGATCGGTTCGTTCACGTACCCCTTCGCCTAGAAGCCTGCCAGGAGCCGCTCCTTGTCCGTGCACCTCTCTGGCACCGGCGATCACTCCCCGCCCTCATCGGCCTCGGGCGTCACAAAGACATTGGTTAACAATTCAGGGGGGGGCCTTATTAGAACAATTACTTCTTAATTAACTCTAATATTCTCCACATTTTGCTCTAAGTATTGCAGATGTTCGAAGATCAATTTTGGAGCCAGATGTCATTTCTTCGAAAATACAGGGAGTTAATTGCACTTTCGTTTACACTTAGAAGGAGTAATTTTGTGGTTTATTCTTAAAATTTAGGATCAATCTGAAATATTAAGAAAAACTTACTATCGAGAAATTCGGGCGAATTTTGCAATTTTCATTCACAGTTTCTCGAGCGAAAATTGATTTGGGACCAAGTGGTAATTTACGCTCTCAAATTGTCGAGCGAAAATTAAACAGGAACCAAAGGTAAATTTTCGATCGGATGTTGTCGAGCGAACATTTAAACAGTAAACGAAGAAGGTTTCTCGATCGTAAGTTTCCCGATCGTAAATAGTAATGGGCTTAAATTCACTGAGTCTCACAAAAAGTCTGATCAGCCCAAATTAAACGAAATCATTACTTGCAGTCGAAAATCCCTAAATACACGCTAAAACCCTCGATCGCAAAAATCAACAGTCTCGTGCGAAAAACTTCTTCTCTCAAAAGACGAACGTCAAAATCTTCAAAATCTTACGATTTTTCATCTGATTTTCGTCTTTAGAAGGTAGATTTGACTTCTTTTAGGGATTATCGTGTATTTAAACTACATTTGCATCTGTATTTTGGAATATTTCGCATGATTCTGTGACTATTTCACGACTGTTCATATTCTGAGAACTCGAACACTTGTTTGCAGTATTTTAGATCATCTCTAAGTATAATCTGGATTAAAAACTGCATAATAGGCTAGTTTCGATGTTTCTTGATCACTTTGAGTGAATATAACTTCGATTTTCTGCGTTATTAGCATTCGATTTAAAGATAAGACTAAACTGGGGTTTAAACTTTTTAACGCGTCGAAGAACTTTCTCGCTCGCAAACAGTGGAAATTGAATCATAATTTGATTAAGTAACTGTTTGTATCGTAAAAGATTTTCGATCGCTAACCTTTTGATTTAGTCATTAAGATTAATAACGTAGATCGAAAATTACTTAATCGAGAAACACAATTTTGATTTTATGCGAGCGAAATATTAATGAGAGGAATAGATAAAATAGATGCAATCCCTTTAAATTTTCGAGCGCAAAACTTACAGTCGAAAATTTCGATTTCAATTTTGATCTCGGTCGAAAAATGTTAGCGGCGATAAAATTAATTTTTCGACGATAAAATTTTCTTGATCGTAAAATTTTGCAGCGAAAAACCTCTTTAAAATCGAAATACTTTCTCGCTCGTTAACTTTCATAGCGAAAAATTTTATTCACGCGCGAAAAATTTTTCGATCGTAAATTTACTTGGAAATCTAATTTTTCGATCGTACATTTGCACGGAATTTTTCTCGATCGTAAAATTTTGTCGACTACAGTATCGTATCTTGAGCTCAAAAACTTAGAAAATTTTCTAAGTCCAATCTCCAAGCCTTGTGTAAGTTCAAAGTCGAAATCTATGTATTGTCTAGTTTAAAATATCGAAATCTTTATTATAATTTTGAAAACATAGTTCGAGATCCATAGCAAAATTTAACTCGAGATCTTGTATTGTCTAGTTCAAAATATCGAAATCTTTATTATAATTTTGAAAACATAGTTCGAGATCCATAGCCAAATTTAACTCGAGATCTTGTTTAAATATCGAACTCATGAATATGCTATATCGAAATCCTACTATAATATATTCAAAATACATGTCAAGATCACGTAGTGCTTAATCAAACTCGAAATCCATCTGTGATATTAACATCGAATTTTAGTTTAGAATGTCGACCTACATATCGAAATCTTTGTTAAAATGTCGATATATATCTCGATGTCTCGTTTAATTTCATGGTCGAGATTTAAATATTAAGTAACTCGAGCTCCTTATGAAGTTTAAAGTGGTGTTTTTCAATTTAAGTCGGATTTCGAACTTTAGGGTTTCGAAATTATAGAAATCGAAACTAGGGTTTTCAAACTAAGCCACTTTGGTATAACTATAATTAGACTAACAAACCCTAATTTTATATATTTCTATACTTAGGGTTTGAAGGTGTTAGCGATTTACCGTACGATATAGCTAAGGATACCAGGTAAGTGGAAATCGCAACTACAACACATAATTTTTATGTGCATGAAATTATGTGTTATGTGCTTTTATGATTTTATGTGGCATCTATGACTTTATGTGATCTTACATGAATTATTTATATTATACGATGGCATGACACGCATATTCATGGCATGAGCATATGCACACACGACTAGTATGGGAGTCAGGGAAATAGCGTGCATGGGTATAAGATCGCTTAAAAGAGATATGTATATTTGCCGATATGGGCATTTGTGTCGACTCAATGATGAGTCACGGCTCTTCTATGCTACCTAATGGCGATTCACGAGGCCGACTGCCTGATTCACGAGAGGCAGGTAATACCTAAATATATTACGGCGATTAACGAGGCCGACTGCCTGATTCACGAGAGGCAGGTAATACCTAAATATATTACGGCGATTCACGAGGCCGACTGCCTGATTCACGAGAGGCAGGTAAATACCCCGTAGCGGGAGATGCAACCTGGAGGATGCGACTCGAGGGAATAAACGGCACCGAGGGAACCTCGACTGTTGGCGACCTCGTAGTAGGCTACCAGTGAGAAGCGCCCGCGTGTCAGACTGCATTGGGATGGAAAGGCGCCTTAGGGTTAAACGAAATTTGTGTGCCCGGGTTAGCCTCTCAATGGGACTGCAATGGGATTGAAAGGCACTATTAGCCTCTCAGTGTGGACCACATTGGGATTGAAAGGCACCATAGGGTTTAGCACAGATTGAGTACTCGGGTTTAGCCTCCCAGTGTGTGTACTGCCACTTATTTATACCCTTAGGGGTTTGAGCTCTATATGGTGCATAGTAAGATTGAATGCCTTCGCTATTTAGGTCACGTGCATTGCATGCATGGTTTTCACTTACTGAGATTTATAAGCTCATTCCACGTTTTTATGTGTTGTAGGACCCCGCGATCACGGTACGTGATCATTTTCGCAGCGAGGCCAACTTTTGGAGTTTCCGAGGGCTTTTGAGATGGAAGTGTGTGCATGGATGCGACCTCATGGAGGCCCAGTAGATAGATATATTTTGACCCGTATGCGCGCTTTCCTTTGTAAATAGGACCCACGAAGATTTTGTAGGAACTGTTACGATTCCATTTCATAAAAGGAAAAATTTTATACGAAATTTCACACGATCTATTTTATTACTACGATATTAGTCGCTTAGACTAGTTATGAAAGTAGTGGTGGAAGGCGGGGCGCCACAGGTGGTATCAGAGCTTAGGATATAGGTTCTGCAGACTGTCCATGTACACACACTCAAAAGCACGGAAGCGGCCTTGCTCGTAAGTTTTATGTTTCTATGAATTTCTTGTATTACATTATTGATTGATCTTAGGAACATTAGGATAAAAGAACAATGGGTAGAACAAGAGGTGAGAATAATGGGGTTGCAGATAAAGGTAAAGAACCCGCGGCCCCTACCGATAGTCGGGATGCGACTATCCTTCAACTCGTGGAACTAGTCCCCCAACAATCTGCCCAAATTCAGCAACTGATCCAGCAACAAAACGCTGGCGGGAAATCGAGCAACGGACCCCCTCAGGCCGACAGAATCGAAATGGTCGGGGAAAGATTTCGCAAACTCAATTCCCCAACCTTTGAAGATGCTATTGACCCAACCTCGGCTGAGGATTGGCTCCGAACCCTAGAAACTATGTTCCAACATAGCCGTACTCCTGAAACAGAAAAGGTCATGTGCGCTGGTTACCTACTAAGGGGAAGCGCAGGTCACTGGTGGGATACCATATTAACTTTCGAAGACCCCGTGACAATAACCTGGGAGCGTTTCAAAGAGCTTTTCCGAAATAAGTATTTCACTGCTCCCGTCCGTGCCCAGAGGATGAACAAGTTCATCAATCTCCGCCAAGGAACAATGACGGTGGCAGAGTATATCCGAAAGTTCGAACAGTTGTCTCGATTTGCAACCCACATGGTGAGTAGAGATGCGTTAAAGATCGAGCGATTTATGGAAGTCTTGAAGCCAGAACTCTATCGCGACGTTGGCATGGCTGGATTCCAAGGGGTTACTTATACCCACATGGCGGAACGAGCTCTGATGGCTGAACAAGCCGAAATCCGAATTGTACGAGCACATGAGGCAAAAAGGAAGCTCGAACAAGGACCCAAAGGGGACGGAAATAACCCGAAGAAACCGCTCCTAAGAATGTGAAACCCAATTTCCAAAACCGCCCTGGACCACCTCAACAAATGAATCCGAATCAGGGGCGACCCCAACCGAACGCACCCGTGTGCCCAAAATGTGCACGACGTCATCTAGGCGTCTGTTTCTCCCAAAACGCCACCTGCTTTAAATGTGGCAAGACAGGCCACTATTCTGTAGCCTGCCTAGAGAATACATCGGAAAGCCAGGCAGCCAATTAGACTAGACCACAGAAGGTACCTGCTCGGGTATACATGCTTACAGTGGAAGAAACTGAAAACAACCCATCCGAGATAGAAGGTAGCCTTCTAATCTATTAAAACCTCAACATGCATTCTAGTGGATTTAGGTTCCACACTTTCTTTGATATCTCCCACTTACGTGGTAAGACTAGGGACTTCTTTCGGCCGACTCGGTTGATATCAATTTGGGTATCGGCCTGAATCATAATCATAGCAGATAGACTTTCAAAATAGGAAGTCAAACCTGAATTTCCTAGAAATAAATCCCAATGTCACATAATATCCGGGGTATAATCCTATGCCCCAATCTTTTGATCATCCTGAGAAAACATATTCGTTCGATATCAGAATGACGCAGCGGAAGCGTGATGGACGCTAATAATTTTCAATCTCTGCCTAAGTTAGAGTTTTAGGAATTCTTGTTAGCCCTTTCGTAGTAATACGGGTTCCACTAACTGGAACAATCTTCGTATTTACTTCATTAAGATTCTACTCCTTTCTATCCTCGAAAATTGTTTAAAATTCCTTGATAACTTCCTAGGGTGAATTTCTATCACCTGACCAAGCCAGTTTAACTCCCTACCAATCATTACCCTGAGTTCTTCCAACCGACGGAATTTCGGGGGCGAAATTCTTTTAAGGGGGGAGGATGTAATACCCGTAAAATTTAATTACGGGATTTACGACTTAATTACCAGTAAATTAGAAATTTCGTTGGATTAAATAAATAAAGAAATTAGGACTTTGGGTGATATGATGCTTTCATGCTTCTATGTTCTTAAGCGACTTGTGTGTCTATATGATTTCATGTTACATGATTTCTAATATCCTATACGTGTTACATGATTTATGATTTAGGTAATGATGTCAAGACTTAAAATCTTAGATAACATTTATTTATATAAATGAGATGTCTCGGCAAGAACGTGGACTACGTTCAATAGTAACAGAAACCAAGAATCGACTGATTGCTATGCTAAAAAATATTGAAATCGCCGAGTAGAATCGAACAATAATAAGTAATAACTAAGTACTGATCAAAGCATGTGTATATATACTAACTTTCGCCGAGGGAATTTGAGACGGGCGATTGATGGTGATAATAATGTGCAAAGTCGAGTAACACGTACCATCGAATTAGATCGATCATTACTCATGTAGATGAATATACAAAAGCCACGTAAGGATTATGGTGTTCATAATATTGAGGATCCTATATAGGTATCTGAACTAAATATATACATATGCATACATTACTAAGAGATGAAATAAAATAATAAAGTATTCAAGGTAAAGAAAGGGGAGTTTACTTAACTAAAGAGGTAACACACGTCACCTAAATAATCAAATCTTACACAAAGTTTTCAAGCTCTCATATTTATCTACTATCTATGAAAAGAAAACCGACAATAACAAAGACATTCAGAAAGGAAAATAGAAGAAATAAAGGGAACAGAAGCAAGGCTTTCATAAGCTCTCTCAAGGATCAAAATTCGACCAAACTAAACAAACTTCAGCAAATTAAGGACTCAGTCATACGAAAGGTAAGAATTTTACCTAATACGTGAGAATTCAGTCATGTTTATTATATTCCTTAGGTTTAATAAATCTCTGGCTTAATAAAATCCAAGTGAAATTCTCGAATAGAACATATAGTTGAAAACCCTTAATTCTGGAATTTCATTAACACTAATATTCGTTATATAATTGTCCGACAGATGTAAGATGTACGGTGAAAACCCTAGATTTAGGTACAGATTCATGCTAACCCACTTATTTTGATTAAGATCTATTTCAAGTATATGAAATGCTTTAAGATTTGTAACTTCAGTATAGAATAATCTTTGGGATAGAACTAATGATTTTGAGGTAGTGGAAATGATAGAGCTTATAAAATCGGGGTAGAGTGGTCGTAGGAAATAAGTTTCGATGGAATGAATACTGGAAATGTTTGGTCGAATGGAGTTCTGTATGAACTTTCGAGTGACTGATAGGATTCTCCCCAGATTATGAATCTCGAAATCCAAGTCGAGATTTACTGTTAAATGTGACTTCAATTCAGTATAAAATCTCGAAATAAAACTCGAGAATCATGTCGAATTTAGCTCTGAAAATGATTACTAAGTTTGTATAGAAACTCGACATCTATCTGTGTTATTGATGTCGAGATTTAGGTTAAAATGTCGAAACAAATGTCGACATCTTTATTTATGAATCTCGAACACTTGTATGAGCCACTTCGAGATTTTAGGATTGTAATTCTGAGATTATATCGAAATTGAATAGAATCTCGAGATTTAGTTTGAAATGATGTCGAAAGTGTTTATTATTAAGTCTCGAAATCTTGTTATAATTTTTATACATCTCGACATCTTATTTATAATCTCGGCACACACCTCTCGAGATCCATGTTGAAATTTATGCATTGTTTAACTTAAATCTCCAAGCCTTGTGTAAGTTCAAAGTCGAAATCTATGTATTGTCTAGTTTAAAATATCGAAATCTTTATTATAATTTTGAAAACATAGTTCGAGATCCATAGCAAAATTTAACTCGAGATCTTGTATTGTCTAGTTCAAAATATCGAAATCTTTATTATAATTTTGAAAACATAGTTCGAGATCCATAGCCAAATTTAACTCGAGATCTTGTTTAAATATCGAACTCATGAATATGCTATATCGAAATCCTACTATAATATATTCAAAATACATGTCAAGATCACGTAGTGCTTAATCAAACTCGAAATCCATCTGTGATATTAACATCGAATTTTAGTTTAGAATGTCGACCTACATATCGAAAGCTTTGTTAAAATGTCGATATATATCTCGATGTCTCGTTTAATTTCATGGTCGAGATTTAAATATTAAGTAACTCGAGCTCCTTATGAAGTTTAAAGTGGTGTTTTTCAATTTAAGTCGGATTTCGAACTTTTAGGGTTTCGAAATTATAGAAATCGAAACTAGGGTTTTCAAACTAAGCCACTTTGATATAACTATAATTAGACTAGCAAACCCTAATTTTATATATTTCTATACTTAGGGTTTGAAGGTTAGCGATTTACCGTACGATATAGCTAAGGATACCAGGTAAGTGGAAATCGCAACTACAACACATAATTTTTATGTGCATGAAATTATGTGTTATTTGCTTCTATGATTTTAGGTGGCTTCTATGACTTTATGTGATCTTACATGAATTATTTATATTATACGATGGCATGACACGCATATTCATGGCATGAGCATATGCACGCTTGACTAGTATGGGAGTCAGGGAAATAGCGTGCATGAGTATAAGATCGCTTAAAAGCGATATGTATATTTGCCGATATGGGCATTTGTGTCGATTCAATGATGAGTCATGGCTCTTCTATGCTACCTAAATATATTATGGCTATTCATGAGGCCGACTGCCTGATTCACGAGAGGCAGTTAATACCTAAATATATTACGGCAATTCACGAGCCCGACTGCCTGATTCATGAGAGGCAGGTAAATATATTACGGCGATTCACGAGGCCGACTGCCTGATTCACGAGAGACAGGTAAATATATTACGGCGATTCACGAGGCCGACTGCCTGATTCACGAGAGGCAGGTAAATACCCCGTAGCGGGAGATGCAACCTGGAGGATGCGACTCGAGGGAATAAACGGCACCGAGGGAACCTCAAGTGTTGGCGACCTCGTAGTAGGCTACCAGTGAGAAGCGCCCACGTGTCAGACTGCATTGGGATGGAAAGGCGCCTTAGGGTTAAAAGAAATTTGTGTGCCCGAGTTAGCCTCTCAATGAGACTGCATTGGGATTGAAAGGCACTATTAGACTCTCAGTGTGGACCACATTGGGATTGAAAGGCACAATAGGGTTTACCACAGATTGAGTACTCGGGTTTAGCCTCCCAGTGTGTGTACTGCCACTTATTTATACCCTTAGGGGTTTGAGCTCTATATGGTGCATAGTAAGATTGAAAGCCGAAGGGTCCCAAATATGTTACGAAAAGTCAAGAAGGATGTGAGTAGTCGATAGCATTGGCGCGAATGCCTTCGCTATTTAGGTCACGTGCATTGCATGCATGGTTTTCACTTACTGAGCTTTATAAGCTCATTCCACGTTTTTATGTGTTGTAGGACCCCGCGATCACGGTACGTGATCATTTTCACAGCGAGGCCAACTTTTGAAGCTTCCGAGGGCTTTTGAGATGGAAGTGTGTGCATGGATGCGACCTCGTGGAGGCCCAGTAGATAGATATATTTTGAATTTTGACTCGTATGCGCGCTTTCCTATGTAAATAGGACCCACGATGATTTTGTAGGAACTGTTACGATTCCTTTTCATAAAAGGAAAAATTTTATACGATACTTCGTACGATCTATTTCATTACTACGATATTAGTCGCTTAGACTAGTTAAGAAAGTAGTTGTGGAAGGCGGGGCGCCACAGCATGGATCTTGCTGTGAACTCCTCCATGGATAATCTCGTACACTCGTCAGAACGGATGGAAGAGGAGCACCATGAAGTGAACTTCTCCAACGATAATCCGGTCTTATATCGAGACAACGAGAAGAGGAACGCAGCCTTGGGTTTGAATTCCATAACTGTGAACTACTTCAAATTGATAATCTCTGAAACCTCTCTAGGGATTAAGAGGAGCACGGTATCGGCCCGAGAACCAACAAGAAGATCTTCGCCTTAGATAATCTCTCAGCCTCGTAAAGAAGCGGAGCTTCAGCTTGAGCAAGTGCAGAAAATTACAGAAGATAAAAGGATGAAAAAGACAATAAGACGAAAAAGAAAAATGCCGGAGAGAAGGAGAACGACGAAGAAATGGAAGACGACTTTAAGCTCACTTTTCCCAATATTTTTCTTCCTTTCTTAGTCACAGCCAAATTGAAGTCCTCAAAGTCCCTTTAATTCCAAAACGAGACTCTCTCGCATAGGTGAAATGATTAAAAGCGCCTCGATCACAGGTAAATTCACTTAATATGATTTGTATTGACTTGAGTGATATAAATATAAAAATCCCTAGTTAAAAATATATGAGCGCTAGAGTGAACCTAGTGAGAGTTGTCGAAATGGATCATTCTGTGAACTTGGGAGTTTAGTTTGCTGACGTGACTTGACGTCATAATATCTTTCAAGTGTTTTGTGAATTTTTAGGCGTGACGTTGATCGAAGCAAAATAATCTGACCCCATACTATTAATAATATTAGTATACAAATAATAATAATAATAATAATAAATAATAATAATAATAATAATAATAAAAGTATATATAGTAAAGTTTTTTCATTCGCACGTTTTTATATCATTTTAATTTGCATCTATGCGGAATTGATTAAAAGTGATATTTTGTTGTATTTCGCACATTCTGATATGCAATATCACTTTGCATTTGAGCTGAATTGATTAAATGCGAGTTTCTTGCTCATACCCTCGCGTAACATTTTAATACATGATTAGGGGACCATGTATCTACGAGAAATTGTCTAAATTGCGCATTATATGTTTGGTACTTGAAATTGATTCTCTGTGCTTTCATGCCGAATTAATTGTTGGTGCATTATTTGAGGGGAGCATTTACCAAGTTTATGTCTCGAGCTCCAAACATTTTTGATGTGTTTTCTCTAAGTGGTGCAGAAATTCAGTTCTATTTCTTGAAGTAACGCACTTCGATGAGGAGGACTTCACGAATTCTCACGAGTTGGAGCACACGACATTGGTTTATATGTTGATTGGTTAAATATTTTGATCGTTAACGTATTTTATGAATTTGGATTTAACCAATTTTTATTAAAAACTTTTCAGAAGGCGCCTGACTAGGAAAATTGCTTCCAAATAACTCTTAATATGGAGCTAGATGTTATCGTTCAGAACTACAGGGAGTTAATTGAGTTTATTTTCATACATTGGGGGAGCAATTATGTGGGTTTTCCTTGAAATTAGAGTCAATCTGAAAACTTAAAAACACTTACAATCGAGAAATTTGGGCGAATATTGTAATTCGATCATAGTTTCTCGTGCGAAAATTGACCGAATGGTAATTTTCGCTTCCAATTTGTCAAGCAAAAATTAAACAGGACCCAAATGAAAATTCTCGATCGGAATTCGTCGAGCGAAAATTAAAAAGGCATCAAACGAAAATTCTCGATCATAAGTTTCTCGATTGTAAACAGTAATGGACTTAGAAATTGCTAAGTATCGAAACATCTAATCAGCCCACTTAAATAAAATTAATGTCTGTAGTCGAATATCCCAAAATACACGCAAAAAAACCCTCGATCGCAAAATTCAACAGTCGAAGAACTTTCTCTCTCGCAAAACTCTAGTCAAAAATACGAACGTCAAAATCCTTTAAATCTTTGATTTTCAACTGATTTTCGTCTTTATAAGGTAGAATCGACATTCTTCAGGGAATAGCGTGTGTTTAAACTCCATTTGACTCTATATTATGTGATCTTTTCCATGATTCTATGATAGATTCTCATCTGTTCCAAATATGAAAACTCGAGTGCTATTTTGCAGTGTTTACGACCATTCTATGGGTATAATCTGGGCTAAGATCTGCATTTAAAATAGCTTCAGTTTTTTTTCATTCTAGGAGTATATTTCTTCGAATATCTGCGTTCTTAAAGTTCGATTGAGAGTTAGACTGAACTGGGTTTTAAATGTTTGAAGACGTCAAAGAACTTTCTCGCTCGCAAACAGTGTCAAAGAATTTCAATTTGATTGAGTTACTGTTTGCATCGTAAAAGTTTTTCAATCGCTAAATTTCTGACTTAAATCGGTAAAACAAATAACATAGGTTCATATATACCCACAACGGTGTAGGCGGACTCGGTTCCGGTGGTGGCCCCATCGTGGGTGGTTGCGTCGAAAGGTTTCTAAAGATGGGATAACACTTTGGTCGGATATTTTTTCGGGAAGAAGCCATACTTCCCGTTTGTCGAGCGCTTCGTATGCTCATCGTTAAGGGATTACTAGAGGTCCGGGCAACCTCGCATGGTTTTTTCAAGTTTCGTTTCGAATCGGACACGGCGATGACGACAGCCCTTGAGGGGGGCCCGTGGCTGATGCAAGGCCAACCGCTTGTATTAGAAGTTCTCTGACCGGGTATGTGTCTTGAACGGCAGGAAGTTAGTGAGCTCCCTCTATGGGTAAAGCTGTGGAATGTCCCGGGAGAGTTTTGGACTCAAGAAGGATTGAGTGAAGTGGCTAGTGCGGTGGGTCGACAGCTTTTTGCTGACGGGGTAACATCACGGGGCGACCGCATCGACTATGCGCGTGTCTGTGTGATGAAAGCACTTGATTCCCCGTTTCTTGAGTTATTCTACCTTCGACTGCCTCGGCCGAATGGTGGAACGGCGGGTGATATCGCAATACGCGTGGAATACGAATGGACGCCCTTGAAATGTGATGCCTGCTTGACTTGGGCACATGGGCCGGCTCAATGCCCTAAGAATGTCCAACGGCGGGATAACCATCAGCCACAACTGAGGCCGCGTAGGCCAAGCACGTTGCCTGAGCCTCCCAAAGATGTTTCTGCCCCAACCACAACTAATGGTGGGGGAATGTAGCCAGGCCGGCAATGTGACGTCGGCCGCGGCGGAGTCGAACAAGTGGCCAAGGGCGTATAACGGAATGGCAACAAATGGGGGCCAAAGGGAAGGCCGTGATGGTCGATCCACAGCCGTCATCGCCACGCATGCATGTGGCCCCAAGCGGGGGATCAGGTGAAGCTACTTCCTCGCATGGACCGCATCTACCAAGGAGTACGGCGGATGCGACCCAATCTGATCATAATGCATTCGCAATCTGGTTGCCTGTGAGTGTTGATGCTCACCCATTTTGTACATTATCCATTTCTATACACACGGAAAATTTCCAAAAAAAAAAGATGTTATTAAGTTTCAAGCGCAATACTTACAATCAAAATAGTAATTTCGATTTCAATTTTGTTCTCCGTCGAAAATTTTACTGACGATAAAATTAATTTTTCGACGATAAAATTTCTCGATCGTAAAAATACGCAGAGATAATTTTGATCGACCAAAAATTTTCTCGATGATCAACCTAGTTTCTTGTTAGGTCCTAATTAATCAACTCTATGATCCTAGACATGAATTCTAAGGTTATCGATTAGAATTAATAAGAAACGAATTTCGATCGAAAACCTTCGTTGTGAGCCCGAGAGAGAATTTCGCTTAGAGTGAAAAGTTTTCTTGTGTTTCTCTCTCTAGAAATCGAATTGCAAGCCCTTCGGATCAATTTTTAAAATCTTCTCATTAAGCACAATGTTTGGACATCTATTTATATCAAACATACTTGGTATACATAACATACTAAGTCCTAAACTAAGGACAAATACAATAAAAGCCCCAATCTTCGAAGACAGCTAGTAAATCAAAGCATAATTAGAAAAGATATTCTACATTCCCCCCCTTTGTGCTTGATTTCGCTTCCGCGTCTGTCCTCGTCGGGCATAGTACGACCTGCGCAAGCCCAGCGCATACTCGAAGTTCCTGAGCGTATTCCTCAGCCCTAGTCGCTCCTGGATTTCATCGAGCAATTCCATCAGGAGCGGATGTTCTTTCACGAACCGGTGAACCTCAGCATCGTCTCTCTATTGATTTCTTCCAACCTATGCTTCATGTTTTTCCTGATGACCTTGAGCGTCCCATCACAAAATTTGTGAATCTCAGTCTTCAGCATCAACCTGGTCTTCTTAGCGATTGGATTGAGGTAGGTGATGCCTAAGACTGAGCTGATGTCTACGTGATTGTTGGGAAGCCCTTCTTCATGTTGCTCTCCAGAGCCATCTGAAGGTCGTGTGCGACATAATACTTGACCTGGCGCATTATGAACCGGTAGAGTCCCTCGAGTCCTTTTTTCTTGATGAAGCCTTGAGGACCCTTGTACTTCTCCACATACAGCTGTTAGAGGTTGTACACCTCTTCGGCAGGGAGGTACGGTAGGTCGCTCTCGCTTAGTTTTTCTCGAGTTCTGTCTACTCGCTCGATGGCGTAGTATGGTGTTGGAAGTCCTCCTTTAGCACAGAAGACACGGAGTAGCTGACAAATCGGGGAGAGACTCTTATAATGACTCTTCTCTTGTCCTTTAGTCATCCCATTCTCATATCCGGTCCAAGGTGGGTCAGCATTCAGAAGTACGTCATTCTCTTCTACTGATCCGAGTGAGAGATCCCTCTAAGCTCGAACTCATTCGGATTCTTGACTTTGTTCGGTGACCTCCAAATGTGTTCACGAACTTCTTCAAGAAAGGGAATTTCGATCCTGATGTTTTCCCACGGCGTGTCGATCCGAACGGTCCCTAGCGTTAGTCTTGTGGGGGAGTCCGCTCGTTGCGCAATCAACTCTGGAAGCCCTATGGATCTTGTTCATGATCTTTACCTTCCTGAAGCTCTTCGTCTTCTATCAACACAAGGTCCACCGAAGCTTGCTGTAAGAAGTGGTGAACGTCCTTGAACCGTTGTCTCTGATGCTCGTCGGGCATGGAATGGGTCATCCAACCTTCGAAGATATTCTTGTCGAGGAACTTTGACACCATGTCCTGATGATCCCGGTTTGTCTGGAGCAGCTGAGGGAGTAGCTTGGATCTGCGCCAGGGCCACGAGCATGGCGGCACTTTCTTCTTCTTCCAAAAGCAAGGGGCTTGTGAGGGTCGTTGGTGTGGGCGGAGGCATCCTTAGGGTGAAGGATGGTGGGTCAATGTGGGTTAGAGTGGTGGTGCGGTGCGTGGTGTGGGTTGTTTGGGTAGTTTGGGTGGTGGTTTATATTTGTCCTGCTCCAGCGCGTGTCTGCGTTGCGCTTGCTCCTTGTCTTTGACCTTCGCCTTGGCCAATCAATGAGGTCCTACGCCTTGTCTCCCTTATGACGATCCTGATTGTCGGGATCGTCATGTCGTTGTCGTGTACGGGAGCCTTGAGGGTGGTTCACGAGATGCCGGTATAGAGATTCTTCCTAAGGCGTTCGGGTGGGAAGGCCTATAAGGCGGGCGAGTAGGACGTCGTGGAGCTGGGTGATGGGTATGGTATAGAGGTTCTTCCTGATGAGGATTGAGGAGTCTGCGAGTGGGTTGGTGGGAGTGGGTTGTGGGGTTGGATTAGCTTGTGCTGAAGGCCCCTCGGAGACGGGTGCTTTCCCGAGATCGCGTCGGGACATCTCGAGGGCGGCCAGCACTCTCTCCATCATTTTGTCTTCTAAAGTTTTGATGGCTGCAGAGAGAGCTGTCTGGAACTGGGCTTCAGTCACGAACTGCACGGACGCCTTCGTCGTTGATGGACCAGGACGACAGATGTCGCCTGTTGGCAACCCTTGAGCAGACACCGGCTCCTCATGCTAGCTCGTAGTCAGTTGAGGTTGTGACTATTCGAGACTTCCATCCAATCCTTGAGGTGAATCACTAGGATTCTCCTCTATGGGTGTTGCGGGAAGTTCTATTTGAACCTGCAAACCGGACGCCGGTAGGTTGTGCTGCGGCTCAAGATTTAGCGATGAAATGTCCGCAGCACTTGAAGGAATGATCGGTGCGGTGTCTGATGTGGTGGTGAAGAGGGACTCTAGTTGTATACTTGGTCGTCGTGGAGTCCGTCTTATCAGTTGAATCTCCTCATCGGACTCCGTGTCGGATGAGGTGGCTGTGTGAGGAGAAGGATCACGTACAATGTCCTCACGAGCCTGTTCCGTCACCGGTGGAAGTGAGCTTTGCCCCGCAACTGCCCCGGGCTGTGCTTCTTGTTGAAGAACCTCCTCAATGGGCTCTTCGAGCACGCCTACATGGACAGGCACTTCCACTTGGAGCTCCTGATTTTGATCTTCAACTTCCATTTCGAGAGCCACCTCGTCGATCATCGTGGAATCCGGATCAGGTAGCTGAGTTTCTTGGACTGGAGGCTCCTATTCAAGCTCCTGGGCCACTGCATCGATCATCGTGTTCTTAGGGCTTGGGTGTTGTTGTTGGTGAGGGCTGACTGCGAAATCTGTCGGGGGACCTCTGATCATCTGTTCCGTCAGATGATTCTCCCGGCAATATCGTTGAGATTTAGCTCCCGAGGGGTCGACGAGCCGCATCAACTCGAATGGAATGACCATGGACGGCTGGTCCAAATCCGTTAGCTTTGGGTTGTGGAAGAACTTGAGTAGTGGTGGCTGGTAGTTTCCTTCACGGGGCAGGCGAGGGATGTTCTCGTGGATTTTCATGAGTTCTGATTATCACTGTGAACCATCTCGCATACGGAACGTTCTTCGATCTCTTGTTCTCTTTCTATCTGATCTATTTGGCTAAGTCGCTCTAGATCAGTTGGGCGAAATCGTAATTCCGCGAGAACACTATGCCGTGAAAAATGCGAAGAATGTTGCCATTGCCTTTGTCGAAGCCCGCGTGTTTCGGCGACACACTTGTTGATGATGCCAAACAGTGTCTTCCAAGGGTGTGGGATGCCGCTGCTCTGAACTTGAGCAAGCTTGGTAAGCAGAGAACGGTATCCCATGTGAAGGAAGTCACGCACGAGCTCCGCATCAGTAGGAAGGGGGTCATAATTTGGGCTGTAGGGGAGGTCGAGCACAAGTCCGAAGTCATTCTTGTTCATGCTTATGTGCCTCGTCCCTATCACCGTTGTGAAACTCTACGCCCCTTCAATGACGTACCTCTTGATCATCCCCCAAACCTGTTGGAGGTAGACCATCGGCACCGAGGCCGTCACCGTAGAGCATGCCACAGGGGATGGCGTAGTAAAATCGACAGGATTATGTCGTCTGGACACCGGAAGGTAGTCAGGTCGAGTTGGAAATTGGTGTCGTTAACGTTGAGGTACATGGCCTTCTCATATATGTGGTTGTATGTTGAATAATGATCCATCTGAAATACAAATAAGAAATGTAAATCATTAGTTAAAGATTTTCATTTTGAGTCGAATTTTGAATTTATCAAACCATAATAATGGATCATGTCATATCATGTTTGAACAAATTTGTAATTGAAATCATTAAATCTGCACATAGATTATACGAAGTGAATATTGAAGAGATAATTGCATTTCGACATAAGCATGTAAGTCCTACAAAAGTTCAGTTGAAAATTTTACTAAGTGTTTAAGCACTGTTCACTCCGTGCTTTTTGTCGCGCGAGAATTGAAATTCTCAATTTAAATTGTCTAAGTGCAATTTTGAAAGCAATTCTCCGTGTTAATTTGCGATCGAGAAAAATTTTATTCGCTAGGTTTCGCTACAGTGTAAAGGACTTAGAGAATTCTTCCAAGTGTTTGAACTTTAAAACATGGTACTGTAGGCGAGAAATTTTACGATCGAGAAACATTTTCGTGTAAATTTATGATCGAGAAGATTGATTTCCGTGTAACTTAACGATCGAGAAATTTTCGCGCATGAATAAAATTTTCACTGTGAAAGTTATCTAGCGAGAAAGTGTTCGATTTTAAAAGAAAAAATTCGCTGCGAAATTTTACGATCGAGAAAATTGTCAACGAGAAACTAAGTCAAACATCGAAAAAATTTTCGATCGATCAAAATTGTCGCTGTGTTCTTTTACGATCGAGAAATTTTATCGTCGAAAAATTAATTTTATCGCCGCTAAAATTTTCGACCGAGAACGAATTGAAATTGAAATTACTGTTTGCGATTCTGAGTTTTGCGCTCAAAATTTATATTGCACCTATTTGATCTATTTCGTTCAGTAATCTTTTCGCTCGCATAAAATCAAAATTCCATTTCTCGATTGTAATTATTCTTCGATCTACGTTATCTATCTTAAAGACTAAGTAAAAAATTTAGCGATCGAAAAACTTTTACAATGCAAATAGTAGATCAATTGAAATCAATTAACACTTATTTGCGAGCGAGGAAGTTCTTCGACGCCTTTAAACGTTAAAACACAGTTTCAATTGAACTTTTAACTAATCTTTTAAAACCGCAGATAATCGAAGTAATACACTCCTAGAATTATCAGAAAATACCGAAACTATCTTTAGTGCATAATTTAACCTAGATTATCCACATAAAGCGGTCGTAAACACTGCAAACTAGCATTCGGGTTTTCCTATATTGAACAGACGAGAATAACAGTAAACCATGCAAAAGATCACATAATACAGATGCAAACGGAGTTTAAATGCACAAAAATCCCTAAAGGGTGTCGAATCTACCTCTCAAAGACGAAGATTAGTGAAAATATGTAAGATTTTGACTTTCGACTTTGCAGAAGAAGTTTTTCGCGAGAGAAAAATTATCGACTGTTGAATTTTGCGATTGAGGGTTTTGCGTGTACTTAGGGATTTTCGACTACATACATTAATTATGTTTAAGTGGGCTGATTAGACGTTTTCAATACTTAGCAAACTCTAAGCTCATTACTGTTTGCGATCGAGAAACTTATGATCGAAAATTTTCATCTGGTACCTATTTAATTTTCACTCGATAATTTGGAAGCGAAAATTACCATTTGGTTCCAAATCAAATTTCGCTCGAGAAACTGCGATCGAAAACTACAAATTTGCCCACATTTTTCGATAGTATGTTTTTCTATGATTTCATATTGACCCTAATTTCAAGTAAAGACCACATATTTGCTCCTCCTATGTATGAAAATAACTGCAATTAACTCCCTGTAATTCAGGTTGGTGACATCTGGCTCCATCTTCAAATTTTGGAAATCTGTAATACTTAGAGCAAAAGATGTCGAGGATATTAGAGTTAATTTTTGGAAGCAATTTTTCTATTTAGGCTCCCCATGAGGCATTATCAAGATAAGTTGGTTAAATCCAATTCCACAAAACACGTTAATGATCAAAGTATTTAACCATCCAAAGTTTAAACCAATGCCGTGCACTCCAAGTCGTTTCTGCAATACTTAGAGAAAGATCATCAAAGTAGTTTGAAGCTCAAGGCATAAATGTTGTAAATGATCCCCCTCAAATAGTGCACCTTTATTGATTTATCCAATAAGTAGATAAATCAATCTAAGTAACAATTACTAAAAACACGCGATTATCAAAATTGGCTCAGATACATGGTCCCCTATACATGTAACTATACTATTGCGTGAGGGTATGAGAAAAAACAAATATTAGCATTTTCAACAATTCAGCTCAAATGCAAAGTAGAATTGCATATCAAAATGTGCGAAGTACAACAATATATCACTTTTAATCAATTCCGCATAGATGCAAATTAAAATGCATATTAAAATGTGCGATGAAAGTATTTTTATATATTTATATATGTTATTATTCTATTTTATATATATAAATTTTTTTATTGTGTGCTAATTATATTAATAGTATGGGGTCAGATTATTTTGCTTCGATCATTGTCACGCCTAGAAATTCACAAGACACTTGAAAAGATTTTATGCCGAAGTCACGTCAGCAAACTAAAGTCCTAAATTCAAAGTAGGATCCTTTTCGACAACTCTCACTAATTTCGATCTAGCGCTCATTTATTTTTGACTAGGGATTTTATATTTATATCACTCAAGTCAACACAAGTCATATTAAGTCAATTTACCTGCGATCGTGGCGCTTTTAATCATTTAACCGAGCGAGAGACCGTCGATTCGGAATTAAACGGACTTTTGAGGGATTTAGTATTTCGGTTTTGACTTCGAAGGGAAGGAAAATATTTAGGAATCATGGACTAAAGATCTTCTTCCTATTCTTCGTCATTCTCCTTTTCTCCGGCATTTTCGTCTTTTTGTCTTTTTCATCCTTTTCTCTTTTGTAAATTTTCTACACTTGCTCAAGCTGAAGCTCCGCTTCTCTATGATCCTAGACATGAATTCTAAGGTTATCGATTAGAACTGAAGAGAAACGAATTTCGATCGAAAACCTTAGTTGTGAGCTCGAGAGAGAATTTCGCTTAGAGTGAGAAGATTTCTTGTGTTTCTCTCTTTAGAAATCGAATTGCAAGCCCTTCGGATCAATCTCTAAAATCTTCTCATTAAGCACAATGTTTGTACATCTATTTATACCAAACATACTTGGTATAAATAACATACTAAGTCCTAAACTAAGGACAAATACAAGAAAGCCCCAATCTACGAAGACAACTAATAAATCAAAGACAATTAGAAATGATATTCTGCATTTCTCGTTTTTAATTTTCTCAAAGGTAAAATTTCGCAGCAAAAAACTATTTAAAATTGAAATACTTTCTCGCTCAATAACTTTCACGGCGAAAAATTTTATTCACGCGAGAAAAAAATTCTCGATCGTAAATTTACACGGAAATCAATTTTCTCGATTGTAAATTTACACGAAAATTTTTCTCGATCGTAAAATTTCTCAGTTACAGTACTTCGCGTATATCGTTCAACACTTAGTAAAATTTTCTAAGTCTTTTTCATTGTAGCAGACCTTAGCGACTAAAATTTTTTCGAACGCAAATTAAAACGGAGAATTGCATTCAAAATTCGCATTTAGGAAATTACACTGAGAATTTCAATTCTCGCGCGATAAAAAGAACGGAGTGAATATTGCTTGATTTTACAATTCAACACTTAGAACATTTTCGACTAAACTCACATGCATCATATTTACATATGTCAAAATAATATTAACTCTTAAAATTTCACTTCGTATGACCTATGTGTGAATTTAGTAGTTCGCCTACAAATTTATCAAACAATGAAATGCAAGACTATTATGGTTTGATAAATTAAATTTCGACTCAAATTAAATTCTTGAACTAATGTTTTGGTTTTCTATTTGTTTTTCAGATGGACCACTACCCCGCTTACAACCACATTTATGAAAAGAACCTGTACCTCAAGGTTTAGGACACCAATTTTCAACTCGACCTGGCTACCTTCAGGTGTCCGGATGAGATAGTGTCAATACTACAAGGCCATCCCCTCTGGCACGCACTGACGGTGACGGCGTCAATAACTACGGTCTATCTCCAACAATTTGGGGACGAATACAGAGTCACGTAGTCAATGGCACTTACCAACTCACACCCGTGGTTGGAACAAGACACGTAAGCTTTAGCAAGGACGACTCTGGACTTGTTTTGGACCTTCCATCAGCCAAAACTACGATCCTCTGCCGACGGATGCTGAGATGATTCATGACTTTCTCCACATGGGATACCGTCCGCCACTCGCCGAGCTCGCACAAGTTCAGAGCAACGGCATCCCACATCCATGGAAGACACTCCTCGGCATCCTCAATAAGTGTTTGTCGCCGAAGCACACCGGCTTTGACAAGGGCAAGGTAACATTCTAAGGATCTTCCACGGAATTGCGTTCTCCATAAACTATGACTTCGCCCAGCTGATCTGGAATAAGCTTGCTGAACAGATCAGTCAAAAGGAGAAAAAACGATCGATCGAAGAATATACCATATGTGAGGTGGTTCTGCGTGATCATCACCCACCTCATGGAGCTTCACGAGAACATCACTCGTCTACCTCCAGAAGGCAATTATCAACCACCCCGGCTAAAATTTTGCCACCACCCAAAGCTCACGGACTTAGATCAACCATCTATTGCCCTTCCGTTTGAGCTGCTACGTCTTGCCGACCCCTCGGGAGACGTGTATAAGTTGTACTGCCGGGAGAATCATCACACAGAGCAGATGATTCGAGGGCCCCCGACAGATTTCCATGTGAGCCCTCCGCAACAACAGGACCAACCTAGCCCTGAGGCCGAGATGATAGACCAGGAACTAGAATAGGAGTCTCCAACTCACGATCCTCAACCTTCAGATCCAGATGCCACGTTGGTTGACGCTGTGGCACAAGAGCTAGAACTTGAGACTCCACACGAACCACTCGGTGCTGAAGTGCCCATAATTGTTGGCGTGTTCCAAGGATCGATTGAGGAGATCCTGCAACTGGACACAGCCCGAAGCTGAAACGAGGCACATCTCACCTCTCCTGGCTACAACGCCAGAAACCGAGGCTCTAATCTCCACGATTCAACCCACCGAGCCTCAGGTGACAGAACAGGCACGTGAGGATGTTGCACGTGGACTTTCCCCTCACACGGCTACCCCGTCTGTAGAATATCAATTTTAATTGTGCTTTGATTCATTACCTGTTTTCGTAGATAGGGGCTTTATTTGTATTAGTCCTTAGATTAGGACTAGTTTGATATTTATACCAAATTTGTTTGGTATAGTACAAACATTGAGCTTAATATAGAAAATTAGAGAATCAATCCAAAAGGCTGTCGAATTCAATTCTAGAGAGAGAAACTCAGAAATCATCCTCTCACTAAAGGAATTCTCTCTCGTGTTCTTCATTGAAGGTTTTCGATCGAATTTCAATGTTCAATAATTCTAATCGATTTCCTTAGAATTCATGTCTAGGATTGATTGAGTTGACAAACGGGGACCTAACAATTTGGTATCAGATCAGATTCGTTCTGTTTTGAATCGAAATTGTTAGAATTTGGATCGAATTTTTACATTATGGGACTGTTCACGCGAAGAACAGTTTTGGCGCGATTTTTCGATCTGAATTGCCTAATTCTGTGCGTATCTTATTTGATTTTGATGTTTCTGTGCTTGTTCTAGCAATAAAATCGATGGCGATTAGATTCGTAGCAGTTTGAATATCAATTTAGCAGAATAGATCAGATTTGAATCGTTACTGTTCGCGCGAAGAACAAACTTGAACACAGTTTGATTTTGATTAAAATTGACATATTTTGCTTCATAATGTGTTTACTTGTCTGTTCGTGCGAATCAAACATCTGATTACGAGCAGAAACCTGCGATTACATAGTCTAATTCTTCGTTTATGGTTGAATCAGGGTTAATTAGGGTTCTGATTTTATTCGCGGGACTTCAATTTTTCACGCTAAAGTTTTCGATCGCAGAAATTTCTCGATCGCAAAACTCCGCGCGAAAATTTTTATCGATCAGAGCACTAAGTCAGCGCTAAAACCGTCCTTACTAAGAACGATTTTAGTAGATAATTTTTCGAGCGTTACTTAGCGAAAAAATTTTTCGACGAAGACCTATTTTGACCTTTGCGCTCGCAAAACTAACGTCGAAATTTTTTCGGTCAAAACTAATACAGTTTGACCAAGCGAAAATTACTTACGATCGAAAAACTTTTGCAGTCAACGGATTTATTCTGACTAAGCAAGAAACCTACTTTAAGTACTGTTTCTTGCGAGCGAAATAAATTCACGGTTGAAATATTTTTATCGATCGAAAGTTTTTGAACAAATTTTTCTCGCTCGTAAATTTTCTCGCTGACACACTTTCTCGCACGAGAATAGTAACATACCTTTTAATCTCGACTGAATTATTTTCGATCGAGAATCTAAAGATAGAATCGAAAAGAATTCTCGACTGCTTTAATATCAAACGCTACTAACGAATTTGCTACTTGTGAAGCACACAACATCATTCAAATCCATCAAAACAACAAACGAAGATCATTCGTCAACAAAAAAGGGAAAGAAGATATGGATGCATACTCGCTAGGAAACGACAATCGTCCGCCGATCTTGCAACGCGGTGAATATACGGTCTGGAGAAGCCGTTTCCTAAACTTCATAGCTCTGAAAGATCAAGCCGAAAATTTATTGCAGTCACTTGAAGAGGGACCTGCAAAGTTCTGGGTCAACGTAGCCGGTGATGACGCGGTTACTCCTCAAATTCCCGCTACTAGGCGACTAAAGGAACCTAGGGAATACACCATTAAGGAAAGGGCCCGTGCTAAGGCAGATCTGATAGCCATGAACACACTCATGCAAGGCATCCCCAACGACATCTATAGACAGATGGACAGTCTCCCAACGGCTAAGGGAATGTGGGATGAGTTGCATAGGATGATGCAAAGGACGGAAGTAGGCATCAAGGCCAAAAAGGCGAATATTCTCACTGCTTATGACTCCTTCAAAGCTAAGCCGGAGGAGAGCCTCTATGATGCGTACCAAAGATACCTCACTCTTCTCAACGAGATGAGAAAGATAGAAATCTCGAAAACAAACATGGAAACAAATATCAGATTTCTATCCTCTTTGCCCTCGGACTAGAAAAAGATATACACTCAACTTAGACAAAACAAAGATCAGGAGGAGCTGGATATCCATGCAGTATTTGATAATCTCGCCCAACACGAGGAAGATGTTTGCAAGACTCAGAGAGAGCAGAAGGGCAAGCAGGTTGACAACTCCATTGCTCTAGTCTCATAGAATTGTGGAACAAAGCCTCGCAAAGAGAAGATCGTTAGGCCTCCCTCATTATCCGAGTCAGAAGAAGATTCAGAATCGGACGCCGAGCCAAGCATGAAGTCACTGGGGAAACAGTTGGCGTTAATCGGAAAGATGATGAGCAAGAAATACTTCAAGAAGAAGTCCTCATCCTCGGCCAACAGACTTCGGACCTCAAGCTCTAAGAACAAGGAACATGCACTAGAGAGCTCCGAAGTCAAGAACACTAAAGAGCCCAACAAGTGCTTCAACTGTGGCAGCCTGGTCATTTTGCCAGAATGCACTTTTCCCAAGAAAAGAGATGCTAATTACTACTCCAAGAAGCTTCAACTCACGAAGCAGAAGGTAGCAGGTGTAGCCCTCATGGCAGAGCAGGACCACTGGCTTGAAGACACGTCTAGTTCTGGAGACGAGAATCTTGCCCTCATGGCACGCCTTGATAACGATAGTGACGCCGAAACATCCAATCAGACGGACGAAGATGGCGCATCCACCTCATCACAAGAGGTAGACTCTTTTTCCACGTTATTGACCATGTTAGAATAATATCAAAAACAATATGCTAACATTAAACGTGAGCAAAAAAGTAATAAGGAAGTAGAGGATAAACTTCCGAGGTCTCAGGAGACGATAAATAGTCTCGAATCAGAACTTAGAAGCTCTAGTGCTAAAATAAGAGAACTTACTAAGAGCCTACATTCTAGAGAGACTAGTCAACCTCAAATAGGACAGCATAGTGAAAAGATTAAGGAGTTAGAAGATAGGTTAGCAAATAACTACAATTGCTTGGTCAGGAATCTCAATGAGAAAGCCACCCTAAATTGTAGGATAACCGAAGCTACCACTAAGATCACCAACTTAGAAGCTCAATTAGAAATATCTAATACTAAGGTTAGTGAGCTTAGTAAAGAACTAGATGCCTGTCAAGCCGCTAAACTGACGGTAGAAAATAATTATTCTCTCCTAGGCGAGGAACGTAAGAAGTTATATGCGAAAATTAAGAAATTTGATGATCTTCTTACGCGTAGGGGACAGACGATATTTTTAAACCTGCCCAAGGATATAGAGTTCTATAATCCTATAGAAGGCATAGGTTTCACTAACCCCCGTGTTCTACGGAAGAAAGAAATATATGATATTAAGAACATGGGTTTAGGAGTAACCTCTCTTAGGGATTTTACTAAAGCGACAGAACAAAGTACTTTAGATTCATCCAAGGGAAGAGCCTCACATGGGCTTGAAATCACCTTTGACTACACAGAACTAAATGAAAGAGACAGAAATATGAAACCATCTTTAACACCTGTCTGTGATTTAGTTCAAGTTATACCTCCTGAATCTGAAGCACACTACGAGGAAGTCAAAGACGTTCATTATAAAAATTCTCTCTACAAACCTCCTATAATCAAACAGAAACAAAATTAGATAAAGAAAGAGAGAATTTCGAAGCTGAAAAGAAGAAGTTATTAAAAGAGATGGAAAATCTCAAAGCTTCCTCATCCTCCCAAACTACCTCTCATGCTATTATGAAAAGCGTGAAGATCGAAAAATCACCTTCGAAAGATCAAAATTGCATTGATAATTCTGTTAAGAGTGCTAAGACTAAATCTAGCTTACCTACGTCTATAGGAAGCGTAGGGCAAGCACTAGAACCGAAGGCGAGAGTGTCTAGTATTAAGAAGGAGCTAGTAGCCTTGAGTATGACTAAAATTGTTACTCCTTCTGTACAAATAAATGACACTCGTAGAAATAAAAGAGTCATTTCTTCGCTTCGAATAATTGCTTCTACATGTACTCTTCAGCCCATCACCTTTAGAAGCAATAACTACGAAATAGGCTCTACCTCACAAATTAAAAATAATCATTCTGAAACAAATGCCACTAGGAATGCCCGAAGGAAACAAGATCCAGCCATAAAGAAAGCTTATGGTGCTGTACATGCATGTACTCACCTAAGGTATCCCGTAAAGATTGAGTCCCCCATGCACCTTAGGAGATTATCAAAAGAAAAGATCTTTTCCTCAGTCAAGCCTACCAAAGCTTTTGTACGTGCTGAAATTAACCTTCCCTGCAAGGTTCAACCCAAATGGGTTCCTAAATCTTCGCCTAGGACGACAAAAGCCGAAAAGGCCAAGTCACCTAAAGAGGCAACACCCAAACCCGCTTCTCTGAAAGTGACATGGGTTATTAAAACTCCCTCAAGTAATAATTTAGGAATCATATCTGAACCTAAAACTAAATCTGCTAATCTGATAGGACCCATGCTTAAGTGGGTACCTAAAGCTCTCTAGCTGGTATTTGCAGATCCATCATGTGTGGTACCTCGACTCTGGTTGCTCCACACACATGACTGGAAAACAAGAGTTGCTAAGCAACTACAAAGACCGACCAAACGGCAAAGTCAGACTCGGAAACAATGACTCAGCTCCCATTCTTGGATGTGAGGATATCATTTTGGAAAATCTGACGATAAAAGATGTCTCTTACGTCGAAGGACTCCGCCATAACTTGTTCAGCATAGGCCAATTCTGCGATAAAGGATTTCAAGTGGTCTTTCACGCTGACCGGTGCAGAATTTTGGACAGTCAGGACACAGAACTCCTCTACGGACTTCAGAAATCAAATCTTTACACGATCAACCTGACGTCCGTGCGTCCCTCGTCTGTTGTATGCCTCATCTCTCAGACTGTGATTCAGAGGAACAGCTTATGGCATCAACGAATGTCTCATTTGAATATGAAAGCTCTCCAACGCCTCTCTACGAAAAAGTTGGTTCACGGTCTTCCAACTATACTACTACAAAATGAGCATCAATGTTCGGTATGTCAATTAGGAAAAATGAAGCGAGCGTCTCATCATGTCAAGCAAATTGCGTCTACCTCTCGTCCATTGGAACTAATCCTCATGGACCTCTGTAGGCCGATGCAGCACAGAGTATCCATGGATGCAAGTACGTGCTAGTGATCGTCGATGACTTCTCTCGCTACACTTGGACAAAGTTCCTCTGAATCAAAGATGAGACGGGGGACTTGATTATCAACTTTGCGAACACAAATCAGAATCCACTAACAGACTATTCAAGTTATTCGAACAAACAACGGCACTGAGTTCGAGAATAAATATCTCAGTGAGTTTTATCAGAAACTTGGAATTAGTCAACAATTTTCAGCCGTAAAAACACCTCAACAAAATGGGGTCGTTGAAAGGAAAAATAGAACCCTAGTGGAAGCCGCTCATACAATGCTGATCCATTCGGCCTTCCACACTTTCTTTGGGCTGAAGCAGTAAATACCGCATGTTTAACCCAAAACAGGACGGTGGTTCACAAACGGTTCAACAAGACTCCGTACGAGATCGTAAATAAGAGAGTACCCAACATCTCATTCTTTAAAGTCTTCGGGTGCAAGTGCTTTGTGGCGAACGACAGAGAGCAACGTGCAAAGTTCGACCCTAAAGCATTTGAAGCAACTTTCGTCGGGTATTCTTTAACATCAAAAGCGTACCGAGTATACATCAAGTCCAACCACACGATTAAGGAAAGCTATAACGTCACTTTTCACGAAGTGAACGAGATGGCTTCTGAACACAACAGTTCAAGACCCGTGCTCAACCCGTTGGCTTCTGAAGACAACATCTCAGAACCCATATTCACTGGTGTGTTGGCACAAAACCAACAGGAGATGGCAACAACTCAGCAATCACCGCCAGACGAAGCTCTAAGACTTGTGTTAGAAGACTTGGATTCCCTCTTTGAGCCTCTATATCCGCCAGTCACCGTCAATCCTACACCCGACGTGGCTGATGTACCAAGTTCTTCCACAGTCCCTACCTGACCCGATTCAGATTTGCCACAGAACAATGAAGAACCTACCGTGGGTGTTGCGGAAGAATCATCAGGGCCGCTCCCACCCAGTACAGATTTGGAACTTCCTCACACGAATGAACAATAGGAAATCATTGGAAATCTAGACCCACAAATGGCTGATGCATCAGATTGATAAGATAATTCGAAATCTAGAGCCGCCGGTGGACTAGAGCTCATCCGGTTGATCAGATAATTGGCGATCCTTCGAGCGGAGTAAGGACACGACATCAACACAGTCTTTTCAGCTGCTTCTTAAGCCAAAACGAGCCTACTAAGGTAGCAGACACACTATAAGACCCGAATTGGATAATTGCAATGCAAAAGGAAATCAACCAATTCGAACGTCTTCAAGTGTGGAAATTAGTACCCCGTCCGCATGGGAAAACTATCATCGGAACAAAATGGGTATTTAAGAACAAAAAGAATTAAGATGGTGAAGTGATCCGGAACAAGGCACGATTAGTTGCAAAGGGATACAACCAATAGGAAGGCATTGACTACGACGAAACATATGCTCCTGTTGCCCGGATTGAAGCCAGTCGTCTCTTATTGGCTTACGCGGCTCATAAAGACTTGAAGGTCTATCAAATGGACGTTAAAACCGCCTTTCTCAATGGCGTACTCAAAGAAGAAGTCTATGCCGCTCAGCAGACGGCTTCATTGATCAGGAACATCCCGGTCATGTCTATCGATTGGATAAAGCTCTCTACGGACTATGTAATACACGAAATATTTAATACGGGATTTTGATATCATAGATGATGGAATCCCGTGCAGTCGTACTACCTCCTGGATGTAAAGCTCTGCGTATCGTTCCATGGAGAACGTAGAGCTTATTGGTAGAAAGTGAGCGGATTTGGTTAGTCTGTCGACGATCACCCAGATTGCGTCGTGCCCTTTCACGTTCTTCGGCAGTCCGACAACGAAATCCATGGTGATGTTATCCCATTTCCACTCGGGGATAGGTAATGGCTGTAATGTCCCGGCCGGCCTTTGATGCTCGCCTTTTATTTGCTGGCACGTCAGACATCGACTCATGAAAGTCGCTATATCCTTCTTCATACCTGGCTACCAATAGTTTTCCCGTAGGTCTCTGTACATCTTTGTGGCTCCCGGATGAATTGAGTATGTCGTGGCGTGTGCTTCCGTCATTAGTGTCCTTCGAAGTTCCACGTCGTCTGGCACGTACAGTCGATTCTTGAAATACAGTCTTCCGTCTTCCCGTACCGTGAATCCTGTTGGTTGTTCCGTCTGAGCTTCCTTGATCTTTGTATAAAGCTCATCTGCTTCTTGTGCCCTCTTGATTCGCTCCAACAGTGTTTGTTGCAAAGTTAAGGCAGCTAATTGCGTTTCGATTCGCCTAATTCCACGATCTCTACTTCTAGTAATTGCAGTTCTGCACTTACTGCCTTCCGACTTAATGCTTCTGCTACCACATTTGCTTTGCCTGGGTTGTAGTTAATTATGCAGTCGTAGTCCTTGAGTAATTCCAACCAACGCCTCTGCCTCATGTTCAGCTACTTTTGCGTGAATAAATACTTTAAGCTCTTGTGGTCCGTGTATATCTCACACCGCTCTCCATAGAGGTAATGCCTCCAAATCTTGAGAGCAAAGACCACTGCCGCGAGCTCTAGGTCGTGCGTCGGGTAATTCTTCTCGTATTGCTTCAGTTGTCGAGAAGCATATGCCACTACATTTCCATTTTGCATTAGCACGCACCCTAACCCGTTCTTCGATGCGTCGCTATACACAGTAAATCCTCCTGTACCCGATGGTATTGTGAGGACTGGAGCGGTCGTAAGCAGCTTTTTCAGTTTTTGAAAGCTCCGTTCGCATTCCTTGTCCCAGTGAAATAAGTATTCATTCGAGTCAGTCTTGTCAGCGTCGATGCAATCTTTAAGAAGTCCTTGATGAATTTCCTATAATATCCCGCCAATCCTAAGAAGCTCCGTACCTCGGTTACATTTGTCGGTTGGGGCCAATTGCTGATGGCTTTGATTTTATTCGGGTCCATCGAAATTCCTACTCCCGAGACTATGTGCCCCAAGAAGGACTTGGTCTAGCCAAAATTCGCACTTCTTGAATTTGGCGTACAACTGTTTGTCCCGTAGTATGCCTAGGACTATCCTTAGGTGTTGTTCGTGCTCCTCCCTCGTCTTTGAATAGATTAGAATGTCGTCGATAGAGACGATGACAAACCTATCTAGATACGGCTTGAACACCCGGTTCATTAAATCCATAAAGGCCGCCGGCGCATTAGTCAGTCCGAATGGGATCACCAAGAACTCATAGTGGCCATAACGAGTACTAAAGGCCGTCTTCGGGACATCTTCCTTCCGGATTCTCAACTGATGGTAGCCCGAGCGTAAGTCGATCTTGGAGAAGACCGTGGCGCCTTGTAATTGATTAAACAGATCGTCTATTCTGGGGAGTGGGTATTTGTTCTTGATTGTTAGCTTGTTCAGTTCTCGGTAATCAATGCATAATCGCATGGATCCGTCCTTCTTTCTTACGAACAACACCGGCGCTCCCCACGGGGAGAAGCTCGGTTGAATAAACCCCTTCTGCATGAGTTCGTCGAGTTGATCCTTTAACTCTTTCATCTCGGTTGGCGCTATCCGATAGGGGGTCTTAGATACTGGTGCCGCTCCAGGTACCAGGTCTATGGTGAATTCAATTTCCCTCTCAGGCGGTAGCCCCGGTAATTCCTCTGGAAATACGTCTGGAAAGTCCTTAACTACCGGTACTTCCTCGAATTTCGGACAGAATTCCTCCTTAGATTTAATTGCGAACACGAGATACGCTTCACACCCCGCTTTGATCAGTCGTTGAGCTTTAACGCTGATATCCTAGAGATGTTTGTCCCCTTGCTCATTCCTACGAATCTAAGGGGTTCATTCCCGTCCATACTGAACGTGACTATCTTACGGTGGCAGTCTATAACGGCTCCGTACTTCGATAGCCAGTCCATCCTGAGGATTACCTCGTAATCATTCATGGGGATTATAATTAAATCTATGGGTAGCTCTTTGTCCCCGACTAGTACTGGGCAATCCCTTAATACTTGACTAGTTCTAGTTAGATTCCCATTCGGGACGGTTACACTATACTCGCATTCTGTCTGGTGAGGCGTTACCCCTATTATCGTGACATAGTAGATGCGAATCAGTGCGTCGCTCCTGAATCGACTAGGATGCATGTGGGAGTTTGGTGGATGAGGATGGTACCTGTCACTATGGCCGGGTTGTTTTCTGCTTCCTCGGACGTGAGTGTGTAAACCCGAGCCGGTACCATTGGGGGTTTCGCCTGGTTTCCCGCTTGGCTTCCGGATGCATTCTCCAGACATGCCTTGAGATAGTGGCCCGTCTTGCCACATTTGAAGCAAGTCGCATTCTGGGAGTAGCAGACCCCGGGATGCCTTCGTGCGCACTTCGGGCATACTGGTATGTTCACCTAGAGTCTCCCTTGGTTTGGGTTGGTTTCTTGGAGTGGTCCTGGTCGGTTCTGAAAGTTCTGCTTCCCACCCTTGGCAACAAATTGCCGCTTCTGGTTGCCTCCGCTCCATTGCGGACCTTGCACGAATTTTCGTTTCGCTTCTTGGGCGCGAACAATTCTGGCCTCGGCCTGTTCCGCCACTAGTGCCCTTTCAGCCACCTGTGCGTATGTGGCTCCTTGTATCCCAGCCATGCTTACGTCTCTATACAATTCTGGCTTTAATCCCTTCATGAATCGCTCGATCTTGAGCGCATCCGTGCTCACCATGTGGGCTGCGAATGTTGATAACTGCTCAAACTTCGTAATATACTCCGCCACTGTCATTGCCCCTTGGCAGAGATTAATGAATTCGTTCATCCCCTGGGCTCGGACAGGGGCGGTGTAGTACTTCCCTCGGAAAAGCTCCTTAAACCGATCCCAGCTCATCGTAATCAGATTCTCGATGGCTGAGATGGTATCCCACCAGTGCCCCGCGCTCCCCCTCAGTAGGTAGGCAGCGCACATGACCTTTTCAGCTTCTGGGGTACGGCTATGCTGGAACATATTTTCTAGAGTCCTAAGCCAATTTTCGGCTGAGGTAGGGTCTACGGCATCCTCAACGTTGGGGGGTTAAGTTTTCGAAATCTCTCCCCGATCATTTCAATTCTTTCAGTCAGGGGAGGTCCGCTAGTTGTTTGTCCTCCAGCGTTCTGCTGTTGGATAAGCTGCTGGATTTGGGTCGACTTTTGCCGGACCAATTTCGTGAGCTGCAGGATGGTTGCATCTCGAATATCGATAGGGTTAGTAGTGTCCCTACCCTGATCTGTCTCCCTACTGCCCTCACCCCTAAGTCTTACCATCGTTTCGACCTATCCTGGTAATTCCTAAGGCCAATAAATCATATCGTACAAGGGATTCACATAACGTAACACTTACAAGCAAGGCCGCTTCCGTGTTTTTGAGTGGGTGTGCATGCTGCAGGAACTGTGACCGAAGCTCTGATACCACCTGTCGCGACCCTAGCTATCGCTACCATTTTCTAACGTTAACTTACGTGACTACGGCATCGTAATTTGAAAGACAAATGAAAACGCGTATGAAATTTTTCATTTTTCCATTTACGTAATGGAAATCGTCCTATACATGACAAAAGAATTATGAAATTCCTAAATACATGCGTGTCCTAATTCACATGAAATGTGTGTACATGCACAACAAATATATTCCTATGTGCCCGGCTTCACGGGTCATCATCCATGCACACATCACCCCCAAAAGACGCTCGGAAGCTTCAAAAGGTGCCTTGCCAGCTAGGCGATCACGTACCGTGTTCGTTCGTACCTACAACACGTAACGTAAGGAGTGAGCCGCCGTGGCTCAGTAAGCAGAAATGATGCATGAATGCACATGTCCTAACGATCGGCAATCCACGCCATCTCTTACTAACGCTCATACTCTTTTAGACTCGTAGGTCATATGGGCCCTCGGCTTTCTATCTTACTTGCGCCATTTCATAGAGCTCTAATCCACGAAGGATTCTTATATATGTGAAGGTTCACACACTGGAAGGTCACCCGAAGGAATCTTTCCTATCTCAGTGTGGCCTACACGCGGACGCTTCTCACTGGTAGCCAACACCGAGGTCACTAACCCCAGAGATTCCCTTTGTGTAGTGCATGCCTCGGGTCGCATCCTCCAGGTTGCATCTCCCGCATACGGGGTATTCCCCCTACCTATCATAACAGGTAAATTCGGCATCGTATCGCCATGGTCGCATAGAAGAGCCGTGACTCTTCATTGAGTCGACATCAGACGCCGATATCGGCGAATATCCATCGCTCACAGGCGATCTTATGCACGCTCATATGCTTCCTTTTCATCATAATCATGCGTGCAATTGCTCATTTCGTGTTCATACGTATTTGCATATCATGAGTTCATGCGTAAGAAATCACATCATACAAGTTTCACATAGGGCCACGTAAGCACGTATCACGTAAATCATGCGCAAATAAGTTATGTGTCGTAGTTGAATTTTTACTTACCTGTCGTCCGTGCTACGCTAATTCACTGCTCCGAGAATTATCTACTGTTCGACCTTTAGACATAAATATCATCATATCAGTGTTATGCCTTTATTGAATAACTAAGTCGAATTAAGTTGTTTGGACTACACAAACTTGCTAGAATTCTAAGTCGCCCGATTCTAGCTAGGCCAAGTCCCCACCCAAAATTTACTTAAGTTAAAGTACTAAATTCACGACCTAATGAGTTCGGCGAAAGTTAGAAGATTGTTAGTGTTCGATTCGTCCGATTTGTAATGTTCATTACATGGTTTCGTTGAGAATTCCTTAAATCATCGAATCGCCCGATTTACTTCTCACATTCCACGCATAGCATTGCCCGATTAGTGCTCGGTTCGCTTGGTTTCGGCCGATTTGTGTTGCACTTGAAATTGCCCGATTATTGGTGCTTAAGCCACGTTGATTTCGCCCGATTTGCTTGCTTGGGACCATTCTCCATCGGCCAATTTGAAAATCGCCGCGCGTTTTCATCATCATGACATCACCCTCATTTCGCCCGATTCCATGCATGCCATGAGGGTTTTGCCGCTCTTGAAATCGCACGATTCGTTCAGCTTGAAATCTCCCGATTTCATGGTTTGAAGCACCACAAATCGCCGAGTTCATTCGCGCGATTGCTAGTGTTTTCATTCGCGCGATTTTACTAAATTGTTTACTTCATTTCCCATGCTATTCCTATTATTTTCAATCGGTCGATTTGTGGTGTATTCAAACTAAAATCGCCGAGACTTATACCATACGTAATTTATTTTCAGTCGTACGATTTGTCACTCAAACAAAAATCGCCCGAAACCACCTAATTTTCCCCGATTCGATCGAACCTTAAATCATCTACCCGAAACCACATTCATTGTTCAATCTACCGAGAATTTCTAAGTTCTAAGGTTTTCTTCAACCCAAAACGTCTAAAGCTAACTTAAGATCATCTCATACTAAGGTTACAAGCCTTAAAACAAGTTAGACTATCCAATACTTGATTAATCTCGAGGAAACCCTTATCTATGAATTTATTACCCTAAGTTAGGGTCTTTGCCGTCTATGGTACTCCCAAATTTCTTAAGTTTTCCCCTAATCCTCAATGTAAATTAATTACATAATTCTAATAACGCAAATCATAATAGCTTAGGGAATGATTTCACTTACTTACTCGAATTTGAGTGTTCCTTGCGTTAAATCCTCTCGGTTCCTTCTCCTTTTCTTTCCTTTCTGATTTCCGATGGTTATTGAATGGTTTACGGAGTTTTAGATTGTTAGATTAGATATTTTGTATTCATAGGCATGGGGTAGAAGTAGACCTAACGTGACTCCCCCTCATTTTAAGGAAATGTTGTCCCCATGTTTAACTTTGATAAATTTGGGCCTATGTTTTTAAGTCAAGCCCAAACTTAATATTTTCATAGTCCAACTATATTCCTAGCCCAATTCCTATATAACTATTATCATTATCTCTCCTTTCTTTATTCTTACTATTTTCGAAAATTCCCTTCATAGATTAGGAGTCATCATAAACACATAATTAGTTGCACATAATTGCACGTAATTCGCATGATCGCATAAGTACGAAAATCACAAAATTTCTTAAGCATAGAACGTGCACGCAAATTAGTATATAGTCACCTAATTAGCATACGAAATTCAAATAATCATATGAAACATATGTGCACCTTTATTGGCCTACTGGTCTTGCGAGGGCTCGGGTTCTACAGAAAATGATTAGAGCACTTAGGAAATTCCTCACTTGGCCTTACATATATAAAATTTCAATCCTGTAATACAGCCTTTAGTCATCCATTTTGAGCTTTCTCCGATATCATTTTCTTCACTTGAAAATCCTTTGAGCCTTCAACCGAACATCTAAGTCTTCGATGGGATATTCAATCGAGGAAATGAGGGGGAGAAAAAGAGACGACAAAGAAAAAGATGAAAAAAGAAGGTGGAAAACGCACACGAGGAATGCTCAACGCTCAAAAAGCAGTCCAAAAGAACATGTCCCTCGACTGTCACAATCTCATATCATTAGAAGGGGGTATGGATCTTGTTGTGAACTTCTCCATCGATAATCTCGTACACTCGTCAGAACGGCTGGAAAGAGGAGCACCACGAAGTGAACTTCTCCAACGATAATCCGGTCTTATATCGAGACAACGACAAGAGGAGCGCGGCCTTGGGTTCGAATTCCACAACTGCGAACTTCTTCAAATTGATAATCTCTGAAACCTCACTAGGGATTAAGACAAAAGGAGCGCGGTATCGGCCCGAGAACGAACAAGAAGATCTTCGCCTTAGATAATCTCTCAGCCTCGTAGAGAAGCGGAGCTTCAGCTGTGCAGACTGAAACAAAGAAAAATCATTAAAGGATGAGAATGATAAACAATTAAAAAAAAAAGAGGAGAACGACAAAGAAAAGGAAGAAGATCCCTAGTCCACAATTCCAAAGCTATCCTTCCCTTCTTAGTCATAACCAAATTAAAACCTTTCACAGTCTCTATGATTCAACATCGACGATCTCTCGCAAAGGTGAATTGATTAAAAACGCCTCAATCACAGGTAAGTTAACTTAAGATTGCTTGTGTTGACTTGAGTGATATAAATATAATCATCCCAAGACAAAATAATCGAGTGCTAGAGTGAACCCAGTGAGAGTTGTCGAAATGGATCATTCAATGAACTTAGGACTCTTTAGTTTGACGACATGACTTGACAGTATGTGATCTTTTCAAGCGTCTTGTGAAATTTTAGGCGTGACAATGATCGTAGCAAAATAATCTGACCCCATACTATTAATAATATTAATATGCATATGAAAATTATATATATATATATATAGATATATGATAATTTTTTTTCTTCTCGATAATCTTTAAAAAAAACTTCACACATTTTGAATGCAAATTTAACTTGCATTGGTATTGAATTGATCAAATGCGAATATTTGATTTTTCTCATACCCTCGCGCACATCTTTATTACATGTTTAGGGGAACATGTATCTAGTCTAAAGTGATTAATTGCGTGCTATAATGATTGTTACTTGTGTTAATTTGCATGATTACGTGATAAATCGATACAGGAGCACTATTTGAGGGGGAGCAACTACAATGATTCCATGTTTTGAGCTCCAAATACTTTTGATGTTCTTTCTTTAAGTATTGAAGAAATGCTCGTTCTGATTCGCTTTGGACAATGCTTAAATAAGGAGGACTTCACAAATTTTCATGAATGTGAACTCAAGACATTGGTAAAACAATTCAGGGGGAGCCTTATTAGAACAATTACTTCTTAATTAACACTAATATTCTCGACATTTTGCTCCAAGTATTGCAGATGTTCGAAGATCAATTTTGGAGTCAGATGTCATTTCTTTGAAACTACAGGGAGTTAATTGCACTTTCGTTTACACTTAGAAGGAGTAATTTTGTGGTTTATTCTTAAAATTTAGGATCAATCTGAAATATTAAGGATAACTTACTATTGAGAAATTCGGGCGAATTTGCAATTTTCGTTCACAGTTTCTCGAGCGAAAATTGATTTGGGACCAAGTGGTAATTTACGCTCTCAAAATTGACGAGCGAAAATTAAACAGGAACCAAAGGTAATTTTTCGATTGGATGTTGTCGAGCAAACATTTAAACAGTAAACGAAGAAGGTTTCTCGATTGTAAGTTTCCCGATCGTAAATAGTAATGGGCTTAAAGGCACTGAGTCTCACAAAAACGTCTGATCAGCCCAAATTAAACGAAATCATTACTTGCAGTCGAAAATCCCTATATACACGCTAAAACCCTCGATCGCAAAAATCAACAGTCAAAATTCTCGTGCGAAAAACTTCTTCTCTCAAAAGACGAACGTCAAAATCTTCAAAATCTTCGATTTTTCATCTGATTTTCGTCTTTAGAAGGTTGATTTGACTTCTTTTGGGATTATCGTGTATTTAAACTACATTTGCATCTGTATTTTGGAATATTTCGCATGATTCTGTGACTATTTCACGACTGTTCATATTCTGAGAACTCGAACACTTGTTTGCAGTATTTTAGATCATCTCTAAGTATAATTTGGGTTAAAAAGTGCATAATAGGCTAGTTTCGATGTTTCTTGATCATTTTGAGTGAATATAACTTCGATTTTCTGCGTTATTAGCATTCGATTTGAAGATAAGACTAAACTGGGGTTTAAACTTTTAAACGCGTCGAAGAACTTTCTCGCTCGCAACAGTGAAAATTGAATCTCAATTTGATTAAGTAACTGTTTGTATCGTAAAATATTTTCGATCGCTAACCTTTTGATTTAGTCATTAAGATTAATAACGTAGATCGAAAATTACTTACAATCGAGAAACACAATTTTGATTTTATGCGAGCGAAATATTAATGAGAGGAATAGATAAAATAGATGCAATCCCTTTAAATTTTCAAGCGCAAAACTTACAGTCGAAAATTTCATTTCAATTTTGATCTCGGTCGAAAAATGTTAGCGGCGATAAAATTAATTTTTCGACGGTAAAATTTTCTCGATCGTACAATTATGCAGCGAAAAACCTCTTTAAAAGCGAAATACTTTCTCGCTCGTTAACTTTCATAGCGAAAAATTTTATTCACGCGCGACAAAATTTTTTATCGTAAATTTACTTGGAAATCTAATTTTTCGATCGTAAATTTACACGGAAATTTTTCTCGATCGTAAAATTTCTCGGCTACAGTATCGTAGCTTGAGCTCAAAACTTAGAAAATTTTCTAAGTCCTTTTCACTGTGCTTTCACTAGCGTATAAATTTTTTTTTGCAAATAAATCGGAGAATTGTATCTATAATTTGCACTAAGGCAATTCCATTGAGAACTTTAATTCTCGCGCGATAAATAGCACGGAGTGAACAAGTGCTTACCACACTTGGGAAAATTTCGACTGAACCTCTATGACACCAACATACTTATGACGAAATAAATTTATCTAATCAAAACTCACTTAGTATGATCTTATGTTCAAACTTACATATTCCGCTTAAATAAAACCATGTTATGACATGATACATCATTATGGTTTGATAGATACCGAACTTCGACTCAAAATTTTTGAACTAATGATTTATATTTCTCATGAATATTTCAGAGGGATCACTATCCTACTTACAACCACATCTACGAGAAGGCTATGTACCTTAATGTACACGACACGAACTTCCAACTAGATCTGACCACCTTCCGGTGTCCAGACGACATCATCGTGTCCATACTGCAAGGCCATCCACTTTGGCATGCTCTTACAGTGACGGCCTCAGTGCCGATGGTCTACCTCCAGCAGTTATGGGGGATGATCAAGAGCCTCATCGCGGACGGGGCGTATCACTTTACTACAGTTGTAGGGACGAGGCACGTTTGTATGAGCAAGAACGACTTCAGACTTCTCCTCGACCTCCCTCACAGCCAAAATTACGACCCCCTCCCATCAGATGCAGAACTGGTGCATGATTTCCTCCAGATGGGGTATCGCTCGCTGCTCACCAAGCTAGCTCAGATGCAGAGCAAGGGATTCCACATCCGTGGAAGACACTTTTTGGAATCATCAACAAGTGTTTGTCCCCGAAGCACGCAGGCTTCGACAAAGGCAACGGCCACATCCTCCGGATATTTCACGGAGTCATGTTCTCGCGAAATTACGATTTCGCTCAACTGATCTGGAACGACCTCGCAGAACAGATCAGACAAAAAGAGAACAAATGGTCCAAAAATGTGCCATATGCGAGATGGTTCTCCGTCATCATCCGTCAACAAATGGAGATGTACGAGCAGAGTATTCCTCGCTTGCCTCCGGGAGGAAACTATCAGCCACCCAGGCTCAAGTTCTTCCACAACCCCAAGCTCACGGACCTAGCTCAGCCATCGATGGCCATTCCGCTCGAGCTACTACGTCTCGCCGACCCCACGGGAGACGAATATCAGAGATACTGTCCGGAACATCATTTGACTGAGCAGATGATTAGAGGGCCCCCGACAGACTTCAACATCAGCCCTCTACATCCACAGCAATAGCCTAGTCCTGAAGACACAATGATTGAAGTGGCTCAGGAACTAGAGCTGGAGCCTCCAACTCACGAGGAAACAGTACCAGATGTTGAGGCCATTCTAATCGATGCTGTGGCGGCAGAGTTGGAACAAGAGGCTGCAGCAGAAACACTCCAAGTGGAAGTGCCCATCATTGTCGGCGTGATTCAAGAAACTATTGAGGAAGGTCTTCAAGTAGCACAGCCCGAGGCAGGAACGGGGCACATCTCACCATCGCTGGCTACTACACCAGAAACAGAGGCTCTAATATCAATAATACAACCTATCGAGCCTCCGTGACGGAACCAGCCAGTGTTGATGTAGCACGAGGACTCTTGCCTCACACGGCTACCCCATCAGACACCGAGTCAGATGAGGAGATTCGGTTGATTAGAAGGACTCCGAGACGATTGAGCGTTTCATTCGAGTCCCTCTTTGAAACCATCACCGAACCATCAGACACAGCGCCGACCATCACTCCAAGTTTTGTGGACCCTTCTTCGCTCAATCTTGAGCCGCAGCACGTCACAGCGAGACCAGAAGCTCCGGTGTCTGATACGCAGGAACAATCAGAACCTGCCCTAACACCCATAGAGGAGAATCTCCAAGATTCAACTCAAGGACTGGTGGAAGTCTCGAAGTGTCACAACCTCAAGTGACTCTGAGCCAACCTGAGGAGCCGGTGTTAGCTCAAGGGTTGATAACAGGCGACATCAGTCGTCCTGGACCATCAACAACGGAGGCGTCCGCTCCATATGTGACAGAAGATCAACTTCAGGCCGCTCTCGCTAACGCGCTGAAGGATGTTGAAGAAAAAATTATGGAGAGCGTGCACAATGCCATCGAGACGTCCCGCCAAGATCGTGGGAAAGCACCCGTCTCGAAGCCGTCTTCGTCACAACCCATCCTCACACCCACTCAACCCATAATATCCACACAAACACCAACACCCATCCTCACCCACAACCTAATAAATCCTACCACCATACACCATCAGCGAACTCCACTCAACTCTGGTCGCCAGGCTGTTGGAGTTTACCACACGGACGCCGGAAGAAGAAGATCTCTTTCGCCGTCTCGTGGATCGTCCTGACCCATCAGAAACGTGCCGCGGCCAAGGCTCCCACTCCGAACGCCGACATGACGATCCAGACGATCAGGGCCATCTTGAGGGGGAGAAGAGGCCAAAGATAATCACAAGGGGTCAGAGACAGAACCCTGGCGCGACTCAGACAAGTAAAGGAGTCGCTGGAACATCACAACCCACTACCCAAACAACCACCACCACGCGCTGCACCACTCCAATCCAAATCGACCCACCAACCTTTCGAATAAGGACGCCTCCGCCCACACCACCGACCTTCACAAGCCCCTTGCTTTCGGAAGAAGAAGCAAGCGCTGCCATGCTCGCAGACTCAGGCGACTCCCTCAATTGCTCCAGACCAACCGGGACCATCCGGACAGGGCATCAACCCACACGAGGTCCTAGAAAAATACATATTCAGATGACAGTGGATGACCCATTCCATGCCCGAGGAGCATCAACGACAACGACTTCAGGACGTTCGACACTTCTTACAACAAGCCTCGGTAGACCTCGTACTCATAGGAGACGAAGAACTTCAGGAAGGTGAAGACTACGAGCAAGACATCCCAAGGCTACCAGAGTTGATCGCGCAACGAGCGGCTTCCTCCACAAGACTAATGCCAGGGACCGTTCGGATCGACACGCCGTGGGAGAATATTCAAATAGAGATACCTTTCCTTGAAGAAGTCCGTAAAAATATTTGGAGGTCACTGGACAAAGTCAAGAAGTAGAACGAGTTTGAGCTGAGAGGGATCTCTCACTGGTATCAGCGGAAGAGGATGACCTACCTCTGGATGCTGACCAAACTTGGACCTGATGTAAGGCTGGGAATGACTAAATGACAAGTCAAGAGCCACTATAAGAGTCTCTCCCCGATTTGCCAGCTTCTCAGCGTCTACTGTGCTAAAGAAGGTCTTCCAACCCCAACCTACGCTATCGAGCGAGTGGATAGGACCCGGGAGGATCTAAGCGAGAGCGACCTTCCGTACATCCCTGCTGATGAGGTATACAATCTCTATCAGCTGTACGTGGAGAAGTACAAAGGTCCTCAAGGCTTCATCAAGAAAGAAGGTCTCGAGGGACTCTACCGGTTCATGATGCGCCATGTCAAGTACTGCGCCGCACACGACCTTCAGATGGATCTGGAGAGCAACATGAAGAAGGTCAACATGACTGCTCCACTCAACAAAGAACCTGAGATCGAAGGGCTTCCCATGCACATCAGCTCAGTCCTAGGCATCACCTACCACAATCCAATCGCTAAGAAGAATAGGTTGATGCTGAAGACTTGTTAGGACCTACGATTAACAACTCTATGATCCTAGGTATGAACTCTAAGTAACTCGATGATAATGATTGGCATTAAGATTCGATCGAAAAACTCAAATGAAGAACCAGAGAGAGAATTAGAGTAGAGTGAGAAAGTTACTATTGTTTCTCTCTCTAGAAATTGAATTGCAAGCCTTTCGGATTAATTTCCAAAACTTTTTCTATTGATTGCGATTGATTACAAAGTATTTATACCAAACACATTTGGTATAATATCTATCTAGTCCTAATCTACGGACTAATACAAATAAAGCCCCTAATTACAAGGACAACTAATGAAATCAAAGCTTAATTAGAATTGATCTTCTACATTCTCCCCCTTTGTGCTTGATTGCGTCTATGCGCTGTTTGTCCTCGTCGGGCGTAATAAGATCTGCGCAAGCCCAGCGCATGCTCAAAGTTCCTGAGCGTGTTCCTCAGCTCCAGTCGCTCCTCGATATCTTCTAATAGTTCCATTAGGAGCGGCTGTTCTCTCACGAACCTGTGGATCCTCAGCATCGTATCTCGATTGATTTCTTCCAACCTTTGCTCGATGTTTTTCCTGACGACCTTGAGCGTCCCATCGCAAAACTTATGAGTCTCAGTCTTCAGCATCAACCTATTCTTCTTGGCGATTGGATTGTGGTAGGTGATGCCTAGGACTGAGCTGATGTTCACGTGATTATTGGGAAGCCATTCGATCACCGGTCCTTTGTTGACCGGAGCGGTCATGTTAACCTTCTTCATGTTGCTCTCCAGAGCCATCTGAAGGTCGTGTGCGGCGAAGTACTTGACTTGGCGCATCATGAACCGGTAGAGTCCCTCTGTGGCGACCCTCACTTTCTAATACTAATTAGCGGCGGATTTCCGCAACGTAAGCCGCGGAAAGCCCATATTTCAAAAACTTTTCTTAAAATATAACATATTACGACCAAACAAAATCTACATTGTCTAATCATACCAAGGCCGAAGCCCTCAAAATATTTATACAAATAAAACATACTAACAATCGCTCCACAGGTCGTCATCCATGTACAGCCTTCCCTCAAAAGCCCGTGGAGTACCGCCGTCAGCTTGCCTTAGTCGAGTCGTTTCGCAACGCCCGACCTATCGTACCTACAACACACAACATAAGGAATGAGCCACCGAGGCTCAGTAAGCAGAAATCATGCATGTATGCACGTGACACTCCCCCGCAACGGCAATCCGCGCCGATGCTTATAACACTCGCAAAGGCAATCCGCGCCGATGCATATAACACTCGCAAAGGCAAACCGCGCCAATGCTCCTAGTACTCATACTAGTATCACTCAGGGCCCTCGGCGAACTTACTATGCACCATAAGAGCTCAATATCCTCAACAGGACTGTGACAGTGACCCACGCTGGGTAGCCTACGCTAGGTTTCCCTAGGTCGCACCCTCCCAGGTCGTCCCCTCTGCCATACGGTAGCCTACGCTGGTAGCCCACGCTAGGATTCCCCCTAGGTCGCTCCTTCCAGGTCGCTCCTTCCGCAAACAAGGCAGTTGCCTACGCCAATTAGCCTACGCTAGCATAGCTAGGTCGCTCCTTCCTGGGTCGCTCCTCCTGCCTCATCATAATAACCGGCGTCGTACGCCGTATATGGTGCCATAGAAGTCGCCCGTGACCCAACTGTGAGTCGACACACCGGCCTATATCTGCGGGTCCTCGTCACATACAAGCGACATAATATTATGCACACTCAGTCCCACGACCCTCCCTCATGAGTTCGTGCGTGCACGTGAATATGCATATGCAAGTAAATGTAACATAAACTTACCACAGTAAAATACTTCAATCAATTCACAAATTCATGAAACCACGTAGGCACGTAATCATCAATTTAGGCACGTAAAACAAGTTGTGTGTCGTAGTTGGATTTCTACTTACCTGTCGTCCGTCGATTACCCGTTACTGGCTCAGCGATGTTCCTAACCTTGACCTTAGGCATAAAATCATCACATCAGTACATCACCAATTTACTTGATTATTTACGTTATTAAGTTTCCTAAGCATTGCATAATATATTTAATACTGTTTGAAATAACATTGCTCGAAACTACATTCGGAAGGTAACCGTTTGAAAAGAGTTCGCTAAGTCAAATTAACTCGTAAAATATCAAGCTAGGCCGAAGGTTTTAAATCCAAAATAACCTTTAAATTATAAAATATAGGTTGACCCGAAAATATTAGTAAACATAAGAAAATACTTTATTTTAAAACTGATTTGGGACGAAAATAAATTTACTTAAAATGATTGGGCCTGAAATAGGGCAAAAGCCCAAAAACGTAAAGCGTCGGTCAAACTCCCACAAATCCGGTTAAAGCCCAAATCTTAAATCGCCCGATCCCACTTTCAAAAGATGGTCAACCCGAAACACTTGCGGGTCAACGCTCGAATTCACGAGACATTAACCGTGTTCGCCGAAGACGCGCGAAGTCCAATTTAAGTTCGCGAGTCGTCCGATTGGACGTGCGAAGCCCAATTTAAGCCCGCGAATCGGCCGATTTCTCTCACAGGAATCACCCTGTCGGCCCGCGAAAGACTATAGCCCGCGATAATTCGAATTTTGGCCCGCGAAACATCTTTTACTCACACCTAAAATCCTTTGGGCCCGCGAAACACTTTCGCGACCCGAAACCCATTCGACCGATTTTCCTGTTAGTTCAAATTCTATTTCACTCATAGCTTAAAATAGAACGGCCCGCGATTTAAAAATCGATCCAAACTTAAAATCGCTCAAAACCTAGGATTGACCGAAACCTTCAAAACTTCATATATTAATCAAAGGATATCCTAAACCCAGAAAATCGTACTCCCAAACATTTATCAGACCTTTACAAACATCATATCCTTTCGGAAATAATAGACTCACATTCTTAACTTGACAACAACCACAAGTAAAGATTTATTATTGAAAAATCCGAGTTTCCTAAATACTAAAACATCCGAAATAACTTATGTACTAACTCCGTATTGACACGCGAAATAACAATTCTATCTCATAACACGAGAACCCCTAGCCCGCGAACTACCTTGAGATCCGAGCACGCCTCTCATTTCACGAAGCCCTCGTGAACTAATTTCAGCCCGCCCTATCTCAAGATTCGTGAACGTCCCTAGCCCGCAAAAATCTAATTCCCTCTCAAATCTAACCCACAAATAAATTCTATTAGCCCGATGAGTCCCCCAAGTTGCGAAAGTCTCTAACCCGCCTAACTACTTTACAACCCAAGAATCATCCCCCAACTAGTGAACTAACCCCAACTTGGGAACTAATTTCTATTGGCCCGATAAATCCCTCAATTCAAGAAACTTCCAAGCCCGTGTACTAATTATACTGACCTAATAAGTCCCGTGCTTAGCGAAAACACCTCAGCCCGCAAACCCGAGGTCTACACGTCACCTAAAATTCGCTATTTCCACTCGAAAACCCCTAACACTCACACATTAAATTCTTCGAACCCCCAAACAGTTTCAGACCCTCATATCATCAAAAACAACTCGAAAATACAGATTTGAACTCATATTTTGGGTTCTAACCCTAACATATCAACACATAAACATCACATAGATAAGTATGATGTGATAATTCGACCCAAACAATCAACCACTCAAATCTGAAACTTTTAAGAGACTTCCACGGGTTGTAGATGAATAAAATTCACCTACAATTCACTATTTCCACTTGTCCAACCTTCAAACATTCCCAGGACTCTCAAGCATTAGAACACGTTAAATACACAGTTAGAAATGCATATTTTGGGTTTGAACGTGGCACCTAACACAGGAAATAACATAACCAAACCCAACATTATACAAACCGAACCCTCAAGTAATCCTCACATAATTCCGAGAATTTCAGATTATTTTCACGGGTTGTAGGTGGAAAAATTCGCCTACCTCACTTTCCTTAAGCTAGATTAAACGGTTTGTGGTGGATGGAGCTTGCCGAAATCATTTCTCCACTTCACCTTCTTCGCTTCTTCTTCCTTCGGTTTTCTTCTTTCTCGTCTCTCTCTCTCTCTCCCTCTTTCGTTTTCTCCTTTACCAACAATGGTGGGTTTTTTGGCTAAATAGTAAATAGGGTTAGGCCTTGACGTGGGTTTCCTTAAGTTGGGGAAAGTCATCTTACCTTTTAATTGCTTTGGGCCAATATAATTTAGTTGGTTGGGCCTTATTATTCTTATATTACTAACCATTACCTTACTTAAATAATACATTATTTTGGGTCCACCTATAAATCCACTTGGGCCATTTTAGATTTATTTAGTTGGGCCTAAATAGTATTTAATTCCTTTATAAAATCTCTTTTATTGGGCCGAATATCTTGCTACTATTGGACCAGTTCGGATAATAATTTCGTTAATTAAAACATTTATAACACTAATTTTATTCGAAATCCCGTATTTGAAATTTACGGGTATTACACCCTCGAGTCCTTCTTTCTTGATGAAGCCTTGAGGACATTTGTACTTTTCCACGTACAGCTGATAGAGACGGTATACCTCATCAGCAGGAATGTACGGTAGGTCGCTCTCACTTAGATCTTCTCGAGTTCTATCTACTCACTCGATGGTGTAGTGAGGTTTTGAAAGTCCTCCTTTTGCACAGTAGACGCTGAATAGTTGGCATATTGGGGAGAGACCCTTATAGTGGCTCTTGACTTGTTCTTTAGTCATCCCCAGCCTAACATCAGGTCCAAGTTTGGCCAGCGTCCAAAGGGAGGTCATCCTCTTCTGCTGATCCCAGTGAGAGATCCCTTTCAGCTCGAACTCGTTCGTCTTCTTAACTCTCTCCGGTGACCTCCAAATGTTTTCACGAACTTCTTCGAGGAAGGAGATTTCTATTTGGATGTTCTCCCACGACGTGTCGATCCGAACGGTCCCTGGCGTTAGCTAGAGGGAGCCGCTTGTTGCGCGATCAACTCTAGTAGCCTTGGTATGTCTTGCTCGTAGTCTTCACCTTCCAGAAACTCGTCGATCACGAGGTCTATGGAGGCTTGTTGTAGAAAACGTCGAACGTCTTGAAGCCATCGTCTTTGATGCTCCTCGGGCATGGAATGGGTCATCCACTGTCCGTCGAAGATATACTTATCTAGAGCCTCATGTGGATTGACGCCATGTCCTGAGGGGCCCGGTTGATCTGGAGCGACCGAGGGAGTAGCTTGAGTACCTGCTAGGGCTATGAGCATTACGACACTTGCTTTTTCTTCCGGAAGCAAGGGGCTTGTCAGAATCGGTGGTGTGGGCGGAGGCGTCCTGAGGTTTGGGTGGTTTGTGTTTGGTGGGTCGATGTGGGTTATAGTGGTGGTGCGGTGCGTGGTTTGGGTAGTTTGGGTGGTTTGTGTTTGGTGGGTGGTTTGGGTTTGGTGGGTGGCTTGGGTTTCACCTGCTCCAGCGCTTGTTTGCGTTGCGCCTAAGCCTTGTCCTAGGCCACTATTAGATGTCCTTAGCCTCTTCTCCCCCACATGATGATCCTGATCGTCAGGGTCGTCATGTCAGTGTCTTGAGTGGGAGTTTTGGCCTCGGCAAGTATCAGTAGGTGGCTCTGGATGATCCACCAATCGCCTGTAAAGAGACTCTTCTTGAGGCGACCGGGTGGAGAGGCCGATCAGTCGGGCGAGTAGGATATCGTGGAGCTCGATTATGGGCATGGTGTATGGGTTGATGAGGATGGATGAATTGGCTAAAGGGTCGGTGGGTGTGGGTTGTGGAGGTGTGAGGTTGAGCTGTGACGAGGTGCCTTCGGAGACAGGTGCTTTCCCGGTGTCTCTGCGGGATGTCTCTATGGCAGTAAGAACTCTCTCCGTTATTTTGTCTTCAAGCGATTGAACTGCAGCAGGGAGAGCGGCTTGAAATTGCTCATTCGTCACAAATGGTGCGGACGCCGCCGAGGATGGACCAGAACGACTGATGTCGCCTGTTAGCAACCCTTGAGCAGACACCGGCTCCTCAAGTTGGCTCACAGTCACTTGAGGTTGTGACTGTATGAGACTTCCACCCAATCCTTGAGTCGAATCTGGACGATTCTCCTCTATGGGTGTTACGGCAGGCTCGGTTTGGACCTGCGAACCAGACACCAGTAGTGGTTGTTGTGGCTCAAGATTGAGCAAAGAGGTGCCGGCAACACTTGAAGAAGTGAGCAGCGTGGTATCTGGTGTGATGGTGACGACGGGGAAGAAGGACTCCATTTGTATACTAAGTCGTCTGGGAGTCCTCTTATCAGGCTAATCTCCTCATCTGACTCCGTGTCGGATGTGGTAGCTGTGTGAGGAGTGGGGTCACGTTCAACATCCCCTAGAGCCTGATTCGTCACCAGTGGAAGCGAGCTCTGCCCCATTTCTGTCTCGGGCTGTGCTTCTTGTTGAAGAACCTCCTCAATGGTTTCTTCGAGCACGCCTACATGTACGGGCACTTCCACTTGAAATGTTTCGGTAGGAGCTTCTTGTTCCAACTCTGCAGCCACAACATCGATCAGCGTGGCGTCTATGTCAGGAATTTCTTCGTCCTGAGTTGGTAGCTCCTGCCCGAGCTCCTGGGCCATTTCATAAATCAACATGGCCTCAGGGCTTTGGCGTTGTTGCGGTTGGGGAGGGCTAACTCCAAAATCTGTTGGGGGCCCTCTAATCATCTCCTCGGTGAGATGATTCTCCCGGCAGTACCTCTGATATTCAGCTCCTGTGGGGTCAGCAAGCCGAAGAAGGTTTAGTGGAATGGGCATGGAAGGCTGAGCTAGGTCTACCAGCCTTGGGTTGTGGAAGAACTTGAGCCTTGGTGGCTGATAGTTTCCTCCCGGAGGCAGGCGAGGAATATTCTGCTCGTACATCTCCATGTGTTGGCGGATGATGACGGAGAACCATCTCGCATACGGCAAGTTTTTGGACCGTTTGTTCTCATTTTGTCTGATCTGTTCTGCGAGGTCATTCCAGATCAGCTGCGCGAAATCGTAATTCCGCGAGAACACGACTCCGTGAAATATCCGGAGGATGTGGCCGTTGCCTTTGTCGAAGCCCGCGTGCTTCGGTGATAGACACTTGTTCACAATCCCGAACAATGTCTTCCACGGGTGAGGGATACCGTTGCTCTGGACCTGAGCTAGCTTGGTGAGCGGCGGACGGTACCCCATCTGAAGGAAATCAGTCACCATTCTTCATCTGATGGGAGGGGTCGGAGATTTGGCTGTGAGGGGGTCAAGTAGAGCTCTGAACTCGTTCTTGCCCATGCAGATGTGCCTCGTCCCTACAACCGTCGTGAAATGGTATACCCCGTCCAAAATGAGGCTCTTGATCATCCCCCAAAACTGCTGGAGGTAGACCACCGGCACCGATGCCGTCACTGTAAGTGCATGCCATAGTGGATGGCCTTGCAGAATGGACACGATTATGTCGTCTAGACACCGGAAGGTGGTCAGGTCTAATTGGAAGTTCGTGTCGTGGACGTTGAGATATAATGTCTTCTCGTATATGTGGTTATATGTAGGATAGCGATCCATCTGAAAAATAAGAGATAAAAGTTCATTAGTTCATAATTTTAATTTTAGTCGAAAATTGATTTAATTTCATCAAACTATAATATTGTATCAAGTCATGACATGTTTGATGAATTTTGAATTGAAATCGTGTACCATGCATATAGGATACTTGATTTTAAAAAAATGTAATGGCATGATTGTAATTTCGAATCAAACATGTAACGTGTGAAAAGAGTTCGAAATTTTCTAAGTATTTGATTTGCGGGAAATGTCACTGTTCATGCCGAGATATTTTTCGCTCGTAAATTTGGTCGTGAAATTGATTTCCTATGCATTGATTTCAATTGAGATAACTCCGTTTAATTTTGCGATCGAGAAAACTTTACTCGCTAATGTTCGCTACAGTGTAAAGGACTTAGAAAAAATCTTCTAAGTGTTGAAGTTGGAATCATGAGACTGTAGCCGATCAATTTTACGATTGAGAAAAATTCCGCATAAACTTACGATCGAGAAATTATTTCTCAGGTAAATTTACTATCGAAAATTTTCCTCGGTTGAATAAAATTTTTCGATTTGAAATTTGTCGAGCGGTACGTGATTTTCGATTCTAAGTAAAATTTTTCGCTGCGATATTTTTCTATCGAGAAATTAGTCAACGAAAAACTAAGTCAATCGTCGAGAAATTTTTCAATCAATTAAACCCTAAGCGGCGAATTTTACGATCGAAAAATTAAGCGTTGAAAAATTAATTTTTCGCTGCTAAATTTTTGCGACCGAAATAAAATCAAATCGAAAGTTCTATTTTGCGATTGTAAGTTTTGCGCTCGATCTAATTTGCATCTAAATTGTCTATTCAGTGCTTAAGTTTTTCACTTACAAAAAAAACTTAATTAGATTTCTCGATGGTAATTAATTTTTCGGTCAAAATCTTCTATCTTAGCGAATAAGTCAGAGTTTTATCGATCGAGAACTAATTTGACACAAGCAGTATCTCAATTGAATCGGATTTCAATTAAGACTGTTTGCGATCGACAAAGTTCTTCGATGGCTTCAAACATTCAAATGCCCAGTTTTATCTAAACTCAAAACAGAGTCGAAGATGCAGATTTTCCGAAGATTCAAACTACCAGATTCATAAAGAACATCGAAACTTTCTTAAGTGCATGCATTAATCTCAGATAAAACTCATAATCATGCCTAAATCACTGTAAAATAGTACTTCCTCCGTCCCATTTAAATGTTCCCGAAGATTAGTGGGTACGGAGATTAAGAAATCACATTATTTTAACATTATAGTACACCTTTTGAGGTATGGAGAGAGAAAAGTTATTAGTAGACACGCAAATCGAGAAGACTTTTTTTAATATCAATGATGTAATTAGTTTAATTAGTGGGATAATTTTTTACCAAAAATGAAAATGGGAAGAATTATGTGGGATGCCCGAAATAGAAAGATGGGAAGAAATAAGTGGGACTGAGGTAGTATACGATTTTCTAAGTTTTGAAAAATAGTCGAGAATCTAATCTTAATCATGCGAAAAACTACAAAATGCAGATGATAACGAAGTTAAATCACACGCAAATGTCAAAAGAATCTCATTTCTACCTTAAACAGACAAGTTGGTGTTGAAAATCGAAAGATTTTTGAGAAATTTGAACTGTCTGTGAAAGTTTTTCGCGAGAGAAATTTTTGCGTTTAGGGTTGCGTGAGAAAAAGATTTTCGACTGACAAAAAGGTGAACTTTTATTAATTCGCTGTAAGTCAATGTTGGATTTGCGATTTGACATTTTGCGATTAAATGGATCAGGCCCATTACTATTTGCGCCCGAGAAATTTTTGATTCGAAAATTGCTCTTCAATTAAATTTTCTCTATCGCAAATTATCGCGGCTAATCAAAATCGTTCCCAACACTATTTACGATCGAGATACTTATGATCGCAAATTAATTCTTATGCTCAGTTTCTCGATAATAAGTACTTCTAAACTTTTCAGATTGACCCTATTTCAAATAAAATCACATTTGTAAAGCTCCCCCTGAGAATTAAAATAAATGCAATTAACTCCCTGTATTTTCTGTGTAGTAACGTCTAGCTTCCCTGGCAGAGATTAAAAATCTGTACCACTTAGAAAGAAAAACGTTAGAAATAATGGAGTTAATTTGGTCTGTGACTAGCTCCTTTCCTGTATGTCGACGTCTCACTCCTTAATTTTGTTTGAAGGAATCTGAAACGCTTAGAGAAAAACGTCAAGAATATTTGGAGCTAATGCACGATTTTTATATTTGCTCCCCCTCAAATAATGCGCAAAAATTGACTTAACATGCAAGCATATGAAATCAATTCAAGTCATGAGCATATAACACACAATTTTATCCAGTAAGCACATATACATGGTCCCCAAAACATGTACTTAAGATATTGCGTGAGGGTAAGAGCAGTGAAAAATTTATCGCATTTAAACAATTCAGTAACAATGCAATCTAAAATTACATTTAGAATGTGCGATAACAAAATAAATTCGCATTTATTCAATTCAACGCATATGAAACATAAAATTTCATATCAGAATGTGCGAAACATACATTTTTTTTTGGAAATTAAAAACAAATTATTTTTCTATATATCTATATGTATATAAAAAAAATTGTTTCTATGTATATTACTATTATTATAGTATGAGGTCAGATTATTTTGCTTCGATCAATCGTCACACCTAAAATTTTACGAGACATTTGAAAGAAGAAAATGCCGTCAAGTCATGTCGTCAAACTAAAGTCCTAAGTTCAAGATTGGTCCATTTCAACAACTCTCACTAGGTTCGCTCTTGCACTCAATAATTTCTAACTTGTGATTTTTATATTTATATCGCTCAAGTAAACGCAAGCAATTTTAAGTCAACTTACCTGTGATCGAGGCATTTTTTAATCATTTCACCTAAGTGAGAGACCGTCGATTGGAATCAAAGGGTTGTAAGGGTTATAGTTTGGTTAGGACTTAGAAGGGAAGGAATTTAGAGGAAAGTGAGCTTATCTCTTCGTCATCTTCCATTTCTACGTCCGTCTCCTTTTTTTCGGCGTCTTTCTTCTTTTCTGTGGCGCCCCGCCTTCCACCACTACTTTCTTAACTAGTCTAAGCGACTAGTATCGTAGTAATGAAATAGATCGTACGAAATTTCGTATAAAATTTTTCCTTTTATGAAATGGAATCGTAACAGTTCCTACAAAATCATCGTGGGTCCTATTTACATAGGAAAGCGTGCATACGGGTCAAAATATATCTATCTACTGGGCCTCCACGAGGTCGCATCCATGCACACACTTCCATCTCAAAAGCCCTCGGAAGCTTCAAAAGTTGGCCTCGCTGTGAAAATGATCGCGTACCGTGATCGCGGGGTCCTACAACACATAAAAACGTGGAATGAGCTTATAAAGCTCAGTAAGTGAAAACCAATGCATGCAATGCACGTGACCTAAATAGCGAAGGCATTCGCGCCAAAGCTATCTACTACTCACATCCTTCTTGACTTTTCGTAACATATTTGGGACCCTTCGGCTTTCAATCTTACTATGCACCATATAGAGCTCAAACCCCTAAGGGTATAAATAAGTGGCAGTACACACACTGGGAGGCTAAACCCGAGTACTCAATTTGTGCTAAACCCTATGGTGCCTTTCAATCCCAATGTGGTCCACACTGAGAGGCTAATAGTGCCTTTCAATCCCAATGCAGTCCCACATCCCACATTCCTTTAGCCGATGAAAGGCTATCAATCTGTCGGTATATGTCGTTGGGGATGCCCTGCATGAGGGTGTTCATGGCTACTAGGTCTGCCTTAGCTCGAGCTCTCTCCACGATTGTGCACTCCCTAGGCTCCTTCAGTCGCCTAGATGCAGGAATTCGATGTTAATATCACAGATGTATTTCGAGTTTGATTAAGCACTACGTGATCTTGACATGTATTTTGAATATATTATAGTGGGATTTCGATATAGCATATACATGAGTTCGATATTTAAACAATACAAGATCTCGAGTTAAATTTTGCTATGGATCTCGAACTATGTTTTCAAAATTATAATAAAGATTTTGATATTTTAAACTAGACAATACATAGATTTCGACTTTGAACTTACACAAGGCTTCAAGATTTAAGTTAAACAATGCACGAATTTCAACATGGATCTCGAGAGGTGTGTGCCGAGATTATAAATAAGATGTCGAGATGTATAAAAATTATAACAAGATTTCAAGACTTAATAATACACACTTTCGACATCATTTCAAACTAAATCTCGAGATTCTATACAATTTCGATATAATCTCAGAATTACAATCCTAAAATCTCGAAGTGGCTCATACAAGTGTTCGAGATTCATAAATAAAGATGACGACATTTGTTTCGACATTTTAACCTAAATCTCGACATCAATAACACAGATAGATGTCGAGTTTCAACACAAACCTAGTAATCATTTTCAGAGCCAAATTCGACATGATTCTCGAGTTTTATTTCGAGATTTTATACTGAATTTTGAAGTCACTTTTAACAGTAAATCTCGACATGGATTTCGAGATTCATAATCTGGGGAGAATCCTATCAATCACTCGAAAGTTCATACAGAACTCCATTCGACCAAACATTTCCAGTATTCATTCCATCGAAACTTATTTCCTACGACCACTCTACCCCAATTTGATAAGCTCTATCATTTCCACTACCTCAAAATCATTAGTTCTATACCAAAGATTATTCTATACTGAACTTACAAATCTTAAAGCATTTCATGTACTTGAAATAGATCTTAATCAAAATAAGTGGGTTAGCATGAATCTGTACCTAAATCTAGGGTTTTCACCGTACATCTTACATCTGTCGGACAATTATATAACGAATATTAGTGTTAATGAAATTCCAGAATTAAGGGTTTTCAACTATATGTTCTATACGAGTATTTCACTTGGATTTTATTAAGCCAGAGATTCATTAAACCTAAGGAATATAATAAACATGACTGAATTCTCACGTATTAGGTAAAATTCTTACCTTTCGTATGACTGAGTCCTTAATTTGCTGAAGTTTGTTTAGTTTGGTCGAATTTTGATCCTTGAGAGAGCTTATGAAAGCCTTGCTTCTGTTCCCTTTATTCCTTCTATTTTCCTTTCTTAATGTCTTTGTTATTGTCGGTTTTCTTTTCATAGATTAGTAGATAAATATGAGAGCTTGAAAACTTTGTGTAAGATTTGATTATTTAGGTGACGTGTTTTACCTCTTTAGTTAAGTAAACTCCCCTTTCTTTACCTTGAATACTTTATTAGTTTATTTCATCTCTTAGTAATGTATGCATATGTATATATTTAGTTCAGATACCTATATAGGATCCTCAATATTATGAACACCGTAATCCTTACGTGGCTTTTGTATATTCATCTACATGAGTAATGATCGATCTAATTCGATCGTATGTGTTAGGATATTTATAGATTGTGTCAATAGTTTAAGTCTTGGGTTATATATTGTAATTATCCTTTAAACTTAGGCTTTGGACTAGAATGTAATTAGTTAAACTTTAGTGATTGGGCCTTAATATACCTAGGGTTAATGTGGTATATAACGTTTTGCCAACACTATTTTCAAAGCAATCAAAGATCAAAAGGCTATCCCTACTTTTCACACAATACACACACTTGAAGGTGAGAACCTCTCCCTTTTCATCCCATCTAAGCCTCTTTGATTCCTTGTTTGGTGCAATCGGGACCAACAAGTGGTATCAGAGCAAACGTGGATCGATCTGCATTGATTTGAATCCAGTTTCGTTCGATTCCGAAAAAGATCAAAGGTGTTTAGGGCAAAAATCACTTTCGGGCATTTTGAGCTCGTTTTGGGGTTTTAATCCTTCGTTTTTGTGTTTAAAACCTTCCCCCAGATCGATTCTATGCCTAAAATGTTTTTAGAACACTTTTGGATCAGTTTTAACGAGTTTTGAGCAAGATCGAAGCAAAAATCTTCAGAAAAAGTCATCTCGGCCTCTCTCTGTTTTTGGTTGATTTGATCCGTTTTTTGTTGCTTTTAGCTCACAAATAGGTCGACTATGTGTTTAGGGAAGAATTTCTGATGTTTTGGATCAAGTTTGAGTGATTTTGGTTGAGATTTGAGTGAAAACGGACGATTTTCTGGTAAAACTCGCGACAAGCAATGGAACAGTAACTTAGTGTTCTTGGCCGCGAAATTTCTTGCTGTGTCGTCCAAGTCCGCGAAATTTTCAAGTCCGAGAAATTTCATCTAAACAGCGAAAATTCGCCTTCACGTCATTTTTTCTCAACTGCCTAGCTTTTCAAAATCCGAGAAACCCTATATCCGCGAAATTTGATTCCGAGAATCTTTATCTAATCCGCGAAAATTTCACTTTCACTTCTATTTTTCTCAACTGCTTATTTCGTCAAATCCGAGAAACCCTATATCCGAGAAAGTTTATTCCGAAAATTTGTCCGTGAAAATTTTCGAAAACTGAGAAATATTTCGAAAAGTTTTCAAATCCGCGAAAATTCTTTGAAACTGAGAAAGTTTGTCAAATCAAGAAATTTTCAGCCGAGAAAGTTTCTTTCTTCCGACAAATTTTTTTTTCAAAACCACGATTTTTCAAATCCGAGAAACTTACTCAAATCGCACTTCGACCCGCGATATTTCTTCCAAACTGAAATTTTTTTCTCAAACCTGAAAATTCTCAAAACTGAGAAACTTTCTCACATGCGAAATTATTAAAATCCAAGAAAATAACTTTCAACTGAGAGTTTTCTTTTTCCCGAGAATTTCTCTTTAAAAACTCATGCAAACACCGAAATTTCTCAACAAATAATTTATCTTAAAATCACGTCCCTTCAAATCGCAAATTCTTCTCGTGTTAAATTTTTTTTTCCGGGTTAAATTTTTTTTACTCCTCAAATCTCGTTTTTAAATTTCTAGAACTTCTCCGAACTTCAAGATATATTTTCCCTTCATACGTTATCGACCATCACACACGTTCACTTAGTTCTAAGAAATTCTTTAAACGATTTTTCTCAAACTCTACTCGTACTCATATTTCTCATCTCATTCGTTACTAACCCTCTTATCTATACAAGATCAAAACCACGGACGATTTGACTGCACCAACCATGTCTGCCACAAATGACATCTCAACAATGGGCTCCGACACCACGCCTCCGATGCTGCGACAAGGCGATTACAACATATGGACAAACAAGTTCCTCACGTTTATCAGGAACAAAGGCGCACCACTCTCTCAATACCTACTGGACTCCATCTTCAACGGTCCAGCACAGTTCTGGACAATCATCCCTGCTCAACCAAACGCAAACCTTCCGATGGATGAACGTCGCACTCCAAGAGGCCCCATTAATGAGGATGAAGAGGCTCGCCTACAGGCCGATGAGACTGCCAAAGGATACCTCTTCCAGGCTATGGGCAACGAAGTCTACGCTCACATCGAGTGCTGCACAACTGCCAAGGAAATATGGGATGAACTCGTGGAAATTATGGCAGGCACAACTGAGAGTGCTCAGGGCAGGAAATCAGCATGTCTCTCGCAGTATGAACACTTCCAGGCCTATGAGGGAGAGGAGCTGCATGACACATACCTCCGATACTTGAAGGTCATCAATGAACTCAAGAAAGCCAAGATCTCGAGGGACAAATTCGATATCAACAACCGCTTCCTTGGTAGCCTCAAACCACATTGGGGCATGCAATCGTGATGATGATTCAGAGTAAGGACCTCTCTAACACCTCCATCCATGCTCTCTACGACAGTCTGTCTGCCTATGCTCCTTACGTGCAACCTCAGTCCACCAACACTCGAGTCGACCCACTGGCTCTCTCTCGAACAAGACTACCGAACGATCTTCCACCTCTAAGGCCAAACAGAACAAAGGGAAGCTACTAGCTGTTGTATCTGACACCTCTTCAGGATCCGAAGCTGATACAGAATCTGATGAAGATGTTCGTGATCTACGCAAGCAAAAAATCCTCCAAAGAAGATCGGGAAAAAATCCTCACCCTCCTCCAATCGCCAAAGAACCTTTAGTGGCACCAAAAAGGCCACTCCCACGGAGGAAGCTAAGCCGATAAAGAAAGAGGAGGAATCCGCACCTCAAAAGACTGTGAAGTGCTTTCGGTGTGGAAAGTTAGGGCACTTTGCCAAGGAATGCCACGCCTCACGCGTGAAGGACTCTGGCTACTACGACCGTAAGGCCAGAATGACCCGCAAAATGGAGAGTGGAAAAGTTCTTCTCACCAAAGAAGCTGAGTGCGTGAACGACACTTCAGAAGACGAGGAGCCTAAGGATGAAGATTGCTGCATGGCAAGGCTGGTCGAACATGACGCGGATGAGGAGATGGTTAACACCAGTGAGAACACAGCTAAGACTCCTACCAACGCCGAGTCTGAGGTACGAATTTCACAACTCGATGATGTGTTTAATCACCGACACACGATTAAGAGACCCACCATAGACACTAGGGATTATGATGAACTTAAACTAAAATTTGAAAACAACTATGCCTTACTTAGTTTAAAAGTAGAAGAGCTCGCTTGCGCAAACGAACGACTAATTGCCTCTGAAGCGTTAGTCAAACGTCTGCAAAACAAGAATAAACAATGTGAGACTAAGGTTAAGGAAACCACATTGGCCATCAGTTCATGTGAAACATCTCGTCTCTTGACGGCCGCACAATATGAACTGCTTACTAAGGAAAGAGTTAGGCTGTACCGAAAGGTGAAAGAACATGAAGAGCAACTTCACCTTAGAAACAAAAAACGCACGTTTCTTATGCCAGTTGAACCAACCGGCAGAAACAGAATTCTACGACGCCCGGGAGGGAATCGGCCTGGCCAGCAATTGCGAACCAACGCCGATAATGGTTAAAATGTATAACATGTGTAACACTACGTTCCTGCAAACAAGAAAGGGTGCTCCCTCGCAGCTTATGCCATTTGTGAGATCATCCTCCGTTGTCCTTTCGGAAGAAAAGAGGGAACATAACATTCATTGGGCGGAAATCGCGTATGACTACACAGAATTGAATGCTAGTGATAAGACTAAGAAACCTTCACTCTCTGAGGACGTCGAGACTCTACTTCGAACCAAAGAACAGGAAATTGCTTTCCGAGAAGCGCTTTCTCGCATCTATATCCCAGAGAAACTTCTGGTCATAGCAGAACTAGAACGAACACTAGAATTAGAGTGGAAGGCCTTCGCGAAGGAGCGAGATGATCTACTTAGCAAAATCTTTACACTAGAGCAATTTCACAATACGAACAATCCCTCTACATCGAGTCAAGTACCCGATTCTCAAACATGAAAATGTAAGAGGACGGCGAAGATGACTCCTGAAGCTGAAACTTATTCAAACACTAACTCTCGTATTCCTATGGATACAGGGAATGTGAGTTCGACGTCTCTGGAAGGGAGTTCATTTGAAATAGAGGAGAACCCGCTATTCGATGACAAGAAGAAAAGACCATCCTATACTCGTCTTTCCTCTTTATGTAATGAATCTCAATATCTTAAGGACGTAGATAATTATGTTACCAGAACTTATCTTCCTTTTACCAATCTAATGCCTATGTGTTGCTGCAATGACTTTGTTCTCCCACGCTTTCATGAATATGAAACACATGAACATGCAACACTTCGACCACGCAAGCTAATCTCCTCTGCGATGCCTTTGCATTCTCCCATTTCACCTAAATCTACGGTTAAGCGAAAACGCCTTTCGTCGTCAAAAGCAAAGGCACCTACTGCTCACAAGCAAAAGGCAACTAAAACCGAAGGACGAAAACAACAACAACATCCCTCACACCAATTCATGCATAAGGCACCATACATGCAAGCACAAGTTAGGCAAATATGGGTTAGAAAAACCATAATCCCGCCTCATCAAACAAATCACGACGGGAAATCTAAATTAGATCTAGCGCAACCTAATTTAGACCCCATATTTCCCGTTAAGCGCATGAAAATTTTACTTGTATCACAAGAAGGTCCCGTCCGTAAACGGGGACCCAACGTTTGTTGATGTTTGCAGGTCTGTCATGTGTGGTATCTAGATTCAGGTTGCTCCACACACATGACGGGGAACAAGGAGCTGTTGAGCAACTTCTCCGAGCGCTATCTCGGAAGGGTCTCCTTCGGAAATAGTCAAATGGTGCCAATTCTCGGAACTGGCGATCTCGTCCATGACAAACTGACGATCAAGGGCATCTCTTACGTCGAGGGTTTGAGCTACAATCTCTTCAGCATCGGTCGTTTCTGCGACAAAGGATACAAGGTTCTCTTCGGATCTGACATCTGCAGCATTATCGATGCCTCGGGACTGCCTCTTCTTTCTGGAACGCGCACGTCTCACCTCTACGTACTCAATCTTACGACCTCTCGACCAATATGCCTTCTCTCTCGTGCTGCACCCAAGTTGAACGATCTATGGCACCGGCGTCTTTCACACCTCAATTTCAAGACTATCAACAAACTGCGTCAGAATAAACTCGTCAACGGTCTACCCCAACTGTCATATCATAAGGAACACCTCTGCTCTGCCTGTGAATTGGGAAAGATGAAGCGATTGTCTCACATCTCCAAGGAAACACCGTCCTCTAAGCTCATCCTCGAGCTCTTACACATGGATCTATGTGGCCCAATGCCTACGGCTACACTCGGAGGAAGACGGTATATTCTTGTGATTGTCGACGACTTCTCACGCTACACATGGACGAAACTCGTTCGTACAAAGGACGAAGTTCCTGATGTAATCATCGAGTTCGTTGTTACGTCCCAAACTCTTCATCAACAGAAGGTTCGGATTATCAGAACTGACAACGGAACTGAGTTTAAGAACAAAAAGCTCAGTGATTTCTATGCCACTCAGGGCATCACCCAGCAGTTCTCAGCTGTGAAGACACCGGAACAGAATGGTGTCGTTGAGCGTAAGAATAGGACACTAGTTGAAGCAGCTAGGACTCTCCTCATCCAATCCGGCCTTCCTCACTCTCTTTGGGGGGAAGCTATTCAAACGGCTTGCTACACGCAGAACCGGGCTTCCATCCACAAGAGATTCAATCGCACCCCATACAAGATGCTGAATAACCGTCGTATCCCAGATATATCTTATCTAAGGGTCTTCGGTTGCCGATGTTTTAATGATCGCCAACATCTTGGGAAGCTTGATCCAAAAGCACTCGAAGGCATCTTTGATGGATATTCGCTGAACTCGAAGGCATACAGAGCCTATCTTAAGGAGAAACGATCAGTAATAGAGAGCACAAATGTCACCTTTGACGAAAGCGAAGGCGACCTCATGGCTTCTGCTCATATCAGTCCAGAACCAGGTCTTCTACAGTCGTTGACAAAAGGTCAACTTTCAACGACAGGAACTTCCTTATCTGAGGGCAATTCTGGTGAACTGGATCTCGATCTGCTCTTCGAGTACTTCTATCCAGTCCCCAAGACTCCCGTCGCCACCACTCAACCTACCGCTGCACCCACCCCACCTACACCACCAGCTATCAGCGATGATGTCGTCCCTCCAAACTTGGATGATCTCAATCTCAACGAAGACGACATTTTACACAACCCTGGGAATTGCTGATCCTGATGCCGAACCCTCTCAATCCACTACGATTGAGATATCTTCTTCGGACATTGATCCCCAATCTAATGAGCCTCTAATCGACACAAATGCAGCTAGCTCCTCAGAGACCAATGTACCATTTTGGGCTCGCTCTCATCCTACGGATCAGATTATTGGGGATCCCACATCCGGTGTTTCGACGCGTTCGGCTACGATGAATGAAAGTCTGTTCGCTTGCTATCTCAGTCAAGCCGAACCATCACGAGTAGCTGAAGCTCTCAACGATTCTGATTGGCTTATTGCAATGCAGGAGGAAATAAATCAGTTCGAACGTTTACAAGTTTGGGAACTCGTACCACGCCCTCACAACAGATCCATTATCGGCACAAAGTGGATCTTCAAGAACAAAAAGGATGAAGACGGTGTTGTCATCCGCAATAAAGCAAGACTTGTGGCTAAGGGGTACAATCAACAAGAGGGCATCGACTACGATGAAACTTTCACCCCCGTTGCCAGGATCGAAGCAATACGAATTTTTTGCCTTTGCTGCTCATAAGAACTTTAAAGTCTACCAAATGGACGTGAAGACTGCATTTCTGAATGGATTTCTTAAAGAAGAAGTATACGTTGATCAACCTGAAGGGTTCTTGAGCGAAGAGTTTCCTCATCACGTATATCGACTCTACAAGGCCCTCTATGGACTAAAACAGGCTCCCCGAGCTTGGTATGACGTCCTTTCAGACTTCCTTGTTCAGTCTGGATTCAAGAAAGGATCTCTGGATACAACTCTCTTCACCAAGCGGAGTGGCCCGGACATTATGATTGTACAGATATATGTCGATGACATCATTTTTGGATCGACTAAACCACAACCGTGTGAAGAGTTCACAGAACTGATGAAAGAGAAATTCGAAATGAGTATGATGGGCGAGCTGAATTTCTTTCTTGGTCTTCAAGTAAAGCAACTCCCCGACGAAAACTTCATCAACTAGTCCAAATACATCCATGACATCCTCAAGAAATATGGAATGAAGGATGCTAAGACTGCTGCTACACCTATGTCACCCTCTGGCCGACCCGACGCGGACCCATCTGGTGCCCCCGTTGACCAAACCGTCTATCGTGGGATAATAGGTTCTCTTATGTACCTCACTGCTAGTCGATCGGATATCGTTCTCTCGACAGGAATCTGCGCTCGTTTTCAGGCTACACCTAAGGAATCTCATCTCACTACTGTTAAAAGGATTCTCCGCTATCTCTAAGGAACACCCAATCTGGGTGTGTGGTACCCCACTCAATCGGACTTCAAACTGGTTGGATTCTCTGACTCGAATTACGCAGGATGCAAGATGATGGATCAACTAGCCGACATTTTCACAAAACCGTTGGATGTCAAACGATTCCAACACCTTGTGACTATGCTGGGCATGTTGAATCTTCAGTTGTGATCAATCGATCCTACATGAACTTTGATAAAGTGTACATATGTCTTTTCACTTTACTCCATTTTCTATGTGTCTTCTGAATTATGTCTCTTAAGGGGGAGTTTTCGATTAAGGGGGAGTTTCTGTTTTTTCTCTTTATGTAAAAGGGAGTTATAGATTAAGGGGGAGTTTCCGATTTTGCCTATTTTAAAAAAAAAAATCTAAATTTTGGTTCTAAATTTTGGTCAAACGGAGTCAAAATTGGACCAATTGTTGAAAGTTTAATTTTTGGAATTTTGGTCAAACGGGGTCAAATTGGACCAATAGGACCCAATTTTGACCAAGTCCGCGAAAATCGGCTCAGGACCCAATTTTGACCAAGCCCACGAATTTCGGCCCATTAACTCAAAATCTCGCATGAACAGTCACGAAACCCCAAAACACTTAACTTTTTCACAATCTTCCAAATTCCCGAGAAAAATTCAAAAATTTCGCACCCTCCTCTTCAAAAATTTCTCAACCTCTCGCAATCGCCGTCTTCTTCAAATACGTCCTCAAAATCCGTTTTTCTGCATACTCCGTCGTCAAAACCTGATTTTCGGTATGAATACATCACAAATAAACCAATTCTCGTTCGTTTCACTCTGTGATTGCCCCGTTTTTTAACTTTTTAGGTTTAAAATTAATTTTTCTCGGCTTTAATACGGACGCATGTTAGGATTTTGGTGTTTAAAACCCCCAAATGTGTATTGCCCGTCCAATTTCGAGTCGATTGAGTCCAGTTTATTGCATTTTGGTTAAGATTTGGCTGGGTCTAAAGCAAAAATCATAGCGTCGTTTTGTACGTTTTCACACAGTGTTCTTCACCGAGAAAATTTTCAGAAAAAAATGCTTTAAACGTTAGATTTTCGCGGCTACAGTGAGTGAGCCGCGAAAACTTTTATCCGAGAAATTTCTTGCGTTAAAAATTCTCGCTGCTACAGTGACTAAGGTCCTGCGAAAACTTTTATCCGAGAAATTTCTTGCTGCTACAGTGATTGAGGTCCCGCGAAAATTTTTATACGAGAAATTTCTTGCGTTAAAAATTCTCGCTGCTACAGTGACTAAGGTCCTGCAAAAACTTTTATCCGAGATATTTCTTGCTGCTACAGTGACTAAGGTCCCGCGAAAGTTTTCATCCGAGAAAATCCTTTTTCTTACGATAAAACTTTTGCTGCTACAGTGAGTTATGCCCCGCGAAATTTTCATACACCTCACTTCATATTACATCTTCTCGCATCTTCACTATTTCGCAACAACAGTGACCCAAAAATTTCAACCCGAGAAATTTTTATCACTTGAGCAGATTTTCTTCAAAGCTTTATCACTCTGCGAAACTTTCATATCACTTGAGAATAATTCAAAACTTACGAAAAATTTTGGATAGCTTGAAAAATTTCTCTACTTGCGGAAATTTAATACCTTTTGAGAAAATATGTTAACCGCGAAAATTTTTGGATAACTTGCGAAATTTCCCACTACATGCGAAAATTTACTCTGAATGCGAAATTTCCTTAACGTGCGAAAATTTCCATACATGCGAAATTTTACTCTATCTGCGAAAATTTCTCTCGACTTGTCTATGTGTGATAATTAGCGAAATTTCCATCACATGCGAAATATTTTTTGATAACTTGTGAAATTCCATAATCTGCGAAAATTTTCCACTACTTGCAAAAATTTAACACTACATGCGATTGGGGGTTTCAAAACGGAAAAACGATCGACCTCCTCAGCCACAAACAAGCCGAGCCCAAACCATAGGTGCAGGGGGTGATGTGAGTAGAAGACGTGGCACATGGCTCAACCACGCAAACAACCCCACCAATCCACTTATCTTCCTCTCTACAGGAAGACATTTCATTCCACGAGGAGCTACGTATGCCATCGACATCCCACTTGGAGATAGTCGATGTTGAAACAAGCAGTCTTACGCCTCAGACTGCATCCTCTTCAATCACATCGAGTCTAGTGCCCTCACTCTCCATAATTTCATAAATTTCTAGGACACATACACCTTTTACTGCACTACAGAGTCTTCGTGATTCTGTCGGAACGCTCGGTGATGTCTCTGTGACTGAGAGCGAAAGACCTAGCACGGCCAACATTACAACAACCGTGAGCCTAGGCCATCATTCGTTTGAGTCTGTCTCATCGATGATGACAACGGGAAGTCTTAGTGACCCCGTCTTTTCCCGTCCTGTGCAAACGGGCGGCCGATCGGCTATCTTCTCCGATTCAGTGTCAGTTGGATTTCTTCGTGATTCCAACTTGTTAAACTTACCCCATTTTGTCTCCGAGACCGCGCTAGAGGCTCGTCTTCAAGAGTTTGCAAAGACTCTTGAGGCGTCTATCCTCGATAAAGTCTACGCGCGTCTCGATGCATCCACCATCGACAAAGGCAAAGGTGTGGCCCCGGAGACGCCACCACCACCGCAACATGTGGATGCAGAAGCTGTTCTCTCCTCCATTTCCGGAAAGGAGCTCTTCTACATCCTCCGAGCCCGATTCGAGTCAATGACGGAACTCGACGAGGAGGAACAGCAGATGAAGTCCACCCACCATCTCAGAACCTCTAATTGTCACATCGACGTTAGAGGCCACCACCACATCTACACCACCTGACACCCAAATCATCATAGCCAAAACCATCACCTCAACCGAACCACCAGAATCTCCACCACAACCATCCCCACAATCCACAAACTCCTCCGATGCAACACCCTCACCATCAAACAGCATACCCCTCCCAATACTGACTCCAACGTGGCTTCCGAGGACTTCTACTGCGCGCAGAACGAGATCGAGGCCTACATCTTAACGATGAATGGCTGTACCAACCCGCCGATGCAGTAGCAGCCAGGAAGTTGGTGGAAAATGCTCGACGTCTGTTAAAAGAAGCTTCGCTTACGCTGATCAACACTGCAGACAACGAGAACGGAGAGGAGTACGACGCCGAACCCGGCGAGGTCGAGGACATCCTACAATTTCAAGCGCAGCAAGATGAGGCTCCTGCTGCTCAACCGGATGTGCCCACGGCGGATATACCGGAAGCATCGTGGGAAAACAAGAAGATCACCGCACCATTCCAAGAGAAGATCAGGAAGAGGATCTGGCGGCGCAAGGAGCAGATCATCACCGTCTTCGATGAATACGAGCTGATGAATGTCCAAAACTGGAGTGAGGAAAAGAAGAAGCTCTACCGATGGAGCCTTCTTTGCCACAAATGCACAAAGCGAAAGGACGTGTCCACTATCCAGTGTTCACGGTGATGAGGCAGGATGAGAGCTACTGTGAAGTAAGCGAGGCGGACTTGAAATTTCTGCGCCTGGGTGATCTGGACAGCATGCTGGAATCCATGAAGCAGTTCAGACTCGTCCTCAGAAGTTCTGGACATCTCGTACGGGCTGAACCGGTCACTATGGGCTACGTGGCTCTCAAGCGACACATGCTCCGACAAGTGAGATACTTCGCCTCCCACGATCTGCAGATGGCGGTGGAGCACAACCTGAAGAAAGTGAACCTGACTCGCCCATCTTTCAAGAACGCTGACGACTATCAAGAGGGCGATGTGATCGACGGAGATGATCCGGCGGTCGCCTACTCGAACTACAAGGGAAAGATGAGGCTACTGCGCTGCTCCGAAGTGGCAAAGTTCTCGGATGGAACACTCACCATCATCCAAGACAAGCTCATGAGAATTTGCCGCATCCTTTCGGAAGAAGACCCACACTGTCGATCCAAGTTTGCGAAGTTCATTGACGCTATAGCTGATCGAATCGTGCTTCGAAGGAATCCCCGCGCCTTCGAGTTCAAGCTAGGACTTCGCGAAACACACACTCGCTAATCCTCCATCACAACGCCCAAGATCCAAGACTCCCAACAATTGACACAAAGGGGGAGATTGTTAGGATATTTACAGATTGTGTCAATAGTTTAAGTCTTGGGTTATATATTGTAATTATCCTTTAAACTTAGGCTTTGGACTAGAATGTAATTAGTTAAACTTTAGTGATTGGGCCTTAATATACCTAGGGTTAATGTGGTATATAAGGTTTTGCCAACACTATTTTCAAAGCAATAAAGATCAAAAGGCTATCCCTACTTTTCACACAATACACACACTTGAAGGTGAGAACCTCTCCCTTTTCATCCCATCTAAGCCTCTTTGATACCTTGTTTGGTGCAATCGGGACCAACAGTTGTGTTACTCGACTTTGCACATTATTATCACCATCAATCGCCCGACTCGAATTCCCTCGGCGAAAGTTAGTATATATACACTTGCTTTGATCAGTTCTTAGTTATTACTTATTATTGTCCGATTCTACTCAGCGATTTCAATATTTTTTAGCATAGCAATCGGTCGATTCTTGGTTTCTATTACTATCGAACGTAGTCCACGTTCTTGCCGAGACATCTCATTTATATAAATAAATGTTATCTAAGATTTTAAGTCTTGACATCATTACCTAAATCATAAATCATGTAACACGTATAGGATATTAGAAATCATGTAACATGAAATCATATAGACACACAAGTCGCTTAAGAACATAGAAGCATGAAAGCATCATATCACCCAAAGTCCTAATTTCTTTATTTATTTAATCCAACGAAATTTCTAATTTACTGCTAATTAAGTCGTAAATCCCGTAATTAAATTTTACGGGTATTACATTTTCAATCTTTTCTCCCTCTTTTTCTTTTACGAATTATCCTTTTTTATGCTATGCTCAAGCTGAAGCTCCGCGTCTCCACGAGGCTATAGGAGATTATCGTAGGCGAAGTTCTTCTTGGTGGTTCTCGGGCCGATACCGTGCTCCTCTTCTCTTAATCCCTCGAGAGGTTTCAGAGATTATCTTTTTGGAGAAGTTCACGGTTATGGAATTCGTACCCAAGTGTAACGACCCGTCCCATACCGGGTGTCACTATAGCATCGGTCCCTACCGGGACCAGTGGGGTTGGGCCCACCACACTCCGACTGATAGTCTGGCCCCACTGTACCACCATTTAACCTTTTAGCGTGCTTCGTGCACTCGCTCACACGCACCCTGAGAAACTTCCCAGGGGGTCACCCATCCCTAGATTGCCCCAAGTCAAGCACGCTTAACTTCGGAGTTTCTATAGGTGGACTCCCGAAAAGGTAGGTCGACCTTGGTGATATGAGTAGTACTATCAATTCTTTTATACGATTCTTAGCATGACACGCCCATACATTGTCAGTCTCAGGATCCCCTCTCATTTTGGTGTTGGATCGGTTCGTTCATGTACCCCTTCGCCTAGAAGCCTGCCAGGAGCCGCTCATTGTCCGTGCACCCTGGCACCGATCACTCCCCGCCCTCTTCGGCCCCGGGCGTCACAAATAATGCATGAGATATCCTGCTGAGCTATACTATATATGGAAAATATGCTGTTTATATATGGAAAGTGATATATCCGTTGATACTTGATTATTCCTGGACGAAAATCACATATACGATTTTGCATGCTTTCCACTGAATTTAATGTTCAATATTGAATTAATATCTTTCCTTATGCTAATTGGATTATTATATTTAGGAAAGATTTGATTTGATTGACTTTGTGGATAAGATGCTATTATATGGTATATGCTATAAACGGATGTGATCTCTAAAATAAGGAAAGTCCTAGTCATGATTGATAAATCGAATTAAGCATGCTCTGATCTGATTCGTGTGCTAAACATGGTAAATATATTGATCTAATACTATGAATTGTACATGGAAAACGTGCTGATGTGATGCTATCTTGTGTGCTATACTTGGAAAGTAAATCTGGATTGACTTGTTCTAGAAACTGATAGCAGGGAATCACTTATGGAAAGTCCTGACATGGTAAATATATGCGAAGTGATTGAATATGCATGAGAACGAAATTAAGCTCTTTATACGGAATATAATCATGCTTTAACGTGCTATACGACCGTTGTGATGATTTATTAAGAGCATGAGTTATATGGTATGATTAACTCGAAAATTGCATGGAAACTATGCTTGATTTGGTGATTATTATATGATATGATTTTCCATGTGAAGTGTTGATTGAAAAGGTCTATATATGAGCTACACTTCATAATTTCAAGACACTAAGAATTTGCGAACATAAGCCTACGAGAGATATTTGAGCGGAAAGATACTAAGAGATTCCTGATCCATTCACTTGCGATAGCTTTCTGCCTTACTGAGCGTTAACCTGCATATCCCATCACTGAGCGAGTGATTTATCCGGTTATTCCATCATCCCCTCCATATATTCTGTCTTCGGACGTGTTGTCTTCGGACGTGAGCAATACCAAGGAGGCAAGGTCGATGTTTACGCACACGTGAAGGGAAGGACGAGTTCCGGGGCCGTTCGGTAGCGAGCTGTGTCTGTCGGGATCAAGGAGATTCCGAGGAACGAAACTCGGCGTGTGGTAACCTAGTAGTGGCTAGTGTTCGACTTGTTTCGCTTGTGTATTGGGCTAACCAATCAGTTTTGTATCCAGCTACGGTGCATTATAGTGGTTGGTTAAACTCTTGGGGAGCAAAACCCAAGGAGTGGAGTAAACCCCAGTTGGGGATATAACCTCTATAAAAAATCCTGTCTCGCATTTACTTTTCAGTTATTTCTTTATCACAGTGAGACAGACCCGAAACACATCCGACGAACTAGGAGATATCAGGCATACACGTCACAAGCATCAATAGGCATATCCAAGTCACTACACTTAGAATTTGTGAAAAGAAGCAAAATTTCTATAGGCCTAATTCACCCCCTCTTAGGTACATTTATATCTTCAGAAGCAAAATAATCTGACCCCATACTATTAATATAATTAGTATTCAATAAATAAAACAATTATATATAAAATAGAATAATAACAAATATAAATATATAGAAAAATACTTTCATCGCACATTTTGATATGAAATTCTACTTTGCATTTGAGCTGAATTGTGGAAAATGCGAATATTTGTTTTTGCTCATACCCTCGCGCGATAGTATAGTTACATGTATAGGGGATCATGTATCTGAGCCAATTTTGATAAAATCGCGTGTTTTTAGTAATTGTTACTTAGATACTTATTTGATAAACAATTAAGGTGCACTATTTGTGGGGGAGCATTTACAACATTTATGCCTTGAGCTCCAAACTATTTCGATGAAGACTTCACGAATTAATCACGACTTGGAGTGCACGACATTGGTTTAAACTTTGGATGGTTAAATACTTTGATCATTAACGTGTTTTGTGGATTTTGATTTAACCAACTTATCTTGATAATGCCTCAGGGGGAGTCTAAATAGAAAAAATTGCTTCAAAAAATTAACTCTAATATCCTCGACATCTTTTACTCTAAATATTACAGATTTCCAAAATTTGAAGATGGAGCCAGATGTCACCAACCTGAATTACAGGGAGTTAATTGTAGTTATTTTCATACATGGGGGAGCAACTATGTGGTTTATTTTTGAACTCAGGGTCAATCTGAAAACTTAGAAAAACTTGCTATCAAGAAACTCGAGCTAATTTCGTAATTTTCATTCACAACTTCTCGAGCGAAAATTGATTTGGGACCAAGTGGTAATTTTCGCTTTCATGTTGATGAGCGAAAATTAAACAGGAACCAATTGAAAATTCTCAATCGGAATTTGTCGAGCGAAATAAAATAGTAACCAAAGGAAATTTCTCGATCGTAAGTTTCTCAATCATAAACCGTAATGGGCAAAGAAATTGTTAAGTATCAAAAAAGTCTAATCAGCTCATTTACGAAATTAATGCTTGCAGTCGAAAATTCCCAAATACACGCAAAACCTCAATCGCAAAACTCAACAGTCGATAATTTTTCTCTCGCAAAAAACTTTTTCCATAAAGAGGAAAGTCAAAATCTATAAAAAAATCTTAAATACTTTAACTAATCTTCGTCTTTGAGAGGTAGATTCGACATCCCTTAGGGATCTTTGTGTGTTTGAACTCCGTGTGCATCTGTTTTCTGCAATCTTTCGCGTGATTTTATGATAATTTCTCGTCTGTTCATACAAAGCATTGCGATGGTCCCTGTGGATGCTCACGCAATGTGATTTCTGCCCAGTGCTCTGAATGTCAAAGTGGAAACCCGAATGCTAGTTTGCAGAGTTTAAAGACCAGTCTCTAAGTATAATCTAGGTTAAAAAGTGCATATTAAGATAGTTTCGAAGTTTCCTGTTCGTTTTGAGGGTAGATTGTTTCGATTTTCTGCGTTATTATGGTTCGATTGAAAGGAGATTAGTTACACGAAAATTTTTCTCGATCGTAAAATTTCTCGCCTACAGTACCACGTTTTAAAGTTCAAACACTTAGAAAATTCTCTAAGTCCTTTCCAGTGTAGCGAAACTTAGCGAATAAAATTTTCGATCGCAAAATTAAACGGAGATTTTAATTAGAAGTTCGCACTTAGGAGACTAAATTGAGAATTTTATTTCTCGCACGATAAAAAACAGAGTGAACAGTGATATTAAACACTTAGTAAAATTTTCGAGTAACATTCCATTTGACTTACATACATATGTCGAAATGTCATTATTTCTTCAATGTTCATTTTCGTATACCTATGTGCCGATTCATATATCCTTCAAATTAATTTTGACTCATTTTAAATTCTTGGACTAATTTTCAACTCGATCTGACCACCTTTAGGTGTCTAGACGAAATCATAGTGTCCATACTACAAGGCCATCCCCTCTGGCATGCGCTCACGGTAACGGCATCAGTGCCAATGGTTTACCTACAACAATTTTGGGGACGCATCAAAAGTGTCGTAGTTGAAGGAGCTTATAGCTTCACTACAGTGATCGGGACGAGGCATAGCAGTATGAAGAAAAATGACTTTGGGCTCATCCTCGACCTCCATTTCAGTCACAACTATGACCCCTTACCAACAGATGCTTAGTTGGTGCACGATTTCCTCCAAATGGAATATCGTCCGCCGCTCATCAAACTCGCACAAATGCAGAGCAACGGGATTCCTTATCCATGGTAGACACTCTTCGAAATTATTAACAAATGTCTATCCCCGAAGCACGCGGGCTTCGACAAAGGCAACGACCATATTCTCAGAATATTCTACGGAATAGTGTTCTCGCGGAATTACGATTTCGCCCAACTCATCTGGAACGATCTAGCATAGCAGATCAGACAAAAAGAGAACAAGCGCTCCAAGAACGTGCCGTATGTGAGATGGTTCTCGGTTATCATCAGACAACTAATGGAGATACACGAGAACATTTCTCGCCTGCCGCCTGTAGGAAACTACCAGCCACCACGCCTCAAATTCTTTCACAACCCAAAGCTAACGGATTTGGACCAGCCCCATGGCCATTCCGTTTGAGTTGTTGAGGCTCGCCGACCCCTCGGGAGCTGAATATCAACGATACTACCGGGAGAATCATCTGACGGAACAGATGATCAGAGGGACCCCGATAGATTTTGCAGTCAGCCCTCACCAACAAGAACCAAGCCCTGAGGACACGATGATCGATGCAATGGTCCAAGAGCTTGAACAGGAGCATCCAGTCCAAGAAACTCAGCTACCAGATCCGGATGCCACGGTGATCGACGTGGTGGCTCTCGAAATGGAAGCTGAAGATCAAAATCAGGAGCTCCAAGTGGAAGTGTCTGTCCAGTAGGCGTGCTCGAAGAGTCTATTGAGGAGGTTCTTCAACAAGAAGCACAAGCCGAGGCAGAAGCGGGTAAAGCTCACTTCCACCGGTGATGGAACAGACTCGTGAGGACATTGAACGTGAACCTTTTCCTCACACATCCACCTCATCCGACATGGAGTACGATGAGGAGATTCAACTGATAACACGGACTCCACGAAGACTAACCATACAACTAGAGTCCCTCTTCACCACCGTCGCCACCACATCAGACACCGCACCAATCATTCCTTCAAGTGCTGCGGACATTTCATCGCTCAATCTTGAGCAGCAGCACAGCCTACCGGTGTCTGGTTCGCAGGTTCAAACAGAACCTGCCGCAACACCCATAGAGGAGAATCATAGTGATTCACCTCAAGGATTGGGTGGAAGTCTCCAAAAGTCACAACCTCAACTGACGACGAGCCAGTCTGAGGAGCCGGTGTCTGCTCAAGGGTTGCCAACAGGCGACATCTGTCGTCCTTGACCATCAACGACGGAGGCGTTCGTCCAGTTTGTAACTGAAGCCCAGTTCCAGACAGCTCTCTCTGCGACCATCAAAGCTTTAGAAGACAAAATGATGGAGAGAGTGTTGGCCGCCATCGAGACGTCCCTGCGAGATACTGGGAAAGCACCTGTCTCCGAGGGGCCTTCAGCACAAGCTAATCCAACCCCACAACCCACTCCAAACTACCCACACGCAGACTCCTCAGTACTAATTGTTAGGATATTTATAGATTGTGTCAATAGTTTAAGTCTTGGGTTATATATTGTAATTATCCTTTAAACTTAGGCTTTGGACTAGAATGTAATTAGTTAAACTTTAGTGATTGGGCCTTAATATACCTAGGGTTAATGTGGTATATAAGGTTTTACCAACACTATTTTCAAAGCAATCAAAGATCAAAAGGCTATCCCTACTTTTCACACAATACACAAGTTTTGATTCAAAAGCACTTGAAGGCATCTTTGTAGGATATTTGCTGAACTCAAAGGCATACAGAGTCTATCTTAAGGAGAAACGATCAGTAATAGAGAGCACAAATGTCACCTTTGACGAAAGCGAAGGCGACCTCATGGCTTCTGCTCATATCAGTCCAGAACAAGGTCTTCTACAGTAGTTGACAAAAGGTCAACTTTCAACGACGGGAACTTCCTCATCTGAGGGCAATTCTGGTGAACTGAATCTCGATCTGCTCTTCGAGTACTTCTATCCAGTCCCCAAGACTCCCATCGCCACCACTCAACCTACCGCTGCACCCACCCCACCTACACCACCAGCTATCGGCGATGATGTCGTCCCTCCAAACTTGGATGATCTCAATCTCAAAGAAGACGACATTTACCAAACCCTGGGAACATTGCTGATCCTGATGCCGAACCCTCTCAATCCACTACGATTGAGATCTCTTCTTCGGACACTGGACCCCAATCTAATGAGCCTCTAATCGACACAAATGCAGCTAGCTCCTCACAGACCAATGTACCACTTTGGGCTCGCTCTCATCCTACGAATCAGATTATTGGGGATACCACATCCGGTGTTTCGACGCGTTCGGCTACGATGAATGAATGTCTATTCGCTTGCTATCTCAGTCAAGCCGAACCATCACGAGTAGCTGAAGCTCTCAACGATCCTGATTGGCTGATTGCAATGCAGGAGGAAATAAATCAGTTCGAACGTTTACAAGTTTGGGAACTCGTACCACGCCCTCACAACAGATCCATTGTCGGCACGAAGTGGATCTTCAAGAACAAAAAGAATGAAGACGGTGTTGTCATCCGCAATAAAGCAAGACTTGTGGCTAAGGGGTACAATCAACAAGAGGGCATCGACTACGATGAAACTTTCGCCCCCGTTGCCAGGATCGAAGCAATACGAATTTTTCTTGCCTTTGCTGCTCACAAGAACTTTAAAGTCTACCAAATGGACGTGAAGACTGCATTTCTCAATGGATTTCTCAAAGAAGAAGTGTACGTTGATCAACCTGAAGGGTTCTTGAGCGAAGAGTTTCCTCATCACGTATATCGACTCTACAAGGCCCTCTACGGACTAAAACAGGCTCCCCGAGCTTGGTATGACGTCCTTTCAGACTTCCTTGTTCAGTCTGGATTCAAGAAAGGATCTCTGGATACAACTCTCTTCACCAAGCGGAGTGGCCCGGACATTATGATTGTACAGATATATGTCGATGACATCATTTTTGGATCGACTAAACCACAACTGTGTGAAGAGTTCGCAGAATTGATGAAAGAGAAATTCGAAATGAGTATGATGGGCGAGCTGAATCTCTTTCTTGGTCTTTAAGTAAAGCAACTCCTCGACGGGATCTTCATCAACCAGTCCAAATACATCCATGACATCCTCAAGAAATATAGAATGAAGGATGCTAAGACTGCTGCTACACCTATGTCACCATCTGGCCGACCCGACGCGGACCCATCTGGTGCCCCCGTTGACCAAATCGTCTATCGTGGGATAATAGGCTCTCTTCTGTACCTCACTGCTAGTCGATCGGATATCGTTCTCTCGACCAGCGCTCGTTTTCAGGCTACACCTAAGGAATCCCATCTCACTGCTGTTAAAAGGATTCTCCGCTATCTCAAAGGAAAACCCAATCTGGGTTTGTGGTACCCCTCTCAATCGGACTTCAAACTGGTTGGATTCTCTGACTCGGATTACGCAGGATGCAAGATGGATCGAAAAAGCACCTCTGGAGCTGCACACTTCTTGGGCGGTAAACTCGTGAGTTGGTCTTCTCGAAAACAAAACTGTGTCTCAACTTCGTCGACGGAGGCAGAATATGTCGCCGCCGCTAGTTTATGTCGCCGCCGCTAGTTGTTGTTCACAGCTTTTGTGGATGAGAACCCAACTACGAGACTTTAATTTTCATATTAATAAAATTCCCATTTACTGTGACTCGAAGAGTGCGATTGCGATGACGAGTAATCCGGTACATCACTCGAGAACGAAACACATAGATATTCGTCACCACTTCATCAAAGAACATGTCGAACAAGGGACGATTGAATTGCACTACGTCACTACCGAAGATCAACTAGCCGACATTTTCACAAAACCGTTGGAAACGATTCCAACACCTTGTGACTATGCTGGGCATGTTGAATCTTCAGTTGTGATCAATTGACCCTACATGAACTTTGATAAAGTGTACATATGTCTTTTCACTTTACTCCATTTTCTATGTGTCTTCTGAATTATGTCTCTTAAGGGGGAGTTTTGGATTAAGGGGGAGTTTCTGTTTTTTCTCTTTATCTAAAAAGGGAGTTATAGATTAAGGGGGAGTTCCTGATTTTGCCTATTAAAAAAAAAAATCTAAATTTTGGTTCTAGATTTTGGTCAAACGGGGTCAAATTGGACCAATAGGACCCAATTTTGACCAAGCCCGCGAAAATCGGCTTAGGACCCAATTTTGACGAAGCCCACGAATTTCGGCCCATTAACTCAAAATCTCGCATGAACAGTCACAAAACCCCAAAACACTTAACTTTTTCACAATCTTCCAAATTCCCGATAAAAATTCAAAAATTTCGCACCCTCATCTTCAAAAATTTCTCAACCTCTCGCAATCGCCGTCTTATTCAATTACGTCCTCAAAATCCATTTTTCTGCATACTCCGTTGTCAAAATCAGTTTTTCGGTATGAATACATCACAAATAAACCAATTCTCGTTCGTTTCACTCTGTGATTGCCCCGTTTTTTAATTTTTTAGGTTTAAAATTAATTTTTCTCGGCTTTAATACGGACGCATGTTAGCATTTTGGTGTTTAAAACCCCCAAATGTGTATTGCCCGTCCAATTTCGAGTCGATTGAGTCCAGTTTATTGCATTTTGGTTAAGATTTGACTGGGTCTAAAGCAAAAATCATAGCGTCGTTTTGTACGGTTTCACATAGTATTCTTCACCGAGAAAATTTTCAGAAAAAAATGCTTTAAACGTTAGATTTTCGCTGCTGCAGTGAGTGAGGTCCCGCGAAAATTTTTATCCGAGAAATTTCTTGCGTTAAAAATTCTCGCTGCTACAGTGACTAAGGTCCTGCGAAAACTTTTATCCGAGAAACTTCTTGCTGCTACAGTGACTGAGGTCCCGCGAAAATTTTTATACGAGAAATTTCTTGCGTTAAAAATTCTCGCTGCTACAGTGACTAAGGTCCTGCAAAAACTTTTATCCGAGATATTTCTTGCTGCTACAGTGACTAAGGTCCCGCGAAAGTTTTCATCCGAGAAAATCCTTTTTCTTACGATAAAACTTTTGCTGCTACAGTGAGTTATGCCCCGCGAAATTTTCATACACCTCACTTCATATTACATCTTCTCGCATCTTCACTATTTCGCAACAACAGTGACCCAAAAATTTCAACCCGAGAAATTTTTATCACTTGAGCAGATTTTCTTCAAAGCTTTATCACTCTGCGAAACTTTCATATCACTTGAGAATAATTCAAAACTTACGAAAAATTTTGGATAGCTTGAAAAATTTCTCTACTTGCGGAAATTTAATACCTTTTGAGAAAATATGTTAACCGCGAAAATTTTTGGATAACTTGCGAAATTTCCCACTACATGCGAAAATTTACTCTGAATGCGAAATTTCCTTAACGTGCGAAAATTTCCATACATGCGAAATTTTACTGTATCTGCGAAAATTTCTCTCGACTTGTCTATGTGTGATCATTAGCGAAATTTCCATCACATGCGAAATTTTTTTTGATAACTTGTGAAATTCCATAATCTGCGAAAATTTTCCACTACTTGCAAAAATTTAACACTACATGCGAAAATTTACTCTGAATGTGTAATTTCCTTAACGTGTGAAAATTTCCATACATGCGAAATTTTCCTCTATCTGCGGAAATGTCTCTCGACTTGTCTATGTGTGATAATTAGCGAAATTTCCATTACATGCGAAATTTTTTTGATAACTTGTGAAATTCCATAATCTGCGAAAATTTTCCACTACTTGCAAAAATTTAACACTACATGCGAAATTTTCCACTGACCATCATTCAATCTTAACAGCTTTATTTCAAAAGGACTCTTAGTTAGCTTTAATTTTAAATTTACTTCTATCTTTATGATTTTGGGCACTTCTATGCTTCATCTTATTGTTTTACCCATGTCTTACTTATAATCCATCTTCTCGCAATTTAGTCCGTACTAATCATGCTACAATCTCTGTCAAACACAGATATGACTAACACAAACCGAGAAGCACTTGAAGCACTTGAGGCCGCAGCAATTCAAAGGGACGTCGCTCGCATCGAGCTAAATACACTGACGTTTGTTCCACCAATCGAGCAGGTCTTCCCAACAAGTCGATGGGCTGCCTTGATACCAAACAACCACATGGTGGACTTGGACAACTTCCGGTGCGATGCTCCCATCATCATAGAGATCCTCAAAGGGCATCCCCTCCGACACGCCCTCACTCATGGCGAGCCAGAAGCGCAAGTCTACCTTCAGCAGTTCTGGCACACATTGCAGATTGCTGGACCACGCTACCTCGCTTCAGCAATGTCCGCCGAGATCGATCAAGAAACAGTAGTCCCCACCCGCAAGATTGTCCAAGAAGTACTCCAACTTCCTGTCTACTCACCCTACGATCCACTACCGACGCACGAACAACTTATTGAAGACATCGACAGATTGGGGTTTCAACCAGAAAACAAGAAGAAGAAGGGCCCACTTGTCCTCAGTGAAGTCACCACACGCAATCTACCTCAACCCTGGCGAACACTATACCTACTGCTGAACAAATGCATGTCAGGGAAGCATGCTGGTCAGGACCGCGGGAACCACCAAATTCTCACCATCCTAACCGTCATCGCACACAACCGCAAGTACAACTACACCTAGATCATCTGGATGGATCTCGTCTCCATGGTCCAACGCCGCGATCGGGAAGTCGCCAAGGGAGTCAAAAACCACTTCGTTCCTTACATGCGGTGGCTCCCAGCGATCATCAAACACTTCCGCCTGTTCTCCACCAACATCCGCATCCGCCCGGCGAGTGAGCACTTCATAATTCCAGTCGTCGAGAAGTTCGCCAAGAAAAACACCACGGCGAAAGATCGGCACGCCATGATTATCCCGGACGAAGTACTCGCCTATGCGACCAGACAAACCCGCACGTCCGAGAATACCGCGCCTCCACCGCTTCATTCCGCGAAAGTCCCCGTCCACTATCCATTGTCCCTACGGAGCAGACCAACCCCGCTGCTCCTAACCCCAGGACTAGCCAAAATCCCACCACCACTTCTAAAAAGTCATCGAGTCGCGCCGCATCCTCTTCCACCCACGTACCGAAAAAATGGTCGCACGAGGATGACGTAAGCCGCACCACGGAGCGTCGATCAAAATGGAAAAACGATCGACCTCCTCAGCCACAAACAAGCCGAGCCCAAACCATAGGTGCAGGGGGTGATGTGTTCACCTCCCAAGTAGAAGACGTGGCACATGGCTCAACCACGCAAACAACCCCACCAATCCACTTATCTTCCTCTCTACAGGAAGATATTTCATTCCACGAGGAGCTACGTATGCCATCGACATCCCACTTGGAGATAGTCGATGTTGAAACAAGCAGTCCTTCGCCTCAGACTGCATCCTCTTCAATCACATCGAGTCTAGTGCCCCCACTCCCCATAATTTCATACGTTTCTAGGACACATACACCTTTTACTGCACTACAGAGTCTTCGTGATTCTGTCGGAACGCTCGGTGATGTCTCTGTGACTGAGAGCGGAAGACCTAGCACGGCCAACATCACAACAACCGTGAGCCTAGGCCATCATTCGTTTGAGTCTGTCTCATCGATGATGACAACGGGAAGTCTTAGTGACCCCGTCTTTTCCCGTCCTGTGCAAACGGGCGGCCGATCGGCTATCTTCTCCGATTCGGTGTCAGTTGGATTTCTTCGTGATTCTAACTTGTTAAACTTACCCCATTTTGTCTCCAAGACCGCGCCAGAGGCTCGTCTTCAAGAGTTTGCAAAGACTCTTGAGGCGTCTATCCTCGATAAGAGCCACCACCACCGCAACATGTGGATGCAGAAGCTGTTCTCTCCTCCATTTCCACAAAGGAGCTCTTCTACATCCTCATAGCCCGATTCGAGTCAATGACGGAACTCGATGAGGAGGAACAACAGATGAAGGCAATAATGACTCAACCAATGGCTTGTCATGCTCAAGGCGAGTCTAGCGGGATCAGGCGCGACGATCAAGACGATGATCAAGATCGCCGCGAGGGGGAGAATAGGCAGCAAGGCTCACAATCTCAAGGACTCGTGCAATCGACGCCGCCTTCCTCCTCTGCACCTGAAAGGACGCCCGCAACAGAAACCTCACACCCCACCAGTCAAAAATCCCATCCTATTAACCCCGAGTCACTAGCTAAATCACCCTCACCACCACCTACTACCGTCTCCGAAACTCTAATCGTCACATCGACATTAGAGACCACCACCACACCTTCTCCACCCACCATCTCGGAACCTCTAATTGTCACATCGACGTTAGAGGCCACCACCACATCTACACCACCTGACACCCAAATCATCCTAGCCAAAACCATCACCTCAACCGAACCACCAGAATCTCCACCACAACCATCCCCACAATCCACAAACTCCTCCGATGCAACACCCTCGCCATCACACAGCCATACCACTCTCAATACTGACTCCAACGTGGCTTCCGAGGATTTCTACTGCGCGCAGAACGAGATCGAGGCCTACATCTTTAACGATGAATGGCTGTACACACCCGCCGATGCAGTAGCAGCAAGGAAGTTGGTGGAAAATGCTCGACGTCTGTTAAAAGAAGCTTCGCTTACGCTGATCAACACTGCAGACAACGAGAACGGAGAGGAGTACGACGCCGAACCCGGCGAGGTCGAGGACATCCTACAATTTCAAGCGCAGCAAGCTGAGGCTCCGCTGCTCAACCGGATGCGCCCACGACGGATATACCGGAAGCACCGTGGGAAAACAAGAAGATCACCGCACCATTCCAAGAAGAGATCAGGAAGAGGATCTGGCGGCGCAAGGATCAGATCATCACCGTCTTCGATGGATACGAGCTGATGAATGTCCAAAACTGGAGCGAGGAAAAGAAGAAGCTCTACCGATGGAGCCTTCTTTGCCACAAATGCACAAAGCGGACGCTGACCGATGAGGAAAACTTCGCTCTTGAGATGAGTCGGGCTCCCATCTGCAAAGTCCCTGACATTCGCCAGAGTCGAAAGAACGTGTCTACTATCCAGTGTTCACGGTGATGAGGCAGGATGAGAGCTACTGTGAAGTAAGCGAGGCGGACTTGAAATTTCTGCGCCTGGGTGATCTGTACAGCATGCTGGAATCCATGAAGCAGTTCAGACTCGTCCTCAGAAGTTCTGGACATCTCGTACGGGCTGAACCGGTCACTATGGGCTACGTGGCTCTCAAGCGACACATGCTCCGACAAGTGAGATACTTCGCCTCCCACGATCTGCAGATGGCGGTGGAGCACAACCTGAAGAAAGTGAACCTGACTCGCCCATCTTTCAAGAACGCGGACGACTATCGAGCGGGCGATGTGATCGAGGGAGATGATCCGGCGGTCTCCTACTCGAACTACAAGGGAAAGATGAGGCTACTGCGCTGCTCCGAAGTGGCAAAGTTCTCGGATGGAACACTCACCATCATCCAAGACAAGCTCATGAGAATTTGCCGCATCCTTTCGGAAGAAGACCCACACTGCCGATCCAAGTTCGCGAAGTTCATTGACGCTATAGCTGACCGAATCGTGCTTCGAAGGAATCTCCGCGCCTTCGAGTTCAAGCTAGGACTTCGCGAAACACACACTCGCTAATCCTCCATCACAACGCCCAAGATCCAAGACTCCCAACAATTGACACAAAGGGGGAGATTGTTAGGATATTTATAGATTGTGTCAATAGTTTAAGTCTTGGGTTATATATTGTAATTATCCTTTAAACTTAGGCTTTGGACTAGAATGTAATTAGTTAAACTTTAGTGATTGGGCCGTAATATACCTTGGGTTTATGTGGTATATAAGGTTTTACCAACACTATTTTCAAAGCAATCAAAGATCAAAAGGCTATCCCTACTTTTCACACAATACACACACTTGAAGGTGAGAACCTCTCCCTTTTCATCCCATCTAAGCCTCTTTGATTCCTTGTTTGGTGCAATCGGGACCAACACTCATCAATCCATATACCATAACTTTCACCAAGCTCCACGACATCCTACCCGCGTGCCTTATAGGCCTTGCCACCCGAACACGTCAGGAAGAATTGGTCTACAGGTGTCTCGTGGACCACCCTGAGCCACCTACTCAATCCTACCAAGTCAAGGCTCCCATACACGACGATGACATGACGATCCCAACGATTAGGATCGTCATGAGGGGGAGAAAAGGCCTAGGACTTCATCGAGTGGCCAAGGCGAAGGTCAACAACAATCACGTGCACATCAGCTCAGTCTTAGGCATCACCTACCACAATCCAATCGCTAAGAAGACCAGGTGAGATTCACAAATTTTGTGATGGGACGCTCAAAGTCACCAGGAAAAACATAGAGCAGAGGTTGGAAGAAATCAACAGAGAGACGATGCTGAGGATTCACCGGTTCGTGAGAGAACAGCCGCTCCTAATCGAACTATTCGATGAAATCCAAGAGCGACTGGATCAGAGGAATACGCGCAGGAACTTCGAGTATGCGCTGGGCTTGCGCAGGTCGTACTATGCCCGATGAGGACAGATAGCGCGGAAGAGAAATCAAGCACAAAGGGGGAGAATGTAGAATATCACTTCTAATTGTGCTTTGATTAATTACCTGTCTTCGTAGATTGGGGTTTTTATTTTATTTGTCCTTAGTTTAGGACTTAGTATGTTATTTATACCAAGTATGTTTGGTATAAATAGATGTACAAACATTGTGCGTAATGAGAAGATTTTAGAAATTGATCCGAAAGGCTCGTAATTCGATTTCTAGAGAGAGAAACACAAGAAATCTTCTCACTCTAAGCAAAATTCTCTCTCGATCTGGTTTTCGATCGAAATTCGTTTCTCATTAATTCAAATCGATAACCTTAAAATTCATGTCTAGGATCATAGAGTTGATTAATTAGGACCTAACAGTTACGTGTCTATCTGCTCTGCGTTTGAAATTTCTAAATTCTGTGCGTGTTTTTCTTAGTTAGTTAGATTTTTTTTGCTCAGCGCTTTAGTTTATTTTTACAAATAAATTTTTCTTCGCTTCCAATAAGTCGATGTAGAGCCACTGCTGAGGGCACTAAATCGAGGGGGAGAAATGTCATATCCATGCATCGAGGGGGAGTAAGTGATTTATCAAATGTTTTAAGATTCTCGATAGGCGTTTTATTTATGGGGAGTTTATTACAAAAATGCAAATATTGAGGGGGAGTAACTTTTTTATTTTTCTTTCGCAAACTGACTTTTCAACGTTACATGAACCTTCCCAAAATCCATAAAATACTATCAAAAGCTACTATGCCCCATAAGGACCCGACACAGAATAGCTAGTAAAACGACGAATAAGCACAAAAGAAGCAAAATCTCAAATACCAGCATATTCAAAATGTGCTCAAAATAACGCCTTAACCCTGCCTGTTCTTTAGCCTTACTCTATTCGTCCTCCTTCTTCTGCCAATTCATCTGTGTGACCAATAATAAGAAAATAAGAAAACACAAGATGAGAAATTTCTTGATCTATGGTGTCATGGTGAGGTTCGAGTCATGTCTATTTATAGGCACGAATTGAACAGTAACATCATTATTGTCCCGACAAAAATTAATCAATGATTCAGACCAATTTTTGACTTGGTTCAGCGCCGCGAAAGAAAGCGATGATTTCTTCGTCGATTTTGGATTCTGCCAATCGATTTTGAAAACTCGTCGATTTGATATTTATTGTGGTTTTTGATCGTTTTAAATTGATGTTATAGAGCTAATTTTTTAATTCTATGTCTTAGATCAGTAGAAAAATTCGCATATCAACATAGTGATGATTGTCAAACCTACATTTTTTTCTCTTAACATTTAGATCGTGAATCAACACTTTAATTTCTCAAAATTCCTTACTTCGCGACCTTTGGATCGCGAACTCAAGTCACGAATCCTTTGGAATTTCTCATCGAAAATTCATTATGGGCCTATTTTCCAAATCACTTTTCGGCCCAAATCTACCGGCCCGCGAACCTCATTGCCCTTTTTCAGCCTCAATTCGCGAACTCAGCCTGTGCACACTTAGCGAATTCGTCAAAGCTCAGTTCGCGAAGTTCAACACATTCGTTAAAATCCCTGATTCGCGAACTCAACTTCAGGAAGTCCCTATTGTATGAATTCGCAAATCGTCTCAAATGTTCAGTAGTCAAGACCTAGTTCGCGAAATAATAGCCTCCGACTCCCGAACTACACTTGCAAATCCACTTTCATTGAATTCAGGAATCCTCTGTGGGGCTTCATCTCAAAATTTTGCGGCCCAATTTCAACCTTTCGGCCCACGAAGTCTTACTTAACCTAATCCTAATTTGCGAACTTCCCCATTCCCATTTCACGAACTCTGAACTCGCCAATCTCTTTCAATCGTCACTCTCTTTCCCACGAATCACTTCAAACTCTTCAAATTCTTCAATCCTCTAGATTAACTGTGCTTCTTCGTCCCAAAATCGTTCCTAACACACTTACGAATCGAACTGTGGTAAGGAATCTCTCGGTATTCTTCTTCTTACAGTGTATTTTTCCTTTTTCCACGTATAATTTTCGAAGAACAGTTTTTTTGGTAGTTGATTTCTGAAGAAATCTGTCTGTTCGTTAAAATGGGTCTTTAAATTTTGAGGATTTTACTGATTAAAAATCTGAGTTTTTCATTTTCCAGCGTTTTGCTGAAATAGGGTAAATAGGGTTCGCGACATGGTTATCGAAAAGCACTTTTTGATCTTTCAAAACTTGTTTCACGGGTCCCAAAGTGTTTCACGAACCCATTCTTTAAATTTTGACTTTGTCAATTCGCGAATCACTGAACTTCAATTTTTTGGCGAACTACACTTTTAACCTTTGATTTCGCGAGTTTGACCGATTGACTTTTCTGCTTCTCGAATTCGAAGTTCGCGAATCTCAGTATTCGCAAGTTGCAATTCGCAAACTGATGTTTCGCGTTTCATGTTTGACTTGGTCAATTCGTGAACCTCCGAGTTCGCGATATGGAATTTGCAGTTTTTTTAAACCAATCCATGAACCACACTTAGCAAAATTTTGAAATTTTAAGTCAACCCGCGAACTCTCTTTCTCTCAGACTCACAAACCTCTGAGATCATGATATGCAATTCGCGAAGTCCTTTTCAAACCAACCCGCGAACCACACTTAGAAAATTTTGAAGAATTTTCAAACTCAACTTGGCCGAACAGTACTCGGCCAAACCTTTTTTCAGAAAAACGAATTTTATTATAGCCCACACTATTCGCTACTAAAGCTCGTCACTTATTATGCTATTTCTAATCCCGTTTCTCTCTTGTGATTCAGTTTCGGCAGAAATTCCCAGAGTCCAACAAAAATACGAAAGAAAACAAACAAAAAAAGAAAAGAAGAAAAAATGACGACACCGGCTGACCTTGTATACCCAACCTCAAACTAAGGACAACAACTTCCAACTTGACCTGAACACCTTCAAGTGTCAGGACGAGATTTTCCTTCCCATTTTGAGGAGCCATCACCTAGGGTATGCCTTCTCAGCATGTCCCCACAGTCTATCTACAACAATTCTGAGGGATGATGAAGACCAAGTTTGCTGCCGGCAATAGCATCTATTATGAGGCCCAGATCACGAGTGAGACGGTGCAGATCACCAGGTAGTTTATTCGACAAATCATTCGGCTACCAAGTCAACCTGAATATGAAGATGGCATCCGAGGATGAACTTATAGAGGACATGATGAAGATGGCATGCTTCACTCCAATCCAGTTCATCTCCCGTTTTCACAGTCCATGATACCGCGTCCCAGGCGAACACTCTTTGCATTCTCACCAAAGCACTCAGGCTAGGACAGATGCAACCTTACGATCCTCCGCATCTTCCACGGGATCGTGTTCCAAAAAAAACTACGACTACGCCAAGCTGGTCACATCAGACCTGGACGATCAACTTCACCAGCGAACGAAGTCAAAAAAGCCACAGAACCTGCCCTATCTCCGGTGGTTCTCATTGATGATCCAACACTTTATGTCAACAAAGCCGGAGATACCGAGACGACCTGAAGAGGTAAACTTCTTCCCGCCCAAACTATGATACCTTCAGAAGGGGAAGACAGATGAGAAGTACGCGTGAAAGGGTATGCCAATTCCACGCGTTTGGTTAGCCCTGGCAAGCTAAGACCAAGTCGAGTCGTACTACCAGTGGTACAATGTCTTTAAACCCACGACTCAGGGAAACCCACCCGAGTATAACCCAGGGGTTAGTGAGAGAGAGAGAGAAAGAGAGAGATGGCCTGAGAGAACCCTCTGACCACAGGTAGCACCTCAACAATCCCAACCGAACCCTCAACAAACCATCCCTGACCAACCAAACGAGGAACGACAACAGGCTGAGCGGATCGAACAACCGCAAATAGTCGTTCCCGACAAAACAATGGCCGAAGCCTCTCAGTCAGAAATAGCCGACTCTAATCCTAGGTTAGGAGACGCCGAATCTGACTCAACGGTGCACGCCCAAGCCGAACCCGACCATTCACTTGTCTCCCAACAGGCAAGTGTCCCAAAATCCCCAGAACCCCCTCAAATCATAGCCTCGTCGAGTTCTGTGTCCGAACTAGCCAAAGATACATCTATTCCCCAGACACAGATCGAGTCTCAGCCTGTTGAACAGGCCTCAACGTCCATAGAAGAGCCCACGATTGAAGCTATTCAAGGATTGGACGGATGTCTCATGGATGATGATGACCTTAGCAGCTCATCATCCGAGGGCCACCGTACAGAACCCAGTTCTGGACGTGTGCTAACGGGGAGAGGCCCCGGTGAGGCTCTACACTAGCCCGTCTCCATGACGAGCCGTAACGCCCGAGCACCATCTTCACAAGATGCGTCGGAAGGAGAGGTCGGAAGACCCAAGGATAATGAAGTTCAACAGACTTTGGTTGACGAGGGCCACCGTAGAGAACCTAATTCTGAACGTGTGATAACGGATAACCCTAATGGTGCCGGAACTACTCCTACAGGTATAACGATGGCCTATCTGAAAAACTGCTTGTATGAGTTCTTGGAAACCGCCACCCTACAACGGGTTCAAGGACTCATAAGGGCTGTAGTCCAAACCGCCTCAACGGACAAAGTTAAAGGGCCCCATGGTGGAACAACTGTCGTTGCAACCTCGCATCATCTCTTCACTACCACAAGCATCCAGTCAACCCGATCCGTATCACATGCCCTTACTCTAGCTCTTCAACATCGAAATCTCTCGACTCCTTGAACTAGACAATCAGCGAGATCCAGAAGAAGAAGAACTGTACCAAGAAGGCCCCAGCTAGAGGCGTTGTCATGACAATCCTGACGACTAGGATCGTCCTGAGGGGGAGAACAAGAGGCAAAGAACCATAACAGGTAGTCGCGGACGAGGAAGAGGCGTTTAGATTCGTGAAGCTGGTTCTCGATCCCGATCATCCGATCCACCACCACCACCAAGGTCCTCCGGAGTTAGATAAGTCTCGCCAGGCCTGAACCAGACAACTTCCCTTAGCGAAGTCGAGCCTGGCTCTTTGAGGACTTCCTCCAGTCAGTCCAAACAACCAAACCCCTCATCCCAAAGACCTCAAGTCCACATCGATGAATATATCCTTGAAGAGGAATTGCTTGCGAGAAAAAAGACAGAAGAAGAGTCCCGCTTGAGAATTGAAAGCGTAAGAAATTTCCTGAAAGTGGCAGCGTCAGACTTCTGTTTCATCGAGCGAGAAGAAGAGGAGCAATGAGAAAACCCTGGAGCGGATCTCCAGAACTTCCAGATCTCCTTCGATATCAAATGCCCAATAGACCGACGCCGAGTTATGATTTTTTAGAGACTCCTTGGAGTAACAAGAAGATCAAGGCACCTTACCTTGAAGAATGTTATCCTAGGATCTGGCGGAAGGAGGAGAGATAAAGGAATCAATGAGCTACATCTCCGGGGTCTTGAGCATCTAAAAGGAATTCCCTAGGGTCTTTGCCACCAGATCATGCTCTGCGAAAGCTCAGGTTGAAGTGGAATGACTACAGAGCAATACAGAAAACATCTTAGAGCTCAAAAGGCCATCTGCAACATCCAAAACGTAGAGTGCGGGATGGGAATATATGTAGGCCCTGTCTTTGTGATCGAGAGGTACGAGTCGTAACGATAGGTCTATCGATAGATTTACAAAAGCCAATCATCCTTTCTTTCCATTGGGCGAACTGAACAAGCTTTACAACTTGCATCGCAACAAATTCATCCTCGCCACTAGCGAAAAACGGGAATGATACAGAGCTATCAAAGAATGCATGCTGAGGCAGATCAAGTTCTACGTATCACATGACTTTCAAATGGCTTTGGAAAGCAATATGAGAAAAGTCAACTTGACACAGCCTGATAATAGGTACAAGGATCTTGATAAATTCGGCGAGCGTTACATCTTCCTTGAACCACAACCTGCGGTCACATACCTACAACGAACGAAAAATCAGATGCTAGCATTCTTATTATCAGAGGCCGCCAAGTTCTCTGATGGAACGATGAAGATTATCCTAAACCAACTCAGGCTAAGACAAGAGACGGCTCCTGATGATACAATACTTGAAGGCACGGAACTCACAGAACAATCTGTTCTGGATAAATTCATCGGAGCAATCCTAGATCGAATTGTTCTCAAAAACGACATCAGGCAGTTCGAGACCGCTCTAGGATTCAGGAAATCGTACTTAGCTCACGGGGAACCTCCACCTCATCCTCTCTCGAAGAAGGAAGACATAGACGATAGGCTTCATTGTAATTTGGACACTTAGGGGGAGAATGTTAGGAATATTTTAGAAGTTTCCAAAATATTTATTCTAAGTCTTTTCATTTCTTTATGATGTATTTAATATGTTTTATTTACTTAGATGGGTTGTAGTTGTAATGGGCTTGCTAGGGGCCCAATGGGCTTAATACCTTTCCAAGGTATTTAAGCATAAACCCTAACAATGTTAAATCGAAGTTTTCCATATTACAACTTCACGTATTCAACACATAAACCTCAAAGCACTATTCATAATCAAACGAAGGTTAATTTTTTGAAGTGTTCTTGGATAATATGGACTTCCAGTATCCAGTAAGACGGTATACAAATAAAACCAAAATATTGCGAGTTTAGTCACTGACTCTCATGGGATGAGAGATGGGGCACCATTGAGCTATTATTCTCGGATATTAAATTTTTCCATAAGTCTTAGACTTCAGTAGGGTGATTGAATGTCGTCATGAATTATTTGTTGACGACTCATAAATGGTTGTGCCAACCAGTGGGTAGTCGTAATTGATATGAGTTGAATCAGGGATTAATTTATACTTGGACACGACTCGTAATCGACGATCGGATGGCCTATTACTCTGGGAAGCGTCAACGATCGATCGATTGACCATAGTAGTGTGCGTGAACCTCAACCAAAGGGTCTTTGACGGAGTTGACTTCAAAGTCTTGATTTATCACTAGCTTGCTAGGCCCACATTATTCGAGGTAGAACATGGATCAGTGGCGACATGCGGTATTGACAATAAAGTGTAGCTGCCGATCATAGACAGTCGTGAGGGATTCACCGCCTCGTTGGTAATCGAGATATATGTCCTATGTATATGCGGGGACCAAAAATTACAAAGTCTTTGGCCAAAGCATTAACCTGACTCACGTGGGACGTGGGGAGCAGTTTAGTAATTTTGCGAGTTAAGAATTAATCAGAGCGTTGGGTTAGTGAGTTTGACGTGACCATGCCTCTCACTGGATCCGGACATAAGTGAAGGGTCTATACGTACGACGATAATCTATAGTCGGTTAGTGAAACGACAAAGATCGTACTCAAACGGGATCAATTCGGTTCCACGGGAATGGCTAGGTACTTACCGTGATTCCTCCCTTGCCGGGTTGAAACGAACCAAGGTAGTCGGGCTTAAAAAAGGATCACCGAGATAGTATCTATCAAAGAGAGATATAACGGGCTTTGAGTCGTTCATAATAATAGTATTTGAAAAAATATTTAAGTGGACTTTGGGCTGAAAAATAATATTAAGCCTTTATTAGATGTTGGACTTATTTTATTTTTCTACGAAAAATAATATGAAGCCTTTATTAGATATTGGGCTTAATTTATTTTTCAACTAATAAAAATATCAAGCCTTTAGATAGTGTGCTTAATTTATTTATTGGCCCAACTTATTCCACAATGGTAAAAATGGTATTTTATTTTTTAATTTTTGAAAATTTAAAAAAAAAATATATATATTTATGTCATGATTCATGTGAAATGTAAAGTGCCAAAGTGTTGTTTTCCCTTCTTTGATATTTGTATTAAATGCCAAAAATACCTTTTAAGCAAATGTTAACCTTTAGTGAATTTTTTCAAAGGCATGCCATTATGTTTTGACATAATTATTTTGTATGGAACAAATCATCCTTAAAGGTTGAATATATGATTTTGGATAGCAAATTTCCTGGCCTATTAAGTACCTAAGTTTTTTTCATAGTGAAAAACTTAAGTTTTCATGAGTATTTTTCATTTCGGAGAGAGAAAAATCAAGTATCATTCTTAGAGAAACAATTGTGGCAACATCTCTCTTAAAACAACTCCTTTCCCTCTCTAGCCATCCTTGGGAGGGATTTGGTTTGTGGTACGTCTCGTGGTCGGCGTGACTCTATTCGGCACGGTACGTGGAAACGTGGAATGGTTTACTACAACTGGGAGCTTGGGATCTTCGCTACGAGGGTAAAAATTCTTTACCCTAGTCATACGTTCGTAAATCTTTTATTAACCGAGCTATCCGGGGCTAGCCTTAGGGGGATCCCCAGAAAAATATTTAAACTTCCTGTGCTCCCGTGATTTGATCTCAGGACACCCGGGGTTCCCCCAACGGCTTTATGGGTAACAATTCCTTATTTATGGGTAACACTTTTCTTGTAATTCATTTTTTATAAGTAACGCATTCTTTCACATTCGAAAACCGCCGGCGACACCAAAAACTAATTGAAACCGCTGACTTCTTCACGTTAGTGACCGAATAAGGTTAAATCCACATCAATTTCTCATGGGTCTTCAAAGAAAACAGGTAAAATCTTTACTCTAATTGGCAAATAGGGTGAATTATCAAGGAATATTACCACATTAGTTTGAGCATTTCGTCGTGCCAACGTACTGGCTCAATTGTTCGTAATTGACGATTAGTCAAACTAAAAATTTAATCACCGGATTATTCGCATCCTATTTTAATGAACCGGTACTAGAAATGGTTTAAGTGGTACCGGTTGTTATTTATTTTGTTTAATTTCGAATTTGAGTGCTTTGACAGGATTTTTGAATTTTGGCGGTATTTCAAGAGCGTGCAATGTGGTACCAATAAGGGTTGAAATGTTACCAAGAAGGTATTATATGTTACAAAATTACTGTTTTCGCTCCAGGCTTTCTAAGTAGTTTTTTTGCTTGGGTTTAGGATTTAGGTGTTCGGGGTTAAACTTAAGGGTTTACGACTTGAAATTTTAGAATATGATTCACGAATTACGCTTAATAGGATATGACCTTAAAAAAATTCATGTTCGGGTTTCGAGGTTTTAGGTTAGGGCCTACGATCTAGTGTTCGAGGTTTCGGGTTTAAGGATTATATCTATAAAATGTTATTCGTGGTTTAATCGAACTTTGAATACGTTCGTGAGGTAATTCATAATGTTATGTTCCATTGGAAGAGATAATAGTCTATGTTTTGCAATGAAGGACTATATGTTTATACGACTATGGATCTCAACATTCACCTCTATTGTTATCAACTTCGCATAACATGTCTTTTGAAGTGCATATTTAACTTCATGAAATCGAACATTAATCTTACATTCGAAAAAAGGGCATTAACGATGAATTAGTCTAATTAATAATGTTGTACTAAAACACGTATGATGTGGTATCTGTACCATACAATGTGGCATAAATAAGTTTGGTATTGTTTAGTTCTGTCAGACATGTGGTATTATTGGTCGCGTCGAAAACGGCCAAAAATAAATTAATCACCTTTATTCACTAAACACGAGTATAGCGACAGTAGGGATCGTCTCCACAGGGAAAATGGTTGATTTACTTCTAACTTCAAGTTCGATCGATAATAATAATAATAATAATCATAATAATAAATGAAAATAATAATAGTGGTAATAATAATAATATTAATAATAATAGTAATAATATTAAGGGGGGTTTTGGTGAGTTTTCTTAATGCAATAGTGAACTAAAAAAAATAACGAAACTAACAAGGATAAAATAGTAGTTACTAACCATACTAATCAAAGCTCAAAGCGCAATTAAAATTAATAATTGCTAATGAAATAAACTTACGACCTAGCAAATAAAACCTAAATTCTTTCTAGTCTTCGCCGACAGTGCACACCCACTCAAGAGCCCGAATAATTAGTTACTCATGATTAATCAAACGAAACACACAGAAAAAAAACGTCATATCTTCCCTGCCTGATTATATTCTTGTTCCTCGTTGAGTGATTTGATCGAGCACTTGGTGAGCGAGCTATGAGTGAGGGAGCTTTGGAGCCGAGAGGTGTTTGCGTGAAGTGTGAGGTGTGTGCTGTGGGTTGGGGTGAACAAAACACGTGGGTGTTCAGTGAAGGATTTGAGCTACTTCCCTTTTCTCCCTCAAAATACGAAAACCAATATTAACTCAAGATCAATAACATAAAATATATGGAAATCAAAGTGTTTGACAATCAAAACAACAATGAAAAATGACAGAACATCGGTTCTTTGCTACGCTCTATAAAATAGAAAAATATAAAGATGAAAAGTACTGATGATGCCTCACTCACTCTAGCTCGATCTCTTATATAGTGAGTGATCGGATCCATCGCTTTCTTATTTCAACGACAAGTGCAGCTTAGGATATCTTGCGCAGCCACAAGATCAATATGCGTACCTCTCTTTTTCTTGTTTTTCTTCCTCGAGCAGTGCGTAGCGATCTTGATCTGTTGGCTTGATGTGAGATGAGCTTTTATTTTCAGCCGTTCTTATCTCTTCTTATCTCATATGTTTGATTTGAAGTGATTAAAACCCCAAAGGACCAAGTTAGCTAAGGTGGGCTGGATTCCTCCCGTAATAGGTCTTCAAATTTGATGAAAATCATCCAATCATAAAGGCCCAAATATGATTGGATCATGGCACAAAGTCTTTGGGTTGAGTGGATAATATGGATCGAAGGAGGAGTTTGCTACGTTGCTTTCTTTGATTCTTCGAATTCTTCTGACAGCTGGATCTTCCCGATTTTGGTTTAATTTACCCCGATATCCTGTCAAAGATGAAATATAAAAATATACTTATATCCGAACGAATTTCGACCGAAAACACGCGTAAATGAGGTACAAAATATTATACAATCGCAACTTATCAACCATTATCAGTAGGTAAATGTTACTCAGTTTGCGACCGTTTCAAACTCAGAGAACGCTAAAATTTTCATTTATTATTAAGACTCATGCGAGTCGACTTTATCTTATTCAACTCATAAAGTCGAGATTTCACCCGTTATTCAACGAGATTTTCGAATTGAGTACGAAGTATCATTTCATTATTCAATAATTTCTTTAATTATTAAATCCATGAGAAATTGAAGTCGATTAAGTACTATTCTGTCACTCACATTGAGATTTTAGTGGTTTTCAACTATTCTTGGATGTCGTCAATGGTTTTTTGAGAAATTCATCACAACCCCTTGCTTTTGTTAAAATAATGAAATCGTTACAGAAAGTGTTACCCAAAATGCAGAAAATGTTACCCACATCGCGGAAAATGTTACGAAAATGCAAAAATAGTTACACATATTGCAGAAAGTGTCACCCAAAATGCAAAAAAATAAATCGTTATTTTTTCCTATGTGTTCTTTTTGCGTTAAAATTTCTTATAAGCTATCATACTTGTGTTAATTTATTGCAGGAACAGTTGCACCAGTTATACACTAATGCAGAAAGTGTTACACAGGTAGCATGGCGTGTTACTTAAATGGAAAATGTTTCAATCTTAGGTCGCGTCAAAATTCATTTTATTCCATGACTAGCATTGAGTTCTTATCAATTACTAAGACCCATGTCCAAATTAAGTACTTGAATCCGTATTATTCGAGCATTAAAGTCAAATATTTAACCCGTCTTTTACCGAAATTTTTGAATTGAGTGTGAAGCATTATTCCAACATAAACATAAAATATTTCCATTGGTTATGAGGACAATTGATGTTTATTTAACCTTATTCGGTCACTAACGTTTGAGTTTCTACGATTTCTGGGTGATTGGTTGTTATAAGGTGATTTTGATCTTCCTCATGACTCCTTGATCCATGCTTATAAAAAATAAACTGTAATTTTTTTTTGTATTATGTGTTATGTTTGCAACAAAATTTATAATAATATATTAGACATGTGTTATATTAATTGCAGGAAGAGTTACAACAGAAATAGAAGTGTTGTATGTACTGTACCTCAGATGACGTGATGGGTTACTGAACTGGAAAACATTAGAATCTTAGGTCGCATCAAAATTCGTCGTTATTCCGTGATAAACATCATTAATTCTTGTCAATTACTAAGACTCATGTCCAAACTGAGTCGAATCCACCTTATTCGAACATTAAAATCAAGATTTCATCCATTTTTAAATTTTCGGATTGGGTTTGACTCATAATCTCATTATAAATAATAAAAATTCCCCTTGGTTAATAGGACACATGAGAAAATGATGTCGATTTAACCTTATTTGGTCCTTACCGTTGAGATAGAGCAGCTTTCAAACACAGGTTTTTGGCTTTTACGTGGGGTTGGTTATATGTGATAGCTGACGACAATAGATGTAATTTTTGCAACAATAAAGGGTAGATGAGTCTTTTCAATCCTTATTGGTCCTTACTCTAATACAAACATTAAATGAGTCCTTCTAAATTATTGGAAAAGCAATGGGGCCTGAACTCTAACATAAATATGTGCAGAGGGCGGGAAACCGAAAGTTCAATTAACTCAAGAAATAAAGCAAGAGCTGGAAACGAAGAAGAAGAAGAAGAAGAAGAAGAAGAAGAAGAAGAAGAAGAAGAAGAAGAAGAAAAAGAAGAGAGCATTCTTGGAAGCACCAGCAGACATTCTTGATCGAGGTAAGTAGACACAAAACATGGAAGAAGATAAAGAAAAATGCTAACAAGCATAGGCAGTATAGGTGAGTGAATAGCTTAAATTCATCCATCCTAGCACCCAAAACGATCTGTTAGAGTCTATTGCTTCCTATGTCTTGAAATTCGATTGTGATTCTCAACTTCTATGGAGGACGAATGTTTTGTTAGTGCACGCCAACTACTCGATGAAATGACCACGTTTATTTTACCATTGTTTAGTTTGTTAGAATGATCGTTGTAGGTCCTAATTTATCAACTCAACGATCCTAGACTTGAATCCTAAGGAAATCGATTAGAATTATGAGGATTGAATTTCGATCGAAAACCTTTCTATGAAAAACATGAGAGAGAATTATTGTAGTGAGAGAATGTTTTCTGATTTTCTCTCTTTAGAATTGGATTTTCAAGCCTTTCGGATCAATTGAATAAAATTCTCTATTAAGCTCAATGGTTGTACAAGTATTTATACCAAACACACTTGGTATAAATAACAAACTAAGTCCTAAACTAAGGACAAATACAATAAAAGCCCTCAATTACAAGGACAGCTAATAAATCAAAGCACAATTAGAAATGATATTCTCAATTCTCCCCCTTTGTGCTTGATTTCTCTTCTGCGCTATCTGTCCTTGTCGGGGATAGTACGACTTGCACAAGCCCAGCGCATACTCGAAGTTTCTTAGCGTATTCCTCAGCTCCAGTCGCACCTCGATGTCATCAAGTAGTTCCATCAAAGCGGTTGTTCTCTCACGAACCTATGAAGCTTCAGCATCGTCTCTCTATCGATCTCTTTTAACCTCTGCTCTATGTTCTTCCTGATGACCTTGAGCGTCCCAAGAATTTATGAATCTCAGTCTTCAGCATCAGGCTAGTCTTCTTTGTAATCGGATTATGGTAGGTGACGCGTAAGACTGAGCTGATGCACATGATTTTTGGGAAGCCCTTCGATCTCAAGTCCTTTGTTGAGCGGAGCGGTCATGTTAACCTTCTTCATGTTGCTCTCCAAAGCCATCTGAAGGTCGTGTGCGGCGAAGTACTTGACTTGGCGCACCATGAACCGGTAGAGTCCCTCGAGTCCTTCTTTCTTGATGAAGCCTTGAGGACCCTTGTACTTCTCTACATATAGATGGTAGAGATTGTACACCTCCTCATCAGGGAGGTATGGTAGGTCGGTCTTCAGTCACAAATGGGACGGACGCCTCCGTCGTTGATGGACCAGGTCGACAGATGTCGCCTGATGACAACCCTTGAGCAGACACCGGCTCCTCAGGCTGGCTCCTAGTCACTTGAAGTTGTGACTGTCCGAGACTTCCATCCAATCCTCGATTCGAATCTTGGAGATTCTCATCTATGGTTCTTGGGGCAGGTTCTGATTGAACCTGCGAACCAGACACGGGAAGGTCGTGCTGCGGCTCAAGATTGAGCGATGAAGGGTCCTAAGCACTTGGAGGGTTGAGCGGCATAGTGTCTGATGCGGTGGTGACAGGTGTGAAGAGGGACTCAATTTGAATGCTCAATCGCCTTGGAGTCCGTCTTATTAGTCGAAGTTCCTCGTCGGACTCGGTGTCGGACGGTGTTAAGTCTCCGTTTGTCAACTCAATCAATCCTAGACATGAATTCTAAGGAAATCGATTAGAATTATTTTTTTTGGGAACCGTTCACTAAAAAGGAAAGAAACAGGAGTACAGTGGTTGCGTTCATGATGACGCTCATGACGCAACAAGCGGTAATGGAACCGACCTAACAACACGTCGACAGGACCGACGCAGCCCAAACACCTACCAGGTCCCGACGGGACCCAAGTCAACAGACTACGAACCTCAGTGACAAAAACAAGCAATTGCAACACAAACAATTGCAACACGACTAGAGACAACGTAGGTGTACAAATCCAAAAACAAGCAACAGGATCCAGGCACCAGTTGTGGTACCAGCAGGGCGCTCGGGAGACGTGCAGGCGAGGCGCAAGCGCACAGCCAAGGAAACATAGTGGAGAGACAGCCATGCCAGTGGGTGTCGAGTTTCCGCAGGTCAGGTCGGCAAGGGTAGCGACTAAGCGCCAACTCCTGTTTCTTTACCAGAGCCGAGCACAGGACTGCTACCAGAGGCACCACCACCAGGGCAGGAGAATCCCTTCGCCGCTCCCCAAACCAGCCAGCCCAAGCCTGCACAAGGAAGACAAAAAACACACAAGCAGAAAAAGCAAAAGACCAAAACAGAGGGAGTGCGGGATGGAAGAGTGGAGAAGACGGGAGAGAAGACTTCCCTAAGCTCCAGCAACATCCCAGTGCAGCCCATCAACACCACCCAGAGCACCAATAAGATGCAACCTTAAATCGACACCTGTGGAAAAAGAAGCAAAGCAGCCAAACAAAGCAACCATGCAAACCAGGCAACCTGGGCATGACACCCCAACCTACCAACCTACCAAGCTATCCGCCACACCCGCTTAAGGGCACATTTTTGTAAAGCATATTTAGAAGGGAGGGTAGCAAGGCGTAAGCACAGTAATGATTCAACATCAGTAATAATGTGACCTGGCTGACGTTATCTTCCATCGTGCCATCTTCTGTTCCGCTCCAGCCACAGGTGATACACCAACGAGATTAGTACATGGCACGGGCCCAGCTGAGCTAAGTGTTTGCCTCTCCATCTTCGGGCAGCCCACCTGATGTCAGAACTCCAATCCCCAACCGGCCATCCCATGCGTAGTTTACGACAAAGAAGTCGGAGGCAACGCCTGGAAAATGGACAGTCGAAGAACAAGTGTTTAATCGTCTCCACCTCCTGAGTGTCACAGAGAAGGCAAGTAGAGCACCCCGCCTTAGCCGCAATCCAAGGTTTATCCCTAGTAGCCAACCTATCTCTAATGGCAAGCCACATGATGATTTCATGCCTAGGAATAACAAGCGGACCGCCAAAGAGAGTGTGCCAGGGCACCTTTGGCCGCCTCATACGGATGTTCTCCCGGGCGGAGCGAGTAGAGAAGATACCATTTGGCGACGCAGTCCATATAATCTTGTCCTCCTCACTAGGTCTAACCTGTGGTAGCATAGGTTCGAACTCAAGATATTCCGTCGATGTACGGGTGGGCCAGCACCATCCATCCTCTTGAATCACTTCACTTAGCATGGAGTCGAGAGGCAACCCCATTATCATAGGGCCACGAGGGTAGCGGTCAATCATGGGGCCCGATAGGAGCCAGGGGTCGGTCCACAATCTAATAGAAGTACCATTCCCAATACTGAAGGTGATGAGTGGTCGGATCTGGTCGCGTAGCTTCAAAATCTTCCGCCAACTCCACGAAGTGCGAGCCGAAGGTCTAATAGTCCATATTGAAGTGTTATGGAGACGAGTCTTCCGGATCCAAGAGGCCCAAAGTGAAGTATCCTCGCTGCTCAGAATGTTCCAAAGTAGGCGTAGTAGAAGGGCCTTGTTATCCGTTTCGATAGATCTAATCCCCAGGCCGCCTTCGTCCTTTGGAAGACAGACATCGGCCCATGCCACTTTCGCAGATGAGCCGTTCCAGAGGAAGTCTCTCAATTTAGCTTCAATATTCTTTACGACACCTTTGGGAAGTAGGAAAACACTCGCCCAGTATGTGTGAAACCCAAGGAGAACGGACTTAATAAGTTGCACCCGACCCGCGTAAGATAAGGAGAGATTAGTCCAAGACCCCAGGCGTCGGTCAATGCTGCTGAGGAGGGGGGTGCAGTCAGCGACACTGAGCCTATAGGTGATGAGGGGGACCCCAAGATAGCGAACCGGAAGGGAGCCAGGAGGGATCCCCATTACCGTGTGGATTTGGTCCTTAAGGCGATCAGCTCGTCTAGAAATGAACATTTCGCTTTTGTGGAGATTGGCCTGCAGGCCTGACAGCATAGCGAAGTGGTCCAGACATCCTTTGAAGGTAGCCACAGATTCAAGGTCCGCATGGGAGAATAGAAGGAGGTCGTCCGCGAAGGAGAGCATGAATAACTTCGTAGTCTCGCATTTCCAGTGGTAGCGGAAGTTGATGTTGTGCTGAATCCCATCATTGATCATGCCATGTAAGACCTCCATCACAAGCGTGAACAGGTACGGTGAGATAGGGTCACCCTGACGAAGGCCACGCCGCCCCTGGAAGAATCCTTCAGGTCTGCCATTGATGTTGACCGAGTAATAAGGGGTCGTGATACAGGCACGAATCCATCCCACAAAAGTGGGGTGGAAGTTGAAAGCCTCCAAAGTACGAAGAATAAAATCCCATTCAACACGGTCGTAAGCCTTAGCAATGTCCACCTTGAAAGCCACCCGTTCCGGTAAGCTCATGCTATCATACCCGTGGCAGATCTCTTGTGCTAGGAGGATATTATCCGATATCCGTCGGCCGGGGATAAACGCCATTTGCGTGGGATGGATCAGCCGGCCCAGGAAGCCCTTTAGTCGGTTAGCAATGATCTTGGAGATAATTTTATAAAGCACATTGCAGCACGAAATAGGCCTGAAGTCCTTGGCGAAACGTGGATTGTCACTCTTGGGGATAAGTGTAATAAGCGTCGAATTTAGTTCTTTGAGTAGGAATCCCGTTCTGAAAAACTCCTTGATGGCATGGGTGATTTCCGTCCCTACCGTGGCCCAAGCGTGCTTGAAAAAAGCAGCCGAGAATCCATCCGGACCGGGGGATTTGTTGTCCCCCATGGAGAAAAGCGCACGCTTGACCTCGTCGTCGCTGATGGGTTGGATCATCCCGGAAGCCTCGTCGATAGTCAGCTTCCGCTACAGGAAAGGCGCCATCAAGGCGGAGGAAATAGGGGCAACGCGAGAAGAGAGACCGAGGAGGTCCTTGTAGTAGCGTAATAATTCAATCCTAACCCGTGCGTCGCCCTCGAAGGTTTCCCCCGTCTCGTTTTCCAGGTAGAAAATCCGATTGATGGCACGTCGCGTGGTCACTTTCTTGAAGAAGAAAGCGGTACACTGATCCCCATCCTTAAGCCACGCCACTTTAGCTCGTTGAGTAAGCGCTTGATGCTCCATATCCACGGCTTTCGCATAAGCAAAGCGGCACCGTTTCTCAAGGAGAAGAATATTAGGGTCCAGAGGGTGTTCAATGGCCATGTCCTGGACGATGTCAAGAAACCTTTTAGCCTCGAGAGTGTTGTGGTTCAGATTTCCTTTATCCTTGCGAAGTCTCTTCATGGCTTGCTTTACACTTTTCAGCTTTTTCACGACAGTGAACATAGGAAAGCCATTTATAGGAGTGTTCCACGAGTTTTCCACCAGTTTTGTGAAGCGAGGATCTTTGGTCAAGAAGTTGTCAAATCTGAAGGTGGCTCCCATTGCTCGTGACGGATTATTAGCCTCCAAGATCAGAGGAGAGTGGTCAGATGTAAAAGGTAGCGCACACCGATATATGAGGTCTCCATAGCGAGCAAACCAAGCCGGGTTACCCATCATTCTATCCAACCTACGCCAAATGGCAGCCGTGCCGCTTTGCTGGTTATACCACGTAAAGATCGGCCCCACACGTGGAAGACTAATAAGGTCACAAGAAGTAAAACAAGCTGCCATATCAGGACAGCCACCCCCCATGACGCCACCACGAGCTTCCGAGTTGTCCAAGATCGCATTAAAGTCCCCCATAACCACCCACGGGGTGTCCACCCGAGACCGAGAAGTCGCGACAAGGTCAGCCCATAGGCTGCGACGGTCCGTACGTATATTGAGTCCATAAATAAACGAGATGTAGAATACCTGCCTATTTTCCAAAATGAGAGCTTTGCAGTGGATGGCCTGAGAGAAGTAAGTCTCGACGGTCACCGCCACAGAACTAGTATCCCAACCAACCCATATGCGAGAGGCAGGTCCATTCTCATATTCATAAAACCAACTCCAGTTATTAATTGACTGAGTGACCGAAGAAGCATTCTGCTCCGAGACCCGTGTTTCAATAAGGCCCATGATTTTTAGATTGTTTTTTGCCACCAACTCCTTAACAGCCCATCTGTGGTCTATCCTGTTCAGACCACGAGTATTCCAGACGGCCGTAGGGATCATGGGGTACCCGTAAGAAGGGCTGCTTTAGGACCCTCGTTATTGCACTCCAATTCAAGCTCAGCGAGCACCGCAAACGGATTTTGGTCAGGTGTAGATGTGCTGGCAGAGGCAGTACTTGACGGGCCTGCCTCCGATGGTCTGCTTGCCATCCTATGCTGTTCCATAGGGCTGTTGCAATCACGGCCTCTATTGCCTAAGGTAGTAGGTGGGGTGTTTTCCACCAGCGCCGCTTTACCCTTATCCTTTTTTGTCTGTTGGCGCCATTCTTGTCGAGGCTGCACCCTATTGGTCTGTTGGCTGATCGGCCGTGTAGTACGTTGAGTATCCTTCGGCTGAGCTCGTGGACTTGGTTGCTCCATAGGCCGTGCTTGCGTTCGGGCAGGTCCGGTTCTGTTCTTGGGGCAGTTTCTGTCTCCATGGTTCCAAGTATTACACGCCGCACATTTGCTGGGCTTCCACTCATGGTATAAATACATGTAAATCAATTGAGCTTAATAGAGAAAGTTTAGAGAATTGATCCGAAGGGCTTGCAATTCGATTTCTAGAGAGAGAAACAACAGTAACTTTCTCACTCTAATTGAATTCTCTCTAGTGTTCTTCATTTGAGTTTTTCGATCGAATCTTAATGTCAATCATTATCATCGAATTACTATGAATTCTAGCCTAGGATCGTAGAGTTGTTAATCGTAGGACCTAACAATTGGTATCAGAGCAGATTCGTTCTGTTTTGAATCGTAAATTGTTAGAATTGGATCGAAATTTTATTTCGAACACTGTTCCATCGAAGAACAGATTTGGCGCGAAAAGTTTTTCGATCTAATAGCTTAATTCTGTGCTTAATTGACTTGAATATGATGTTTCAGTGCGAGATTAAGTGATAAATGATCATTGCGACTAAATCTGTAGCAGTTTGAACTTCGATTTTTAGGATTGAATTGCTTCTGCGTGTTACTGTTTGTGAAGAACATGAAAAACACGTTCTGATTTTGCTCCAATTCGATATATTTTGCTTCATAACGTGTTTAATTGCTTGTTCGTGCATAGTTAGCTATTGATTGCGAGCGATTACCTGAAATTTCACTGTCTAATTCCTTGTTTTTGCTCGAATCTGTGTTAATTGTATTCTGTGAATTTTTCTCGATTTCTCTAATTTTTCTCGTTAGGTTTTGCGATCGGATTAGTTTCTCGATCGAAAAACTTGGCGCGAGAATTTTTCTCGGTCAGAATACGAAGTCAGCGCTAGAATCGTCATCAGCAGAAACGATTTTAGTTAGAAATATTTCTCGAGCATTATACAGCGAAAAACTTTTTCGAGAGAGACATATTTTGACTTCGCATGCGTAAAAACTTTCACTCGAAAAACTTTTTCAGCCAAACCTTTTAACGTTTGACCAGGCGAAAATCATTTACACGCGAGAAATTTTTCTAATCAACAGATTTATTTTGACTTGTCGAGAAACTTACTAACGTACTGTTTCTTTGCGATCGAAATAAATTCACGATCAAGAAATTTTTCTCGACCGAATGATTTTGAGCAATTAATCTCGCTCGTAAAATATCACGCTGACAAAATTTCTCGCACGAAAATAGTAAATACATTCTATATTAGGTTTAACAACGCCACGTACCATTTTCCATTTTTGATTTTGATGATTGGTATAGCGGTTGAACTACCTTTGAACGAGAGTTCGATCATGGTATGAAGGTGTGACTACCTTTGGTCCAAATTGAATTGAACTGTTTATCAGTTTGATTCCTGGATCCATAGGTTTTGTTTGACTAAGTACCATTATCAAGGTTTGTTAGGTGGATATTGCCAAGTACCATCATCACCTTTTTGTAAAGTTTTTAAATTTTGTAAAAAGATCCTAAAATATATATATATATATATATATATAAAGGGGAGATATATAAAATAAAAAAATAAGAAAAGGAAGAAAGAAAAAAAAGGAGAGAAAAATAAAAGAGAAAAGGAACAAAAAAACAAGAAAAAGGAAGAAAGAAAAAAAAAGTAAAAAAAAGAGAAAAACAAAGAGAAAAGGAACAAAAAAAATATTTCTTTTTCGATATGCTTCCCGGATTTATTCTCCCACATCCAAAGATGGACGTACCACGAAGAATCTCGAGCTTTCAAATGGACAAATATTTCCAAAGACGACGGTGAAGATCGAAATGAAGATCAAATGCTCCGAATATTCATCGACCGGCTCCGGATTGCTAATTCAAGAAGAGCAACAATTCTCACGTATCTCGGAGGCATGGATTTCATGTTCCTATGGTTCAGTCTAATCCGACTTGATCCTAACCTCGGAACGGGTTCGAGCATTTGAGACGATTCAACTTTCCACCGCTTTCTGATCATCCGAACACACTAAACAAGATTATTTCGATGACGCATAGGAAGTCTTTGAAGGTACATCACTCCCTTATCTCACATAATTTTCGGACCCAACCCCTATAGGTACAAGTGCTAATTTAATTAGCTCCCGGGTAGAAGTCGTCGCATTAGGTCCAACGGCGCATGCACAACCGAGCCTTACCCACTCGTCTAACTCTTAAAAGATAGGTGTTTCATAAATCATGGGGAACCACGTATGCTATCACCATTTCACTCGGAAACGGAAGATATTGAACTAAGTGGTATTCCGCCCCGTACCACGCTTTTATTGAACACTCGCGTCTAGTGTGTCCTTACTCCCCAAAATTTTCAAATTTTTTAGGACACATACACTTTTTAATACACCTAATCTTTGTGATTACGTTAGAAATTCCATAGACATGTTCTTTTTAAAGACATGCTTCGAGGATCGGAAAGAAGTCCGACCATTGCAACATCAAAGCAACAACGGTTTCGGCCATCTTCTACGAGCTCTGCTCTTTGTTGATGTCACGGGACGTCTATGTGGCCCCGGTACTCATTTCGACGGATTGCATTTGTGGCTCCGTCCGGTTATTACCCACACCGACCTTTTTGTATGTCTTTTCTACCTCCAAATTAACATGCCAAAATCGTTAACACGATTCGCCATGAGGGGGAGAATGGGTTATGCATACACAATCGGTCGGTCCACCCACCAAATTCCACCGCACGTACCACTCTGAAACCGGGCTCTCTCACAACGCCACATTCAAAGGAAGCTCGGTACAACTTTAAAAAAATCAAAGAAAGAGACGGCCTACCTTCTTCTGGAACTAGAGACGCTTCTTCGAGGCCGAACCAGACAACTTCCATTCGGAGAAGACGAATCTGGCGAAACGGAGAAGATGGCTAAAACCCCGAGCCCCCTCCTCGACTTATCATGCCCCTTGCTTCCGGAAGAAGAAGCAAGGACCGAGGACCGAACGACACGCGACTCAAGCATCGTCAAGGACTGAAGTTGCCAACCGTGTTCACCCCGAGCCCCCTTCTTTGGTGTTTTTGCTTGAATCTGTGTTAACTGTATTCTGTGAATTTTTGTGATAATTTCAATTTTCTCGCAAGGTTCTTCGATCAGATTAATTTCTCAATCAAAAAACTCTGCGCGCAAATTTTTCTCGATCAAAATACTGAGTCAGACCTAAAGTCGCGTCTTTGAAGAACGACTTTAGTAAAAAAATTTCTCGAGCATTACTTAGCGAAAATTTTTTTCGACAAAGACCAATTTCGACTTTGCGTGCGTAAAACTTACTGTCGAAAAACTTTTTCGATCAGACTTCTCAGTTTGACTAAGCGAAAATCATTTGCGTACGAGAAATCTTTTCAGTCAACGAATTATTTTGACCCAGCGAAAAACGTATTAAACACATTGTTTCTTCGCGCTCTAAATAACTTCACGATCCAAATTTTTTTCTCGACCAAAAGATTTTGAGCAATTTTTCTCCCTCGAAAAATCGCTGACATACTTTCTCGCACGAGAACAGTAACAGCGCCAATTTTTATCGAGGAATTAATTTTTTATCAAACTTTAAAGATTGAGTCAAAATTATTCTCGAAACTGCTCTAGAATCAAACGCTACTAACTAATCTGCTACTTGTGAAGCATACCACATCAGTTCAAGTCATGAAAACAACAAACGAAGATCCTACATCAACTCAAAGAAGAAATGGATGCCTATTCTCTAGGAAATGATAATCTCATCCTCTCAAAACGGGCGGATACACAGTTTGGAGAAGTCGTTTCTTAAACTTCATCGAACTTAAAGATCAGGCTGAAGACCTGCTCAAATCACTTCATGAGGGAAAACTTTTTACATAACCCAAGAAGGTGATAGCTTGAACAATCCTCCAATCGAACCCACCAAGCGAATAAAATTACCTAGTGAGTATGATGAAGCTGAGAAAAAAAGAGCAAGAGCAGATCTTATAGCTAAGAACACACTAATGCAGGGCATCCCGAATGATATCTATAGACAAATAGATAGCATCCCAACTGCTAACGGGATGTGGGATGAACTGGAGCGAATGATGCAAAGAACCGAAGTCGGTGCCAAAGCTAAGAAGGCTAACATACTCACATCTTATGACTCCTTCAAGGCCAAAAGTGAGGAGAGCTTACACGATCTTTATCAGCGGTACCTCACTCTTCTCAACGAAATGAGGAAGAATGAGATCAAAAAGACTAACATGGAGATGAACATTCGGTTCCTGTCCGCACTGCCCACCGACTTGAAGAAGATCTCTACCCAACTTCGACAAAATAAGGACATGGACGAGATGGATATTCACGCTGTTTTTGATAACCTCTCACAGCATGAAGAAGACAGAGGCGAGTTACAAAAGGAGCAAAAGGGCAAACAGGCCGAGGACTCCATAGGTCTAGTTTATGAGAAGAAGGGGTCCCACTCACGCAAGGAAAAGCACGTCAAGCTCCCTAGCCCCTCAGAGGATGAAGACACATCTGATCAGAACTTCCCTCTGAGATCAATGAATTTGGCAAACAGCTGGCATTAGTCGCCAAGATGATGACAAAGCAGTACTTCCAGAAGAAGTCATCATCTTCTGCCAACAGACTTCGAACTACAAGCTCGAAGAATAAAGACAAGCCGGCTGAGTCCTCAGAAGCCACAATTTCCAAAGACATACTAAAATGTTTTAATTGTGGAAAAATTGGTCACTTTGCCAGGGAGTGCACCCTCCCAAAGAAAAAGGATGCTAACTACTACTCCAAGAAGCTTCAACTATCCAAACAAAAGGAAGCTGGAGTAGCTCTTATGGCAGAGCAGGACCACTGGCTAGAGGACAGCTCAGATTCTGACACCGACAATCTTGCCCTAATGGCACGCCTTGATGATGAAAAGGAGGATGATCTCCCGCAGAGACGGACGACGAGAAAGCATCCACCTCATCTCAGGAGGTAGAAACCTCTGACTCTACAAATTCTGACTTGTTAGCTGAGTTAAGTTCTAAATTTTTGCTAACATAGTAACTGAGCAGAACGAGGAATAAAAGTAGAGAAAGAGCTTCTTAGGTCTAAGGAAACCATAGCAAATCTCAAAGAACAAGTTAGGAGTTCTAGTCTCAAAATAGATGAATCGAAGAGACTCCAATCAAAGGAGACTAAGCATACCTCGTTAGAGAAGCATAGTTCGTTAGTAAAGGAACTAGAAGACAGACTAGACCATAACCACAGATGTCTACTAAGGAACTCAGAAGAAAAGAGTCTTGTTAAAAGTAGACTTGGGGAAGCAACTAAAGGTCACTAGTTTCGAAAAAGAATTGACCAAGTAAAATTCTAAGATTAGTGAACTACGAAAATTTCTAGACGCCTGTCAAGCCGAAAAGAGCACTGCTCTAAATAACTATGCTACCTTAAACGCTGAACGTAAGAAGCTATACAATAAAATTAAGAAATTAGAAGATCTTGTTGTGAAAAGGGCACATACTGATCAAACTATATTCTTGAATCAGCCCAAAGACTTAAAATTCTATGACTAAAGGTATGGCTTAGGCTATGAGAACCCACGTAACTTGAAGAAAGTTGACTGCAAACAACTCTATGATATCTCGTACATGGGTCTCGGACTAGCTTCTCTCATGAAATTTACTAATGCAAAAGTAACATATGAGGTAGAAGAAGCCAAGAGACAAGCAAATACTAAGGCTGAAATTCCATTTTCCTACCTCGAACTGAATCAACGCGACGAAACTTTGGTATCTCCCAAGGGTGGAGCCTTGAAACAGTTGATTTTCTTGAAGATCATTCTAAAGATGATGAAGTACAATATCATCATTCTAAAAATTCTCTTTACATCCCTCCCATAGTTAAGAAAATAAAGGAGTTAAGAGCCGCCTTAGAAAAACGAAAGAGAGGATTTTGAAGCTGAAAAGAAAGAAAAAAATTATTCTAAAGAGAGGATTTTCCCCAATCGAAAATATTATTCTCAAGAACTATTTCTCACGCATCTCCCCCAATCGAAAATATTATTCTAAAGAGCGTGAAGAAAGAAAAATCGCCTTCAAACGATCGAAAACGAAAAATTAATATCTTGAAAAATGATAAATCTAATTCTGGTTCACCTATGTTTACAGGGAGCGTAGGGCTAGTATTAGAATCAAAGGCGAGAGTGTCTAATAGTAAATAGAGATGAAGACCGTAGATTTGAAAACTTCCAAGAATACATCTTCTTCTATACAATAAAAGACACTCGTAAGAATAAAAGAGCTGTTTCTTCAGTTCAAATAATTGCTTCTACTTGTTCTCTTCAGCCTACCATTTTTAGAAGCACTACTTCAGCAACGGCTTATAGCGAATGAAAGGCTTATAGCGCTATTCATGCTTGCTCTCACCTAAGGTATCCTGTAAAAATCGAATCCCCCAAGCACCTAGGAGACTAGCGAATGAAAAGATCTTTTCCTCGGTCAAGCCTACCAAAACATTTGTCCGCGCTGAAACTAATCTTCCCTGCCAGGTTCAACCTAAATGTGTTCCCAAAACTCCGCCCAAGAAAACAAAAGCCGGAAAGGCCAAGTCTTCTACAAAGGGCAAACCCAAATCGACTTCTACGAAGATGACTTGGATCACTAAAACACCTACGTGTACTAATTTAGGAACCATATCTGAACCAACACCTAAATATGCTAATCGAGAGGACCCATTTATAAGTGGGTACCTAAAGCGCTCTAATTGTTTTTGCAGATCCATCATGTGTGGTACCTCGACTCTGGTTGCTCCACACACATGACGGGAATACAAGAGCTGCTGAGCAACTACAAAGACCGACCAAATGGAAAAGTAAGATTCGGCAACAACGACTCAGCCCCATACTAGGATTCGGGACATCATTTTGAAAAATCTGACGATAAAGGACGTCTCGTACGTCGAAGCTCTCCGCGATAACTTGTTCAGCATAGGCCAATTCTGCGACAAAGGATTCCAGGTAGTCTTTCTTGCTGACCGGTGCAGAAGTTTGGACACTCGGAACAAAGAACTCCTCAAAGGACTTCGGAAATCAAATCTTTACACGATCAACCTTACGTCCGTGTGCCCTTTGACAGTTGTTTGCCTCATCTCTCATACTGTAATTCAGAGGAACAGCTTATGGCATCAACTTATGTCTCATCTCAACATTAAAGCTCTTCAACGGCTTTCGGCAAAAAAGTTGGTCGATGGTCTTCCAACAATAGTATTGCAGAAAGAGCATCAATGTTCGGCGTGGCATTAGGAAAAATGAAGCGAGCATCTCATCAAATAAAACAGATTGCTTCTACTTCCCGTCCACTGGAATTGCTTCACATTGACCTCTGCGGACCTATGCAAACACAGAGTATTAATGGACGCAAATACATTCTGGTCATTGTTGATGACTTCTCTCGCTACACTTGGACAAAGTTCCTCCGAACCAAAGATGAGACAGGGGACTTGATAGTCAATTTTGTGAACACTACTCAGAATTTGCTGCAACAAACCGTCCAAGTCATCCGAACAGACAACGACACTGAGTTCAAGAACAAGTATCTCAGTGAATTTTATCAGACACTTAGCATCAGTCAGCAATTCTCAGCCGCTAAGACGCCTCAACAGAACGGGGTCGATGAAAGGAAGAACAGAACTTGGAAGCCGCCCGTACAATGCTGATCCATTCCGGCCTCCCACACTTCCTTTGGGCTGAAGCAGTAAATACCGCCTGTTTCACTCAGAACAGGACTGTGGTTCACAAGCGCTTCGATAAGACTCCGTAGGAAATAATAAACAAGCGAGTACCCAATATCTCATTCTTTAAGGTCTTCGGGTGCAAGTGCTTTGTGGCGAATGACATAGAGCAACGTGCTAAGTTCGACCGTAAAGCATTCAAAGCTACATCGTCGGGTATTCATCAACGTCAAAAGCGTACCGAGTTTACATCAAGTCCAACCGATCAATCAAAGAAAGCTACAACGTCACTTTCCATGAAGTGGCAGAGATGGCTTCTGGTCACATCAGTCTAGGACCCGTGCCAAACTCGATGGCTTCTGAATACGACAGTTCAGAACCCATATACACTGGTGTGTTGGCACTAAACCAACGGAAGATGGCAACAACTCCGGACTCAACGTCTGAAGAAGCTCTGAAACTTGCGTTGGAAGATTTGGACTCTCTCTTTGAGCCCGTATATCGTCCAGAAACCATTATTGCTACACCTTTAGTGGAGCCCCCACTCGACGAGGCCGACGTACCGAGCTCTTCAAATGTCCCTACCTCACCCGATTCAGAATTACCACAGATCACTGAAGATCCTACAACAGTCAATGAGGAAGTCTCATCAGAATCACTCGATTCAAGTGCAGAATCTGACTTACCTCAACTAAGTGAACAATCTGAAATCCTTGGAAGTCTCAGTCCACAAATGGCCGATGCGTCTAGCTCTGCACTACCTCATGAGCGAAAGTGGACTCGAGCACATCCGGTTGATCAGATTATTGGTGATCCTTCGAGTGGAGTACGAGCACGTCATCAACACAGTCTCTTCAGCTGCTTCTTAAGCCAAAATAAGCCAACCAAAGTAGCAGACGCACTAAAAGACCCAGATTGGGTAATAGCTATGCAAGATGAAATCAACCAATTTGAGCGTCTTCAAGTGTGGACCTTAGTACCCCGTCCGCATGGAAAAACAATCATAGGTACGAAATGGGTAAAGAATAAGAAGAATGAAGATGGCAAAGTGATTAGGAACAAAGCGAGATTGGTTGCGAAGGGAATCAACAGGAAGGAATTGACTACGACGAGACATATGCTCATGTTGCCCGAATCGAAGCCATTCGTCTCTTACGGGCTTACGCGGCTCATAAAGACTTCAAAGTCTACCAAATGGATGTAAAGACCGCCTTTCTTAACGGCGTGTTGAAAGAGGTTTTCTACGTCACTCAGCCAGAAGACTTTGTTGATCAACAACATCCCGATCACGTCTATCGATTGGACAAAACTCTCTACGGACTGAAACAAGCCCCACGTGCTTGGTATGACGTGTTGAGCGATTTCCTCGTAAAATCTAGATTTATCCGAGGAACGATCGATACGGCCCTCTTCATAAAATGGCAAGACAAAGATTTGATGGTCGTCCAAGTTTATGTAGACGACATCATCTTCGGATCAACAAATCCACGGCTATGCAAGAGATTTGGAGATTTGATGAAGAGCAAATTTGAAATGAGTCACATGGGTGAGATGCAGTTCTTTCTAGGACTTCAAGTAAGGCAGCTCGATGATGGGATATTCATCAGTCAGTAATACATCAAGGACATTTTGAAGAAATTCCATCAAGATCAGAGCAAGCCCATAAGCACTCCCATGTCTACAAGCTGCAAGTTGGATGCCGATCCCACTGAAAAAGCGACCGACATTACATTATATTGCAGCATCATCGGCTCTCTTCTCTATCTCACCTCAAGCCGGCTGGACACCATGTTTGCCACATGCCTATGCGCCCGTTTCCAAGCCGACCCCAGAGAATCTCACATGCTCGCGGTCAAGCGGATTCTTCGCTACCTAATGGGCACCTCGACCTTAGGTTTATGGTACCCTAAGCACAAACTTCAAATTGATTGGCTATACTGACGCTGATTATGCAGGTTGTCGAATGGACAGGAAAAACACATCCGGTGGCGCTCATTTTCTAGGTGAAAAGCTAGTCTGCTGGTCATCGAAGAAGCAGAACTGCGTTTCGACATCGACGGCCGAGGCAGAATATGTCGCGGCTGCCAGCTGTTGCCACAAATGCTGTGGATGCGGACTCAGCTTCGCGACTATGGATACAATCTAAATAATATACCCATTAAGTGCCATTGCGATTACGTGTAATCCTGTTCACCACTCACGCACAAAACACATAGACATACGATATCACTTTATCAAAGATCACGTAGAAAAAGGCACCATGGACATGTATTTTGTGAACACAGAATATTAACTAGCTGGCATTTTCACCAAGGCATTGGATGAAAAACGTTTCCAATTCTTTGCCGGAAAATTAGGCATGTTGAACCTTCCGTAATTTGTGCTTACGTGATCCTGTGTCCTTTCCCATGTTCTATGCTATGCGTTTTCTGTACTTTAAACGCCATATCTTGCGTGAAATATCTTATATTAATTGAACTAACTAATATAATAAAAATCCAAAAGTATTATACATATAAGTATAATACTAGGGAAATGACGATATCTTTAGGACGCTCGATCTAAGTCATGTATGAATTTCCCTGACATGCGACTGATCAAGTGCTTCAATTTTGTCAGTATAAATCGCATACTTGTGTCTAAAGTTCTTCCGTAAATTCCATTAGACACACAGCCACTTTATATAAGTGAAATTCTAGCCTTTTATTCCTTTCAACGGATCTATCCTTGAGCGAGTCACACAATCATTGCTTGTCTTAACTAGTGATTCTTGGTCTCATACTCGCCTTGTGTTAGAACGTTAGGAAAATGATTAGGGCACTTAGGAAATTCCTCACTCGGCCAAATATAATAAATTTTCATTCCTTTAACATTGCCTTTAGTCATCCATTTTGAGCCTTCTCCAAATTTCTTTCTTTATTTGAAAACCCTTTTAGCCTTCAACCAACTATCTAAATTTTCGGCGGGATGTTCAAACAAGAAATGGAGGGGGAGAAATATGAGACGAAAAAAAAGAAAAAGAGGACAAAAGAGGTGGAAAGCGCACACGAGGAATGCTCAACGTACAAAAAGCAGATCAAAAGAACCTGCATCTCGATACTATCAATCGCAAAATATTTATGAAGGGGGCATGGATCTTCCTGTGAACTTCTCCATTGATAATCACGTACACTCGTCAGAACGGCTGGAAAGAGGAGCACTACCAAGTGAACTTCTCCAATGATAATCCGGTCTTATATCGAGAAAACGAAAAGAGGAGCACGGCCTTGGGCTCGAATTCCATAACTGTGAACTTCTTCAAATCAATAATCTCTGAAACCTCTCTAGGGATTAAGAGAAAAGGAGTACGGTATCGGCCTCTCTCAGCCTCGTAGAGAAGCGGAGCTTCAGCTTGAGCAAGTGCAGACGAATATGGAAAAATTTAAAGGATGAGAATGAAAAGACGAAAGAGAAAAATGCCGGAGAAAAGGAGAACGACGAAGGAATGGAAGAAGACATAAAGCTCACTTTTCCCAATAAGTTCCCTTCCCTTCTTAGTCATAACCAAATTAAAGCCTTCAAGTCCCTTTAATTCCAAGACGACGGTCTCTCGCTCGGTGAAATACTTAAAAGCACCTCGATCACAGGTAAATGACTTAATATGACTTGTGTTGACTTGAGTGATATAAATATAAAAATCCATCGTTAAAAATAAATGAGTGCTAGAGCGAACCTAGTGAGAGTTGTCGAAATGGATACTACTTTGAACTTAGGACTTTAGTATGCTGACGTGACTAGACGGCATAAAAATCTCTCAACTGTCCTGTGAATTTTTAGGCGTGATAATGATTGAAGCAAAATAATATGACCCCATATTATTAGTAAAATTAGTATATATATAATATAATAATAATCATAATAATAAAAATTTTATATAAAAATACTTTTAATTCGCACATTTTAATATGCAATGTGACTTTGCATTTAAACGGAATTGATTGAATGCGATATAGGTGTTCATGCTCATACCCTCTTGCGCCTCTTGCGACAATATAGTAACATGTTTAGGGGGCATGTATCTAGACTAATCATGATAAATCGCATGTGTTGAATAATTGGTCCTTAGATTGATTTATGTACTTGTTTGATAAATCACTTGAGGTGCACTATTTGAGGGGAAGCATTTACAAAAGTCATGCCTTGAGCTCCATTTTATTTTGATAATCTTTCTCTAAGTGTTGCAGAAACAATGTGGAAGATATCACGATTTTATTACGACCACGGCAGTGGTACAAATTTTGGTTGGTTTAATATTTGGATCGTTAACGTGTTTTATGAATTGGAATGTAACCAACTTATCTTAGAGAAATGTTTTCAAGGGGAATCAAATAGAAAAAAATTGCTTCCAAATTTAACTCTAATATTTTCGACATCTTTTGCTCCAAGCATTGCAGATTTATAAACTTTGAATATGGAGCCAGACGTCATCAATCGGAATTACAGGGAGTTAATTGCGTTTATGTTCATACATAGGGGGAGCAATTTTGTGGTTTATTTTTAAAACTTAGGGTCAATCTGGAAAACAAATACAACTTGCTATCGAGAAATTCGGGCGAATTTGGTAATTTTCCCTCGCAGCTTCTCGAGCGAAAATTGATTTGGGACCAAGTTGTAATTTTCGCTTTCTTATTGACGAGCGAAAATTAAACAGGAACCAAATGATTCTCGATCAGAATCGTCGAGCGAAAATTAAATAGTAACCAAAGAATATTTCTCGATCGTGAGTTTCTCGATCACAAACAGTAATGGGCTTAAATTCACTAAGTCTCGTAAAACGTCTAATCAGCCCAATTAAACGAAATCATTGCTTGCAGTCGAAAATCCCTAAATACACGAAAAACCCTCGGTCGCAAAACTCAACAGTCAAATTTTCGTGCGAAAAACCTTTTCTGTCAAAAGACGAACGTCAAAACCCTTCAAATCTTTCGATTTTTCCTCTGATTTTCGTCTTTAGAAGGTAGATTTGACCTCTTTTAGGGATTATCGTGTATCTAAACTTCATTTGCATCTGTATTTTGAAATATTTCACATGATTTTGTGTTCATTTCTCGCTGTTCATATTCTGAGAACTCGAATGCTTGTTTGCAGTGTTTTAGACCAATTTCTAAGTATAATCTAGGATAAAAACTGCATATTAAGACAGTTCGAAGTCTCTTGATCGTTTTGAGAATGGATTGTTTCGATTTTCTCCGTTATTATAGGTCGATAGTAGATAAGACAAAACTGGGTTTTCCAACGTTTAAAGGCGTCGAAGAACATTTTCGATCGCAAAGAGTAAAATTATGAATCTCAATTTGATTAAGTTACTGTTTGCATCGTAAAAGAGTTTCGATCGCAAAACATTTTGACTTAGTCAATAAGATAAATAACGTAGATCGAATATCACTTACAATCGAGAAATGTAATGATTTTATGTGAGCGAAATATTAATGAGAGGAACAGATAAAATAGGTGCAATTTTTTTTTTGTTTCGAGCGCAAAACTTACAGTCGAAAACAATTATTTCGATTTCAATTTTGATACTCGGTCGAAAATTTTAGAGGCGATAAAGTAAATTTTTCGACGATAAAATTTCTCGTTCGTGAAAAACACATAGCGACAATTTTAATCGATCGTAAAATCTTGACTTACTCTCTTGTTGACAATTTTCTCGATCGTAAATTTCGCAGCGAAAACTTCTTTTAAAATCGAAATACTTTCTCGCTAGATAACTTTCACTGTGAAAAATTTTATTCACACGTGACAAATTTACTAAGAAATCTAATTTCTCGATCGTAAATTTACACGGAAATTTTTCTCGATCGTAAAATTTCTCGGCTACAGTACCATACCTTAAGTTCAAACACTTGGAAAATTTTCTAAGTCCTTTTCACTGTAGCTATCAATAGCGAATAAATTTATTTTGATCGCAGATTAACACGCAGATTTAATTCAAAATCACGCTTAGGCAATTTAATTGAGAATTTCAATTCTCGCGCGACAAAAAGCACGGGGTGAACAGTGCTTGACCACTTAGAAAAATTTTCGACCAAATTTTCATAGAACTTACAAGCTTGTGTCGAAATGATATTATTTCCTCAACGTTCACTCTATATGACCTATATGTGAACTTATATTTCCATTACAATTTTATCAAACATGCCATAAAATGCTTCATCATTATGGTTTGAATTCCGACTCAATTTAAATTTAGCTAATGACTTACATTTGTATTTCAGATGGATCATTATCCTACTTACAATCACATCTATGAGAAGGCCCTATACCTCAACGTACACGACACCAATTTCCAAATCGACCTGACCACCTTTAGGTGTCCGGACGATATCATGGTGTCTATACTATAGAGACGGGCTCTGTGCTGATGGTCTACCTCCAGCAGTTTTGGGGGATGATTAAGAGCCTCATCATGGACGGGGCGTACCACTTTACAACGATTGTAGGGAGAGGCACGTCTGCATGAGCAAGAATGAGTTCAGACTTCTCCTCGACCTCCCTCTCAGCCAAATCTACGACCCCCTTCCAACTGATGCGGAGCTGGTGCAAGACATCCTCCAAATGGGATACCGACCTCCACTGGCCAAATTAGCTCAAGTTCAGAGCAACGGGATCCCACATCCTTGGAAGACGCTCTTTGGCATTATCAATAAGTGCCTATCGCCAAATCACGTCGGCTTCGACAAAGGCAACGGCAACATTCTCCGTTATCATTAGACAACAAATGGAGCTGTACGAGCATAACATGCCTCTTCTGCCTCCTGGAGGAAATTATCAACCACCAAGGCTCAATTTTTTTCACAACCCGAAGCTAACGAACTTGGACCAGCCATCAAGGGCCGTACCGTTCGAGTTGTTAAGGCACGCCGACCCCACAGGAGCCGAATACCAAAGGTTCTGCCGGGAGAATCATCTGACGGAACAGATGATTAGAGGGCCCCCGACAAACTTCGCAGTTAGCCCTCAACAACAGCAACACTCTAGCCCTAAGGACACATTGATCGATGTTGTGGCCCAGGAGCTAGAGCAGGAGCCTCCAACTCAGGACGTGCAAATCCCTGATGACAATGCCACATTGATTGATGTTGTGGCAGAAGAGTTGGAACAAGAGGCACCAGCAGAAGAACCCATAGAGGTGGCTCTTCTCCAAGAAGCACAGCCCGAGACAGAAGCTGGGCAAAGCTCACTTCCACCGGTGGCGGAACAGGCTCATGAGGACGTTGAACGTGAACCAACTCCTCAACAGCCACCTCATCCGACACGGAGTCCGATGAGGAGATCCAACTAAAGAGACGAACTCCCAAAAGATTAAGTATTCAACTGGAGGCCCTCTTCACCACCGCCACCACCACCTCAGACATCGCACCAATCTTACCTTCAAGTGTTGCGGACATTTATTCGCTCAATCTTGAGCCGCCGCACATTCTACCGTGTCAGGTTTGCAGGTTCACTCAGAACCTGCCGAAACACCCATAGAGGAGAATCTTCAAGATTCGACTCTAGGATTGGGTGGAAGTCTCCAACAGTCACAACCTCAAGTGACTGCGAGCCAACCTGAGGAGCCGGTGTCTGCTCAAGGGTTGCTAACAAGCGACATCAATCGACCTGGTCCATCTTCGACGGAGGCTTCCGTCCAGTTCGTGACCGAAGCCCAGTTCCAGACCGCGCTCTCTGCAGCCATCAAATCCCTAGAAGACAAAATGATGGAGAGAATGCTCGCTGCCAACGAGACGTCCCAGCGCGACACTAGGAAAGCACCCGTCTCCGAGGGCCCTTCAGCACCAACACACTCAACCCCACAACCCACTCCCACCGACCCACTCGCAGACTCCTCAATCCTCATCAACCCATACATAATCCCCATTCCCAGCTCCACGACATCCTTCTCGTCCACCCTATCGGCCTTCCCACCCGAACGCCTCAGGAAGAGTCTCTCTACAGGCGTCTCGTGGATCACCCTGAGCCACCTACTCAGTCTTGTCGAGGCCAAAGCTCCCGTACACGACGTCGACATGACAATCCAGACGATCAGGATCTTCATGAGGGGGAGAAAAGGCCTAGGACATCAATGAGTGGCCAAGGTGAAGGCCAAGAATAAGGCCCAGGCGCAACGCAGACAGGCGCTGGAGCAGCCCAAACCCAAACCACCACCCAAACAACCCACACCACGCACCGCACCACCACTCTAACCCAATCGACCCACCATCCTTCTCCTTAAGGACGCCTCCGCCCACACCAACGACCCTCACAAGCCCCTTTCTTCCGGAAGAATAACCAAGTGCCACCATGCTCGTGGCTCTGGCGCAGACTCAAGCTACTCCTTCAGCCGCTCAAGATCAACCGGGACCATCAGGACATGGTGTCAATCCACACGAGTACCTCGACAAGTATATATTCGAACGACAGTGGATGACCCACTCCATGCCCGACGAGCATCAGAGACAACGGCTTAAGGGCGTTCGACACTTTCTACAACAAGCGTCGGTGGATCTAGTACTGATAGAAGACGAAGAGCTTCAGGAAGATGAAGATTATGAACAAGATCCCACAGGGCTTCCAGAATTGATTGCGCAACGAGCGGTTTCCCCCACAAGACTAACGCCAGGGACCGTTCGGATCGACACACTTTGGGAGAATATTAGAATTGAGATTCCCTTCCTTGAAGAAGTTCGTGAGCATATTTGGAGGTCACCGAATAAAGTCAAGAAGCCGAACGAGTTCGAGCTCAGAGGGATCTCTCACTGGGATCAGCAAAAGAGAATGGCGTATCAATGGATGCAGACCCACCTCAGACCGGATGTGAGATTGGGGATGACTAAAAGCCAAGCCAAGAGTCATTACAAGAGTCTATCCCGAATCTGTCAGTTACTCAGCATCTACTGTGCGAAAGGAGGACTTCCAACACCTCAGTACACCATCAAGCGAGTAGATAGGACACGAGAAGATCTAAGCAAGAGTGACCTACTGTATCTCCCTGTCGAGGAGGCGTACAATCTCTAACAACTTTACGTGGAAAGGTCCTCAAGGCTTCATCAAGACAGAAGGTTTCGAGGGGCTCTACCGATTCATGATGCGCCAGTCAAGTACTTCGCCGCACCCGACCTTCAGATGGTTCGGGAGAGCAACATGAAGTAGGTCAACATGACCGCTCCGTTCAACAAAGGATCTGAGATCGAAGGGCTTCCCAACAATCACGTGCACATCAGCTCAGTCCTAGGCATCACCTACCACAAGTCAATCGCTAAGAATACCTGGTTGATGCTGAAGACCGAGATTCACAAATTTTGTGATGGGACGCTCAAGGTCATCATGAAAAACATAGAGAAGAGGTTGGAAGAAATCAATAGAGAGAACAGCCGCTCCTGATGGAACTGCTCGATGAAATCCAGGAGCGACTGGAGCTGAGGAATGCGCTCAGGAACTTCGAGTATGCGCTGGGCTTGCATAGGTCGTACTACGCCCGACGAGGACAGACAGCGCGCAAGTGGAATCAAGCACAAAGGGGGAGAATGTAGAATATCATGTCTTAAGTTGTGCTTTGATTTATTAGCTATCCTTGTAACTTGGGGCGTTTCATGTATTTGTCCTTAGTTTAGAACTAGTTTGATATTTATACCAAGTATGTTTGGTATAATGTACAAACATTGAGCTAATAGAGAAGTTGTAGAAAATTGATCCGAAAGGCTTGCAATTCAACTTCTAGAGAGAGAAACATCAAATATCTTCTCTCACTACAAGGATTCTCTCTCGTATTCTTCGAAAGAGGTGATCGAAATTTGATTCTATTCCATTCTAATCGATAACCTTAGAATTCATGTCTAGGATCATAGAGTTGATAAACTAGGACCTAACAGACAAGGAAGAGAGTTTTGCGAACTAGGAATTTAGATAGGCTTCGTGAACCATTGGTGTAGAGCATTTCGCGAATCGAGTAGATTTGACGAATCCAAAATTTGGGGAATCATGAAGAGCTAGGAATTTCACGACTCTAGGATGAGGTTCGCGAATCAAACCTTGGGAATGAGGGTTTCGGGAATCAAGTCAATTAGCGAAAGTCATGAACTATGTTGGTTCGCGAAAGTCATGTATGATACGGTGACTTCACGAATTGAACAAAATTGGCGAATCCTAGGAATTGTAGAATGAACTGTGAAAAGTAATAATAAGTAAAGGTAGATTCGCGAATCAGGAGGAGTTCACGAACTTGGTAAGAGAGGTTAGAATTCGCGAAGTAGACTTCGCGAACCATGTGGTGCTAGGTATATTTCGCGAACTAGAGGGAGTTTCACAAATCGAAAGATGTTATAGATAAGGTTCGCGAAAGTGTATGTTGTATGTGTGAGCTCGCGAATCACAATAGGGCTAGATACTTCACGGATTAGGCCAAGCCACGGATCACGAATCATGAAGCGAGTTTCGCGAGTCGTTGGGGGTTCGCGAACTCTATGAAGATCACGAACTATAGAGTAAAAATTTCATGAATGTAGCAAGTCATGAATTATGAAGCCACGTCATGACATTTCACGAAAACCAAGAACTTCACGAACTTGGGAATAATTCGTGAACTATACGAATTTCACGAGCCAAGGGTGGTCGCGAATTCCACCAATTAATCTAACACTTCACGAGTTGACTTGACATAGGCAAACTCCAATATTTATTTTCCTATAGCTAAGCGTTCTAATACTTAGGAAATTCAGGAAATTAGATAGTACTAACGATACAATTTTATGCTTGGGATAGGGACTACTAATTTCGCAGGATCACTAGCTAACAATCTACGGACGCCAGGTAAGTGGGAATTTCAACTACAACACATAAAATTATGTGCGCATTATTTACGTGGCTATGTGATTATATGACACTATGTGATTTATATATGGCATGAACTACACATTACATGACATGGCATGACAAGTCTTGTGATTTTCATACATGCATTTTCATGTGCATACACGAGTCTCACGAGAGTTTTAAGACATGACATGTGTTTACGTATAATTGTCGGGGCGCGATAAGTAATTGCTAATATTAGTATGTCAAGACACGTGCAAGACAAGGCGTGTAATACGGCTCTTCAAATGCTACGAGGTGACTTCCTATGCCACCGTTTTCAAGACAAGACACGTGCAAGACAAGACGTGTATTAGGGACCCTACAAGACAAGACAAGACAAGAGAAGACAAGACACAATTTTGTGAGAAGTAATACGCATTGGCGCATATGCCTCTACAAGTCATGACACGGGCACATCATGCATAAGTTTCCACTTACTGGGCTTTATAAGCTCATCCCACGTTTTATGTGTTGTAGGTACTAGCGAACACGGTACGTGATCGCCTAGCCGGCAAGGCATTCTTTTGAAAGCTTCCGAGCGACTTTTGGGGGTGGTGTGTATGTGGATGACGATCTGTGTGGCCGGGCGCATAGGACCTTTTCCTGCGAATGTATACACGTCCCATGTATTTAAGGAACGTAACTAGGAAGTTAATGTAATTCTTTTGTCATGTAAATATATTCTTTTTGGCATGTGTAGAACAAACTCCATTATGGAAATGGAAAAATTTAATACGCATTTTCATATCTCTTGTAAGTTATCGCATCGTTAGACACTTAGGATAATGTTAGAAATGGTAGCGATGGCTCAGGTCGCTACAGAAAACGATGTCGCTACATAAACCTGTACGACCATCAAATCCTTGCCTTGCCAATTTATGAAGAGGGTCGTATCGATTATCCCTCGGATGAACCCAGATGTTACGAGGAAATCACTCAGGACATCAAACCAAGCACGTGGGGCTTGTTTCTGTCCGTAGAGAACTTTGTCCAATCGATAAACGTGATCGGGATGTTCTTGATCAACAAAGCCTTCTGGCTGAGCGACATAGACTTCCTCCTTTAACACGCCATTGAGGAAGGCGGTCTTAACATCCATTTGATAGACTTTGAAGTCTTTGTGAGCCGCATAAGCCAAGAAAACGCGGATGGCTTCGATTCGGGCAACATGAGCATAGGTCTCTTCACAGTCAATGCCTTCCTGTTGATTGTATCCCCCGGATCACTTCCCCATCTTCATTCTTCTTGTTCTTAAACACCCATTTCGTCCCGATAATGGTTTTCCCATGCGGACGGGGTACTAAGGTCCACACTTGAAGACGCTCGAATTGGTTGATCTCATCTTGCATTGCTATTACCCAATCAGGGTCCTTTAGTACATCTGCTACCTTGGTTGGCTCATTTTGGCTTAAGAAGCAGCTGAAAAGACTGTGTTGATGACGTGTCCGTACTCCACTCGAAGGATCACCAATAAGCTGATCAACCGGATGTGCTCGAGTCCACTTGCGCTCATGTGGCAGAGCTGAAGTAGATGCATCGGCCATTGTGGACCGAGATTTCCAATTATCTCAGGTTGTTCATTAGGTTGAGGTAAGGCTGATTCTTCACTTGGATTGAGCGACTCCGATGAGACTTCCTCATTGACTATGGTAGGTTCTTCAGTAATCTGTGGTAATTCTGAATCGGTGAGGTAGAGACATTTGAAGAACTTGGTACACCAGCTACGTCGAGTGGGGGATCCACTTACGGTGTAGCAGTAATGGTGTCTGGCCGATATACGGGCTCAAATAGAGAGTCCAATTCCTCCAACGCAAGTCTCAGAGCTTCTTCTGACATTGAGTCCTGAGTTGTTGCCATCTTCTGTTTGTTTTGTGCCAACATACCAGTGACTACGGGTTCTGAACCGTCGTATTCAGAAGCCATCTGGTTTGGCACGGGTCCTAAACTGAAGTGTGCAGGAGCCATTTTTGCCACTTCGTAGAAAGTGACACTGTAGCTTTCTTTGATTGAGCAGTTGGACTTGATGTATACTCTGTACGCCTTAGAAGTTGAAGAATACTCAACGAATGTGGCTTCGAATGCTTTAGGGTCGAACTTAGCTCGTTGCTCTCTGTCGTTCGCCACAAAGCACTTGCACCCGAAGACCTTGGTGAAGGAAATATTCGGTAATCACTTGTTTATTTTTGTATGGAGTCTTGTCGAAGTGCTAGTGAACCGCAGTCCTGTTTTGTGTGAAACAGGCGGTATTAACTGCTTCAGCCCAAAGAAAGTGTGGGAAGCCAGAATGAATCGGCATCGTGCGCCCGGCTTCCACTAAAGTTTGATTCTTCCTTTCAACGACACCGTTCTGTTGACGCGTCTTGGCGGCTGAGAATTGCTGACTAATTCCAAGTTTCTGATAAAAATCACTGAGGTACTTGTTCTTGAACTTAGTGCCGTTATCGTTCTGATGACTTGGAAGTTTTGTTGGAGAAGATTCTGAGTAGTGTTCACAAACTTAATATCAAGTCCCCTGTCTCATCTTTAGTTCGGAGGAACTTCGTCCATGTGTAGCGAGAGTAATCATCAACAATGACCAAAACGTACTTGCGTCCATTGACTCTGTGTTTGCATCGGTTCATAGAGGTCCATGTGAAGCAATTCCAACGGTCGGGAAGTAGAGGCAATCTGTTTTATGTGATGAGATGCTCGCTTCATTTTTCCTAGTTGACATGCTGAACAATGATGCTCTTTTTGTAGAATAACGGTTGGTAGACCGTGAACCAACTTTTTCGTTGATAATCGATGAAGAGCTTTGATGTTTAGATGAAAGACACGTTGATGCCATAAGCTGTTCCTCTGAATTGTAATCTGGGAGATGAGCAAACGGCTGTCGTGGTCCGCATGGACGTCAGATTAATCGTGTAAAGATTGGATTTCCGAAGTCCTCGGAGGAGTTCGTTGTTCTGACTGTCCAATATTCTGCACCGGTCAGCAAAAAAGACCACCTGGAATCCTTTGTCGCATAATTTACCTATACTGAACAAGTTATGGCGGAGACGTTCGATGTAAGAGACATCCCTAATTGTCAGATTTTCCAGAATGATATCCCCAAATCCTAAAATGGGAGCTGGGTCGTTGTTCCCAAATCTGACTTTTCCATTCGGTCGGTCTTGGTAGTTGCTCAGCAGCTCTTGTGTTCCAGTCATGTGAGTGAAGCAACCAGAGTCAAGGTACCACACATGATGGATCTGCAAAAACAATTTAGAGATCTTTAGGTACCCACTTATACATGGGTCCTCTCAGATTAGCAGATTTAGATGTTGGTTCAAATATGATTCCGAAATTAGTGTTAGTAGAAGCTTTAACAACCCAAGTCATCTCTATAGAAGTTGAGTTAGGTGTGCCCTTTATAGAAGACTTGGCCTTTACAGCTCTCGTCGTTTTAGTCGGGAATTTAGGAAACCATTTTGGTTGAACCTTACAGGGAAGATTAATTTCAGCGCGGGCAAATGCTTTAGTAGGCTTGAGCGAGGAAAATATCTTTTCATTGGATAGTCTCATAAGGTGCTTAGGGGATTCGATCTTAACGGGATACCTTAGGTGAGAACAAGCATGAATAGCGCCATATGCTTTCTTTATGGCTGGATCTTGTTTCCTACGGGTCATCCTAGAGGCATTTGTCTTAGAATGATCATTTTTTTATGGTTGAAGTAGAGCCTATTTCAAAATTGGTGCTTCTAAATGTGGTAGGCTTTAATGACCAAGTCGAAGCAATTATTTTGAGAGAGGAAACAACTCTTTTATTTCTACGAGTGTCTTTTATTTTTACAGAATGAGATATATTCTTAGAAGCATTCAAATCTACGGGCTCCTTCTCTATATTTAGACTAGATACTTCCGCCTTCGACTCTAACGCTGGCTCTACACTCCATGTAGACGTAAGCGAAACAAGATTAGAGTTAGAATTTTTTGAAGTATTATTTTTGCTTTCTTTCTTCACGCTTTACAGAACGATGTTATCTTTCGGGGGAGATACGTGTATTTTGTAAGATTGAGGAGGCTCTTAGTTTTTCGATCTCTTTTAGGAATTTTTTCTTTTCCACTTCAAAATCTCTCTTTCTCTATCTAGTGCAGCTTGTAATTCCTCTATCTGCTTCACAATAGGAGGTTTGTAGGGAGAATTTTTAGAATGTATGTGTTTGGCTTCCTCGAGTTCAGGTTGAGGCTCAGGAGATTGAACTAAATCACAGACTGGCGTCAAGGGTATTTCCCTAGATTTGTTGCTGTCATTTAATTCTTTATAGTCGAAGGGGATTTGGGCCCTATGTGTGGCTCTTCTCTTAGCTAACTCTAAAGCACCTAGATCGTCTCCTTTAGTAAAGTTCATAGGAGTGGTTACACCTAAACCCATGTATTTTATATCATAACCTTCTTTCTTCTTTAATACACGAGGATTAGTGAAACCTAAGCCTTCAATGGGATTATAAAATTATGTATCCTTGGGCTGATTTAGGAAAATGGTTTGTTCAGTTTGTTCCCTTCGCGTAAGAAGTCGTCTAATTTCTTTACCTTTGCGTATAGCTTACGTTCTTCTACTGACAGAGCAAAATTATTTTCCACCGTTAATTCGGCGGCTTTACAGGCATCAAGTTCTTTCTTCAGTTCACAAACATTAGCATTGGATTTATCTAATTGGACTTCTAGTTGGTGACCTTAGTAGTCTCTTCAGTGATTCTACAATTGAGGCTAGCTTTCTCATTGAGATTCCTAACCAAACAATTATAGTTATTTTCTAGCATGTCTTCTAATTCCTTAGTTATTGACCTACGCTTCTCTATGGGAATAGACTTAGCCTCGCTAATAGTCGGACTCTTAGATAGTTCTTCTATTTTGTCATTAGAGCTCTAAGTTTCGCTTCGAGACTAGCTATCCTTTCCCGAGACTTGGTTAATTTCTTCTATACTTCCTTTACGCTTTTCTGCTCATGTTTCATGTTAGTGTATGCTAGTTGATACGATTCTAACATGGTCAATAATGTGGATGGAGAAACTACCTGCTGAGTAGATTCAGATGCTTGGTCTTCGTCCGTCTGGTTGGTAGTTTCGGCGTCAGAGACCTTAGACGGACCATGAGGGCAAGATTCTCTTCCTCTGAGCTAGATGTATCCTCAAGCCAGTGGTCTTGTTCTGCCATTAGAGCTACTCCAGCTTCCTTCTGCTTTGTGAGTTGAAGCTTCTTGGAGTAGTAGTTAGCATCTCTCTTCTTTGGGAGAGTATATTCTCTGGCATAGTGACCAGGTTTTCCGTTGTTAAAGCTCTTGGTCGGTTCTTTGATGTTCTTGACTTCGGAGGTCTCAGGTGCACGTTCTTTGTTCTTAGTGCTTGAGAACTTCCTTTTGAAGTATTGTTTGCTCATCATTTTCCCAATTAACGCCAACTGCTTTCCCAGCGCTTTCATGTTAGGCTCCAAGTCTGAATCTCTTTTGTCTTCAGACTCTGAGGGTGTAGAAGGCTTGATGATCTCTCTTTTCGTGGTTTTCAGCTTCTCTTCTCCGAGACTAGCGCAACTGAGTCGTCGATAAGCTTGCCCTTCTGCTCCTTCTGAATCTCGCTAGTATCTTCCTCGTGCTGGGCGAGATTGTCGAACATGGCTGGATATCCATGTTTGTCTTAGTGATTCAATTTTCCTCATCTCATTCAAGAGTGTGTGTATCTCTGGTAAAGATCATGTAAGCACTCCTTGGGTTTAGCTCTAAAGGAGTCGCTGTGAGAATGGCTTCGTAGCTTTGATACCGACTTCCGTTCGTTGCATCATCTTATACAGCTCGTCCACATTCCCTTAGCTGTTGTAATACTATCGATCTGTCGATAGATATCATTTGGGGTCCCTTTCATAAGAGTGTTTTTGGCTATCAGGTCAGCTTTAGCTCTCACTCTTTCCTCCGCAGTATATTCCCTAGGCTCTTTCAGTCGCCTAGAGGCAGGAATTTGAGGGTTACCAGTGTTGTCACCGGGTACATTTACCCAGAACTGGGTTGGACCATGCTCAAGTGATGAGAGAAGGTCTTCTGCTTGTTCTTTTAGCTCGATAAAAATTCAGAAATCGGCTTCTCCAAACTGTTATTCGCCTCTCTTGAGTATTGGGGGACGGTTGTAGTTTCCAGTTGAGTAGGCATCCATTTTATCTTCTAGAGTTGATGAAGGATCTTCGTTTGTTATTTTGATAATTTGGACTGATGTTACGTGCTTCACAAGTAGTAAATCAGTTAGTAGCGTTTGATATTAAAGCAGTCGAGAATTATTTTCGATTCAATCTTTAGAGTTTGATCGAGAATAATTGTGTCGAAGTAAAATGTATTGGTTACTGTTCTCGTGTGAGAAAGTCTTTGTCAGCGAAAAATTTTACGAGCGAGAGAACCGCTCGAAATCTTTTGGTCGAGAAAAAACTCTTAATCGTGAATTTATTTCGATCGCAAAGAAGCAATACGTTTAGTAAGTTTCTCGCTAAGTCAAGATAAATTCGTTGACTGGAAAAGTTTCTCGGACGCAAATGACTATCGTTTAGTCAAACTTCGAAAGTCTGACCGAAAAAGTTTTTCGACGGAAAGTTTTGCACGCGCAGTCTTCGTCGAAAAAGTTTTTCGCTTAGTAATGCTCGAGAATTTTTTCTACTAAAGTCACTTGATAAAGACGACCTTACGTCTGACTTTGTATTCTGATCGAGAAAAATTCTCACGCAGTTTTTTGATCGAGAAATTAACCTGATCGAAGAACCTTGCGAGAAAAATTAAAATGATCGTAAAAATCACAGAATACAATTAACACTGATTCAATCAAAGACGATGAATTCGACCGTGAAATTACAAGTATTTGCTCAAAATCAACTATTGACTACGCACGAACAAGCAATTAAACACGTCATGAAGCAAAATATATCGAATTTAAGCAAAACCCATACGTGTGCAAACTGTTCTTCGCGCGAACAGTTAACTTCTCAGATCAAATCAAATCTGCTAAATTGAAGTTCAAACCGCTACGAATCTAATTGCAATCAACTTATATCACTAAACGAGCACAGAAACATCAAATTCAAACCAATTAAGCACAGAATTGAGCTATTAGATCGAAATCGAAATTCGCGCCAAACTGTTCTTCGATAGAACAGTACTCGAACTCAAATTTCGATCCAATTCTAACAATTTTCGATTCAAAACAGAACGAATATGCTCGGATACCAATTGTTAGGTCCTAGTTAATCAACTCTATGATCCTAGACATGAATTCTAAGGTTATCGATTAGAATTAATGAGAAACGAAATTCGATCGAAAACCTACGTTGAGAGCTCGAAAGAGAATTTTGCTTAGAGTGAGAAGATTTCTTGTGTTTTTCTCCCTAGAAATTGAATTGCAAGCCTTTCGAATCAATTTCTAAAATCTTCTCATTAAGCACAATGTTTGTACATCTATTTATACCAAACATACTTGGTATAAATAACATACTAAGTCCAAACTAAGGACAAATACAGTAAAAACCCCAATCTACGAAGACAGCTAATAAATCAAAGCACAATTAGAAATGATATTCTACAGTAAAGAATCGTAGGGAGGCATAATCGGAAATAGAGATTGAGATTCAACAACCCCAGCTTTGCAACTAAGAATTGGAATCGTTTCTCATCCAATGCCTTTGTAAAGAAATCGGCTAGTTGAATTTCTGTATTGACAAAGTACATTTCTATTATGCCTCCTTCTACCTGGTCCCTGATGAAGTGATATCGTAGGTCTATGTGATTAGTGCACGAATGGTGAAGGATTGCACGTAATTGCTATGACACTTTTGGAATCACAATAAATAGGTATTCTATTGAATTCAAACCCGTAATCTCGTAGTTGGGTTCTTATCCACAAAATTTGTGAGCAGCAACTTGCAACAACTACATATTCTGCCTCTGCCGTAGAAGTTGACACACATTTTTGTTTCTTAGACGCCCAGCATACGAGTTTATCGCCAAGGAATTGGATGTTGTCTGAGGTGCTTTTCCTGTCCAATTGACAGCCTGCGAAATATGCATCAAAATACCCTATTAGTTTCATACCTGAGTTCTTAGGATACCAAAGTCCGAGGTCTAGTGTGCCTTTTAGATATTATAAAATTCTCTTGACAGCATGAAGATGCGACTCCTTGGGATTAGCTTGAAACCTTGCGCAAAGTGTAATACCCGTAAAATTAATATTATTTTTGTAATGTTCGAAACTAATGGAGTTAATTTTCGGACAAAACGGAGTTTCGGAATCGAGCCGAAAAATAATAATCTGGACAAGATAAATAAAATGGGCCGAAAAGAATAGACAGGTCAAGAAAGAATATAGGGTAAAAAATAATTAGGTAGGCCTAAAAAGAATATAGAGGCCAATTAAATACTAAGGCCCAATTTAATAGGTATTGCCCAAGTAAATTATTCCTTTAGCCTAAAACGTTTAGAGATAAGATGAGGATTTTACTTAGCCTCAAGTTAATTTACTTAGTGATCTTCTCGAGACTTGGGGCTGAAAATAATGATTACTAGCAATGAGTAAACGAGAAGTAAAAGAAAGAAAATAGGGAGAAAGAAGAAGGAATGTGACTGTTAGGTCCTATTTTATCAACTCTAAGATCATAGGCTTCAATCCTAAGGAAATCGATTCGAATTACTGAGAATTGAATTTCGATCGAAAACCTTCTTTGAAGAACGTCGAGAGAGAAACCTTGTAGTGAGATGATGTTTTCTTACTTTAGCTCTCTAGAAATTAGATTGGCAGCCCTTCAGATCAAATTTCTAAAATCTTCTATTTGAATCAATGTTTGTACAAGTATTTATACCAAACATACTTGGTATAAATAACAAGTAAAGTCCTAAACTAAGAACAAATACAATAAAAGCCCCAATCTACGAAGACAGCTAATAAATGAAAGCACAATTAGAAATGATATTCTACATTCTCCCCATTCGTGCTTGATTTCTCTTCCGCGCTGTCTATCCTCGTCGGGCATAGTATGACCTGCGCAAGCCCAGCGCATACTCGAAGTTCCTGAGCGTATTCCTCAGCTCCAGTCGCTCCTCGATGTCATCAAGTAGTTCCATCAGGAGGGGTTGCTCTCTCCCGAACTTGTGAATATGCAGCATCATGTCTTTGTTGATCTCTTCCAACCTCTTCTCTATATTCTGCCTGATGACCTTGAGCGTCCCGTCACAAAACTTATGAACTTCAGTCTTCAGCATCAACCTGGTCTTCTTAGCAATTGGATTCTGGTAGGTGATGCCTAAGGCTGAGCTGATGTGTACGTGATTGTTGGGAAGCCCTTCGATCTCAAGTCCTTTGTTGATCGGAGTAGTCATGTTAACCTTCTTCATGTTGCTCTCTAGAGCCATCTGAAGGTCGTGTGCGGCAAAGTACTTGACTTGGCGCACCATGAACCGGTAGAGTCCCTCGAGTCCTTCTTTCTTGATGAAGCCTTAAGGACCATTGGTAGAGATGGTACACCTCCTCTGCAGGGAGGTACGGTAGGTCGCTCTCGTTTAGTTCTTCTCGAGTTCGGTCTACTCGCTCGATGATGTAGTAAGGTGTTGGAAGTCCTCCTTTAGCATAGAAGACACTCAGAAGCTGGCATATCGGAGATAGACTTTTATAGTGACTCTTTGTTTGTCCTTTGGTCATCCCCAGCCTCACATCTGGTCCAAGGTGGGTCAGCATCCAGAGGTAAGTCATTCTCTTTTGCTGATCCCAGTGAGAAATCCCTCTGAGCTTGAACTCGTTCGACTTTCCGACTTTGTCTACTGACCTCCAAATGTGTTCTCGAACTTCTTCAAGGAAGGGAATTTCGATTCTAATATTCTCCCATGGCAGGTCGATTTGAACGGTCTCTGGCATTTGTCTTGTGGGGGAACCGCTCGTTGCGCAATCAAATCTGGAAGCCTTGGGGGATCTTGTTCATGATCTTCACCTTCCTGAAGTTCTTCGTCTTCTATCAGCACGAGGTCCATCAAGCTTGCTGCAAGAAGTGTTGAACGTCTTTGAGCCGTTGTCTCTGATGCTCGTCAGGCATGGAATGAGTCATCCACTGTCTTTCGAAGATGTATTTGTCGAGGAACTCGTGTGGGTTGACACCATGTCCTGACGGTCCCGATTGGTCTGGAGCGGAGGCGTCCTTAGAGTAAAGGATGATGGGTCGATTTGGGTTAGAGTGGTGGTGTGGTGCGTGGTGTGGGTTGTTTGGGTGGTGATTTGGGTTTCACCTGCTCCAGCGCCTGTCTGTGTTGCGCCTGAGCCTTGTTTTTGACCTTCACCTTGGCCACTCGATTATGTCCTAGGCCTTTTCTCCCCCTCATGATGGTCCTGATCGTCTGGATCGTAATGTCAACATCATGTACGGGAGCTTTGGCCTCGGCAGGATTGAGTAGGCAGCTCAGGGTAATCCACAAGACGTCTGTAGAGTGACTCTTCCTGAGTATGGTGTATGGTGTATGGGTTGATTAGGATGGAGGAGTCTGTGAGTTGGTCGGTGGGAGAGGATTGTGGGGTTGGGAGGTTTACTTGTGGTGAAGTGCCCTCAGAGACGGGTGCTTTCCCAATCTCGCGTCGGGACGTCTCGATGGCTGCCAGTGCTCTCTCCATCATTTTGTCTTCTAATGATTTGATGGCCGCAGAGAGAGCTGTCTGGAATTGTGCTTCAATCACAAACTGGACGGACGCCTCTGTCGTGGAAGGACCAGGTCGACAGATGTCGCCTGTTGACAAACCTTGAGCAGTAACCGGTTCCTTAGGCTGGCTCGTAGTCACTTGAGGTTGTGACTGTCTGAGACTTCCATCCAATCTTCGATTCCAATCTTGAAGATTCTCATCTATGGATGTTGTGGCAGGCTCTGATTGAACCTGCGAATCAGACATGGGAAGGTTGTGATGCGGCTCAAGATTGAGCGATGAAGGGTCCTCAGCACTTGGAGGGTTGAGCAGCACATTGCCTGATGTGGTGGTGACAGGTGTGAAGAGGGACTCAATTTGAATACTTAATCGCCTTGGAGTCCGTCTTATTAGTCGTATCTCCTCATCTGACTCGGTGTCTGATGGGGTAGCCGTGTGAGGGGAAAGTTCACGTGCAACATCCTCACGGGCTTGTTCTGTCACCAGAGGCTCGTTGGGCTGAATCGTGGAGATCAAAGCCTCGATTTCTGGCATTGTGGCCAGTGGAGGTGAGTTGTGCCCCGTTTCTGCTCAGGTTGTACTTTCTGTTGTAGGATCTCCTCAACAGATCTTTGGAACACGCCAACATTAATAGGCACTTCAGCACCTAGAGGTTGTTGTGGAGCCTCTAGTTCCAACTCTTGCGCCACAGCATCAATCAACGTAGCATCTTCGTCACGCAGTTGCGTTTTCTGAGTTAGAGGCTCATGTTCTAGTTCCTGGGCCACCTGGTCTATCAACTCGGCCTCAGGGCTAGGTGGGTGCTATTGTTGGGGAGGGCTCACATGGAAATCTGTCTGGGGCCCACGATTCATCTGTTCTCTGAAATGATGTTCCCGACAGTATCGTTGATATTCTGTAGAATATCAATTTTAATTGTGCTTTGATTCATTAGTTGTCTTCGTTGATAAGGGCTTTATTTGTATTAGTCCTTAGATTAGGACTAGTTTGATACTTATACCAAGTCTGTTTGGTATAAATAGTTGTACAAACATTGAGCTTAATACAGAAAAAATTAGAGAATCAATCCGAAAGGCTGTCGAATTCAATTCTAGAGAGAGAAACTCAGAAACATCCTCTCACTAAAGAAATTCTCTCTCGTGTTCTTCATTGAAGGTTTTCGATCGAATTTCAATGTTAAATAATTCTAATCGATTTCCTTATAATTCATGCCTAGGATTGATTTTGTTGACAAACGGGGACCTAACAATTGCTATCAGAGCAGATTCGTTCTGTTTTGAATCGAAATTGTTAGAATTTGGATCGAATTTTTACATTCTGGAACTGTTCACGCGAAGAACAGTTTTGGCGCGAAATAATTTTTAAATCTGAATTGCCTACTGTGCGTATCTGATTTGATTTTGATGTTTCTGTGCTTTTTCTAGCAATAAAAATCGATGGCGATTAGATTCGTAGCAGTTTGAATATCAATTTAGCAGAATAGCTCAGATTTGAATCGTTACTGTTCGCGCGAAGAACAAGCTTGAACACAGTTTGATTTTGATTAAAATTGACATATTTTGCTTCATGATGTGTTTAATTGCCTGTTCGTGCGAATCAAACATCTGATTACGAGCAGAAATCTGCGATTTCATAGTCTAATTCTTCGTTTTTGGATGAATCAGGGTTAATTAGGGTTCTGATTTTATTCGCGGGATTTCATTTCTTCTAGCTAAAGTTTTCGATCGCAAAACTCTGCGCAAGAATTTTTATCGATCAGAGCACTAAGTCAACGCTAAAACCGTCCTTACTAAGAACGATTTTAGTAGAAATTTTTTCGAGCGTTACTTAACGAAAAACGTTTTCGACGAAGACCTATTTTGACCTTTGCGCTCGCAAAACTACCGTCAAAATTTCTTTTCGGTCAAAACTAATACAGTTTGACCAAGCGAAAATTACTTACGATCGAAAAACTTTGCAGTCAGCGAATTTATTCTGACTAAGCAAGAAACCTACTTCTTGCGATCGAAATAAATTCACGATTGAAAGATTTTTATCGATCGCAAGTTTTTGAACAAATTTTCTCGCTCGTAAATTTTCTCGCTGACGCACTTTCTCGCACGAGAATAGTAACATACCTTTTAATCTCGACTGAATTATTTTCGATCGAGAATCTAAATATAGAATCGAAAATAATTCTCGACCTACTTGTGAAGCACACAACATCATTCAAATCCATCAAAACAACAAGCGAAGATCCTTTGTCAAAAAAAAGAAAGGGAAAAAAGAGATGGATGCATACTCGCTAGGAAACGACAATCGTCCGCCGATCTTGCAACGCGGTGAATATACGGTCTGGAGAAGCCGCTTCCTAAACTTCATAGCTCTGAAAGATCAAGACGAAAATTTATTGCAGTCACTTGAAGAGGGACATGCACAGTTCTGGGTCAACGTAGCCGGTGATGACACCGTTACTCCTCAAATTCCCGCTACTAGGCGACTAAAGGAACCTAGGGAATACACCATCGAGGAAAGGGCCCGTGCTAAGGCTGATCTGATAGCCATTAAAACACTCATGCAAGGCATCCCCAATGACATCTATAGACAGATAGACAGCCTCCCAAGGCTAAGGAATGTGGGATGAGTTGCATAGGATTATGCAAAGGACGGAGTAGGCATCAAGGCCAAAAAAGCGAATATTCTCACTACTTATGACTCCTTCAAAGCTAAGCCGGAAGAGAGCCTCTATGATGCATACCAAAGATACTTCACTCTTCTCAACGAGATTAGGAAGATATAAATCTCGAAAACAAACATGGAAACAAATATCAGATTTCCTATCCTCTCTGCCCTCGGACTGGAAAAAGATATCCACACAACTTAAACAAAACAAAGATCTGGAGGAGTTGGATATCCATGCAGTCTTTGACAATCTCGCCCAACACGAGGAAGATGTTTGCGAGACTCAGTGAGAGCAGAAGAGCAAGCAGGTTGACAACACCATTGCTCTAGTCTCAGTGAAGCGTGGAACAAAGCCTCGCAAAGAGAAGATCGTTAGGCCTCCCTCATCATCCGAGTCAGAAGAAGATTCAGAATCAGACGCCGAGCCAAGCATGAAAGCACTGGGGAAGCAGTTGGCTTTAATCGGAAAAATGATGAGCAAGAAATACTTCAAAAAGAAGTCCTCATCCTCGGCCAACAGACTTCGGACATCAAGCTCCAAGAACAAGGAACAAGCACCAGAGAGCTCCGAAGTCAAGAACACTAAAGAGCCCAACAAGTGCTTCAACTGTGGAAAGCATGGTCATTTCGTCAGAGAATGCACTCTTCCCAAGAAAAGAGATGCTAATTACTACTCCAAGAAGCTTCAACTCACGAAGCAGAAGGAAGCAGGTGTAGTCCTCATGGCAGAGCAGGACCACTGGCTTGAAGACACGTCTAGTTCTGGAGACGAGAATCTTGCGCTCATGGCACGATTTGATAACGACAGTGACGCCGAAACATCCAATCAGATGGACGAAGATGGCGCATCCAATCACAAGAGGTAGACTCTTCATCCACATTATTGACCATGTTAGAATCATATCAAAAACAATATGCTAACATGAAACGCGAGCAGAAAAGTATTAAGGAAGTAGAGGATAAACTTTCTAGGTCTCAGGAAAAGATAAATAGTCTCAAGTCAGAACTTAGAAGCTCTAGTGCTAAAATAGAACTTACTAAGAGCCTACATTCTAGAGAGACTCGTCAACCTCAAATAGGACAGCATAGCGAAAAGATTAAGGAGCTAGAAGATAGGCTAGCAAATAACTACAATTGCTTGGTCAGGAATCTCAATGAGAAAGCCACCCTAAATTGTAGGATAACCGAAGCTACCACTAAGATCACCAACTTAGAAGCTCAATTAGAAATGTCTAACACTAAGGTTAGTGAGCTTAGTAAAGATCTAGATGCCTGTCACGCCGCTAAACTGACGGTAGAAAATAATTATGCTCTCCTAGGCGAGGAACGTAAGAAGTTATATGCGAAAATTAATAAATTAGATGATCTTCTTACGCGTAGGGGACAATCTGAACAAACGATATTTCTAAACAAGCCCAATGATATAGAGTTCTAAGAAGGCATAGGTTTCACTAACACACATGTTCTACGGAAAAAGGAAATATATGATATTAAGAACATGTGTTTAGGAGTAACCTCTCTTAGAGATTTTACTGAAGCGACAAAACAAAGTACTTTAGATTCATCCAAGAGAAGAGCCTCACATGGGCCTGAAATCCCTTTTGACTACACAGAACTAAATGAAAGAGACAGAAATATGAAACCATCTTTAACACCTGTCTGTGATTTAGTTCAAGTTCTACCTCCTGAATCTCAAACACACTACGAGGAAGTCAAAGACGTTCATTATAAAAATTCTCTCTATAAACCTCCTATAATAAACAGATAGAGGAATTTCGAAGCTGGAAAGAAGAAGTTCTTAAAAGAGATGGAAAATCTCAAAGCTTCCTCATCCTCCCAACCTACCTCTTATGCTATTCTGCAAAGCGTGAAAATCGAAAAATCACCTTCGAAAGATCAAGAGTGCATTGATAATTCTGTTAAGAGTGCTAAGACTAAATCTAGTTTACCTCCGTCTACAGAGAGCGTAGAGCAAGCACTAGAACCGAAGGCGAGAGTGTCTAGTATTAAAAAGGAGCTAGTAGCCTTGAGTATGACTAAAAATGTTACTCCTTCTACATGTACTCTTCAGCCCATCACCTTTAGAAGCAACAACTACGAAATAGGCTCTACCTCACAAATTAAAATTAATCATTCTGAAACAAATGCCACTACGAAGGCCCGTAGGAAACAAGATCCAGCCATAAAGAAATCTTATGGCGATGTACATGCATGTGCTCACCTAAGGTATCCCGTAAAGATTGAGTCCTCCAAGCACCTTAGGAGATTATCAAAAGAAAAGATCTTTTACTCAGTCAAGCCTACCAAAGCATTTGTACATGCTGAAATTAACCTTCCCTGCAAGGTTCAACCCAAATGGGTTCCTAAATCTCCGCCTAGGACGACAAAAGCCGAAAAGGCCAAGTCACCTAAAGAGGCAACACGCAAACCCACTTCTCCGAAAGTGATATGGGTTATTTAAACTCCATCAAGTAATAATTTAGGAATCATATCTGAACCTAAAACTAAATCTGCTAATCCGAGAGGACCCATGCTTAAGTGGGTACCTAAAGCTCTCTAATTTGTTTTTGCAGATCCATCATGTGTGGTACCTCGACTCTGGTTGCTCCACGCACTGGAAAACATGAGGTGCTGAGCAACTACAAAGACCGACCAAACGGCAAAGTTAGATTCGGAAACGATGACTCAGCTCCCATTCTTGGATGTGGGGACATTATTTTGGACAATCTGACAATAAAAGATTTCTCTTCTGTTGAAGGCCTCCGCCATAACTTGTTCAGCATAGGCCAATTCTGTGATAAAGGATTTCAAGTGGTCTTTCACGCTGACTGGTACAGAATTTTGGACAGTCAGGTCACAGAACTCCTTTACGGACTTCGGAAATCCAATCTTTACACGATCAACCTGAGGCCCGTACGGCCCTCAACAGCTGTATGCCTCATCTCTCAGACTGTGATTCAGAGGAACAACTTATGGCATCAACAAATGTCTCATCTGAATATGAAAGCTCTCCAACGCCTCTCTACGAAAAAGTTGGTTCACAGCCTTCCAACTATACTACTACAAAAGGAGCATCTATGTTCGGCATGTCAATTAGGAAAAATGAAGCGAGCGTCTCATCTTGTCAAGCAAATAGCGTCTATCTCTTGTTCATTGGAACTAATCCACATGGACCTCTGTGGGCCGATGCAGACTCAGAGTATCAATGGACGCAAGTACGTGCTAGTGATCGTCGATGACTTCTCTCACTACACCTGGACAAAGTTCCTCCGAACCAAAGATGAGACAGGGGACTTGATTATCAACTTTGTGAACACAACTCAGAATCTGCTGCAACAGACTATTCAATTTATTCGAACAAACAACGATACTGAGTTCAAGAATAAATATCACAGTGAGCTTTATCAAAAACTTGGAATAAGTCAACAATTCTCAGCCGCAAAAACACCTCAACAAAATGGGATCGTTGAAAGGAAAAACAGAACCCTAGTGGAAGCTGGTCGTACAATGCTGATCCATTCCGACCTTCCACACTTTCTTTGGGCTGAAGCAGTAAATATCGCCAGTTTTACCCAAAACAGGACGGTGGTTCACAAACGGTTCAACAAGACTCCGTACGAGATTGTAGAAAGAGAGTACCCAACATCTCATTCTTTAAGTCTTCGAGTGCAAGTGCTTTCTGGCGAACGACAGAGAGCAACATGCAAAATTCGACCCTAAAGCATTCGAAGCAACTTTCGTCGGGTATTCTTCAACATCAAAAGCATACCGAGTACACATCAAGTTCAACAACACGATTAAGGAAAGCTAAAACGTCACTTTTCACGAAGTGAACGAGATGGCTTCTGAACAAAACAGTTCAGGACCCGTGCTCAACCCGTTGGCTTCTGAAGACAACATCTCAGAACCCGTATTCACTGGTGTGTTGGCACAAAACCAACAGGAGATGGCAACAACTCAGCAATCACCGCCAGACGAAGCTATAAGACTTGTGTTAAAAGACTTGGATTCCCTCTTTGAGCCTTTACATCCGCCAGTCACCGTCAATCCTACACCCGACGTGGCTGATGTACCAAGTTCTTCCACAGTCCCTAACTCACCCGATTCAGATTTGCCCCAGAACAATGAAGAACCTACCGTGGGTGTTGAGGAAGAATCATCAGGGTCGCTCCCACCCAGTACAGATTTGGAACTTCCTCACACGAATGAACAATCAGAAATCATTGGAAATCTAGACCCACAAATGGCTGATGCATCACCTTCAGCTTTGCCGCATGAGCGCCGGTGGACTAGAGCTCATCCGGTTGATCAGATAGTTGGCGATCCTTCGAGCGGAGTAAGGACACGACATCAACACAGTCTTTTTAGCTGCTTCTTAAGCCAAAACGAGCCTACTAGTAGCAGACGCACTACAAGATCCGGATTGGATAATTGCAATGCAAGAGTAAATCAACCAATTCGAACGACTTCAAGTGTGGAAATTAGTACCCCGTCCGCATGGGAAAACTATCATCGGGACAAAATGGGTATAAGAGCTGTTAGGTCCTACGATTAACAACTCTAAGATCCTAGGCAAGAATTCAAATTCGATGATAATGATAATCAATAAGATCGATCGAAAAACTCATTTGAAGAACGAGAGAGAGAATTCGATTAGAGTGAGAAAGTTACTGTTGTTTCTCTCTCTAAAAATTGAATTGCAAGCCTTTTGGATCAATCTTCAAAACTTTCTCTATTCGGCTCAATTGATTTACATGTATTTCTACCAAACAAACTTGGTATAAATATCAAACTAGTCCTAATCTAAGGACTAATATACAAAACGCCCCTAATTACAAGGACAACTAATAATATCAAGCACAATTAAATGTATACTCTACAATCTCCCCCTTTGTGCTTGATTGCGTTTCCGCGTCGTTTGTCCTCGTCGCGCATAATACGATCTGCGCAAGCCCAGCTCGTAGTTCCTCAGCGTGATCCTCAGCTCCAGTCGCTCCTCGATATCTTCAAGAGATTCCATTAGGAGCGGCTGTTCTCTCACGAACCAGTGGATCCGCAGCATAGTGTCTCTATTGATTTCTTCCAACCTCTGCTCGATATTCCTCCTGATGACCTTGAGCGTCCCATCACAAAACTTGTTGATTTCAGTCTTCAGCATCAACCTGTTCTTCTTTGCTATTGGATTGTGGTAGGTGATGCCTAGGACTGCGCTGATGTGCACGTGATTGTTGGGAAGCCCTTCGATCTCAGGCCCTTTGTTGAGCGGAGCGGTCATGTTGACCTTCTTCATATTGCTCTCCAGAGCCATCTGAAGGTCGTGTGCGGCATAGTACTTGAATTGGCGTATCATGAACCGGTAGAGACCCTCGAGTCCTTCTTTCTTGATGAAGCCTTGAGGACCTTTGTACTTTTCCACATATAGCTGATATAAGTTGTAAACTTCTTCAGCAGGGATGTACGGTAGGTCGCTCTCGCTTAGATCCTCTCGAGTTCTGTCTACGCGCTCAATGGTGTAATGAGGTGTTGGAAGTCCTCCTTTGTCACAGTAGACGCTGAGTAGTTGGCTTATTGGAGAAAGACTCTTATAATGGCTCTTGGCTTGTGCCTTAGTCATCCCCAGCCTTATATCAGGTCCTAGTTTGGTCAGCATCCAGAGGTAGGTCATCCTCTTCTACTGATCCCAATGAGAGATCCCTCTAAGCTCGAACTCGTTCGGCTTCTTCACTCTGTCCGAAGACCTCCAAATGTTCTCACGAACTTCTTCTAGGAAGGGGATTTCTATTCGGATGTTCTCCCATGGCGTGTCGATCCGAACGGTCCCTGGCGTTAGCCTTGTAGAGGGAACCGCCCGTTGAGCGATTAACTCTGGTAGCCTTTGGATATCTTGCTCGTAGTCTTCACCTTCCTGAAGCTCGTCGTCTTCTATGATTACGAGGTCTATAGATGCTTGTTGTAGAAAGCGCCGAACATCGTGAAGTCGTCGTGTTTGATGCTCCTTGGGCATGGGTCATCCACTGTCCTTCGAAGATATACTTGTCTAGGACCTCGTGTGGATTGACGCCATGTCCAGAGGGTCACGGTTGGTCTGGAGCGACTGAGGGAGTGGCTTGGGTAGCTGCTAGAGCTACAAGCATTGAGGCACTTGCTTCTTCTTCCGGAAGCAAGGGGCTTGAGTAGATCGGCGGTGTGGGCGGAGGCGTCCTAAGGTGAAAGGTTGGTGGGTCGATGTGGGCGGTGCGGTGTGTGGTGTGGGTAGTTTGGGTTTGGTGAGTAGTATGGGTTTGGTGGGTAGTATGGGTTTCGCCAGCTCCAGCGCTTGTCTGCGTAGCGCCCGAGCCTTGTCCTTGGCCACTTGTTGATGTACTTGGCCTCTTCTCCCCCTCATGATGGTCCTGATCGTCAGGATCGTCATGTCTGCGCCGGGAGTGGGAGCTTTGGCCTCGACATGATTGGGTAGGTGGCTCATGATGGTCTACCAGTCGCCTATAGAGGGAATCTTCCTGAGGCGACCGTATGGTAAGACCGATGAGGCGGGCCAGAAGGATGTCATAGAGCTCGGTGATTGGGATAGTGTATGGGTTGATTAGGATGGAAGAGTGTTGTAGAGGGTCGGTGGATGTGGGTTGTGGAGGTGTGAGGTTGGATTGTGACGAGGTGCCTTCAGAGACAGGTGCTTTCCCGGTATCTCTTCGGGATGTCTCGATTGCTTGGAGTACTCTCTTCGTGATTTTGTCTTCCATAGACTGTACAGCGGCAGAGAGAGCGGCCTGGAACTGCTCGTTCGTCGTCACAAAGGGTGCGGACGCCTCCTGAGATGGACCAGGACGACTGATGTCGCCTGTTATCAACCCTTGAGTAGACACCGAGTCTTCAGGTTGGCTCACAGTCACTTGAGGTTGTGACTGTATGAGACTTCCACCCATCCTTGAGTCGAATCTTGAAGATTCGGCTCTATGGGCGTTGTGGCAGGCTCGGGTTGCGCCTGCGATCCAGACACGACAAGAGTAGGTTGCGGCTCAAGATTGAGCGAAGAAGTGCCAGCAACACTTGTAGATGTGGTCAGCGTAGTATCTGGTGCGTTGGTGACGGCTGGGAAGAGGGACTCCAGTTGAATGCTAAGTCTCTTGGGAGTCCTCCTTATGAGGCTTATTTCCTCGTCCGATTCCGTGTCAGACGGGGTGGCCGTGTGAGGAGTGAGGTCACGATGGACGTCCTCCAGTGCCTGATCTGTCACCTGTGGAAGAGAGCTTTGCCCCATTTCTACTTCGGCCTGTGCTACTGATGGAAGAACCTCCTCAAAGGTTTCTTCGAGCACGCCAACATTAACGGGCACTTCCACTTGATATTCATGTGTAGGAGCCTCGAGCGCCATCTCAGTAGCCACGACGTCTATCAATGTATCATCTACGTCGGGCATTGACACTTCGACCAATGGAGACTCCTGTTGAAGCTCTTGAGCGACAACATCTATCATCGCATCGTCAGGGCTTTGGTGATGTTGCAGTTGGGGAGGGCTCATGTACATCTGCCGGGGGCCCTCTAATCATTTCCTCGGTTAGATTGTGTTCCCGACAGAATCTCTGATACTCAGCTCCCGCGGGGTCTGCGAGCCTAAGTAGGTGGAGCGGAATCGGCATCGACGGTTGGTCCAAGTCCGTCAGTCGTGGATTATGAAAGAATTCTAGCCTTGGCGACTGGTAGTTTCCTCCGGGAGGCAATTGAGGAATATTCTCCGCGTGTAACTCCATGAACTCCTGATGATCACGTTGAACCATCGAGCACAGGGCACATTCTTCGATCTTCGATTCTCCTTCAGCCGAATCTGTTCAGCCAGATCATTCCAGATTAGCTGCACGAAATCGTAATTTCTGGAGAAAGCGAGTCCGTGAAAAATCCTCAGTATATTGCCGTTGCCCTTATCGAAGCCAGCATGCTTGGGTGATAGACACTTGTTCACGATCCTGAACAGTGTCTTCCAGGGATGAGGGATACCGCTGCTCTGGACCTGAGCTAATTTGGTGAGCTGCGGTTGATATCCCATTTGCATGAAGTCGTGGACCATTCCTGTGTCCGACGAGAGCGGGTCGTAGTTGTCGCTGTGTGGCAAGTCCAGTATCATCCCGAACTGGCTCTTGCTCATATGAATATGCCGCGTCCCGATTCTTATTGTGAAGGAGAATGCCCCATTTGCTACAGCTCCTTGTATACATCCCAAGAATTGCTAGAGATACACCATTGGCACTGAGGCGGTGACCATCATGCGTGCCAGATGGGGTGGCCTCGCAGGACAGATACGATGATCTCGTCCGGGCACCGAAATGTGCTTAGATCGAGCTGGAAGTTCGTATCTTGGACCTTCAAATATAGATTGTGATCGTATATGTGATTGTATCGAGGGTAGCGATCCATCTGAAAGGAAATAAAGAGATATAAAAGTTCGTTAATTCATAATTTTTTATCATAGTCGAAAATGAATTTAATTTCATCAAACTATAATATTGTATCAAGTCATGACATGTTTGATGAATTTTGAATTGAAATCATAGATATGCATATAGAAATTTTGATTTTGAAAAAAATGTAATGGCATGATGGTAATTTTGAGTTAAACACCCAACGCGTGAAACATAGTGTGAAAATATTCTAAGTGTTTAATCGCGAGTAATGGCACTGTTCATGCCGAGAAATTTTTCGCTCGATAAAATTGATTTTCGAATTGATTTCTATGCATGATTTCAATTGTAATGACTCAATTTAATTTTTCAATCGAGAAAAGTTTATTCACTAATGTTCGCTACAGAGTAAAAGACTTAGAAAAATTTTCTAAGTGTTGAAGTTGAAATCGAGACTGTAGTCGATCAATTTTACGATCGAGAAAAATTCCGTGTAAATTTACGATCGAGAAATTATTCCTCAGGTAAATTTACTATCGAGAAATTTTCCTCGATTGAATAAAATTTTTGATTTTGAAATTTGTCGAGCGGTATGTGATTTTCGATTGTAAATAACATTTTTTTCGCTGCGATATATTTCTATCGAGAAATTAGTCAACGAAAGACTAAGTCAACCGTAGAGAAATTTTTCGATCAATTAAGTCCTAAGCGGAGAAATTTTACGATCGAAAAATTAAGCGTTGAGAAATTAATTTTTCGCTGCTAAATTTTTGCGACCAAATTGAAATTAAATCGAAAATTCTATTTTGCGATAGTAAGTTTTACGCTCGATAAAATTTGCATCTAAATTGTCTATTCAGTGCTTAAGTTTTTCGCTTACAAAAATCCTAATTAGATTTCTCGATGGTAAATAATTTTTGGGTCAAAATCTTCTTATCTTAGCGACTAAATCAGAATTTTATCGATCGAAAAACTAATTCGATACAAACAGTGTCTCAATTAAATCGGAATTCAATTAAGACTGTTTGCGATCGACAAAGTTCTTCGATGGCTTCAAACATTCAAAAGGCCAATTTCATCCAGACTTAAATTTCATTTGAAGATTCAGATTTTCCGATGATTCATTCTACCAGATTCATAGAGAATATCGAAACTATCTTAAGTGCAGGCATTAAACTCAGATAAAGCTCAAAATCAAGCCTCAAACACTATAAAATAGTTACGATTTTTCTCAGTTTTGAAGAACAGTCGAAAATCTAAGTCTAAACATGCGAAAAACTTCAAAATGCAGATGCTAATGAAGGTAAATCACACGCAAATGTTAGAAGAATCTCATTTCTACCTTAAACAGACAGTTTGGTGTTGAAAATCGAAAGATTTTTGAGAAATTTAAGCTGTCTGTGAAAGTTTTCGCGAGAGAGATTTTTTGCGATTAGGGTTGCGTGAGAAAAAGTTTTTCGACTGACAAGAAAGTGAACTTTTATTACTTCGTTGCAGATCAATGTTGGGTTTTTGCGATTTGACGTTTTGCGATTAAATGGATCAGGCCCATTACTTTTTGCGCTCGAGAAATTTTTGATTCGAAAATTGCTTCTCAATTCAAATTTTTCGATTGCAAATTATCGCGGTTAATCAACAATTGTTCTCAACGCTGTCTTACGATCGAGAAACTTAAGATAGCGAATTAATTCTTATATCCAATTTCTCGATTGTAAATGCTTCTAAAAATTTTCAGATTGATCCCTATTTCAAATAAAATCACATTATAAAGCTCCCCCTGAGAATTTAAAATAAATGCAATTAACTCCCTGTATTTTTGTGTAGTAACGTCTAGCTTCCCTGGCAGTGATTAAAACACCTGTACCACTTAGAAAGAAAAAAACGTTAGAAATAATGGAGTTAATTTGGTCTGTGACTAGCTCCTTTCCTTATAGTGTCGACGTCTCACTCCATAATTTTGTCTGAAGGAATCTGAAAATCTTAGAGAAAAACGTCAAGAATATTTGGAGCTAATGCACTATTTTTATATTTGCTCCCCCCTCAAATAATGCGCAAAAATTGACTAAATACGCAAGCAAATGAAATCACTTCAATTCACGAGCATATAATACACAATTTTGCCTAGTAAGCACATATACATCGTCCCCGAAAACATGTACTAGAGGTATTGTGGAGGGTAAGAGCAATAAAACAAATTTATCGCATTTAAACAATTCAGTACCAATGCAATTGAAAATTACATTTAGAATGTGCGAGAATAAAATAAATTCGCATTTAGTCAATTCAACGCATATGAAATACAATATTTCATGTCAAAATGTGCGAGATTTTTCCTTTCACGATTTGTTTTCATACATATTACTATTATTATTATTAGTATGGGGTCAGATTATTTTGCTTCGATCAATCGTCACACCTAAACTTTTACGAGACATTTGAAAGAAGAAAATGCCGTCAAGTCATGTCGTCAAACTAAAGTCCTAAGTTCATAAACTGGTCCATTTCGACAACTCTCACTAGGTTCGCTCTAGCACTCAATTATTTTTAACTTGGGATTTTTATATTTATATCACTCAAGTCAACACAAGCAATTTTAGGTTAATTTACCTGTGATCGATGCATTTTTAATCATTTCACCTAAGCGAGAGACCGTCGATTGGAATCAAAGGGTTGTAAGGATTATAGTTTGGCTAGAGCTTAGAAGGGAAGGAATTTAGAGGAAAGTGAGCTTATCTCTTCGTCATCTTCCATTTCTACGTCCGTCTCCTTTTGTTTTTCATCTTCTCTCCCTCTTTTTCTTTTAAGAACTATCCCTTTTTATGCTATGCTCAAGCTGAAGCCCCGCTTCTCCACGAGGCTATAGGAGATTATCGTAGGCGAAGTTCTTCTTGTTGGTTCTCGGGGCCGTGCTCCTCTTCTCTTTATCCCTAGAGAGGTTTCAGAGATTATCTTTTTGGAAAAGTTCACGGTTATGGAATTCGTACCCAAGGCTGCGCTCCTCTTCTCGTTTCTCGATATAAGACCGGATTATCGTTCGAGAAGTTCACTTCGTGGTGCTCCTCTTTCCAGCCGTTCTGACGAGCGTACGAGATTATCGCTGGAGAAGTTCACAGCAGGATCCATGCCACCTTCTAAGAGATAGTCGGAAGGCAGGTTGCTTTGGTCTGATTTTTGTGCGTTGAGCAATGCCTTCTTTTGTTATCATCCTCCTTATTTTCTCACCCTCCTTTTTTCGTTTGAATAACCATCCGAAGAGTATAGAATACGGTTGAAGGCTGGGAACGGGATTCAAAGGAAGAAAAGGACGTCGGAGAAGGCTCAAATTGGATGACTAAGGTCTAATGAGTAAGAGGGAAACAAAAATTTATAAGGGCGATTGAGGAATAACCTAAGCGCCCTTATCATTTTCCTAACGATCTGAGGCAAGGTGAGTATGAAGCCAAGTATCACTAGTTAAGACAAGCAATTGATGTGTGACTCACTCGAGAAATAGATCCAAGGAAAGAAATGAACAAGGCTTGAGACCTCTCGTATGTATAGTGGCTTTGTGTCTAGTGGAGCAACCTAGTGACCTTTAGACACAAGAATGCGACTTAGACTGACAAAATTAAGCAATTAAATCGATCGCATGTCGGGGTTAAATTCGAAGTGACTTTAGATCAAAGCATCCTAAAGAATTTCTTCATCCCCCTATATTATAGGTATATGTATAGTATTTTTATATGTATTAAAATTTTTATTTATTTATTTATTAAATTCACGCAAGATAAGGCATATAAGCAAAGAAAACACATAGCATAGAACATTTTGTAGCACAGAAGATCAGGTAAAGCACGTATTACGGAAGATTCAACATGCCTAATTTTCTGACAAGGAATTGAAATCGTTTTTCATCCAATGCCTTGGTGAAAATGTCAGCTAGTTGGAACTCCGTGTTCACGAAATACATATCTATGGTGCCTTTTCTACATGATCTTTGATAAAGTGATATCTAATGTCTATGTGTTTTGTGCGCGAGTGACGAACAGGATTGCAAGTAATAGCGATGGCACTTTGACTATCACTATATATGGGTATGTTATTTAAATTGTACCCATAGTCACAAAGCTGAGTCCGCATCCACAGCATCTGGGAGCAACAACTGGCGGCTGCCACGTATTCCGCTTCGGCCGTCGAAGTTCACACAGTTCTGCTTTTTGGATGACCAGCAGACCAGCTTTTCGCCTAGAAATTGAGCACCACCGGACGTGCTTTTCCTTTCCATTCGGCAACCTGCATAATCAGCGTCAGTATAGCCGATAAGATTGAAGTTCGTACCCTTTGGATACCATAGTCCGAGGGTAGAAGTGCCCTTAAGGTAACGCAGAATCCTTTTGACCGCGAGCATATGGGATTCTTTGGGATCGGCTTGAAAACGGGTACATAAGCAAGTGGAAAACATGATGTCTGGCCGACTCAAAGTGAGGTAGAGAAGAGATCCAATGATACTGCGATACAGTGTGACGTCGACCGGCTTTCCAGCGGGATCGGCATCCAACTTGCAGCTTGGTGACATAGGAGTGCTAAGAGGCTTGCTCTGATCTTGATGGAATTTCTTCAGAATATCCTTGATGTATTTTGTCTGACTGATGAAAATCCCATCTTCGAGTTGCCTGACTTGTAGTCCTAAGAAGAACTGCATCTCTCCCGTGTGACTCATCTCGAACTTATTTTTCATATGATCTCCAAACCTCGTGCAAAGCCGCGGATTTATTGATCCGAAGATGATATCGTCGACGTATACTTGAACGACCATCAGATCTTTGTCTTGCCATTTGATGAAGAGGGTTTGTGTCTATCGTTCCTCGTACGAATCCAGACTTCACGAGACATCGTACCCAGCACATGGGGCTTGTTTTAGTCCATAGAGAGCTTTGTCCAATCGATAGACGTGATCGGGATTTTCTTGATTAACGAAGCCTTCCGGCTGAGCGACGTAGACTTCTTCTTTTAACACGCCATTGAGAAAGGCGGTCTTAACATCCATCTGATAGACTTTGAAGTCTTTGTGAGCCGCATAAGCCAGGAGAAGGCGGATAGCTTCGATTCGGGCAACAGGAGCATATGTCTCGTCGTAGTCGATGCCTTCCTGTTGATTGTAGCCCTTCGCAACTAGCCTTGCTTTGTTCCGGATCACTTCACCGTCTTCATTCTTCTTATTCTTGAATACCCATTTGGTTCCGATTATTGTTTTCCCATGTGGACGGGGTACTAAGGTCCACACTTGAAGACGTTCGAATTGATGAATTTCTTCTTGCATCGCAATTATCCAATCCGGGTCTCGTAGTGCGTCTGCTACTTTAGTAGGCTCATTTTGGCTTAAGAAGCAGCTGAAAAGATTGAGCTAACGACGTGTCCTTACTCCGCTCGAAAGATCGCATTATCTGATCAATCGGATGGGAACTAGTCCACTTGTGCTCATGCGGCAGGGCTGAGGAAGATACGTCATCCAGTTGTGGTTCTAGATTTCCAATTATCTCCGATTGTTCAATTGTTTGAGGAAGTTCCACTTCTGCACTTGGAACGATCGTCTCTGATAATTCTTCCTCAGTAACCATTGTAGGTTCTTCGTTATTCTGTGGCAATTCTGAATCGGGTGAGGTAGGGACGTGAGAAGTACTAGGTACATCGGTCTCGTTAGGTGGAGAATCCACTATAGGTGTAGCAGTGTGTGACAGATATACGGGCTCGAAGAGAGAGTCCAGATCGTCTAATGCGAGTCGTAATGCTTCTTCTGACGTTGATTTCAAAGTTGTTGTCATCTTCTGTTGGTTTTGTGCCAAAACACCAGTGAAAACAGGTTCTGAACTGTTGTATTCAGAAGCTATCTAGTTGGATACGGGTCCTGAACTGAGGTGTGCAGGAGCCATCGGGTTAAGCACGGGTCCTCGACTGACTTGACCAGAAGTCATGTCCACCACTTCGTGGAAAGTGACGTTGTAGCTTTCTTTGATTGTGTGGTTGGACTTGATATATACTCGGTACGCTTTCGAGGTTGAAGAATACCCGACGAAAGTCGCTTCGAATGCTTTAGGGTCGAACTTGGCACGTTGCTCTCAGTCGTTCGCCACAAAGCACTTGCACCCGAAAACTTTAATGAAAGAGATATTGGGTAGAACCTTTTGTGAACCACCGTCCTGTTTTGAGTAAAACAAGCGGTATTAACTGCTTCAGCCCATAGAAAGTGTGGAAGTCCGGAATGAATCAGCATTGTTCGAGCTGCTTCCTCTATGGTTCGTTTTTTCCTTTCAACGACCCCATTTTATTGAGGTGTTTTTGCGGCTGAGAATTGTTGACTTGTCCCAAGTTTCTGATAAAAGTCACTGAGACGTCTGTTCTTGAACTCAGTACCATTGTCTGTTCGAATGACTTGGATAGTCTGCTGCAGCAAGTTCTGGGTGGTGTTCACAAAATTAATGATCAAGTCACCGGTCTCATCTTTGGTTCGGAGGAACTTTGTCCAAGTGTAGTGAGAGTAGTCATCGACGATCACTAGCACGTACTTTCTTCCATTTATACTTTGAGTCTGCATCGGCCCACAGAGATCCATGTGGATTAGTTCCAGTGGTCGAGATGTAGCCGCAAGTTGCTTGACATGATGGGATGCTCACTTCATTTTTCCTAATTGGCATGCCGAACACTGATTCTCCCTTTGTAGTAGTATAGTTGGCAGACCATGAACCAACTTTTTTCGTAGAAAGACGTTGGAGAGCTTTCATATTCAGATGAGACAGTCGTTGATGCCATAGTTCCTCTGTAAATCACTCTGAGATATGAGGCATACAGCTCTCGAGGGCCGCACGGACGTCAGGTTGATCGTGTAAAGGTTTGATTTCCGAAGTCCATAGAGGAGTTCTGTGTCCTGACTGTCCAAAATTCTGCACCGGTCAGCATGAAAGACCACCTGGAAGCCTTTGTCACAGAATTGGCCTATGATGAACAAGTTAGGCGGAGGCCTTCGACGTATGAGACATCTTTAATAATCAGATTCTTCAGAATGATATCCCCAAGTCCTAGAATCGGGCTGAATCGTTATTCCCAAATCTGACTTTGCTGTTTGGCTGGTCTTTGTAGTTGCTCAGCAGTTCTTGATTTCCCGGCATGTGTGTGGAGCAATCGGAGTCAAGGTACCACACATGATGGATCTGCAAAAACAGATTAGAGAGCTTTAGGTACCCATTTAAACATGGGTCCTCTCAGATTAGCAGAATTTTTTGGTTCTGATATAGTTCCTAAATTATTACTTGAGGGAGTTTGATAACCCGAGCCACTTTCGGAGAAGTAGGTTTGGGTTTGACCTCGTTAGGTGACTTGGCCTTTCCGGCTTTTGTCATCCTAGGTGGAGATTTAGGAACCCATTTGGGTTGAACCATGCAGGGAAGGTTAATTTCCGCACGTACAAATGCTTTGCTAGGTTTGATTGAGGAAAAGATCTTTTCTTAATGTAATCTCCTAAGGTGCTTGGGGGATTTAATCTCTACGGGATACCTTAGGTGAGTACAAGCATGTACAGCGCCATAAGCTTTCTTTATGGCTGGATCTTGTTTCCTACGAGTCTTCCTAGTGGCATTTGTTTCATAATGATTAATTTTTGACGTAGAGCCTATTTCGAAGTTGTTACTTCTAAAGGTGATCGGCTGAAGTGAACAAGTAGAAGCAACTATCTTAAACGTGGAAATAGCTCTTTTATATTTACGAGGTTTTTTATCGTAACAGAAGGAATAACATGCTCAGAAATAGTTAAATCTAGTGGCTCCTTCTTTATCTTAGTGCTAGACACTCTCGCCTTTGTTTTTAGTGCTGACGCTACGCTCCCTGTAGACGTAGGTAAAGGAAAATTAGTCATAGCACTTTTAACAGAATTATTTTTACAATTTTTATCTTTCAAAGGCGATTTTTCAATTTTCACGCTTTTTGTAATAGCGTGAGAGGTAGTTTGGGAGGACGAGGAAGCCTTGAGATTTTCCATCTCCTTAAAGAATTTTTTTCTTTCAGCTTCGAAATTCTCTTGTTCTCTATCTAGCTTTGCCTGTGACTCCTCTATCTGTTTTAGGGGTTTGTAGAGAGAATTTTTATAATTAACGGCTTTAACTTCCTCGTGGTGTGTTTGAGAGTCAGGAGGTAGAACTTGAACTAAATTGCAGTGTTAGAGTTTCTTTCCTATTTTTGTCCCTTTCATTTAGTTCTTTGTAGTCAAAGGGGATTTCTGGACCATGTGGGCCTTGTCTAATGGATGAATCGAAAGTATTTTCATATGACGATTCAGTAAAATTTCTAAGAGAGGTTAGTCGTAAGCCCATGTGTTTAACATCGTATATTTCTTTCTTTTGTAAAACACGCGGGTTAGTGAAACCTATGCCTTCTATAGGATTATAGAACTCTATATCCTTGGGCTTGTTCAAAAATATCATCTGTTCGGATTGTCCCTACGCGTAACTATATCATCTAATGTCTTAATTTTAGCATATAGTTTTTTGCGTTCCTCACCTAGGATAACATAGTTATTTTCTACCGTAAGTTTGGCGGCTTGACAGGCGTCTAGTTCTTCACTAAGCTCTCTAACCTTAGTATTTGATATTTCTAATTGAGTTCTAAGTTAGTGATCTTAGAGGTAGCTTTGGTTATCCTACAATTTAAAATGGCTTTCTCGTTGAGATTTCTAACCAAGCAATTGTAGTAATTTGCTAGCCTATCTTCTAGTTCCTTAATCTTTTCGCTCTATTGTCCTAGTCGAGGTTAACTAGTCTCTCTAGAATGTAGGCTCTTAGTAAGTTCATCTATTTTTGCACTAGAGCTCCTAAGTTCTAATTCGAGACTATATATCTTCTCTTGTGATCTCGCGAGTTTATCCTCTACTTCCTTAATACTTTTCTGCTCACGTTTCATGTTAGCATATTGTTTTTGATATTAATCTAACATGGTCAATAATGTGGAAGAAGAGACTACCTCTTGTGACGAAGTTGATGCGTTGTCGTCGTCCGTACGATTGGATGTCCCGACGTCTGATTCATTGTCGAGACGGGCCATGAGAGCTAAATTCTCTTCTTCATAACTCGACGTGTCCTCGAGCCATTGGTCCTGTTCGGACATGAGAGCTACTCCAGCTTCCTTCTGTTTCGTCAATTGGAGCTTCCTGGAGTAGTAGTTGGCATCTCTCTTCTTCGGAAGAGTGCACTCTCTGGCGAAGTGACTGGCTTGCCACTGTTGAAGCATTTGTTAGCCTCCTTAGGATTCTTGACATCGGAACTCTCTGGTGCACGTTCTTTGTTTTTAGAGCTTGTAGTCCGAAGTCGGTTGGCTGAGGTTGAAGACTTCTTCTTGAAGTACTTCTTGCTCATCATTTGTCCTATGAGAGCTAGCTGCTTTCCTAGTGCTTTCAGATTTGGCTCAACGTCGGAGTCCGACTCTTCTTCCGACTCTGAAGGTGAAGGAGGCCTAACGGTCTTTTCCTTTCCTGATATTGAGCTCCTCTTCTCCGAGACTAAGGCAACAGTGTCTTCGTTCTGTTTGCCTTTCTGCTCCTTGAGAATCTCGCTTATATCATCCTCATGCTGTGCGAGATTGTCAAACACGGCATGGACATCCAACTCCTCTAAATCTTTATTTTGTCGAATCTGAGTGGATATTTTCTTCCATTCCTCGGGTAGAGAAGATAGAAATCTGATGTTTTTCTCCATGTTGGTCTTCGTGATCTCTACCTTCCTCATCTCGTTGAGAAGAGTGAGGTATCTTTGGTAGATCTCGTATAGACTCTCCTCAGGCTTTGCTTTGAAGGAGTCGTAAGCGGTGAGAATGTTCGCCTTTTTGGCATTTATGCCAACTTCCATCCTCTGCATCATCCTACGCAGTTCATCCCACATTCCTTTAGCCGATGAAAGGCTATCAATCTGTCGGTATATGTCGTTGGGGATGCCCTGCATGAGGGTGTTCATGGCTATTAATTTGCCTTAGCTCGAGCTCTCTCCTCGATTGTGTACTCCCTAGGCTCCTTCAGTCGCCTAGATGCAGGAATTTGAGGAGTTGCCGTTTCGTCACCGGGGACATGTACCCAAAACTGTGCGGGTCCCTCTTCTAGTGACTTCAGTAAATTCTCGGCTTGATCTTTTAGAGCGATGAAATTGAGAAAACGGCTCCTCCACACAGTATATTCGCCTCGTTGCAAAATCGGTGGACGGTTGTCATTTTCGAGCGAGTATGCATCCATTTTGTTTTGTAGTTGAGTTGTTGAAGGATCTTCGTTGCGTGTTTTGAATGTTTGAAGATGATGTAATGTGCTTCACAAGTGACAAAATTCGTTAGTAGCGTTTGATTCGAAAAATAGATCGAGAATTATTTTCGATTCAATCTTTAAAGTTTGATCAAAAATAATTTCGTCGAAATAGAATATAGTGTGTACTGTTTACGTGCGAGATAGTTTGTGAAATATTTTTCGAGCGAAATAAATTGCCCAAAATCGTTCGGTCGAGAAAAATTTCCGGATCGTGAATTTATTTCGATCGTGTAGAAACAGTACGTTAGTAAGTTTCTCGACAAGTCAAAATAAATCGGTTGAGTGGAAAAGCTTCTCGCGTGTAAATGATTTTTAGCTTGGTCAAACTTTAAATGTCTGACCGAAAATGTTTCTCGAGAGAGAGTTTTTACGCGTGTAAAGTCAGAATTGGTCTCCCTCGAAAAAGATTTTCACTAGATAATGCTCGAGAAATATTTCTAACTAAAATCGTTTCTAGTGTTGACGATTTTAGCACCGACTTCGTATTCTGATCGAGAAAAATTATCGCGCCAAGTTTTTCGATTGATAAATTAATTCGATCGGAAAACCTAGCGAGGAAAATTAGAACGATCGAGAAAAATCACAGAATACAATTATCACAGATTCAAGCAAAAACAAGGAATTAGACACTGAACTTTCAGGTAATTGCTCGCAATCGATTACTAACTACGCACGAACACGCAATTAAACATGTTATGAAGCACAATATGTCGAATTTGGTCAAAATCAGAACGTGTTCTTCATGTTCTTACGCAAACAGTAACTCGCAAAATCGATTTAATCCAAACACGAAGTTCAAACAGCTACGGATTTGATCGCGATCAATATTTGACACTTGAACAAGCACAGAAACATCAAATTCAAGTCAATTAGGCACATAATTATGCTATTGGATCGAAAACAGATAATGCGCCAAACTGTTCTTCGATGAACAGTGAACAGAATTAAATTTTCGATCCAAATCTAACAATTTTTTATCCAAAACAGAACGAATCTGCTCTGATACCAATTATTAGGTCCTACGATTAACAACTCTAAGATCCTAGGCAAGAATTCAAAGTAATTCGATGATAATGATAATCAATAAGATTCGATCTAAAAACTCATTTGAAGAACGAGAGAGAGAATTCGATTAGAGTGAGAAAGTTACTGTTGTTTCTCTCTCTAGAAATTGAATTGCAAGCCTTTCGGCTCAATTGATTTACATGTATTTATACCAAACAAACTTGGTATAATATCAAACTAGTCCTAATCTAAGGACTACTATACAAAACACCCCTAATTACAAGGACAACTAATAATATCAAGCACAATTAAATGTATACTCTAGAAGAACAAAAAGAATGAAGATGGCGAAGTGATCCGGAACAAGGCACGACTAGTTGCAAAGGGATACAACCAACAAGAAGGCATTGACTACGACGAAACATATGCTCATGTCGCCCGGATTGAAGCTATTCGTCTCTTATTGGCTTACACGGCTCATAAAGGCTTAAGGTCTATCAAATGGACGTTAAAACCGCCTTTCTCAATGGCGTACTAAAAGAAGAAGTCTATGTCGCTCAGCCAGACGGCTTCATTGATCAGGAACATCCCGATCACGTCTATCGATTGGATAAAGCTCTCTACGGACTAAAACAAGCCCCACGTGCTTGGTATGATGTCTTGAGTGACTTCCTCGTAATGTCAGGATTTATTCGAGGAACAATCGATACGACCGTCTTCATCAAATGGCAACACAAGGATCTGATGGTCTTCATCAACAAATCCACGGCTGTGCAAAAAGTTTGGAGATCTCATGAAGAGTAAATTCGAAATGAGCCACATGGGAGAGATGCAATTCTTCCTAGGACTTCAAGTCAGGCAGCTCGATGATGGGATATTTATCAGTCAAACAAAATACATTAAGGACATCCCGAAAAAGTTCCATCAAGATCAAAGCAAGCCTCTCAGCACTCCCATGTCAACAAGCTGCAAGTTGGATGCCGATCCCACAAGCAAATCTGTCGACATCACACTCTATCGCAGCATGATTGGATCTCTTCTCTACCTCACTTCTAGTCGGTTGGATATCATGTTTGCCACTTGTCTTTGTGCCCGTTTCCAAGCAGATCACAAAGAATCCCACATGCTCGCGGTGAAGCGTATTCTTCGCTACCTTAAGGGCACAAATACCTTAGGACTATGGTATCCTAAAGGTACGAACTTCAAACATATCGGCTATACTGACGCTGATTATGCAGGTTGCCGAATGGACCGAAAAAGCACCTCCGGTGGCGCTCAGTTTCTAGGCGAAAAGCTAGTCTGCTGGTCATCCAAAAAGCAAAATTGCGTCTCAACCTCGACGGCTGAAGCTGAATACGTCGCAGCCGCCAGCTGTTGCTCCCAGATGCTATGGATGCGGACTCAGCTTCGCGATCATGGCTATAATTTAAAAATATACCTATATGTAGTGATAGCCAAAGTGTCATTGCGATTACGTGCAATCCTGTTCACCATTCACGCACGAAACACATAGACATTAGATATCACTTTATCAAAGATCACGTAGAAAAAGGCACCATTGGCATGTACTTTGTGAACACGGAATATCAACTAGCTGACATTTTCACCAAGGCATTGGATGAAAAACGATTCCAATTCCTTCTCGGAAATTAGGCATGTTGAATCTCCCGTGATATATGCATTACCTGATCTTCTGTGCTATCACATGCTCTATTCTATGTGTTTTTCATGCTCATTTGTCTTATCTTGCGTGAAAATTACCTAAATAACAAAAAATAAAAATAAAAATAAAAATATATAATAATAAACTATACATAAACCTATAATATAGGGGAATGAAGAAATCTATAGGATGCTCGATCTACGTCACAATTAGATTTCCCTGGCATGCCACTGATTGCTTGCTTAATTTTTTTCAGTCTAAGTCGTATTCTTGTGTCTAAAGTTCTTTTAGTTTGCTCCACTAGACACAAAGCCACTTTACAAAAATGAGGATTCTGGCCTGTTATTTTTCCTTTCTATTGATTTATTCTTGAGCGAGTCACACATCAATTGCTTGTCTTAACTAGTGATACTTGGCTTCATACTCGCCTTTCGTTAGATCCTTAGGAAAATGATTAGAGCACTTAGGACATTCCTCACTTGGCCTTACATATATAAAATCTCAATCCTTTGATGTAGCCTTTAGTCATCCATTTTGAGCTTTCTCCGATATCCTTTTCTTCACTTGAAAATCCTTTGAGCCTTCAACCGAACACCTAAGTCTTCGATGGGATATTCAATCGAGAAAATGAGGGGGAGAAAAAGAGACGACAAAGAAAAAGAGGACAAAAGAATGTGGAGAACGCACAAGAGGAATGCTCAACGCACAAAAAGCAGTCCAAAAGAACCTGTCCCTCGACTATCACAGTCTCATATCATTAGAAGGGGGTATGGATCTTACTGTGAACTTCTCCATCGATAATCTCGTACACTCGTCAGAACGACTGGAAAGAGGAGCACCACGAAGTGAACTTCTCCAACGATAATCCGGTCTTATATCGAGACAACGAGAAGAGGAGCGCGGCCTTGGGTTCGAATTCCACAACTGCGAAATTCTTCAAATCGATAATCTCTGAAACCTCACTAGGGATTAAGAGAAAAGGAGTGCGGTATCGGCCCGAGAACGAACAAGAAGATCTTCGCCTTAGACAATCTCTCAGCCTCGTAGAGAAGCGGAGCTTCAGCTTGAGCAAGTGCAGACTGAATCAAAGAAAAATCATTAAAGGATGAGAATGATATACAATAAAAAAAGGAGGAGAACGACGAAGAAAAGGAAGAAGATCCCTAGTCCACAATTCCAAAACTATCCTTCCCTTCTTAGTTAGAGCCAAATTAAAACCTTTCACAGTCTCTATGATTCCACATCGACGATCTCTCGCAAAGGTGAAATGATTAAAAACGCCTCAATCACAGGTAAATTGACCTAAGATTGCTCGTGGTGACTTGAGTGATATAAATATAATCATCCCAAGGCAAAAATAATCGAGTACTTGAGTGAACCCAGTGAGAGTTGTCGAAATGGATCATTCAATGAACTTAGGACTCTTTAGTTTGACGACATGACTTGACAGTATGTGATCTTTTCAAGTGTCTTGTGAAATTTTAGGCGTGACAATGATCGTTGCAAAATAATATGACTCCATACTATAATAATATTAATATGCATGCGAAAATTATATATATACAGATATATGATAATTTTTTTTCTTCTCGATAATCTTAAAAAAAAACTTCGCACATTTTGAATGCAAATTTAACTTGCATTGGTATTGAATTGATCAAAATGCGAATATTTGATTTTGCTCATACCCTCGCGCAAATCTTTATTACATGTTTAGGGGAACATATATCTAGTCTAAAGTGATTAATTGCGTGTTATAATGATTGTTACTTGTATTGATTTGCATGATTACGTGATAAATCGATACAGGTGCACTATTTGAGGGGGAGCATCTACAATGATTCCATGTTTTGAGCTCCAAATACTTTTGATGTTCTTTCTTTAAGTGTTGCAGAAATTCTCGTTTTGATTCGATTTGGACAATGTTTAAATAAGGAGGACTTCACAAATTTTCATGAATGCCAACTCAAGACATTGGTAAAACAATTCAGGGGGAGCCTTATTAGAACAATTACTTCTTAATTAACTCTAACATTCTCGACATTTTGCTCTAAGTATTGCAGATGTTCGAAGATCAATTTGGAGCCAGATGTCATTTCTTCGAAAATACAGGGAGTTAATTGCACTTTCGTTTACACTTAGAAGGAGTAATTTTGTGGTTTATTCTTAAAATTTAGGATCAATCTGAAATATTAAGGAAAACTTACTATCGAGAAATTCGGACGAATTTTGCAATTTTCATTCACAGTTTCTCGAAATTTTGTGGTAATTTACGCTCTCAAAATTGATGAGCGAAAATTAAACAGGAACCAAAGGTAAATTTTCGATCGGATGTTATCGAGCGAAAATTTAAACAATAAACCAAGAAGGTTTTTCGATCGTAAGTTTCCCGATCGTAAATAGTAATAGGCTTAAATTCACTGTCTCACAAAAACGTCTGATCAGCCCAAATTAAACGAAATCATTACTTGCAGTCGAAAATCCCTAAATACACGCTAAAATCCTCGATCGCAAAAATCAACAGTCAAAATTCTCGTGTGAAAAAACTTCTTCTCTCAAAAGACAAACGTCAAAATCTTCAAAATCGTTCGATTTTTCATCTGATTTTCGTCTTTAGAAGGTAGATTTGACTTCTTTTAGGGATTATCGTGTTAGGTCCTCAGATTAACAACTCTACGATCCTAGGCTAGAATTCATAGTAATTCGATCGTTTAGATAATCAATTGAATTCGATCGAAAAACTCAAGTTAAGAACACTAGAGAGAATTCAATTAGAGTGAGAAAGTTACTGTTGTTTCTCTCTCTAGAAATCGAATTGCAAGCCCTTCGGATCAATTCTCTAAACTATCTCTATTAAGCTCAATTGATTTACATGTATTTATACCAAACAAACTTGGTATAAATATCAAACTAGTCCTAATCTAAGGACTACTATACAAAACGCCCCTAATTACAAGGACAACTAATGAAATCAAGCACAATTACAAATGGTATTCTACAATCTCCCCCTTTGTGCTTGATTGCGTCTCCGCGCCGTTTGTCCTCGTCGGGCGTAATACGATCTGCGCAAGCCCAGCGCATGCTCGTAGTTCCTCAGCGTGATCCTCAGCTCCAGTCGCTCCTCGATATCTTCAAGCAATTCCATTAGGAGCGGCTGTTCTCTCACGAACCTGTGGATCCTCAGCATAGTGTCTCTATTTATTTCTTCCAACCTCTGCTCGATATTCCTCCTGATGACCTTGAGCGTCCCATCACAAAACTTGTTGATTTCAGTCTTCAGCATCAACCTATTCTTCTTTGCTATTGGATTGTTGTAGGTGATGCCTAGGACTGAGCTGATGTGCACGTGATTGTTGGGAAGCCCTTCGATCTCAGGTCCTTTGTTGAGCGGAGCGGTCATGCTGACCTTCTTCATATTGCTCTCAAGCACCATTTGAAGGTCGTGAGCGGCGAAGTACTTGACTTGTCGCATCATGAACCAGTAGAGCCCTTCGAGGCCTTTTTTCTTGATGAAGCCCTGAGGACCTTTGTACTTCTCCACGTACAGCTGATAAAGGTGGTACACTTCATCGGCGGGGAGGTACGGCAGGTCGCTCTCGCTCAGTTCCTCTCGGGTCCTGTGCACTCGATCGATGATGTAGTGAGGTGTTGGAAGTCCTCCTTTGTCACAGTAGACGCTGAGTAATTGGCTTATTGGAGAGAGACTCTTATAATGGCTCTTGGCTTGTGCCTTAGTCATCCCCAGCCTAACATCAGATCCTAGTTTGGTCAGCATCCAGAGGTAGGTCATCCTCTTCCGCTGATCCCAATGAGAGATCCCTCTAAGCTCGAACTCGTTCGGCTTCTTGACTCTGTCCGGAGACCTCCAAATATTCTCACGAACTTCTTCTAGGAAGGGAATTTCTATTTGGATGTTCTCCCATGGCGTGTCGATCCGAACGGTCCCTGGCATTAGCCTTGGATAGGGAACTGCCTGTTGAGCGATTAATTCTGGTAGCCTTGGGATATCTTGCTCGTAGTCTTCACCTTCCTGAAGCTCGTCGTCTTCTATGATTACGAGGTCTATAGACGCTTGTTGTAGAAAGCGCCGAACGTCGTGAAGCCGTCGCCTTTGATGCTCCTCGGGCATGGAATGGGTCATCCACTGTCCTTCGAAGATATACTTGTCTAGGACCTCGTGTGGATTGACGCCATGTCCAGAGGGTCCCGGTTGGTCTGGAGCGACTGAGGGAGTTGCTTGGGTAGCTGCTAGAGCTACAAGCATTGCAGCACTTGTTTCTTCTTCCGGAAGCAAAGGGCTTGAGTAGATCGGCGGTGTGGGCGGAGGCGTCCTGAGGTGAAAGGTTGGTGGGTCAATGTGGGCGGTGCGGTGCGTGGTGTGGGTAGTTTGGGTTTGGTGAGTAGTATGGGTTTGGTGGGTAGTATGGGTTTCGCCAGCTCCAGCGCTTGTCGGCGTAGTGCCCGAGCCTTGTTCTTGGCCACTTGTAGATGTCCTCGGCCTCTTCTCCCCCTCATGAGGGTCCTGATCGTCAGGATCGTCATGTCTGCGCCGGAGTGGGAGCTTTGGCCTCGGCAGGTGTCAATCGGTGGCTCAGGATGGTCCACCAATCGCCTATAGAGGGATTCTTCTTGCGGCGATCGGATGGAAAGGCCTATCAGACGGGCGAGGAGAATGTCGTGGAGCTCGGTGATGGGGTTGTGTATGGATTGATGAGGATGGAGGAAGTGGCTAGAGGGTCGGTGGGTGTGGGTTGTGGAGGTGTGGGGTTGATTTGTGACGAAGGGCCTTCAGAGGCAGGTGCTTTCCCGATATCTCTTCGGGATGCCTCGATTTTCTTGAAGTACTCTCTCTGTGATCTTGTCTTCCATTGACTGTACAGCGGCAGAGAGAGCGGTCTGAAACTGCTCGTTCGTCACAAAGGGTGCGGACGCCTCCGTGAATGGACCAGGACGACTGATGTCGCCTGTTATCAACCCTTGAGTAGACACCGACTCTGCGGGTTGGCTCACAGTCACTTGAGGTTGTGACTGTATGAGACTTCCACCCAATCCTCGAGTCGAATATTGAGGATTCGTCTCTATGGGTGTTAAGGCAGGCTCAGGTTGCGCCTGCGAACCAGACACCACGTGAGTTGGTTGCGGCTCAAGATTGAGTGAAGAAGTGCCGACAACACTTGTCGTTGTGGTTAGCGTAGTATCTGGTGCGGTGGTGACTGCTGGAAAGAGCGACTCCAACTGAATACTGAGTCTTCTGGGAGTCCTCCTGGTCAGACTGATTTCCTCGTCAGACTCTATGTCAGACGGGGTGGCGGTGTGAGGAGTAAGATCTCGATCGACGTTCTCCAATGTCTGATCTGTCACCAGTGGAAGTGAAGTGTGCCCCATTTCCGTTTCGGGCTGTGCTTCTTGTTGAAGAACTTCCTCAAAAGTTTCTTCGAGCACGCCAACATGTACGGGCTCTTCCACTTGTAATTCGAGTGCAGGAGCCTCGAGCTCCATCTCTGTAGCCACGACGTCTATCAGGGTATCATCTACGTCGAGCATTGGCTCTTCGACCAATGTTGGCTCCTGAGCTAGCTCCTGAGCGATATCATCAATCATCGCGTCCTCAGGGCTTAGCTGTTGTTGTTGTTGTCGAGGGCTAGCTCCAAGCACTGTCGGGGGCCCTCGAATCATTTCCTCGATGAGATTCCTGTCCCGATAGTATAGCTTGTAGACGTCTCCGTTGGGGTCCGCGAGACGAAGGAGCTCGAATGAGATCGGCATCGACGGTTGGTCCAGGCCCGTGAACCGTGGGTTGTGGAAGAACTTAAGCCTTGGTGGTTGGTAATTTCCGCCAGGAGGCAGAGTAGGGATTGTCTGGTGCAGCGCCATGATCTCCCTAATGATGATGCTGAACCACCGAGCATAAGGCACGTTCTTTGATCGCCGGTTCTCCTTCTGCCGAACCTGGTCCGCGAGGTCGTTCCAGATCAGCTGAGTGTAGTCATAATTTCTTGAGAAGACGATGCCGTGGAAGATCCTCAAAATATTGCTGTTGCCCTTATCAAATCCTGCGTGTTTGGGCGACAGACACTTATTCACTATTCCGAATAGTGTCTTCCACGGGTGTGGGATTCCGCTGCTCTGGACCTGAGCTAATCTTGTGAGCAGCGGTTGGTAGCCCATGTGCAAGAAGTCTTGAATCATCTCAGCATCCGATGGGAGCGGGTCGTAATTATTGCTGTGGGGCAAGTCCAGTACCATGCCGAACTGGTTCTTGTCCATGCTGATATGCCGCGTCCCTATCCTTGTTGAGAATCTGAAGGCTCCATTGTCCACTTCTCCTTGTATGCAGCCCCAGAACTGCTGGAGATATACCATCGGCACTGATGCGGTGACCGTTAACGCATGCCAGATGGGGTGGCCTTGTAGGATTGATACGATGATCTCGTCTGGACACCTAAACGTGCTCAGATCGAGCTGGAAGTTCGTATCTTGAACCTTTAGATAAAGGTTGTGATCGTAGATGTGGTTGTATTTCGGGTAGCGATCCATTTGAAAAATAAGATATATAAAAGTTTATTAGTTCAATATTTTCAGTCGAAATATGAATAAATTTCATCAAACTGTAGTAATATCGCAAGTAATAGCATGTTCGATGAATTGTGAATCGAAATCATATCAAATGCATAGTGTAAGTACAATTTCAAAAATCGTGATGGCATGAATGTAATTTCGAATGAAATATATGTCGTGTGAAAAATAGTTCGAAATTTCGCTAAGTATTAAATCAGTAAGTCACTGTTCATGCCGAGAAAATTTTCGGTCGAGAAAATTGAATTGCAATTTGATTTCCTATATATTGATATCAATTGAAAGAATTCTGTCTAAATTTTGCGATCGAAGAATTTTATCGGCTATTGTTAGCTATAGTGTAAAAGACTTAGAAAATTTCCTAAGTGTTGAAGTTGAAAGCGTGACTGTAGTCGATCAATTTTACGATCGAGAAAACCGTGTAAATTTACGATCGAGAAATTACGTCTCAGGTAAATTTACTATCGAAAAATTTTCTCCGATTGAATAAAATTTTTCGATTCGAAATTTGTCGAGCGGAATGTGATTTTCGATTGAAATAGAAGTTTTTCGCTGCGATATATTTTTATCGAGAAATTAGTCAACAAAAGACTAAGTCAAACGTCGAGAAATTTTCCGATCAATTAAGTCCTAAGCGGCGAATTTTACGATCGAAAAATTAAGAGTTGAAAAATTAATTTTTCGCTGCTAACTTTTTTTTTTCGACCAAATTGAAATTAAATCGAAATTCTATTTTGCGATAGTAAGTTTTACGCTCAATAAAATTTGCATCTAAATTGTCTAGTCAGTGCATAAGTTTTTCGCTCGCAGAAAATTATAATTGGATTTTTCGATGGTAAGTGTAACGGTTAAAATCTTTTATCGTGACGACTAAATCAAAATTTTGCGATCGAAAACTAAATCGACACAAATAGTATCTCAATTGAATTGGAATTCAATTAGGATTATTTGCGATCAACAAAGTTCTTCGACAACTTCAAAACTTCAAAACCCAGTTTCATCTAAACTCATTTTAACGTCACAGATGCAGATTTTTCCGAAGATTTAAACTATCTGTTTCATCAAGAACATCAAATCTATCCAAAAACAACGGGCATTTAACTCAGAAAATCCAAGAAGCATGCCACAATTTTAGTGAAACAGTATACGTTTAACTAGTTTTTGAAGAACAGTCGAAAAATTTTAACTAATCATGCAAAAAACTACAGAATGTAAATGCAAATCAAGTTATATCATTCGCAATCGTTAACCGAATCGAATTTGTACCTTAATCAGACGATTTGGAGTGAAAAATTGAAAGTTTTTGAAGGATTTTGTATCGTCTGAGAAAGTTTTGCAAGAGAGAGTTGTTTTTTTTTTCGATTAGGTTTTGCGTGAGAAAAAGTTTTTCAACTGACAAAAGTTAAACTTTTATTAACTAGCATTGATTTGTTTTCGGGCTTGTGATTTGACATTTTGCAATTTAATGGATCAGGCCCATTACTATTTGCACACGAAAAATTCAAATTTTTCGATCGCAAATTATCGCGGTTAATCAAAATCGATCCCGACACTGTTTACGATCGAGAAACTTTAGATTGCGAATTAATTCTAGTATCCAGTTTCTCGATAGTAAGTTCTTCTAAAGAATTTCAGATTGACCCCTATTTAAAAATAAAACCCATTGTAAGGCCCCCCCTTAGTAATTGAAATAAATAACTCCCTGTATTTTCTGTGTAGTAACGTCTAGCTCCCCTGGCAGAAATTTAAAAAAATCTGTACCACTTAGAGATAAGCGTTAGTAATAATGGAGTTAATCAACAATTATTTTTGGCAATTTTATCTTTGAAATATTTGGTCTTGTGTCTAGCTCCTCTCTTTGTAATGTCGACGTCTCGCTCCTTAATTTTGAAAGATCTGAAATACTCAGAGAAAAAACGTCAAAAATATTTGGAGCTAATCTACGAGTCTTATACTTGCTCCCCCTCAAATGATGCACAAAAATTTACTAATTATGCGAGCATATGAAATCAATTCAAGTCACGAGCACACAAATTTACCAAGTAAGCATGTATACATGGTCCCCAAAAACATGTACTTTAAAATATTGTGTGTGGGTAGAAGCAATGAAAAATTTATCGCATTTAAACAATTTAGTACCAATGCAATCTAAAATTGCATTTAGAATGTGCGATACACTAAAGAAATTCGCATTTATTCAATTCAACGCATATGAAACATAATATTTCATGTCGAAATGTGCGAATTTTATTATTTATTATTTATTTATTATTATATATATATGTATATATATATATACATATATATTTTTTATGGGGTCAGATTATTTTGCTTCGATCAACCGTCACGCCTAAAATTTTACGAGACTTTTGAAAGAAGAGAGTGCCGTCAAGTCATGTCGTCAAACTAAAGTCCTAAGTTCATAGACTGGTCCATTTCGACAACTCTCACTAGGTTCGCTCTTGCTCTCAATTATAGCTATCTTGGGATTTTTATATTTTTATCACTCAAGTCAACACAAGCAATTTTAAGTCAATTTACCTGTGATCGAGGCATTTTTAATCATTTCACCTAAGCGAGAGACCGTCTATGTGGAATCAAAGGGTTGTAAGGGTTATAATTTGGCTAGGACATAGAACGGAAGGAATTTAAAGGAAAGTGAGCTTATCTCTTCATCGTCTTCCAATTCTACATCCGTCTCCTTTTTTTTTCGGCGTCTTTCTGCTTTTCAATCTTTTCTCCCTCTTTTTCTTTTAAGAACTATCCATTTTTATATTATGCTCAAGCTGAAGCTCCGCTTCTCCATGAGGCTCTAGGAGATTATCGTAGGCGAAGTTCTTTTTGTTGGTTCTCGGGCCGATACCGTGCTCCTCTTCTCTTAATCCCTATTAAGGTTTTAGAGACTATCAATTTGGAGAAGTTCTTGGTTATGGAATTCGTACCCGAGACTGCCCTCCTCTTCTCGTTTCCCGATATAAGACCGGTTTATCGTTGGAGAAGTTCACTTCGTGGTGCTCCTCTTCCAGCCGTTCTGACGAGCGTACGAGATTATCGTTGGAGAAGTTCACAGCAGGAACCATGCCACTTTGTACAAGGTAGTCGGAAGGCCGGTTCCTTTGGTCTGATTTTTGCGTGTTGAGCAATGCCTTCTTTTATCATCATCTTACTTTTTCTTTTGTTATCTCCCCCTCCGTTTCTCGTTTGAACAACCATTCGAAGAGTATAGAGTTTGGTTGAAGGCTGGGAATGGGTTTCAAATGAAGAAAAGGACATCCGAGGAGGCTCAAAGTGGATGACTAAGGGCTAACGTGGGGGAATTTATATAAGGCCGTATGAGGAATATCCTAAACTACCTTATCATTTTCCTGACGATCTAACGCAAGATGAGTATGACACCAAGAATCACTAGGTAAGACAAGTAATTTATGTGTGACTCACTCGAGAAGTAGATCCAAAGAAAGGAAAAGGAAACAAGGCTTGAATCCTCACGCATGTAGAGTGACTTTGTGTCTAGTGGAACAATCAAATGACCTTTTAGACACAAGAATGCGACTTAGACTGACAAATTTTAAGCAATTAAATCGATCGCATGTCGGGGTAAAATTCTAAGTGACTTTAGATCAAAGCATCCTAAAGGATTTCGTCATACCCCTTTATATTATATATAGAAATGTATATTATATATATATTTATTATTATTATTATATTTTATTTTTATATTATTTTTATCACGCAAGATAAGGACAAATAAGCATAGAAAACACATAGAATAGAACATGTGATAGCACAGAAGATCAGGTAATGCACATATTACGGAAGATTCAACATGCCTAATTTTCCGACAAGGAATTGAAATCGTTTCTCATCCAATGCCTTGGTGAAAATGTCGGCTAGTTGAAACTCCGTGTTCACAAAGTACATCTCTATCGTGCCTTTTTCTACGTGATCTTTGATAAAATGATATCTAATGTCTATGTGTTTTGTGCGTGAATGGTGAACAGGATTGCAAGTAATGGCGATTGCACTCTGACTATCACTATATATGGGTATATTATTTAGATTGTACCCATAGGTGCGAAGCTGTGTCCGCATCCACAGCATCTGTGAGCAACAGCTGGCGGCAGCTACGTATTCTGCTTCGGCCGTCGAAGTGGACACACAGTTCTGCTTTTTGGATGACCAGCAAACCAGCTTTTCGCCTAGAAATTGAGCGCCACCGGATGTGCTTTCCCTGTCCATTCGGCAACCTGCATAGTCAGCGTCAGTGTAGCCGATAATTAAAATTCGTGCCCTTAAGGTAGCGTAAAATTCTTTTGACCGCGAGCATATGGGATTCTTTAGGATAGGCTTGAAAACGGGCACACAAGCAGGTGGCAAACATGATATCCGGCCTACTCGAAGTGAGGTAGAGAAGAGATCCAATAATACTGTGATACAGTGTGATGTCGACCGATTTACCAGAGGGATCGGCATCCAACTTGCAGCTTGTTGATATAGGAGTGCCGAGAGGCTTGCTCTGGTCTTGATAAAACTTCTTCAGAATATCCTTGATGTATTTTGTCTGACTGATGAAAATTCCATCATTGAGCTACCTGATTTGAAGGCCTAAGAAAAATTGCATCTCTCTCATGTGACTCATCTCGAATTTGCTCTTCATGAGATCTCCAAACTTCTTGCAGAGCCGGGGATTTGTTGATCCGAAGATGATGTCGTCGACGTATACTTGGACGAACATCAGATCTTTGTCATGCCATTTAATGAAGAGAGTTGTGTCTATCGTTCCTCGTATGAATCCAGACTTCATGAGGAAATCACTCAGGACATCGTACAAGCACGTGGGGCTTGTTTTAGTCCATAGAGAGCTTTGTCCAAGCGATAGACATGATCGGGATGTTCTTGATCAACGAAACCTTCCGGCTGAGCGACGTAGACTTCTTCTTTTAACACGCCGTTGAGAAAGGCGGTTTTAACATCCATCTGATAGACTTTTAAGTCTTTGTGAGCCGCATAAGCCAGCAGGAGGCGGATAGCTTCGATACGGGCAACAGGAGCATAAGTCTCGTCATAGTCGATGCCTTCCTGTTGATTGTATCCCTTAGCAACTAGCCTTGCTTTGTTCCGGATCACTTCACCATCTTCATTTTTCTTATTCTTGAAAACCCATTTAGTTCCGACCACTGTTTTCCCATGTGGACGGGGTACCAAGGTCCACACTTGAAGACGTTCGAATTGATTGATTTCCTCTTGCATTGCAATTGTCCAATCCGGGTCTCGAAGTGCGTCTGCTACTTTGGTAGGCTCGTTTTGGCTCAGGAAGCAACTGAAAAGACTGTGTTGACGACGTGTCCTCACACCAACCGCAGGATCGCCAATTATCTGATCAACCGAGTGGCCTCTCGTCCACTTGCGTTCATGAGGCAAGGCTGAAGTCGATGCGTCAGCCATCTGTGGACCTAGATTGCCTATAGTCTCCGATTGATCATTTGTCTGAGGAAGTTCCAATACTTCACTTGAATTGATCGTCTCTGATGATACTTCCTCGATGACCACTGTAGGTTCTTCGGTGTTCTGTGGCAATTCTGAATCGGGTGGGGTAGAGGTGTGAGATGAACTTGGTACGTCGATCTCGTTCGGTAGAGAATCCATTGTTGGTGTAGTCGTGTATGACCGATATACCGGTTCGAAGAGAGAATCCAAGTCGTCTATTGCAAGTCTCGTTGCTTCGTCTGACACTGATCCTGAAGTTGTTGCCATCTTCTGTTGGTTTTGTGCCAACACACCAGTTATTACGGGTTCTGAAATGTTGTCTTCAGAAGCCAACGGGTTGAGAATGGGTCCTGAACTGAATTGAGCAGGAACCAACGGGTAAGGCACGGCTCCTGGACTGAATTGACCAGAAGCCATTGTGGCGACCCTCGTTTTCTAATTAAGATTAGTGGCGGATTTCCGCAACGTAAGTCGCAGAAGGCCCGTCTAACAAAAACTTTTTCCTAAATAAAATTACAACAAAATATTATCTACAGAGTCAAGTCTATACAAAGGCCGTAGCCCCAAAAATGTCAAAAGAACAAAAACCCTAAGTCGCTCCACAGGTCTTCATCCATGTACCGCCCTGCCCTCAAAAGTCTGTGGAGCACCGCCACCAGCCGCCTCAGTCTTGACGCGCGTCGGCGTCAGACTCAGTACCTACAACACGTAAACACTGAGCGATTTGCCCAGTAGGTGAATAGAAATGCATGTATGCACGTGAACGCTCATTCCCGACCCCAACATCTCACATGCAATGTTCACTCTTTATTTTCCCACAATCCTGTCTCAAATCACACAACACAGGGCCCTAGGTCAGACTCGACACCTCGCGCGCCCATAATAATAACATACGGAAGCTTACACTAGCAGCGTTTGACGATCACGCAACTGCCCTGCTAGGTCGCTCTTCCGTAAGCGGTAGCCTACGCCGACAGCGTTTTGACGATCACGCAACTGCCCTGCCAGGTCGCTCCCTCCGCTGAAAATAATAACATCACGACGGTTTTGCACCTCGGGACGTTCACGCCCGAGTAGACAGATCGATCACGCCTGTCTGCCGTCAGGTGTCATACGAGTACCAACCTCGACTCCTCAACGAGTCAACAACAACAATCACAAACATCTCATTCTACCCCGCTCGACAATATCTCAAATCAACCGTCTCAATACGGTGTAAATATCTAACCCCTGTGATATAATATGCATATGCCATGCATATAAACGTGATAACGTATAAAAGCATGATCCACATGAAGCGTACGTAAAACATATAAGTCACGTAAATCACATAATCACATGAAACACATAATTGTGTTTACGTATTGTAGATGGATAATCCACCTACCTGTCCTCCCGCTATCGCTAAATAAAGGTTTGATGGAATCCGTATAAGTCGATCCTCTGAATAAATAAATATTATCACATCAGTATATTTGCTAAACTGTATAAGTTTTCAAGCTCCCAAACCCTAATTTATAGAAAACCCTAAAATTTATGAAAACCTAAAAATAATGATATTTCTAAAAATAAATAAACCCTAAAATATTGAAAACCCTAGATATAGCGAAAATTCTAAAATACCGAAACTTTATTAATTAAAACACAATGTCGAAATCTCACAAATGTCGACATCTTATCCCTCAAAATGTCGAGACATAAAAATGTCGAGATCTTATTATAGGTTATGAAAATGTCGAGACATCATTTCTTGAAAAAAAAATCGAAACCATTGTAAAATGTCGAGATCTATTCCTGCCAAAATGTTGAATACAAATGTCGAGCTATTTGCTATTACTTCTCAAGACTTAATAAAAGTCGAGACCTTCTAACTATAAATGTCGAGATATCTAATAAAATGTCGAGTTCTTTTATACAACAAATGTCGAGTTTTCTTCTACTCATTGAACAAAATAAATCTCGAGACTCCAACCTTACAAATGTCGAGGCTTATACATATCGAGACTTAATAAATGTCGAATTCTTACTTATGCCGATATCTTTCATATCTCGAGATCGACAAAATGTCGAGAACTGTGATGTATGAAAATCGAAAGCTTTCGCGACTCTCCAAAACTTGTAAACCACAATGAAACTCTTCCTCCTAAAATACACTGATCAGAAATCCTCACTTCAGTACAAGACGTGTATATAGCCATTAAAACCTCTTAGCCATCGAAATTTATATGGCCATGTCATCAATCACACAAAACTATGTACTACAATTGGGAAAACCCTAAGTTTCTTAACATGTGAGTTTCGAAAATCTTCTTAGAGTATGTATATATATACATAAGTATGATAAATTCCACATTAAGTACAAGGAATTATACCTTTCTTGGAGCTTGACCTGCGATATCTGAGATGATTAAGCATTGGTTTCGTTTGTTCTAAAAAGGGTTTCTTTTTCCTTTCTTTGCTCAATGAGGGTTTACGTATAATGATAAGTGGATATACTCTAATGTTTCGAGAAGTAGGAGCGACATGACAAGGTGATGTCGTTAACTTACTTTGAGCTTAAGTAAGGTTGTTATTTGGCCCTTAATTTCGACACAGATGCAGCCCAATTTTAGTTATCTTAACATTATTGTTTTCACTTAATTCAAATCTAAGTTTCGAAATTATTTCGAAACTAACCCAACATATATACATGTAAATATATATATGTATTTATTTTCTCATCTCCCAGGTTTAAATTTTGTTATCAATATTTTCTAATTAACAGAATCGAATACTTAATTATATCAAAATCCCGTACTAAATTTACGGGTATTACATCCTCCCCCCTTAAAAAAATTTCGTCCCCGAAATTACGCCGACTGGAATAAGGATAACGAACTCTCATATCATCCTCACGCTCCCAAGTGGCTTCCTCAACTGATTGATTTCGCCACAAAACTTTAACTACCGGAATATTCTTATTCCGTAGTCGTTTTGATTCGTACATTAAAATTTCTACAGGCCTCTCTTCGTAACTCAAGTCGGGCTTGAGCTGTTGATAAAGAAGCTCATTCTGAATAACATGGCTCGGGTCCGCGACGTACTTTCGTAATGTCGATACGTGAAATACATCATGAACTTGCGATAGGGACGCTGGCAACCCTAATTGATACGCGACTTCGCCCACTCGTTTGACTATCTTGAAGGGGCCTATGTATCTGGGACTTAGCTTGCCTTTCTTTCCAAAACGCTTTATTCCTTTCATTGGGGAAATTTTCAAGAACACTTGGTCACCTTCTGCGAACTCCAAAGGTCGTCGTCGATGATATGCGTAACTCTTCTGGCGACTTTGGGCGGTTTACATCCTTTCCCGAATCTTCGTCACAGCTTCTGTCATTTCTCGGATCATATCGGGTCCTAACAATGTTCGCTCACCGATTTCGTCCTAATGGACTGGGGATCGGCATTTGCGCCCGTATAACGCCTCGTATGGCGCCATCCCGATAGTAGCGTGGAAGCTATTGTTATAGGAAAACTCTATCAGTGGTAGATACTTACTCCAGTTTCCTTTGAAATCGGGCACGCACGCCCGTAGCATATCCTCAAGAGTTTGAATCGTTCGTTCAGACTGCCCGTCGGTTTGGGGATGGTAAGCAGTACTGAATGAGAGCTTGTTTCCCATCGCTTTCTGTAGGCTTTGCCAAAAGTTAGACAGAAATCTTGAATCTCGATCCGAGACGATAGAAATTGGAATTCCATGGAGGCGGATGATTTCCTGAATATACAATTCAGCGTAGCGTTCCATGGAAAAAGTGGAACTAATTGGAAGGAAATGAGCGGATTTGGTCAGGCGATCAACGATTACCCAAATAGCATCGTGGCCTTTCGTCGTTTTGGGTAAACCAACGACGAAATCCATCGTGATATGATCCCACTTCCATTCTGGAATGGGTAGAGGCTGTAGGGTTCCACCGGGTCGCTGGTGTTCCGCTTTAATCAATTGGCAAGTCATACATCGGTTCACGAATGCAGCGACGTCTTTCTTCATTCCCGGCCACCAGTACGTTATTCGTAAATCTTGATACATCTTTGTGGCTCCTGGGTGTACCGAATATGTGGTCGTGTGTGCTTCCTTCATTATCGTTTGTCGCAGCTCCTCATGGTTAGGTATATAAAGACGGTTCTTGTATAGCAAAGCTCCATCCTCTCGGATGTTAAAATCTTCGGGTAGTGTCTCCTTCATTTTTAGGTAGAGTTCGTCTTCTTCTTGTGTCTTCTTGATCTGTTCTAGCAGCGTGGGTTGGAGAGTTAGCGCTGCTAGTCTTGCCTCAACTTCGCCCAAATTAACTACCTCTATTCCAAGCTGATGTAACTCTGCAGTCACCGCTTTTCGACTTAGCGCATCTGCGACTACGTTTGCCTTACCCGGATGATAGCTGATGACGCAATCGTAGTCCTTGACGAGCTCCAGCCATCTTCGCTGTCGCATATTCAGTTCCTTCTGGGTGAAGAAATACTTCAAACTCTTATGGTCTGTGAAGATCTCACATTTCTCTCCGTAGAGATAATGTCTCCAGATCTTCAGAGCGAAGACCACCGCTGCTAATTGGAGGTCATGGGTTGGGTAGTTCTTCTCGTATTCCTTTAGTTGTCGCGAAGCATAGGCAATCACCTTTCCGTTCTGCATCAGCACACATCCCAAGCCATTCTTCGAAGCATCGTTGTATACTGCAAATCCTCCGGTTCCCGATGGTATTGTCAATATCGGAGCAGAGGTAAGACGTTTCTTCAACTCTTGAAAACTCTGTTCGCATGCTTCGGTCCATTTGAACGGAACGTTCTTCCTCGTCAGATTGGTTAATGTAGAGGCAATACTGGAGAAGTCCGCTATAAACTTGCCGTAGTATCCCGCAAGTCCTATGAAACTTCGGACCTCAGTAGGAGTAGTAGGTCGTGGCCAGTTATTCACAGCTTCGATCTTACTCGGGTCCACAGAGATTCCATTCCCGGAAATCACGTGTCCCAAGAAGGCTACTTGCTCAAGCCAGAATTCACACTTCTTGAATTTGGCGTAGAGCTGTTTCTCTCGCAGGATTCCTAAGACGGTTCGTAGATGGCTTTCGTGTTCGTCTCCTGTCTTAGAATAGATCAAAATATCGTCGATAAAGACGATAACGAACCGATCGAGGTAGTTTTTGAAGACTCGATTCATCAAGTCCATAAAAGCAGCTGGGGCGTTTGTCAGTCCAAAAGGCATGACCAGAAACTCGTAATGGCCGTACCTCGTACTGAACGCAGTTTTCGGAACATCTGCCTCCCTGATCTTTAACTGATGGTATCCCGAACGGAGGTCAATTTTCGAGAATACCGAAGCTCCTTGCAATTGATCGAACAGATCATCGATCCTTGGCAAAGGGTATTTATTTTTGATCGTGATCTTATTCAACTCCCTGTAGTCGATACAGAGTCGCATCGACCCATCCTTCCTTCGCACAAAAAGAACGGGTGCGCCCCACGGCGAAAAACTCGGCTGGATAAACCCTTTAGATAGTAGGTCCTCCAGCTGTTCCTTCAACTCTTTTAACTCGTTCGGTGCTAAACGGTAAGGGGCTTTAGAAATTGGGGCTGATCCTGGCATCAGATCTATCTTGAACTGTATTTCTCGATCAGGGGGTAACCCCGGGAGATCGTCGGGAAATACATCAGAGTATTCGTTAACTACAAGTACATCTTTTAGTTCCGGCTGAGGAAAGTCCTCCGCCTTCACAGCATATACGAGATAAGACTCACAACCTGACCTCAAGAGTCGTTGAGCCTTCAGAGCCGATATTCTTGGAATACTATTCTTATCTGATTTACCCGAAAAAGTGAATGCTTCTTCTTCGGGCAGTTGAAATTTAACGACCTTCTTGTTGCAATCTATGATGGCTCCATATCTTGAAAGGCAATCCATTCCGAAGATGACATCGTAGTCATTCATCGGGATTAAAATCAGGTCGGCACTCAAGTTCCTACCCTCAATAACTACGACGCATCCTTTCAGTACTTGGTTGGTATGCGTCGGATCCCCGTGTGGTAGAGTAACTACATAGTTGCATTCAGATGAGGTAGGAGATATTCCTACCTTCGTCACATACTTAGCCGATACAAATGAATGTGTGGCTCCAGAGTCAATTAGCACCGAAGTGGGCACGTTATAGATAGTTAACGTACCCATCACAATAGAAGGGTTCGCCTCGGCCTCCTCATTGGTAAGCGTGAAAACCCGTGCAGGAACCGGTGGAGGTCGAACTGGTGTTCGGGTCGGGTTCTGGGGCATGTTCGTGTTACAGTTCCTTGCATAGTGCCCCATTCTTCCGCATCTGAAACACTGTGGATTTGGGTTGGGTCTGGGTTGATAACAGGCGCCGAAGTGGTAACGGCCACACTGTTTGCATTGGGGTGCTGGGTTTGGAGGTCTGCTCTGAATATTTACGGGTCCCTGATTCAGCGTCGGGCGCCAGTTCTGTTGGCCCTGGCGATTTCCTTGGCTACCTTAACCTTTGTTGAAAAATTGGCGCTTGCGGTCACTTCCAGGTCCTTGCTGACTCTCCCTCCTCTTCTTCGCCTCCTGAGCTTCGGAAATCTGAGCCTCAGCTTGCTCCGCTATCATGGCCCTTTCTGCTACTTGGGTAAATTCCATCTGTCGGGCCCCCGAGATACTTAAGTCACGATAAAGCTCAGGTTTGAGGCCCGTAATGAACCTCGTCACCTTGAGTAGATTTGTTGCCACCATGTGAGGAGCGAAACGGGACAACTCCTCGAATCGACAGATATATGAGTTACAGGCATTCCTCCTTGCCTGAGATTCATAAATTCTAGCATCCGTCGTCCCCGTTCATGGGCAGTAAAATATTTGCCGTGGAACAATTCTCTAAATTGTTCCCACGACATATTCGTCGGATCTTCTAGGACTTTAACGGTATCCCACCAGAATCGGGCATTTCCTCTGAGCATGGAAACGGCGCACAAGACCTTTTCATTCTCAGGCACACGACTATATATGAACATATCTTCTATAGTACGCAGCCAATCTTCCGCCACTGCTGGGTCCGTAGCATCAGCAAAGGTTGGGGGATCCATTTTCCGAAACCGTTCCCCTATAATTTCTACACGCGCTGGCTGTGGGGAAGGACGATGTTCAGACGAGCTATGATGATGGAGTAGCTCGTCGATTTGACTCGACTGGCGATTGATATGTTCCGACTGACGTTGAAGTAAATCGGTCAGTCGTAGAATAGTGGAGTCCCTTTCATTTGGAGGGGACTCCGGTTCAGCCCTACGGCTGGATTCAGCCACATGTTCACTACGGGTTCTTGGCATTTTTCAACTATTATCTACATTAATTCAAATAAAACACATATCAGATAACCCATAATCACATAATCAAGCATTTAACTTACAGGCCAGGCTGGTTCTCCAGGCTTTTGAGCGGCAGTACATGGACAGTCTTCAGAATCTAAAGCATAAGCTCTGATACCACCTGTGGCGACCCTCGTTCTCTAATTAAGATTAGTGGCGGATTTCCGCAACGTAAGTCGAAGAAGGCCCGTCTAACAAAAACTTTTTCCTAAATAAAATTACAACAAAATATTATCTACAGAGTCAAGTCTATACAAAGGCCGTAGCCCCAAAAATGTCAAAAGAACAAAAACCCTAAGTCGCTCCACAGGTCTTCATCCATGTACCGCCCTGCCCTCAAAAGTCTGTGGAGCACCGCCACCAGCCGCCTCAGTCTTGACGCGCGTCGGCGTCAGACACAGTACCTACAACACGTAAACACTGAGCGATTTGCCCAGTAGGTGAATAGAAATGCATGTATGCACGTGAACGCTCATTCCCGACCCCAACATCTCACATGCAATGTTCACTCTTTATTTTCCCACAATCCTGTCTCAAATCACACAACACAGGGCCCTAGGTCAGACTCGACACCTCGCGCGCCCATAATAATAACATACGGAAGCTTACACTAGCAGCGTTTGACGATCACGCAACTGCCCTGCTAGGTCGCTCTTCCGTAAGCGGTAGCCTACGCCGACAGCGTTTTGACGATCACGGAACTGCCCTGCCAGGTCGCTCCCTCCGCTGAAAATAATAACATCACGACGGTTTTGCACCTCGGGACGTTCACGCCCGAGTAGACAGATCGATCACGCCTGTCTGCCATCAGGTGTCATACGAGTACCAACCTCGACTCCTCAACGAGTCAACAACAACAATCACAAACATCTCATTCTACCCCGCTCGACAATATCTCAAATCAACCGTCTCAATACGGTGTAAATATCTAACCCCTGTGATATAATATGCATATGCCATGCATATAAACGTGATAACGTATAAAAGCATGATCCACATGAAGCGTACGTAAAACATATAAGTCACGTAAATCACATAATCACATGAAACACATAATTGTGTTTACGTATTGTAGATGGATAATCCACCTACCTGTCCTCCCGCTATCGCTAAATAAAGGTTTGATGGAATCCGTATAAGTCGATCCTCTGAATAAATAAATATTATCACATCAGTATATTTGCTAAACTGTATAAGTTTTCAAGCTCCCAAACCCTAATTTATAGAAAACCCTAAAATTTATGAAAACCTAAAAATAATGATATTTCTAAAAATAAATAAACCCTAAAATATTGAAAACCCTAGATATAGCGAAAATTCTAAAATACCGAAACTTTATTAATTAAAACACAATGTCGAAATCTCACAAATGTCGACATCTTATCCCTCAAAATGTCGAGACGTAAAAATGTCGAGATCTTATTATAGGTTATGAAAATGTCGAGACATCATTTCTTGAAAAAAAATCGAAACCATTGTAAAATTTCGAGATCTATTCCTGCCAAAATGTCGAATACAAATGTCGAGCTATTTGCTATTACTTCTCAAGACTTAATAAAAGTCGAGACCTTCTAACTATAAATGTCGAGATATCTAATAAAATGTCGAGTTCTTTTATACAACAAATGTCGAGTTTTCTTCTACTCATTGAACAAAATAAATCTCGAGACTCCAACCTTACAAATGTCGAATTCTTACTTATGCCGATATCTTACTTATGCCGATATCTTTCATATCTCGAGATCGACAAATGTCGAGAACTGTGATGTATGAAAATCGAAAGCTTTCGCGACTCTCCAAAACTTGTAAACCACAATGAAACTCTTCGTCCTAAAATACACTGATCAGAAATCCCTCACTTCAGTACAAGACGTGTATATAGCCATTAAAACCTCTTAGCCATCGAAATTTATATGGCCAGGTCATCAATCACACAAAACTATGAACTATAATTGGGAAAACCCTAAGTTTCTTAACATGTGAGTTTCGAAAATCTTCTTAGAGTATGTATATATATATATATACATAAGTATGATAAATTCCACATTAAGTACAAGGAATTATACCTTTCTTGGAGCTTGACCTGCGATATCTGAGATGATTAAGCCTTGGTTTCGTTTGTTCTAAAAAGGGTTTCTTTTTTCCTTTCTTTGCTCAATGAGGGTTTTCGTATAATGATAAGTGGATATACTCTAATGTTTCGAGAAGTAGGAGTGACATGACAAGGTGATGTCGTTAACTTACTTTGAGCTTAAGTAAGGTTGTTATTTGGGCCTTAATTTCGACACAGATGCAGCCCAATTTTAGTTATCTTAACATTATTGTTTTCACTTAATTCCAATCTAAGTTTCGAAATTATTTCGAAACTAACCCAACATATATACATGTAAATATATATATATATATTTATTTTCTCGTCTCCCAGGTTTAAATTTCGTTATCAATATTTTATAATTAACAGAATCGAATACTTAATTATATCAAAATCCCGTACTAAATTTACGGGTATTACAGCCATATCTGCCACTTCGTGGAAAGTGACGTTAAACTTTCCTTAATAGTTCGGTTGGACTTGATGTATACTCGGTACGCTTTTGATGTTGAAGAATACCCGACAAATGTTGCTTCGAATGCTTTAGGGTCGAACTTTGCACGTTGCTCTCGGTCGTTCGCCACAAAGCACTTGCACCCGAAGATTTTAAGGAAAGAGATGTTGGGCACTCTATTATTCACAATCTCGTACGGAGTCTTGTTGAACCGTTTGTGAACCACCGTCCTGTTTTGAGTAAAACAAGCGGTATTGACTGCTTCAGCCCATAGAAAGTGTGGAAGTCCCGATTGGATCAGCATTGTACGAGCGGCTTCCACTAGTGTTCGATTTTTCCTTTCAACGACCCCATTTTGTTGAGGTGTTTTGGCAGCTGAAAATTGTTGACTTATTCCAAGTTTCTGATAAAACTCACTGAGGTGATTGTTCTTGAACTCAGTGCCGTTGTCTGTTCGAACAACTTGAATAGTCTGTTGCAGCAGATTTTGAGTTGTGTTCACAAAATTGATAATCAAGTCACCAGTCTCATCTTTCGTTCGGAGGAACTTTGTCCACGTGTAGCGAGAATAGTCATCTACAATCACTAGGACATACTTTCTTCCATTGATACTCTGAGTCTGCATGGGACCACAGAGATCCATGTGAATTAGTTCAAATGGTCGAGAAGTAGACGCAATTTGCTTGACGTGATGAGATGCTCGCTTCATTTTTCCTAGGTGCATGCCGAACAGTGATGCTTCTTTTGTAGTAGTATAGTTGGAAGACCGTAAACCAACTTTTTCGTAGAACGACGTTGGAGAGCTTTCATATTCAGATGAGACAGTCGTTGATGCCATAAGCTGTTCCTCTGTAAATCAATCTGAGAAATGAGGCACACAGCTGTCGGGCCGCACAGACGTCAGGTTGATCGTGTAAAGATTGGATCTCCGAAGTCCTTGAAGGAGTTCTGTGTCCTGACTATCCAAAATTCTGCACCGGTCAGCATGGAAGACCACCTGGAAGCCTTTGTCACAGAATTTGCCTATGCTGAACAAGTTATGGCGGAGGCCTTCGACGTATGAGATATCTTTGATGGTCAGATTCTTCAGAATGATGTCCCCAAGTCCTAGAATCGGGGCTGAATCGTTGTTCCCAAATCTGACTTTGCCGTTTGGTCGGTCTTTGTAGTTGCTCAGCAGCTCTTGATTACCGGTCATGTGTGTGGAGCAACCAGAGTCGAGGTACCACACATGATGGATCTGCAAAAACAATTTAGAGAGCTTTAGGTACCCACTTAAGCATGGGTCCTCTCGGATTAGCAGAATTAGTTTTGGGTTCAGATATGACTCCTAAATCTATTTTTGGAAGAGTCTTAATAACCCATTGCACTTTTGAAAAAGTGGGTTTAGGTTTTGCCTCTATAGGAGGCTTGGCCCTTTTGGCTTTTGTCATCCTAGGCGGAGATTTAGGAACCCATTTGGGTTGAACCTTGCAGGGAAGGTTAATTTCAGCACGTACAAATGCTTTGGAGGGTTTGACTGAGGAAAAGATCTTTTCTTGTGATAGTCTCCTAAGGTGCTTGGGGGATTTAATTTCTACGGGATACCTTATGTGAGTACAGTCATGTACGGCGCCATAAGCTTTCTTTATGGTTGGATCTTGTTTCCTACGAGTCTTCCTAGGGGCATTTGTTTCAGAATGATTAATTTTTGACGTAGAGCCTATTTCGAAGTTGGTGCTTCTAAAGGTAATCGGCTGAAGTGAATAAGTAGAAGCAACTATCTTAAAAGTGGAAATATCTCTTTTATTTCTACGAGTGTCTTTTATTGTAACAGAAGGAGTAGCATGTTCAGAAACATTTAAATCTAATGGCTCCTTCTTTATCTTAGTGCTAGACACTCTCGCCTTTGTTTTTAGTGCTGACGCTACGCTCCCTGTAGACGTAGGTAAAGTAAAATTAGTCATAGCACTTTTATCAGAATTATTTTTACAATTTTTATCTTTCAAAGGCCTTTTTTCATTTTTCACGCTTTTTGCAATAGCGTGAGAGGTAGTTTGGGAGGACGAGGAAGCCTTAAGATTTTCCATCTCCTTAAAGAATTTTTTCTTTTCAGCTTCGAAATTCTCTCGTTCTTTTTCTAACTTGCCTGTGACTCCTCTATCTGTTTTATGATAGGGGGTTTGTAGAGAGAATTTTATAATTAACAATTTTAACTTCCTCGTGGTGTGTTTGAGAGTCACGAGGTAGAATTTGAACTAAATTGCAGACAGGTGTTAGAGTTTCTTTCCTATTTTTGTCCCTTTCATTTAGTGTTTGTAGTCAAAGGGGATTTCTGGACCATGTGGACCTTGTCTAATGGATGAATCGAAAGTATTTTCATAAGACGATTCAGTAAAATTTCTAAGAGAGGTTATTCCTAAGCCCATGTGTTTAACATCGTATATTTCTATCTTTTGTAAAACACACGGGTTAGTGAAACCTATACCTTCTATAGGATTATAGAATTATATATCCTTGGGCTTGTTCAAAAATATCGTCTGTTCGGATTGTCCCTTACGCATAACTATATCGTCTAATTTCTTTACTTTGGCATATAGTTTCTTGTGTTCCTCACCTAGGAGAGCATAATTATTTTCTACCGTCAGTTTAATGGCTTGACAGGCGTCTAAATCCTTACTAAGCTCACTAATCTTAGCATTTGATATTTCTAATTGAGCTTCTAAGTTAGTGATCTTAGAGGTAGCTTCGGTTATCCTACAATTTAAAATGGCTTTCTCGTTGAGATTTCTAACCAAGCAATTGTATTTATTTGCTAGCCTATCTTCTAATTCCTTAATCTTTTCGCTCCGTTGTCCTAGTTGAGGTTGACTAGTCTCTCTAGAATGGAGGCTCCTAGTAAGTTCATCTATTTTTGCACTAGAGCTCCTAAGTTCTTGTTCGAGACTATCTGTCTTCTCCTGAGCTCTCTCAAGTTCGTTCTCTACTTCATTTACACTTTTCTGCTCACGTTTCATGTTACCATACTGCTTTTGATATGATTCTAACATGGTCAATAATGTGGAAGGAGTGGCTACCTCTTTTGAAGATGTGGATGCGTTGTCGTCGTCCGTACGAGTGGATGTTTCGGCGTCCAATTCGTTGTCGAGACGGGCCATGAGGGCTAAGTTCTCTTCTTCGGAGCTCGACATGTCCTCGAGCCATTGGTCCTGTTCGGCCATGAGAGCTACTCCAGCTTCTTTCTGTTTTGTCAATTGAAGCTTCCTGGAGTAGTAGTTTGCATCTCTTTTCTTCGGGAGAGTGCACTCTCTGGCGAAGTGACCTGCTTTGCCACAGTTAAAGCATTTGTTAGTCTCTTTGGGATTCTTGACCCCGGAACTCTCCGGAGCACGTTCTTTGTTCTTGGAGCTTGTAGTCCGAAGTCTATTGGCTGAGGTTGAAGACTTCTTCTTGAAGTACTTCTTGCTCATCATTTGTCCAATGAGAGCTAACTGTTTTCCAAGGGCTTTCATGTTCGGCTCGATGTCGGAGTCCGATTCATCTTCCGACTCTGATGATGAAGGTGGTCTAACGATCTTTTCCTTTCTTGATCTTGTGCTCCTCTTCTCCGAGACTTGCCTGTAAGTATTATGTGTTAACTTAACTATATGTTCATATGTGCCCGTTTATGTGCGTTATGTCTAGTAATTCCAAATGACGAGAGGAAGGCCGATGAATGTGTTCGCAGGAGAATCAAGTCGTAGGGATGAACCTGAGTCCACGACTCGTGAACGCGATACTATCCATCGTCTGACTGAACTGATCCAACGACACTCAGACCAGATCAATGACCAGTTCATTCATCGGAGCTCATCTTAGCGCCGTTCTTTCCTGCAGCCTGATTGCATGGAGATCATTGGGGAGAGATTCCGTAAACTAAACCCCCCAATTTTGCCGAGGCCACTAACCCTGCGGTGGCCAAAGACTGGATCGGCACAATTGAAGATCTTTTCATCTATAGCAGCGTGCCGAACAATGCGAAAGTACTATGCGCTGTTTCCCTACTTCGAGGAAGCGCGCATTTTTGGTGGAACACCGTAAAGGTGTTAGAAGACCCTGCTACCATGACGTGGGAACGCTTCAGGGAGCTATTCTATGACAAGTACTTCACCGATCACGACCAGGAGCAGCGGATGTACGAATTTATGAACCTGAAGCAAGGCCGTATTCCAGTTGCGGAGTATATTCGCAGATTCGAGGAATTATCCCGTTTTGCTCCATCTCGTTGCAACTAATACCTTAAAAGTGAGAGATTTCTTCGAGGGCTAAAATTGGAGTGATGAGGAAAGCTCAGGAAGCAAACTGAAAAAGGGAGAGCCAGCAAGGGGGAAGCATCAAGAAGCGTCAATTCTTTGGCAAGGGCCCAAAGAACAAAGAAAACTGACCAAGTCAGCAGTGGCGCTCAAACACTTATTAGGGACCGACCAACGCCCCCAATCGACCACCAGTGCCAGCACCCCGGTGCCAACAGTGCGGGCGAAACCATTTGGCGTTTGTTACGGACCCCGACCAATGCAAACTCTACAATGTTTTCGGTATGGAGAGACCGGACACGTTGCACGGAATTGTACGACAGCTCAACCTCTACTGCAGAATCAGCCACTGAACCTGATTCGAACTCCACCACTGAACCTCTACAATGTTTTCACGTAGTTACGGGTACGTTGAATATTTTCCACATACCATCTTTAATCTTTATTGATTCTGGAGCCACACACTCGTTTGCATCGGCTAAATTCGTGGTAGAAAATTGTCCCATTAGAAGTAGAAAATTGTCGGCAAACCCATCCTTATGTAATTTCGTAGTATCCATACCACACGGAGATCCAACTCGGACGAATTTAGTGGTAGAAAATTGTCCCATTAGTATTGAGGGTAGGGAGTTGAATGTAGACCTAATAGTAATCCCGATGAATGATTACGACATCATATTCGGGATGGATTGGCTCTCGAAATATGGGGCCATCATTGATTGCTCGGTAGTTAGGTTCCGATCACCCAAGGGAGAGGAATTTGAATTTTTGGGAAAGAAGAATAGTAAGTCAATCCCTCGGGTTTCTGCGTTGAAAGCTCAGCGATTCGTAAACACGAGTTGCGAATCGTTCCTAGTTTTTGCGGTGAAAACTGAGGAGTCTTCTCAGCCGAAGCATGATAAGGTCCCGATAGTAAGCGAATATCCCGACGTGTTTCCCGAGGATCTCTCGGGATTACCTCCGGAACGGGAAATTGAATTCGTTATTGATCTTGTGCTTGGAGCTGCCACGATCTCTAAATATCCGTATCGGTTAGCACCGAACGAATTACGAGAATTGAAGGAGCAATTGGAAGAATTGTTGTAGAAGGGTTTTATGTAACCCAGTTTCTCACCATGGGGAGCCCCAGTGTTATTCGTGAAGAAGAAAGACGGGTCGATGATATTGTGCATCGATTATCGTGAGCTTAATAAGATCATGATTAAGAACAAGTACCCGTTGCCAAGGATAGACGATTTATTTGATCAATTACAAGGGGCGACGGTATTCTCAAAAATCGACCTACGTTCCGGTTATCATCAGTCGAAAATCCGTGAGAAGGATGTTCCCAAATCCGCGTTCAGCAAGGTCCGACCACTACGAATTCTTGGTCATGCCTTTCGAGCTAACGAACACCCCAACTGCATTCATGGATTTGATGAACCGGGTGTTTAAAGAATTTCTGGACTGATTCACTATCGTCTTTATTGACAATATCCTCATTTACTCTAAGACGAAGGAAGAACACGAGGAACATCTGAGAACTGTCCTTGGAATTCTTCGGGAGAAGCAGTTATTCGCCAAATTCAAGAAGTGCAAATTTTGGTTAGATCAAGTGGCCTTTCTGGGGCACATCATTTTGGGAAGCCGAATTTCGGTAGACCTCAGTAAGATTGAAGCGATAAATAAGTGGCCACGACCGACCACTCCCACGGAAGTCAGAAGCTTTCTAGGGCTCGCTGGATATTATCGAAAGTTATTAAGGATTTTCCCAGCATAGCCTCGATACTTCCAAATTTGACGAAGAAGAATGTCCCATTCAAGTGGACAGAAGAATGTGAACAGAGTTTTCAAGAGCTGAAGAAAAGACTGACGTCCGCTCAAGTGGTAGCAATACCTTCAGGTACTGGAGGATATATAGTATACAGTGATGCCTCGAAGAATGGCTTGGGGTGCGTATTGATGCAGAATGGGAAGGTAATTGCCTATGGCCCCGATAGTTGAAACCGTACGAGAAGAACTACCCCACCCATGATCTGGAACTCGCCGCAGTAGCGTTTGCTCTCAAAATATGGCGACACTATCTGTATGGAGAGAGGTGCGAGATCTTTATAGATCATAAGAGCTTGAAGTACTTCTTCAGACAGAAGGAGTTAAATATGAGGCAAATATGGTGGCTCAAACTAGTGAAGGACTACGACTGCGTGATAAATTATCACCCAGGAAAAGCTAACGTAGTCGCGGGCGCTTCGGGCCGAAAAAGCCGTAAATACCGAGTTGTGCCAACTCGGAGTTGAAGTAATCAACTTTGGGGAGATTGAAGCGAAATTGGCAGCATTGACCCTTAAGCCAATGCTGTTAGATCGAATCATTGAAGCACAAAAAGAAGATGAATTATATTTGAAGATTCGAGATGAACGAGATGAAGATGTCCCGTCAGATTTCGAATCACATCATTTCGGGAAGCCATACTTCGCCATTGCGCGCATGGGTGCCGAGTCTAGCCATGGGCCCTGTTATGTGTTAAGACGTGACGTAGGATCGAGCGTGCATTTTATTATGACGTGAGGATTTGGGTTGGGTTGAGTGCACGCACGCATTGCATATTTTTACTACCACCTACTGGGCAATTTTTCTCAGGGTTTTATTTTTGTAGGTAATACCGAACCTGACACCTGTGAGTGTCAGGGTGAGCTCTAGGCTGGCTGGCGGGGGTGACTCCAGGGTCTTTTGAGGGCAGCGCAGTACATGGACGCGACCTTCGGAGAGGCGTAGGATAGTCGGGTTTAGATATTTGGGGCTTCGGCCCATTGTATTATAGTGACGTGTTTTGTGAACCTGACTTTAGACTATTTATGTATATTATTTTCTTTAAAAAGTTTATATCCGGGCCCTCCGCGACTTTCGTTGCGGAAATCCGGCAATTAACTTAATTAGGAAGTAGAGTCGCCACACAAAGACATATGGAGAATAGAATATCTGGTCGACTGGCGGTGAGATAGAGCAGGGACCCAATAATTCCTCTGTAATGAGCAACATCTACGGGTTCAACCAAGTGATCTGCATCAATTTTGCACGAAGTCGACATTGGGGTACTTGAAGATTTGCTCTTATCGATCCAGTACTTTCCGAGAATGTCGTGGATGTACTTAGACTGATTGATGATGATTCCATCTTGAAGTTGCTTGATTTGCAGTCCAAGGAAGAAAGACATCTCTCCCATAATGCTCATCTCGAATAGTGCCTTCATCAAATTGCTGAATTCGACACAAAGTTCCGGGTTTGTTGAGCCGAAAATGATGTCATCCACATAAATCTGTACCAGCATTATGTCGGGACCATTTTTCTTTACGAACAGTTTCATGTCAATTTTCCCTTTTGTGAAGCCTGAGTTGATAACGAAGTCGGATGGGTTCCTCGTACCAGGCCCTTGGAGCTTGCTTGAGTCCGTAAAGTGCCTTGTTGAGTTTGTATACGAAGTCCGAATGTTCAGTATCGAAAAATCCGTCTGGCTGCAAGACATACACTTCTTCCTTCAAAATCTCATTCAAGAAGGCAGTCTTTACGCCCATTTGATAGATAGTAAAATCTTTGTGTGCTGCGTATGCTAGAAACAACCGTATCGTTTCGATTCTTGCTATAGGGGCAAAGGTCTCGTCATAGTCGATTCCTTCTTGCTGATCGTACCCCTTAACTACAAGCCTAGCTTTGTTACGGATGACTACACCTTTATCTTTCTTATTTTTAAATACCCGTTTGGTTCCAATCACAATCTTCCATTTTGGAAGGGGAACCAAGTTCTAGAGGATGACTTCGAATCCATTTCTTTTCGTGAGGCAGTGTAGATTCATCCACTTCTGGTTCCTCGTTGAGGGAATTCTCGATCTCAGTGGCAGCACTTTGGCTAGCGAAAGCTTGTGAGTTCTCGGTCTGTGCTGCTGGATTAGAATCATCTGTGTCTGAGGGTCAAATGATTTGTTCAGGGATGGGTTCAGACTCTGTATGTGATGGACTAGAACTGGGTGTATGAGGAAGAGGATCATCGTTTATCTTGGTCTGTTGTTGGAAAATTACAGATTTTCGAAGAGCTGGTCTAGGTCCATTTCCTCTTGAGCTTGTTGACTGAAATTTGTTGGTCTACAGTTGCTGGTGTCTTTGTCAGCGTGGCGTTGGTTTTGATCAACTTAGCTTTGTCTGGTCCGGGTTCTGAATGATCATGTTCAGAACTGGTATTTGAGGACTCTTTCATTTCCATATGGGACGTAGTAGATTCTATCAATGTTGATTCGAGTCCTGAGCTGTTTTGTCCAGATGTAATTTCCAGACCCTCATCGAAAGTTACATTGGCGCTTTCGATGATCGTTCTCCTGTCACGGAGATATACTCTGTACGCCTTAGATTGCGCAGAGTAGCCCACAAAATTTCATTTAGCCTTTGGGTCTAGCTTTGATTTGTCTTCTCGGTCATTGGCCACGAAGCATTTGCACCCGAAGATTCTCAGGTGGGCAATGTTGGTAATCTTTCATTTATTAGTTCATAAGGTGTCTTTCCAAATCTTAGATGGATGTTTGTCCGATTCTGAGTGTAACACGCGGTGTTCGTTGCTTCTGCCCAAAGAAAATGAGGCAGTGATTATTGTAGTACATTGTTCGGGCAGCTTCTATGAGTGTTCGGTTCCTTCTTTCTACGACCCCGTTTTGTTGAGGAGTGTTAACAGTGGAGAATTGTTGAGTAATTCCTATGACTCGCAGAATTCGCTGAGTTGTTGATTTATGAATTCTATTCCATTGTCAGACCGAATTACTTTCACACTGCATTGTCGCAAGTTCTGCGTAGTCCTGACAAGATCTGGGAATGGTCAACTATCTCTGATTTTGTCCGTATGAAGCGGACCCAAGTATATCACGAATAGCCGTCTACAATAACCAGCATATATCGCTTTCCACTTACGCTATCTGTTGGCATTGGGCCGCACAGATCGATATGTAATAATTCCAGTGGATGATGTGTGTTTTGTAGGATGAGACGCCTTTTTCATTTTGCCTCGCTGACAAATTGAGCACAGATGTTCCTTTTGGTACTTCAGTGAAGGAAGTCCAACAGCCAGTTTGTTGGTTGATAGCTTGTTGAGAGTCTTGAAATTAAGATGCGATAGCCGCTGGTGCCATAAGTTATTATGAATTGATGTTGCTTTGGATATTATGCATATGGTTGTTTTTGGTCTGACGGTCCTAATGTCAATGGTATACATATTCGTTTTGCGAGTTCCTGTGAGAAGTTCTTCACCATCGGCATTGAGAATTTTGCACGTCCTCTTTTGAAACACTACTTGTTGTCCTATGTCAGTGAACTGTCCGATTGATAAAAGGTTGTGTGTTAGACCTTCAACATAAGAGACTTCCTTGATCGTGAGTGGATTGCGTACAAGATCTCCATAGCCAAGAATTCTTGCTCCATTGTTGTTGCCAAAGCGCACCAGTCCACCCAGCCTGTCAACGTAGTTGCTCAACAGTCTCTTCTTCCCAGTCATGTGTGTGGAGCAACCTGAGTCTAAATATCACACATGTAGGGCCTGCAAAAAGAAACTAGAGGGTTTTAGGTACCCATAAAATGGGTCCACCTCTGTTGTGCTTGTTAGTACGTATAGACTCTCTACCCGACCAAGATGAATCACTGTTAGTGTAATACTTAACATCATGTGCAGAGTCCCTAATTGTTTCTAGGGCTTGGCTTTGGGTTTCCTCGGTCTTAAGCTTTGGAACCCATTTTTGTGCAACTGGATCTCTCTTTGTCTTATCCTTAGAGGTACGTTTTGTCATGTTTTGCAGGTTTTTTGATAGATTTTGTTTCCGATCGATCCTTTTTCATTGAAAGCGTGTCTTTTGAAATTGTTTTGGGAGCTTGCTTGTAGAAATGCTCATGCTTGGGAAAATGACTTTTTGAATGAAAGGATGAGTTTTGCGATACATGAGAAAATACAGACGGTACAAAAGTTTTGAAGGAAAACAATCTATAAAAAAGGCTCTTTAAAATCGCAGGCCTCCTTCAAAATATCTTCCTTTCTAACCTTGACTCGACCTTTCAATGGCTCTTTTATGGGTCCTGAAAATTTCAAAGCATTAGTACAGGAAATTTCATGCAAAATCAAGGTATACGTGAGTGAGAGTAGTCTTAATTTTTATTTAAGTATGGAGATTTCCTCAAGAAGATTCTGCCTTTCAATATCAAAGGACTTTCTCTCTCTTTCGAGAGTGGAGTGTAGATTGCACTCAGGCATATCTCATGCTGCATAAGTAGTCATTGGTGTCTCACTCGTTGATTCTTCTAAGCTATCTCCTTCGATTGGACCAGGAATATCTTATTCAAATTGAGTTAAGGCAGAACATTTTCTTTCCTTATAACTATCATTTAACTCTATAAATCGAGTGATATTTCTACTTTCTCGCCTCATGAGGTTTCAGATTCACTGACAAAAGGATGAGGTTCGTCATACAACCTAATTGCATGTATTTAAGATCATAGAGATAAGGTGCATTTGATATGGCTTGTTGTAACATACATGGGTTTTCAAAACCAAGTCTTTTATGAGGATTATAGAAATCAATATCTGCAGGTTTCTTCAAGAAGATGGTCTGTTATGCCTGTTCTCGACGGGTTAAGAGGTCCTCCAATTTTTTATCTTGGAGTACAGCCTTTTTCTTTCCTTAGAAAGTAAGTCATATTTGGCAGTGGTGTCTATCGCTTGATCTCTATGAGATCTCATTTCTTTTGCTAATTTCTTGGGTTTAGCCTCAGACTTAAGCAACTTTCTCATTGGCTACTACCACTCGATTTTTCTCACATGCATAATCATACCTAAATTTTTCCAAAGTTCTAGATTATTTTGTAGGTTTGCTTCTAATTCTCTACTTTTCTTTTTGCTCTGTTAGTTTGATTTATATAGAGTTAGGAATTTAGTTTTCATTTTAAGTAAGAAGTCATAATCAGCTTCGCTTACCTCCACCATGTCTGAATTGCAGGAGGTTTCCCTTTCCGAGTCGTTTCCTAAAGCTTCAGTTCCATCTTCCTCGTCATCAAGTCTGGCCATCAGCCCCAGCTGTCGGAACTGTCTTCGAGCCAATGATCCTGTTCAGCCATCAAGACCATTCCCTTCTCCTTCTCCTCTGCCAATTGAGCTTTTCTACGATAATAATTGGCATCCTTTTTCTTGGGCATTCTGCACTCTTTGATGAAATATCCAGTCTTCCAGCAGTTGAAACATTTTCCAGATTGAGGGGTAATTGCTGGATTAGTTTCTTCATCTTGAGCCCTTCCCTTTGAACTGGAAGAGGTTCTTTGACGGTTGGATGAGGATCCAGACTTCTTATAGTATTTCTTCTATACGAAGTTTGAGACCAAAGCAAGTTATTTTGCGAGCTCCTTAATTGTATGCTCCTTGAATTCTCCATGTTTTGTGAGGTCTTTGAGTTCTCCATCAGCTTTTGAATCTTCTCCGTCCTGAATTTGTGATGACTGGATGATCTTCTTATTCATTGATTGCTTTCGTGATGATCGTTCAGACATTAGTGCGAGCGTGTCGCTTCCAACTGGCCTAGCTTCCTCCCTCATTTTCTCCAAATAATTGGAGTGTTGGTTGAGACAGTCAAATAATGTGTGGATGCTGGTCTTAGTCAGGTCGTATTTGTCTCATCATTATTGTTGTCGATTCCCATTCTGGTTGAAGCGAGCTGAGGAACTTGATATTGATCTCCACTAAATCTTTCGTAACTCCGTTCATCTATAACTCATTTAGTAGAATGAGGAATCGATGGAACGTTTCTTGGAAGCCTTATCCTTTGATTGCCTGAAACCGATCGTAAGATATGAGGGTATTGGCCATTCTTGCCATTGTGTTGACTTCAGTACCCATCATCATGATCCTAAGTGCGTCCCACATTTCTTTGGCGCTTTCTCCACATTCGAGTTGCATGAGGATGTCATTGGGGATGGCCTGCATTAGGTATGACTTTGCGATTTGATCAGCCTTATGGCGCAGTGTTTCTACGTCATTGTATGGTCGATCGTCTTCAAGATCCTCTGTTCTTCTCTTGCAGGATTGGTTGTGGTAGCGGCTGGGACTATGATCCACTACTGAATAGGTCCATTGTAAATGGATTCCAGCAAGTTATCTGAATTGTCCTTGCTTTCAATGAAGTTGATGAACCTTCTCTTCCAGACGACATATTCTCCATGTCTGATGATGGGAGGTCCAACACCATTTCCCATGCTTAAGGAGTCCATTTCTTGTATTTTTTGATGTGATCGTCGACGGGTAATTTGAGGAAAAAAAATGTGAATCGAAAATTTGGGTCAAAATTGAGTTTTAAAGTTTGACTTTGATATTTAAGGTTTAGTTTGCTAATTGGGTAGGGATATGAGTTCGCGAATTTGGACTGGGCTTGGTTCACGAATTAGGTTCACGGATTAGTAAATTATTACTTCACGGTGAGAGGGAATTCGCGAAGTTACAAGCTCTCTGGATTCGCGAAGTAAAGTAGGCTGGATTCGTGAAACGTGACTTGAGTTCGCGAAATGATCGGATCGCAAAAAGGTAAGTGGATTCGGGAACTGAATGGTTCGCGAATTGGTGTAAGAACTTGTGAACAGATTCGCGATCTTGGGTTCGTGAAGTGGTATAGGTTAGCGAATTGAAGACTGAATTCGTGAAGCGAATTGTCGGCAAAGTGAACTAATTCACGAAGTTCAATTCGCAGAGTGGACTCATGAAGTATGATGCCGAATACGAGGCGTTAATCTTTGAAAATCTGACGACTCGTGATCTTCAGACCCACAAAACTCTAGTTCGCGAAGCGTGACGATGCTTGAACCTTATTCGCGAGACTGAGGATGTGAAGTAGAATTCGTCAACCTGGGAGTGCAAACTTGATTCGCGAAGCTGTCTTATGAGAGTAAAGACCCACGAAGTAGATAGAAGTCCTTGAGTTCCTTAAGCTAAACTCTACTACAACGCCGTTCGCAAACCCTTGAGCTCAACAGCAACTGGTTGGAAAATTCTCAGAACTGATAGAAATGCAAAGTTGCAGCTTGAAGAACCCAGAAAACAATCAAAAAACTGCTTGAATGTGCAATTTTTAGCTGCTTGACGAACTCTGAAGTTTCTGCAGAATGTTTCAGAACTCGATTTTGTTGCATGTATTGAAGTTTCCTCACCTACACGCTTGCTCTGATACCACTTGAAAGTCCATATTATCCAAAAAACACTTCAACAAATTAGCCTTTGTTTGATATTGTGAATAGTGCTTTGAGGTTTATGTGTTGAATACGTGAAGTTGTAAAATGGAAAACTTCGATTAATCATTGTTAGGGTTGCTTAATACCTTGGAAAGGTATAAGCCCATTGGGCCCCTAACAAGCCCATTACAACTAAAACCCATCTAAGTAAAATAAAACATATTAAATACATCATAAAGAAATGAAAAGACTTTGAATAAAAATTTTGGACGCTTCTAAAATATTCCTAACAGATACCTAGTAAGAACTAATGCCAAATAAATAATATGCCTATAAGGAATATATCTTACTCATATAAAGCGTTTATTCCATTAATAAATATTCGAATACAATATTCTCATATACATGCGAATAATACATCACATATATACGTGCCCTATTCATTTCATCCTCGAATGGCATTACGAAGGCACATCCCTAAAAATCTCCCATTTGCTCTCAATGCCATGCGTTATGATATCGTAACCCATCTTATCAAGGTGTCTATCAAGCACAGCCTGTGAAAGAGGATTGGTGAACGGGTCCGCCACGTCGTCCGTGGAGGTTATCTTCTGCAAGACTATGTAGCCTTGTTCACCGAACCTACGCAACATGTGGTATTTTCATTCTATATGTTTGGACTTGCTGTAAGACATTGGTTCCTTTGCTTGAGCAATTGCCCCAGTATTGTCGCACCACAATGGCAGTGGGCGATCCTCTATACCTGGAACAACTTTGAGTTCCTCTAAGAACTTTCACATCCAAATACCCTCTTTAGCTAACACAAAGGCTGCAAAATACTCCGCTTCACTGGTGGAATCGGCAGTAGTGCTTTCCAAGACACTGCTCCACTATTCATCGTATAAACGAAACTAGAAGTAGATTTTCGGTCATCCACGTCTGACTTGAAATCCGAATCGGAATCGTCCACTTCTAATTTTCCCTTTCGTAAATCAGTATCCTATCCTTAGACCGTCTAAGGTACTTGAGGATATTGTACTATATTCCAGTGTTCCTTACCATGGATAGACTGATAACGACTTACTACGCTCATAGCGTATGCTATATCAGTAGGCGTGCAAAGCATCGCGTACATCAAACTACTCACGGCAGATGCATAGGGGATTCCATTCATTTCTTTCATGTCTTCCTCACTTTGAGGACACATGGATTTCGAGAGATGAATCCCATGCCGCATAGGCAATAACCCTTTCTTAGATACATCCATTCGATATCGTATCAGGATCTTATCTAAGTAAAGGGCCTGAGATAAACCTATCATCTTGTTCGCACGATCTCTATAAAGTTGAATACCAAGAATATAGATTCCTACTCCTAGGTCTCTCATGGAGAGTTCGGTCGAAAGCCAAACTTTCACCTCATAGAGCATTCCGATGTCGTTTCCTATCAAAAGGATGCCGGCAACGTACAATACGAGGAACAATATCTTACCTCGCCTTTTTATAAACGCAGGACTCATCATCATTCTTTATGAACCCGTAGTTCCTAACTACTTCATCATATCAGAGATTACAACTCTTAGACGCTTGCTTAGGTCCATAAATAGACCTATTCAGCTTGCACACTTTGTGAGAATCTGCTTGCGATGTAAAACCCTTAGGCTGCTTCATATAGATCTTCTCCTGGAGGAATCCATTTAGGAAAGCGATTTTCACATCCATCTGCCAGATTCATAATCATAGTGTGCTGCTAAAGCCAGCAATATACGGATAGACTTTATCATTGCAATGGGTGAAAAGGTTTTCTTATAGTCAATACCATCTTTTTGACTGTCCCCTTTCGCTACTAGCCTAGCTTTGTAGGTATCCACCAGTTTGTGAGATCCAATCTTTCTCTTATAGATCCACTTACACCCTATTGGTCTAAAACCTTCGAGTAATTCTACTAGAGTCCAGACTTGTTTGGTGTGCATTGAGTCCATCTCTGCTTCATAGCTTCGACCCATTTTCGTTGAGTCAACATCCATCATTGCCTAGTCACAGGTAGTGGGTCGTCCCCGACGATCCCCTCCGTTGCAGCATCCCCGTGCTCGAGGTGTACCATACCGTATCTCTTAGGCATGCGAGATACTCTACCAGACCTGCGCAATTCTGGATACATCTCGAACTGCTCATCTGTACTCCCAGGCACTATGTCTCTAGAGGCATTTCGTCTAACTCTCGAAGAGTAACTTCTCCGTCAGCTCCACCTTCTCTGATCATCGTGGAAGTAAAAATAGTATACCATGCTATCATCGGGATATCCGACGAAACGTCCTTTCGTAGATCTAGATTCGAGTTTGTCTGTTATCAGCTTTTTCACATAGGCGGGGCAACCCCAAACCTTAAGGTGGTTCAAGCTTGCTTTCTTACCATTCCAAATTTTGTAAGGTACCCAATCAACAGACACTGAAGGGAGTCTGTTCAAAAACATACACAATAGTTTGCAAGGCATAACCCACAACAATATGCGGATCTATATTGCTAAGCATAGATCGAACTTTATCTAATAATTTCTGATTTCTGCGTTCAACAACACCATTCAACTTTGGTGTTTCGGGGAGAGTAACCTGCGAAATGATCCCGTTTTCTTTCAAAAAGTTGTCAAACTCAAGACTCATATATTCGCCACCTCGATCTAATAAAACAGCTTTAATTTGTCTCCTAGTTTGATTTTCCACTAAAGTCTTGAATTCCTTGAACTTATCAAGCATTTCGGAATTGATACACCAAGCCATATCGAGAGTGATCATCGGTGAAGATCACAAAATAGTGGAAATTACCACGGCTGCAACTCTAAACAGCCCACACAAACGTTTGTATGGATCAAATCCAAAGGATTTGGGGCTCTTTGAAATGTCCCGGTGAAGGGAGACCTAGTCATCTCGCCGATGATACAAGATTCGCACGTTGGATAGGAATCTGATTCCGACGGCTTAAAAAATATTTTTGGCATTTAATACAAATATTCAAAGAAGAGAACACAACACTTTGGCATTTTGCATTTCACATGAATCATGACATAAATATATTTTTTTTTCTGAATTTCAAAAATTAAAAAATAAAATACCATTTTTACCCTTGTGTAATAAGTTGGGCCAAAAATAAATTAAGCCCAATATCTAGTTGAAAAATAAATAAAGCCCAATATGTAATAAAGGCTTAATATTATTTTGCAGCCCTAAGCCGACACTTAAATATTTTTTCAAATACTCACGAACCATTCGTATGAAACGCTCAAAGCCCGTTATATCGCTCTTTGATAGATACTATCTCAGTGATCCTTTTTAAGCCCGACTCTCTTGGTTCGTTTCAACCCGGCATGGAAGGAATCCAAGAATTCGGTAAGCACCTAGCGAATCCCGTGGTACTAAATAGATCCCGTGTTGCGTACGACCGTCGTCGTTTTAACGAACCGACTATAGATTACCGTCGTACGTATAGACCCTTCGCTTATGTCCCGGTCGAGTGAGAATCGTGGTTACGTCAAACTCACTGACCCGACGCTAATTCGTGACTGGAAAAATTACTAAACTGCTCCCCACGTCCCACATGATTCAGTTTATAGAATTGGCCAACGACTTTGTAATTTTCGTCCCCGAATATACATAAGACATATATCTCGATTACCAACGAGACTGTGAATCCCTCACGACTGTCTGTCCCCGGTAGCTACACTTCGTTGTCAATACCTCATGTCACCGCTGACCCAAGTTCTACCTCGAACAATGTGGGCCTAGCAAACTAGAGATAAATCAAGACTCGAAGTCAATTCAGTCAAAGACCCTTTGGTCCAAGGTCCACGCACACTACTATAGTGAATCGATCGATCATTGACGCTTCCCAGAGTAATAGGCCATGTGATCGTCGATTACGAGTCGTGTCCAAATACAAGTTAATCCGTGATTCAACTCATATCAATGTTACGACCTCCCACTGGTTGGCACAACCATTTAGGAGTCGTCAACAAATAAGTCATGATCGGCATTCAGTCATCCTACTGAAGTCTAAGACTTATGGATAAATTTAATATCCGAAAATAATAGCTCACTGGTGGCCCATCTCTCATCCCATGAGAATCAGTGACTATACTCGCGATATTTGGGTTTTATTTATGTACCCTCTTACTGGATACTTAGTAAGAACTTATGGCAAATAAATAATATGCCTATATGGAATAACTCTTAAATTCACATAAAACACTTATTCCATTAATAAATTTTCGAATACAATATTTTCATATACATAGCGAATAATACATCACATATACACGTGCCCAATTCATTTCATCCTCGAATGGCATTCCGATGGCACATCCCTAGCTAAAGCATGAAGTGTTACCCAGCAAGCGTGTTAATCGCATACGTTTTGAACTTGATTTCCATCGAAATAATTGATCTTCAATTATTAACATCACTAATCCCCATCGATTACTACAACCGTTGATAAAATTGAGTCGAATCCGTCTTATCCCGTCATTAAAGTCGAGATACTCCATTAGTTTATGCTTCATATTTTCGACAATTGAATACTGTTGACCTGCAGTAACACAATAATAGCGTATAATAACGCTTAATTTTTTGCTAAATATTTCTAAATTCCTCCTGAACTTTTAGTCAAATTTTGAAATTCCGCCAAAATCTTCAAACTTAAAACTATACCAAATCGAGGACAACGGGTAACACTTTTATTCGATACCCCTTCTAACATAGTTCTACGTGTTTTACATGAGATACCACTTATTTGTTTCTCTATGACAATGATTTGAAATCCGTACCACTTTAAGAAACATTTATATAAGCCAAATTTTTCCAGCGATTTCATTTTCAGCTCTATTAACCTTGAACGATAAACAATGGAACCGACGCGGTGGCGCGACGTAATACCAAAGATATGGGTCCTCGAATTTATAAATATTAGCTACAATGTTAGCTGAAAATATGAATCGATTTACTATTGTTTTCGTATTTGCGTCAATTAAATTCGAAAGAATGCCCATCACAAATCTTACGACGAAATATCAAAATAAACTCTCGTGGCACATCGAACTTGGTTTGGTGCAACGGATGCTCATGAGTTTGAATATATGAGATATTTCGATTGTCAAAATGTACATCTATTCTGCAAATACTACTTATTAGCAATACAGTAACACAATATTTATCCGTAGTAATACTTCCCATTATGTGATAACAATATATTACAATTTGGTTACATAACAGGGGCGCTGGATACCACTTCTTATTACTCATTATAAGGGTATTTTGGTCAGATCGAATTTTAGGTCCTTTACTCTAACTTAATTAAAATCCGGTCCCTAGACTATATATTTTTTGACAAGGGCCTATATTTTCAAACTACAACGGGGCTGTATTCTAAACGCCCTTATTTATTTTTGTTAAATGTTAAGTTGATAAAGAAGGAAAAACAAAATAGAAATCATAAAGTAAGGGTAATATTGTCTATCCAGCTTGATTGCTCTTCAAGTGAAAGAATAATTTTTCGATTGGTCTTTAACTGATAATATTTAGAAGATATGAAGTTAGTTGAAATGAAGTTTACACTTTTCGTCGATATCGAAGTGATATTGCCCCCACCAGTGCCCGGGAGAGCGAAGACCCCAACCGTTCGTTAGATATCGATGTGTTTGGATTTGGTGGGTATAATTATTCGTGTATGGCTATACAATGATTTTGTTGGTATTAATCTTTTTATGTTTAATATGTGTGTAGTAATTATTTTGGTAATCAGATAAAGTGTTTGATATGACTGTTGCAGATGGGTATGTGATTTGTTAAAAATGCTTAGATGACATTTTTGCTGTCCATTATTTTTGCTTTCTGCCCATATTCCATTCCATAGTTTCATTTGGGAAATAGAGCAACCACCAGCAAACGAAGAAAAGAAGGAGCAAACCCTAGTCTTTTCCCGAATTAATCTTGGGCCAATTGAAACGAGAGGCAACGATGAGAAAAAAAACAAGGAATCAGTGTTAATGAAGAAAATGATGAGAAGAAATCGAATCGCTTACGCAGGCCAGACGAGGAGAAAATTCTTATTATCGCATTGAAGCAGGTAGTCGAAGAAGGATGGAGAATAGATAACAGATTTAGAGCAGGCTACCACAATGCTATCGAGTCAATTTTCAAGAAATGGAAATCGGAATCTGATATGAGCACAACCTCACTCCACTCAAAGGTTCACCATTGGAGAAAGGAGTATTATCAATTGGTAGATTTTCGGCCTAAATCTGGTACAGGATTTAATAACCTTACCAACATTTAATAACCCCAAAAAACCTCGTAGGATACAACTTGTTTCAAAATTACCTGAGTTAATAACAATCTTCTCAATAGCGACGGGAAATTATCAGATTGGGGTTCAACGGTTGGGGTTTTGATAGAGACGGAATTACGTTGAAGCTCGAGATGGAGGACGACAGAGATGGATGGAGAAAGAGAAAAATCAGATTGGGGTTCAATGGTTGGGGCATTGAAAGAGACGCAATTAAGGTGAAGCTTGAAATGGAGGACGACATAGATGGATGGAGGAAAAAATGGCTGGAGAGATGGAAATGAAGATGCGATAGACCATATGTATAGGGCAGATAAATGCTAAAATTGGTATAAGAACATTTGACAAACCCACCTTTATAATAGGTATCTATATACCGGGCCTATAAACGATTCACATATAATGGGCTTGTATACCTATACAAGGTGTGTTTAACTCAGCACATATAACAATTAACAAACATGATTTAATTTTATCATACGCGCTTATCACCCATCCGTACATTCTTATCACCCGCAAGTAGTGTTGTCAATGGGGCGGGGATTCTCCGTCCCTACAGGGATCCGCCCCTTTCCCGATAATTAAATAATGTTTATTATATTTAATCAATATTCTTATAAAATAAATATAATAATAAATATACTTTGGATATGATTAAAAATATATATTACCCTCGGGTTTTATAGCCAACGGTAAAATAACGTTAACTGTCAAGAAACTCCAGCGAGCAGCAAGGCGCGAAGAGACACCTCGAGGGGGGGGAGCGGCTCGAGATGGAAAATAGCCTGCTCGAGGCGGTCAAGTCAGAACGAGGTGCCCGGGAAGATCAGGAAGGAGAAAGTGCTCGAGTAGCCCGAGAAGGGAAGGACCAAGGGACTAAGGCCAAGTCGGGTCAGAGCGAGGTGCCCGGGAAGATCAGGAAGGAGAAAGTGCTCGAATAACCCGAGAAGGGAAGGACCGAGGGACTGAGGCCAGGTCGGGTTGGCGAGACCCCGTGAGTAAGTCAAGAGACCGAGCAAGAGGAACAGCCCGAGTAGATGATGCCGCTCGATGGAGACGAGGTCGTGAAAGAAACTGGAAGGAAGGGGAGGAGATGAGAACGTGGGATGATGGAAGGGTCACGTTCTCTTCGTGAGGTTCGCGGTAAACGTGGGCCTGGGTGGAAGACTAGGTCACGGCGAAATAAGACAAGGTTGGTATAAATAGTTGTGGTTAACTCATTTCTCAGGTACGCGTACTAAACAAATAAAAACTGATTCGCTAGCCTAGACACCTGTTTTTCACCCCTTTTCTGACTTAAGCATCGGAGGGGATACGCCGGCACCCACTCCGGCCCCCTTTTGACGTTTTTCTGAGTTTTGGGTGCTAGGTTCGACGAAGATAACTAACGGAGAACGAAAGGCTCGCGCCAGGGAAACCGCGAGGGAAGAACAACCGCTTTAGTCATCATTTCAAAAGGTCGTTTTACGCGGTCCGCATCAATTGGCGTCGTCTGTGGGACGATATATTAGTAAGATGGTGGACGCCGCAAACGACATTCAACCACCACCGATGGAAGAAGTACTAGTGACCGACTGGACGGAGGAGAATCAAGAAGAGACACGCAATGACGATCAAACCGAACTGGGGAAATTGAGAGCAGAAGTAGAAATGTTAAGGGCAGAGCGAACGCGGAGAACTCGCGTGGAATCACCGCCACGACAGGAGACGGAAGAAGAGGAATCGGAACGGTTGCGTCGTGAGGAAGAGCACGTTCGGGCCAAGGAGCAAGAAAAGGAAACAGAGGAAAAAACATTGAGGGCGGAAATCAACATCCTGCGAGCCGAGAAGAAGAGAGCTCTGGAAGAAAGACATATCGTGGAATGGGAACGGATGAAGGAAGAGATTCAGAGGTTGAAGGAACTGGCCAATCCACAAGTGCCCCTCCCGATCCAGCGAGGCTCTCCCTTCTCGGAGGAGGTCCTTCGCGCTCCCCTACCGAACAACTTTAGATTCCCGGATATGAACCGCTACGACGGATCGGGACCCCCCGAGGATCATCTAGCCAACTTCGACGGAAATGCGGCACTCTACCAGTTGGGAGACTCGATCAAGTGTCGGGTATTCGCCACAACCCTCGCGAAAGGAGCCCAACAGTGGTTTACCATGCTACCTGCGGGGGAAATTCGTAACTTCGCGGACTTCACTCGGGCTTTCCTGAGACAATTTTCCAGTAGCCGAAGAAGACCTTTCTCGACCGTAAACCTGCTGAATATGAAGCAAGGAGACCAAGAGAGTCTGCGAGATTACTTGAAGCGATTCAATCGGACCATGATGGAAGTCCCGACCGCCACCTCTGACTTGTTGATTGGGGCCTTCCACAATGGGCTGAAAGAAGGGGACCTCTATCGGTCATTGGTGAAGAAGTACCCGACCACAGTAGAAGACCTGATAATCAGAGTGGAAAAATACGTGAGGGTGGAAGAGGCGCACAATTTCAAAAAAGGAGATAAGAAGATAGCGATCGGGACAGTGGAGGTTGCACGAGAGCCAACACGCCCCATAGGACTGAAGGAAGAGAATCCTCGAATGGAAGCCCAGAGAAAGTCCCGACCGAGTAATATTCAATGGAAGGTAAGTAAAGCTCGGGCGCTGGAGATTTGCGAGGGGAGGTATTACATTCGGAGACCGGCTAAAAGTAAAGAAGGACCGAGGAATCCTATCTCGAAGTCGTATTGTGAATTTCATCGAGAGTATGGCCATACGACGGAGGCCTGCTTTCACCTGAATGACGAGCTTGAAAGGATCGTGGCGGCCAATCCGGAAGCTCGAGCGGAGTTAGTGGTAGGCGGAGAGGCGGGCGCCCCGCGAAAGTATTTCAGGAAGGACTTCGAACAAGGACCCCGGAGAGACCACCAGTACGCCAGCGATAGATCGCAAAACAGGTCCGATCGATCTCCAGAACGAAGACGAGAGGAGTACCGAAGGGAAGATAAATCCAACCAAGAGCGGGGAAACGGTCAAGCAACACCAGAACGTAATCGGGCACCCGCGGAGCCATATGTGCCTCCTCGCCGAATTAATATGATATCCGGGGGACCCGCAGTTGGAGACTCGAACAGAGCCAGAAAGGCAGAGGTAAGGAAGCTCGAGAGCCTGGGAGTGACATCGGTACAAAGGCGACCAGGACCCATCATTTCTTTTGGACCCGAGGACTTTCATGGAGGAGACGATGCACATGAAGATGCCCTAGTCATTCGGGCGGAAATAGCAAATCATGATGTGGGCAGAGTCTTCTTCGACAATGGGAGTTCCGTGAACATCATTTTCAAAGAGACCATGGATCAGATGGAATTGGGAGAATATCGTATGGACCCTGTGGAGACGGCGTTATTCGGATTCAAAGGGCATGCCATCGAAGCGGTAGGACTGATTCAGCTACCCTTGATGCTGGGATCGGGGGAATTGAAGAAGACCCGAATAGCCCCTTTCCTGGTCGTCGACATGTCTTCCTCTTACAATGTTATATTGGGACGCCCAGCGCTTAGCTCCTTTGCGGCAATCGCCTCGGCTCTACATCAAAAAATGAAGTTTCCCGTGGGAGATCGGGTAGGAGAGGTACTCGGGGATCGGAATACAGCGCGTAAATGCCATGTGGAAGAAGTAAGGATCGAGTTGAAGTCATTGAAAAGTCGTCGAGAAGGCCACCCCAAAAGCCGAGGAGCCCTCTGCGCCATACACGCCCTTCAGGAAGTGGGAACTGAGGGCGAAACAGAGGAAATCGTGATCAGACCTCCGTCATGGACGGTCAAGATTGCTCGAGACTTATCCCCCGAGCTAAAGGCCGACCTCATCAAGCAGCTGAAAGAGAACGAAGATGTGTTTGCATGGTCGGCGAATGAACTCACCGTGATACCAAGAAATATAATGGAGCACCGACTAAACATCTCCCCCACTGTCAGGCCAGTCTTCCAGAAAAAGAGACATCTCGGAGCACAAAAGGACGCGATAGTTAAGGAACACGTGGGGGACCTCTTGAAAGCGGGGTATATTCGGGAAATACAGTTCCCGACCTGGCTGTCAAACGTGGTATTGGTCCCTAAGTCGACGGGAAAATGGCGCATGTGCGTCGACTTCCGAGACCTGAACAAAGCATGCCCGAAGGATTGTTACCCCTTGCCACGCATCGACCAGTTGGTAGACTCCACAGCCGGGCATGAGCTCTTATGCTTCCTAGACGCTTTCCAGGGCTATCACCAAATTGGGTTGGCCAAGGAAGACCAACCTAAAGTCAGCTTCATCACCTCAAAAGGAACCTTTTGCTACGTGGTCATGCCGTTCGGGCTGAAGAACGCAGGAGCCACCTATCAAAGGCTAATGGATCGGGTTTTCGAAGCACAGATCGGACGAAACGTAGAAGTTTATGTGGATGATATCCTGATCAAGTCCAAAACAGAAGGTAGCTTCTCGGGGGATCTCCGTGAAACTTTTTCTACTGCCCGAAGGTATGGTTTGAAGTTAAACCCTGCTAAATGCGCATTCGGGGTACGCTCGGGGAAGTTCTTAGGGTACATGGTCACCCGGTCTGGTATCGAGGCCAACCCTGACAAAGTGAAAGCCATCGCAGACATGGCCTCCCCACAGAATCTCAATGAGGTCCAAAGGCTGACAGGGAGGGTCACGGCCCTATCCCGGTTTATTTCCAGGTCGGCAGAAAGAAGTATGCCATTCTTTAAAGTGTTGAGAAAGGTTAAGGATTTCGAGCGGACTCCCGAGTGTGAGAAGGCTTTTCAAGAGTTGAAGGAATACTTGAAGGAGCTACCAATATTGAACAAGCCAACACCCGGGGAAGAACTTCTCATTTACCTCTCGGCCACTCCTCGGGCAGTCAGCTCCGTGATGGTCCGGGAAGAGGAAAAGGTGCAAAAGCCGGTTTACTTTGTCAGTCATCTCCTGAAGGGTGCGGAAGTTCGATACACTTCTCAGGAAAAATTGTTATTAGCCTTGGTGATCACAGCCAGGAGGTTGAGGCCTTACTTCCTATCACACCCGATCGTAGTACCCACCAACAGTCCATTGGGGGTGATCGTGACTCGACCGGATATCTCAGAAAGATCGATCAAATGGGTAACCGAGTTAGGGGAGTACGACATCCAGTTTCGACCCCGGACGGCCATCAAAGCTCAGGCCCTGGCTGATTTCATTGTTGAGATGACAGAAGAGGGACCGGCCGAGATGTGGAAGATCTATGTGGATGGTTCCTCTTGTCAGTTCGGAAATGGCGTCGGGGTAGTCATCGTTTCACCCTGGGGCGAGGAGACTAACTTAGGGGTGAGGCTGGACTTTCGAGCTTCCAATAACGAAGTCGAATATGAAGCTCTCTTGCTTGGGATGAGGACAGCGATCATGATGGGATTGGCCCGAGTAACTTTATATTCTGACTCACAGCTGGTGGTCCAGCAAGTCGAGGGGAATTTTGCTATTAAGGAGGACAAGCTAGCAGAATACACGAAGTCTTTCAGAAAGCTAAAGGAAAAGTTCGAGGAAGTTAAGGTGGAGCTCATTAATAGGAAGGAGAACGAAAAGGCAGACAGAATTGCCAAGTGGGCCAGCACGTTGAGTATACCCGAAGAAGGGATCAAAGTGGAAAAGGCGCCCTAGATCCACCAGATCGAGGAGATAAGAGAACTAGAACCCGAAGATTAGCGATATGACATCCATCGATATCTCGAGGAGCAGATCTTACCCGAGGACAAGGTCCAGGCTAGAGTAACGCAAAAGAGGGCTGGCCGTTTTACTCTCATAGATGGAATCCTATACAAAAGGTCTTACTCGGGCCCTTTGTTGAGATGTTTGTCAAAAGAAGAGGCCGAAGGGGTCATGGTGGATATTCATGAGGGAAGCTGCGGAAGCCATATTGGGGGAAGAGCCTTGGCAAGGAAAGCGATGTTGGCTGGTTTCTTCTGGCCTACCATGAGGGCCGACTCGTTCAGCGTGGTATAAAGTTGCCTTAGATGCCAAAAGCATGCAAATTTACAAAGGGCACCAGCGGAAATGATGAAAGCCGTGGTGTCAGCCTGCCCGTTTGACCAATGGGGTCTGGATATAGTCGGGCCGTTTGAGGGTAACGCCTCGCAGAAGAAGTTCCTCCTGGTTGCGATCGACTATTTCTCCAAGTGGGTAGAGGCTGAGGCCTTGGCACGGATTACCGAAGCTGCAGTAATCGCTTTCTTGTGGAAAAACATCTTGTGCCGGTTCGGGATCTCGAGAAGATTGATAACCGACAACGGGAGGCAGTTCAGTGGATGCAAACTAAAGGAATGGTGCGAGGGGTATGGGATTGAGCAAATATTCACCTCTGTAGCCTATCCGCAAAGTAATGGCCAAGTAGAAGTGACTAACCGAGCAATTGTCCAAGCGTTGAAAGTACGGCTGGACGGGTTAAAGAGGGCCTGGTTCAACGAACTGCAGAGTGTACTTTGGTCTTATCGAACCACTCCTCGGGCCGGGACGAAGGAGACACCCTTTAGCTTGGTATACGGAAGTGAAGCAGTACTACCCGTGGAAATAGGCCAAGAAAGCGCTCGAGTTATAGGATATTCAGAAGAGAATGATCGGCTCCGGGCCGATGAACTGGACTTGATCGAGCAAGGGAGACAAAAGGCCGCGCTTCGGATGGCAGCCTATCAGAGAAAGATCACCCGAGTTTACAATCGGAAGGTGTGCCTGAGAAGGTTTGAGAAAGGAGAGCTCGTCATGAAGGAAATACAACACAAGGGGGAGCGAGGGAAGCTGGATCCCAAATATGAAGGACCATATAAGGTAATCAAGAAGGCCGGAGAAGCCGCCTATTACTTGGAAAACTTAGATGGAAAGAAGCTGGAAAGACCACACAACGCGCGGCATTTGAAGAAATATTACCCGTGAGACGTTCTCGGGATCGCACCCTATTCATCTATCATATTCATGCTTTGTCTATTTTTTTTTAGTTAGGGAGTCTCAGTAGCACAAGTTTCTTGTCCTTATTTCCGAACAATTGTATTTCTAATGAAGTCATTTATGTCCGAAAAAGCGCGGGAAGTGAAGAAAAGTCCTCAGATGAGGCCCGATCACCCATGAGGGTGAAGAAAATCTCCAAACGAAAGTGAAGAAAAGTCCTCGGATGAGGCCCGATCACCCATGAGGGTGAAGAAAATCTCCAAATGAAAGTGAAGAAAAGTCCTCGGATGAGGCCCGATCACCCATGAGGGTGAAGAAAATCTCCAAATGAAAGTGAAGAAAAGTCCTCGGATGAGGCCCGATCACCCATGAGGGTGAAGAAAATCTCCAAATGAAAGTGAAGAAAAGTCCTCAGATGAGGCCCGATCACCCATGAGGGTGAAGAAAATCTCCAAATGAAAGTGAAGAAAAGTCCTCGGATGAGGCCCGATCACTCATGAGGGTGAAGAAAATCTCCAAAGGAAAATGAAGAGAAGTCCTCGGATGAGGCCCGATCACCCAGGAGGGTGAAGAAAATCTCCAAAGGAAAATGAAGAAAAGTCCTCGGATGAGGCTCGATCACCCATGAGGGTGAAGAAAATCTCCAAACGAAAACGAAGAAAAGTCCTCGGATGAGGCCCGATCACTCATGAGGGTGAAGAAAATCTCCAAAGGAAAATGAAGAAAAGTCCTCGGATGAGGCCCGATCACCCATGAGGGTGAAGAAAATCTCCAAAGGAAAATGAAGAAAAGTCCTCGGATGAGGCGCGATCACCCATGAGGGTGAAGAAAATCTCCAAACGAAAACGAAGAAAAGTCCTCGGATGAGGCCCGATCACCCATGAGGGTGAAGAAAATCTCCAAACGAAAACGAAGAAACGTCCTCAAATGAGGCCCGATCACACATGAGGGTGAAGAAAATCTCCAAACGAAAACGAAGAAACGTCCTCGGATGATGCCCGATCACCCATGAGGGTGAAGAAAATCTCCGAAGGAAAATGAAGAAAAGTCCTCGGATGAGGCCCGATCACCCATGAGGGTGAAGAAAATCTCCAAAGGAAAATGAAGAAAAGTCCTCGGATGAGGCTCGATCACCCATGAGGGTGAAGAAAATCTCCAAACGAAAACGAAGAAAAGTCCTCGGATGAGGCCCGATCACCCATGAGGGTGAAGAAAATCTCCAAGTGAAAAGGAAGAAAAGTCCTCGGATGAGACCCGATCACTCGGGAGGGCGGATAGAATCCATAAAAGAAAACGAGAAAGAGTAGGATCATGAGGAGTAGAATCGTTGAACGAGATGCGATCATTGGGCAATATCAAGGCAAGCGCACGCTAGGAAACAGAAATGATACTAAATAATAAAAGTAATAGTGCCAGGCACGAATGTGGAAAACATACACGAGAAATAGCATAGGAAAAACAGAACATCTATCGCCTCATATCCCGAGCGAAAGGCACCCCCAGATGACGGACCCCCGAGGAGGTAAAGGTCGCCTCGTCTCGAGGTCTCTTTTTACGTCTTACATCGAGATCCCACCCGAGTACGAGGAGAGGACACGCCGTATACGGTTAGGGGATCGAATCCGGTTGTTTCCCCCTCGAGATTTTTGGAGGATGCTTTGGTTCTCAGCATAAGAATTAGCCAGCGACTCTTTTAGTTCGGCGATTTCTCGATCCTTCTCGCCTAAAAAGGTGGTCAATCGGGTACAAGCGCCCTCATAGTATTGAAGCAAGGCGCGTTGTTGAGTATAACGCCGAAGTCCCTCGCAAGAAAGTGAATAGGACTAATAAAGAAGGTCAGGAAAGGGTAAAGAAAGAGATGAATTAAGAGACAAAGACCGGCGTGACTGACCCGACTCTCGTTTAAAGCCCACCAATCCCAGAAACTCGAATCGGAGAATCTCGCCAGACGTCGCGCCTCTTCGGGTTCCAGAAAACTCTCCGTGAATTGACGAGAGGAGGCACCATCAGCTTCCAAAAGGAAACGAGGAGTTGGGCGAAATCCCTCCAAGGAGGGTGCTCCTCGAGAGAGGGGGGTCGCAGCGACTTGACCTTCCCTATGCGGAAAGTCCGCGTTCGCGTTTGAAACAAAACCTGTCGCCTCCTCCCATAAATCCCAAAGAGGACGTGATGGGGGGTTTGGAGGGGAGTTTCTCCTAAATTGAGAGTGCGTCATCCTGGGATCCATCAAGTAAGATAGCAAAAGTACACAAGACTCAAAAGATGAGAAGAAGTGAGGGTGTTGCAAACAAAGAAGAGAAAAGGAGAGCAAAGATCCCAAGTTGGATAGATGAAATAACCTGAAGGAAATAAACTCAATAAGATTGGATGGAGAATAAGGCCGATAAAAAGAAACTGCGATTTTATAAAGAGACGGGCCCGTAAAGGTCGGATAGTTGGAAAAATCGAGCTTCAGGGAATTCAAAGTTTAAATGAAGGAATACCGAGTCCAAGAATATGAAAAAAGAAAAAAGAACTGTTGAGAAACGTTCGAAAAGGAGCTTGAGAAGATAAGGTGACACTCGAAGGTCGTGTTCGGGAGGCGTAGCCCGATGATCGCGTAGAAGATATAATAGAACATTGTGCGGAAAAGGAAGTTCTTGGTCACAGCTACTCACGCGCTATAAACACGGAAAAATCCAAAACGAGGTTAACCCGAACGGGCACGATATAGAGAAATTACAGCTGAACTAATATAGTAGAGTCTAAAAAGGAAATACATGGACAGAAAAGAAAGGGCATATTGTTCATAAAGAAAAGATATAAAAGGAATTAAGTTCATCCACACAAGTAGAAAAGTTTCAAGGTGGAGCGGCCGATCCGGCCTGATCCGACTCCACCCCTGTCTTCTCTGCCCCGACCATCACCGACTCGACCCCAGTCATCGCCAACTCGACTCGAGGTGCTAGCCCTTCCTCACCAGGAACTTGAGCTTCTACAGTATCTGGCTCGCGAACCTCTCGATCAGCCACGGGTTCATGCGCCTCAGTGGGCTTCTCGGGATCCTCGATGGGGGAACGGGTGGTTTCCTCGGTTTCCTCACTTGAGGGCGTGGTTACGACATCCTCCCGTGGTTTGCCCCCACGGGCTATGGGATCGGGTGGGTACCCTCCTGGGGGACAATCAACAAGAGCCCGATCGACGTCTAGCCAATCGAGCTTCCATTTGTGACCTATGCCAGCCAACCGAAGCTGATGAACACATCCCCAAAAGCCGTGATGGAAGTACTCCACAACCTTTCTCCCATATGAGGTTCGGGGCAAATAATCCCGAGCAAGGCTCTCCTCCAATTCGCGGAAGTTGTTCTCCACCTCTTCTCGAGCATCCTTCTCCTTGCGCAGGTCCCTCTTCGCCTTCTCCGATTCGGTGCGGGCCTCCCTGGACAGTTTCTGCAGCTCCTCCTCTTTCTGCTTAAGCTCCTCCTCGAGTCGAGCTACTTCCCCCTTTAGTTTCGCCTCAGATTGGGTGAGCTCGATGCAATCTTCGTGCATGAAGAGCATCCTTTCTAAGGCCTCAGCCGCGCAAGCAAAGCTCTGGCATGTGAAAGAAGAAGATGAATAAAGAAAATAGGATATGTGGAAGAATCAGAAGATTCGCGAAAAAGGACTCATACCTGGCCTAGGTGTTGGGCGAAGAGCGGGAAAAACTCTCGGGGCTGTAGCCCTGAGAGATGGGAGCGGTTGGCCTCAGAACGGAAGCTCCGCATGTACTCCACACACTGTGCCCCCCGAGGGCGATGGAAGTAATCGGGTTGCTCGACGGAGTCGGTGGGGGTGGGAGAGTCCTCGCTGACACTCACACTTGCCTGGGAGCCGGCCTTGGCCTTCTTGCCCGAGGGGTTGCGGGAGGGAGCAGGCGCCTTCCTTTTAGGAGCTGCCTTAGGAGAGCCCGAGGAACCAGCAGAGGCTTTGGCCTTGCCCTTGTTAAGAGCCCGAGTGACTGAGGCTGGTGGAGGCATCTGAGAAGAACCGCCCTCCTTCATCTCGCGAGAAATCTTGAGTAAGTCGGCGAGATCCATGCGCGAATCTGGTAAAAAAAAAAGGGTAGAAAACCCTGTCAGAGATGTAAATAGGAAAAGATAGAGAAATCGAGAAAGTATACCTAAATCATCTACCACTAGACCCTTGGAGCAATAGCCAAAATGGCAGAGAAGATCATCCTTGACAAGCTCGGGAGCGCTGAAACTCCGCTCCCCGAGGATCTCCATGAACCTTTCAACTTCCGAGCTGGAGGCGGCGGGGAGAGGATTAGATATGGATATGGTCGTGGACCACGTACTAGTAGTATCGTTTTCGGGGCTCCCTTCGGGGGATCGGACATAAAAGAATTTTTTCATCCACCCCTTGTGAGAAGAGGGGTTCCCGGGAAGAAATTCCTTAGAGGCTGTGGAGGAGAAAAAGAATTTGCCAGGCTTTTTTTGGTTTATCTTCAAGAAGGATAGGAGAAGAGGAAGAGACAGGGGAATCTGAAAATGCTTGATAAGGATGGCTAGGGAAAGCAAGAGGCTATAAGAATTGGGAGTCAATTGACTCGGGGAAATCTGGTGATAGTTGCAAAGATCGGCTATAAAAGGAGCGAGAGGCAGGCGAAGACCCATATCTAATTGGTCTAAGAAATACGTATGGAAACCCTCGGGAGGACCACTAATCACCTCCCGAGGCCCGGGAATTCGGACCTCAAAATCGGGACTTAGGCCGGCCCGGTCAATGATGACAGGGATGTGAGATGCCCGAAGAGAAGATATGTTCATCTTGTGCCAGGGAAGCTTGATCTCTTCGCGAAATCCCTCCATTTGAGAGGTCCAATCGGATAGAGCTCGAAGATATGTTTTCTTGCTCGGGTACCCTAAACGCTGAGGGAGGCGAAAAATATCCAAGTCAGGATAATTATTCAGGGCTTCCATGGCGTCGAGAAATGAAACGAAAAATGACGAAGAAGAAGAAGAAGAAGAAGAAGAAAACGGCGACTCTGTTTGATCTAGGTTTGAAACTGGAATCGAACAAGGGGAGGATGAAGTCGCAGGATTGCTCATGGGGAAGGAAGGTAGAATCCTAAAATCAAAAACCCTAAAAAAAACAGCTAAAGGGGCGAATACGGAGGAAAATGGCGGAGAAAAAGAAAGGCAAAATCTCAAAACGAAAACAAAAATCAAAGCAAAGATAAGCAGAAATGACGAGTTAGGAAAAGAGGGGAGAATAACTTACCAGTAATGGCGACGGAGATGACGATTTGCAGGGGCAGACAGGACGCCGATTTGGGGGAAGAAAGGTTGGTGCGCCGGAGGTTTCTGCTGAATGAGGAAAAGGGAAAAGATGAAATGAAGACGATGAAGATCAAAAACCCTAAAGAGAAGGGGAAAAGGCACGAAAAATAAGGAAAAAGAGAAAAAAGAAGAAAAAGAAAAAGAAAGAAAGAAAGGGAGGCGAGAGAAGGGACATCGAACCCCTCTGAGAGAACCACGTGTCGAAGCTGATCTGACTGTGATCTGATGGGGCGGCAACTTTTTCCCGCCCAAAGGAAATCACGACGTGGCGTAATAAGAGGATACCAAAGGACGGGGGAAAGGCATTAGAACGCCCGAGAAGGTCCTCGGGAAAGACTAAAGGCCTTTCGATCGGTTATTTTACCGATAGCTAACGTCCAAATACTCGTTACACTCTTTTTAGACTATTTTAGGGGGGACTATTGTTACCCTCGGGTTTTATAGCCAACGGTAAAATAACGTTAACTGTCAAGAAACTCCCGCGAGCAGCAAGGCGCGAAGAGACACCTCGAGGGGGGGGAGCGGCTCGAGATGGAAAATAGCCTGCTCGAGGCGGTCAAGTCAGAACGAGGTGCCCGGGAAGATCAGGAAGGAGAAAGTGCTCGAGTAGCCCGAGAAGGGAAGGACCAAGGGACTAAGGCCAAGTGGGGTCAGAACGAGGTGCCCGGGAAGATCAGGAAGGAGAAAGTGCTCGAATAACCCGAGAAGGGAAGGACTGAGGGACTGAGGCCAGGTCGGGTTGGCGAGACCCCGTGAGTAAGTCAAGAGACCGAGCAAGAGGAACAGCCCGAGTAGATGATGCCGCTCGATGGAGACGAGGTCGTGAAAGAAACTGGAAGGAAGGGGAGGAGATGAGAACGTGGGATGATGGAAGGGTCACGTTCTCTTCGTGAGGTTCAAGGTAAACGTGGGCCTGTGTGGAAGACTAGGTCACGGCGAAATAAGACAAGGTTGGTATAAATAGTTGTGGTTAACTCATTTCTCAGGTACGCGTACTAAACAAATAAAAACTGATTCGCTAGCCTAGACACCTGTTTTTCACCCCTTTTCTGACTTAAGCATCGGAGGGGATACGCCGGCACCCACTCCGGCCCCCTTTTGACGTTTTTCTGAGTTTTGGGTGCTAGGTTCGACGAAGATAACTAACGGAGAACGAAAGGCTCGCGCCAGGGAAACCGCGAGGGAAGAACAACCGCTTTAGTCATCATTTCGAAAGGTCAGTTTTACGCGGTCCGCATCAATATAGCTTAAATTATAATAATATTAAAATATAGTTTAAATAATATAAAATAATATAAATTGAATTTTTTTAAATAGCGACGGGGCGGGGACGGGGACGATTTCATCCCGGTTTGCCTCACGGGGACAGGGACGGTGATTAGATCCCGCCCCCGGCCCGCCCGTCCCCTTGACAACCTCAGCCGCAAGGTGTTAATTAACACCCTTCACCTATCCTAAGCGATGGATGGTCAGTCAAACGTCGCAAATAGGACACACATAACTCACTTATCCCACGTACCGACACTTTCCACTCGCGTGCTTTTCTCATTCGACAAACACCCAATCTAATCGCTTACGTGTGCCATTGGCGCCACGTCACCCCACCCTCATCAAGTGGCCTACTATAAACTGCCCCCTCTTTATCCGTCACAGACAAGTTTAACCTCAATTCCAATTTCTACTCAACCTCAAATCCAATTTCTACTCAATTGCGTAAATAATAATAATTAAAAGAAAAACGATAATATAGGACTAACTAGAAAACAAAACGATAAAAGACTAGGAATAAAGACTAGGAATGCAATCGATAAACGACTCTTTAGAGAGAGAAAGAAGGAACAGGGGGGGGGGGGGGGGGGGAGAAGTCTCAACTGTATGCTAATTTGTCACCGTATCTAACTAAATCGACAATTGATGGCAACGCCGGGGATAGATAACGGCGGCGTATCGGTGTTGACGGCCTCCGCGGCAGCTGTGGCGGGAACGCCGGTGGATCAGAGTGGACGATCTGCTGCAACGATGGTCAGAGCTACGTCGCCGATTAGGATTTTCTTGTTTTTTCACAAAGCGATTAGGAACGAGCTGGATGGTTTGCACAGAGCAGCCATGGGTCTGGCGACGAACAAAGGCGGTGGAGATATTGAACAGCTTGTGGACAAAGTTCATCTCCTGAGATCGATTTACAAGCATCACTGTAATGCGGAGGACGAGGTTCGTTTTTGTGCTTTCTTTGCTGACTTTTTGATCTTGAATTATCTTGTTGATTTGTTTTTTAAATTAGATGCTCGGTGCTACTTTGTGACTTTCTTCGTGCCTTTTAGTTTACTTACTTTTGCTGTGCTGGCCCGATGTTATCAACCCTACAACTTCAACAATACTTGGTGTTTGCTATTACTGAATCTTTTTTTTTTTTTTGCCAATTTTTTCTGCAAATTTTGGAATGCTTCCAGCTACAATTGTCAAACTGCAATTGATGATTACTCTTCAATAGAAGATCCATGAATTTACTTTTCAGTGGGATTTCATGCTCCTCCGACGGATGGCAACTTTCCTGCTGTCTTGTTCTCTCCATGACTTTTCTTGTGCTTTCTGTTTTCGTATAGAAAACCAGTTGTTTTGCTCCAGGTGCCGTCGTTTATTGCGGAATGTCAATAGATGATGTTAAACATAGATTTTTTTTGTGCCTCCATAAAGTATGATGGTATGCTTTCTGGATTCTGAAGCTTCCTCTATGTGTTCTACGTTGAGGAATGCTAAACCGTTGGAATATACTGTTATCTCATGGCTAATTGGTGGTATAGCATGTTGGGGATGATTTTTTTCTTTTTTTTTTATAGACGTCATATTGATTCCCGTTTCTGTAAAGGTATATTCTTCTTGTAATATCACTTTTAAGTGCACGTGCTTATTTGTGACATAGTCCGCTATGACTCGGAATTAAAAAGAAAAACAGGTCTTTCAGTTTCCAACTTCGTATATTTATAGTTCATGGTATTTAAAGCGTCACCGACAAGATATGAACTTTACAACTATAAAAATAAATATATATGCTATCCACAGCTTGTGCCATAGCGATAAGGATCTATCTTAAGCTATGAATAGGTTACATTTAACACATGCGCGTGTAATCTTGTTTTGAATGATGCATCACTTGATTCAGTCAAATCAGCCAGGATAACTATACCGATTGATATGAAGATGCTTTAGGTGAGCTTTTGAGTCATTAGGTAATCAAAAGTGATCAAGACCACTTTACTTCAACACCTGACACTGAGCTTTTCGCTGGACTCGTGGTTGAACATTAGACTTTTGCTAAAGTGACCACATCATTTTATGTAACTAACCTCTTGGAGACGCTGATTGTATATTAGTTGCAAATTGGCAAGTCTTGAGAAAAGTGCTAAACATTTGTTTTGTTTTGAAGTAAGACTCTCCCCATGGCAATGCCGAACTCATTTTAATGTTGCTATGTTGTTTCGGCAGGTTATATTCCCCGCCCTTGACATCCGTGTGAAGAATGTTGCGCGGACTTATTCTCTCGAGCACGAGGGTGAAAGTGTGCTCTTTGATCAGCTCTTTACGTTGCTGGGCAGCGATGTGAAAAATCAGAAAAGCTACAAGAAAGAGTTGGCATCGTGTACTGGAGCCCTTCAAACATCTATCAGCCAGCATATGTCCAAGGAAGAGGAACAGGTTTTTTTTCCCTTCCTTCCATTCTTTCATTAGTGAAGTCCAACATTCTTGTCATAATAATAGGATATTTTCATATTCTTACTTCTTGTCGAAGGACTCATTCAGTTTCCTTTGAATTTCAGGTTTTCCCCTTACTCAATGAGAAGTTTTCATTTGAAGAGCAAGCATCTTTGGTATGGCAATTCTTGTGCAGTATTCCAGTAAACATGATGGCAGAATTCTTGCCTTGGCTGTCCTCATCAATATCTGCTGATGAAAGGCATGATATGCGCAAGTGCTTGCTAAAAATAATCCCTGACGAAAAGCTGCTTCAAGAGGTTGGATACTTTTAAGAAGTAATCAGTAATTAGGCCCGTGCTTATGCTATCTGACTTCTTTTCCGCTTTTCCTTATTTGAAGATTATATTCAACTGGATGTACGGAGGAAAGAAGGGCCACAAGCGTAAGCGTGACCCTACTGTTTCGAGATCCTCTGCTCGGCTTCAGAGCAGACACTGTTCTTGTTCATCTGACAATATGCCTGAGATCGATCGTCTTTCTGGTCGTAACATTAGTATGTCTTCTTCCCATCATCCAGTGGATGATATATTACACTGGCATAAGGCTATTGAGAAAGAACTGTGTGATATAGCTGAAGCTGCTAGAAGTATTAAGTCCAACGGAGACATATTTGACCTGTCTGCCTTCAATAGGAGACTCCAGTTCATAGCTGAAGTCTGCATATTCCATAGGTAATGTACTTTTTCCTGTGCTTTCCCTCTTGGCGTCCTTGTTTTCTAATTTCTTTTAAATAGGAGTTTTCTGCTTGATTTCGGTCTCTCCACTCCAGTAGTGGCTCTTAATGTGTACGATGTAGCATTTCTGTTTCATTTACCAGAAGAGTTCTGGTCCCATGCTATGTGTGATACAGGTTAGCCAAATCATGAAGTTACATGCCACTGAAACTAAAGTCTTGTTTGGTCGAGATTTTGCTGTCATGTTTCTCTTGTAACGTGATGTGCATGTTGAGAATCATGCAGTTGTAAGAAATTACTTTTTCAGCATCTCATGGATGTTCTTTTTAATCTTACCGGAAATCATCTTGTTTTGGCTGCAGTATTGCCGAGGACAATGTTATATTCCCTGCTGTAGATGCAGAAATGTCTTTTGTCCAAGAGCATGCAGCAGAACAGAATGAGTTTGACAAGTTTAGATGCTTGATAGAAAATATTGAAAGCGCTGGAGCTAACTCATCTGCAGAGTTTTATTCTGAGTTGTGCTCACAGGCCGATCATATAATGGACACCATTACGCTGCATTTTCGCAACGAGGAAACTCAGGTTATTTCACTTACTGGATTTATGTTGGTGCTTTTGCACGATTACATGTGGACCAGTTACAGTAATTTATTTATCTTCATAAATTTATGTGCGCCAGTGTATGTAGTTCTACGGGCTAGCTGGGTTTTGAAAATGGGTAAAATATACTATACGTCCATCTCCATGTTGTTATACTGAAGTGCATACCATATGTTTTTTTTTTTATTCCGTGTCCCTTGTGCTCGTCAAAATTTAGCACCGTATCCCCGGTGTTATTTAAACTTAGCACCATACCCCCGCTGTTATCTACAATTAGCATTGTACCCCCAATTAGAGGGTATAAAAGCAAAGAGTGCAATATTAAATAGACCAAGAGGGTATTTTACGCATTTTCCAAACCAGAGGGGTTTTGATGCATACATTTTAAACCACGGGTTATATCCAATTTAGCTGCTGCAGACCTGATTACGATCTCCAACATAACAGGTCCTTCCACTTGCAAGGAAACTTTTCAGCCCTGAACGGCAGCGTGAACTTCTGTATCAGAGTTTGTGTGTTATGCCCTTGAGACTGATTGAATGTGTTTTACCATGGTTGGTTGGGCTTCTGAGTGAAGAGGAAGCTCGTTGTTTCCTAAATAACATGCATATGGCAGGTAATCATCGTCCTATTTTTTATGCAGGTTGTTTATGACGGAATGCTGCGATTTATTTAGGTAATTACTAATTAGTATACTACGTTTTAACAAATGAAATATTTTTTTGCAGCTCCAGCTTCAGATACTGCCCTAGTAACTCTGTTTACTGGGTGGGCATGCAAAGGTTACTCTGGTGAAATGTGTTTATCTTCTAGAGCAATTGGCTGTTGTCCTGTAAAGGAGTTCAATCAAGCACAAGGATTGAGCTCGTGTCACTGCTGCTGTCCTGCTGCTGAAAGCTCATCGGCTTCTTCAGAGCATGCTGAGATGACTACTGTTGTAGAGGGAGAAGGCATATTACCTTTAGAGGTAAGAAACGGTTCCCCAAAATCAAGCCTGTCTTGTTGTGTTCCTGGTCTGGGATTCAGTAACAACAATCGAGGAACTAATTCCTTAGCTACTGCAAAAGCTCTGCGTTCCCTCTCATTTGGGCCAAGTGCACCTTCTCTGAATTCCAGCCTTTTCAATTGGGAAGCTGAGAGCAGCCCTACCTCACAAGGTCTTACACCCCGGCCGATTGATAACATTTTCAAATTCCATAAAGCAATCCGTAAAGATTTGGAATTTCTAGATGCTGAATCTGGAAAGCTAAGTGATTGCAGTGAAACTTTTCTCAGACAGTTCACAGGTAGGTTTCGGCTTCTTTGGGGTCTATATAGAGCTCACAGCAATGCTGAAGATGATATTGTGTTCCCTGCATTGGAAGCTAAGGAGACACTACACAACGTCAGCCATTCTTACACCTTGGATCATAAGCAAGAAGAAGAGCTGTTTGAGGACATATCATCAGCATTGATCGAGCTCTCTGTACTTCATGAGAATCTTAACTGTGCTTCAAATGGAGATCTCTGTGGTGGTTCTTTGAAGAAGTACAACGATCTAGCAACAAAGATTCAAGGCATGTGCAAATCCATCAAAGTAACTTTGGATCACCATGTTATGCGCGAAGAGGTTGAACTCTGGCCTTTGTTTGACTTGCACTTCTCTGTTGAGGAGCAAGACAAACTTGTTGGCCGGATAATTGGTACAACAGGAGCTGAAGTGCTCCAGTCAATGCTGCCTTGGGTGACATCAGCCCTTACTCAGGAAGAGCAAAATAAAATGATGGATACGTGGAAGCATGCAACAAAGAATACCATGTTTAGCGAGTGGCTTAACGAATGGTGGATAGGGTCGGCTTCTTCGGAGGCATCTGCATTGGAGAATAATAGTAATATATCACAAGGTATGCAGTACTTTATCGATATCGTTTAGCCAGAAGTTGATATAAATAAATTATTTAGCAACAAGAAGAAGACATGTAATGTCATCCATTTGCTTGCATGATATTATCATATCCATCCACCAGTTTCAGAAAATGGTATGCATGAATCTGTTGACCAAAATGACAATCCATTCAAGCCTGGATGGAAAGATATTTTTCGAATGAACCAAAACGAGCTTGAGTCAGAAATCAGGAAGGTTTCTCGCGATCCGACTCTTGATCCAAGAAGAAAAGCTTATCTGATTCAAAACCTAATGACCAGGTTTGTTCTACACTTTCTATTCCTTTCTACAATACTTTTCTGTGACTCCCTGCCCTTCCTTGCTTCAATTTGTTCGTCACTTTGCTGTTACTACTGTTCAGTCGGTGGATAGCCTCTCAGCAGAAAAGTTCGCAACTGGAAATGGTCGAAGCTGAGATTGGTACAGATTTGATCGGATGTTCCCCATCATTTCGTGATCCAGAGAAACACATCTTTGGATGTGAGCATTACAAAAGAAACTGCAAGCTTCGAGCAGCTTGTTGTGGAAAACTATTTGCATGCAGATTTTGCCATGACGAAGTCAGTGACCACTCAATGGATAGGTAAGATAGACTTATTCTTCTCTAATTGATTGGTTAAAGACTAGAGCATGGATCTTCTAACCTTTCCCGTGACTCACGTTTTGTAGGAAGGCAACTACTGAAATGATGTGCATGAATTGCCTCCAAATCCAACCAATAGGACGAGTCTGCCAAACCCCTTCTTGTAATGGGCTCGTTATGGCAAAATACTATTGCAGCAGCTGCAAGTTCTTTGACGACGAACGGTAACTAAGTGATGCATGTTTTGGATTGTTACATATGATGGATGGAAGAGAATACGTATAGTAACTCAATCATTCTGTCGTGTTTTCTGCAGGGAAGTATATCACTGCCCCTTCTGCAACTTGTGCCGTGTAGGTAAAGGACTGGGCAAAGACTTCTTCCATTGCATGACATGCAACTGTTGCTTGGGAATGAAGTTGGTCGACCACAAATGCAGAGAGAAGGGTCTCGAAACAAACTGCCCTATATGCTGTGATTTTTTGTTCACGTCGAGTACGGCCGTTCGGGCCCTACCTTGTGGCCATTATATGCATTCTGCGTGCTTCCAGGTTTTTCTTTCGTTTTCTTTGTTAGTAATAGATTATATGATGAGAATGTGATGAATTTAATGCCAAAGTAAAATATTTTATATAGGCGTATGCATGCACGCACTATATCTGTCCCATCTGCAGCAAATCGATGGGAGACATGTCGGTGTACTTTGGTATGCTCGATGCTTTAATGGCTTCAGAGGTTCTTCCCGAAGAGTATAGAAATCGCTGTCATGTGAGGAGAGCGAGAAATTATATAATCATTCCATAATATATATATATATATATATTTCTTTTCGTATAATCAGTTAGTTCATTTATTTGTTGATTGAAATTTTCCAGGATATATTGTGCAACGACTGTGACAGGAAAGGAGTTGCGCCGTTTCATTGGCTATATCACAAGTGTGGATTATGTGGATCGTACAACACGAGGGTGATCAAGCTCGACCGAGATCCTAATTGTTCGCAGTAGGAATAAGATTGTAAGAATTTTAAATATGAACGTTTTTCTGTTTCTGTAAATATATTTGTGCTTGTGGGTGGGAGGAACTTAATACTACATCTTCACATGTAAAATTTTGCGGAGCTTAGAAAAATTTCCTGACTGCAAGTTTGCTCGACTTTTTTTGAAGTTAGCTAATGAGTTTCTATTAGCTTGTGGTACGGCAGCACATATTTGAGAGGATACTGGCTTTTAATGTTACTTTCTTTTGGCTTCGACTGTTTAGTTAAACCTGTAAAATACCTCGTCAGCAAAAAACAAAAACACCCATTATTTCATCACCATATCTCCAAGCACTCGATCAGTATCGGTGGTCATGAGTATAAATAAAAAAATTATAACAATTTACAAAGAGCGGGAATAAGGGATGGTAGAAAAGAACCCATCTGGTGCGCACGCAAAAATTATTTAGTATGCTGAAATTTAATTAATTTGTTTCAACGATGAAGGCATGTGTCACGGACCCAAATAAAGTAGAATCTTTCGCTCTTAAGTTTGGGCCGAGTGGGGCAACTAAGTTTGGGCCGAGTGGGGCAACTGCAGAAACTGCGTCTAAGAGACTTCAAGACTTAGCACCTTGTTTTCTTAGAGATTTAGTGATTCGGGTTAGCTTTGAAGTCACACCAATGAGAATCAGGCAAACACGGAACACAACAATTTACAGGAGGCAATTTTCCCAACCCACTCTGTTATGTAGTTGACGGATCTTGACCGTTGACCTCGGTCAACGGCGGCCGAGCAGTACTCGGCCGGGCTCGGGGGTGCCTAGACCCCGAGATATGTTCGGCAGAAATGATCTGTCGGGCAGTGGTCAGATGGGTAGGTCTGGACACACACGAACTTGACCCATGAGGTGGCCGAAAAGCAGATGGGCAGTTCGCTCGAACATGAGCACATACGCGACCCTAGACGAATATAGCCTTGGCACACATAGCTTGTGGCAAGCGCCGGCTCGATGGACTTGAGTGGGCATTCGGTGAAGGACCCGCGCAGCCGTGTCGAACATGCGTGGCACAATGACGGCACAGTAAGCCAACACGCTCGCGCAGACTTATGCCTGATTGCGGAACAAGCCAGCACACGAATGTGGGAGCCTGGCAGAAGCCACTTGCGCGCGCGCCCGACTTGGCCAGCGGCGTTGCTCGCAACCTGATGGCATCGGGCAGACTGACATGGCTTTTGCATGGGCCAGGCTGGCAGCACATGGGCGGAAGATTGATTATGCCAGGCTGGCATAGCATGGGCAAAAGGTGGCTTTAACAGACTGGCATCACATGGCTAGTTGATGAAACAACCAAGCACATGGGCGAAAGTGCTTTGTCCCACCAAGAACATGGGCGACATACTTTTGTTCCATCAAGAACATTGGCAGCATGCCTTTGTCCCATCAAGCATGGGCGAGATTCCATGGGTCCAAGCCAACACCTCACATGGGCGAGATTCCATCAAGGAACATGGGAGGTTGGCTTGGCCATGTCTACAAAAGGCCTTGTGAAGCATTTTGCCAAGCATCAATAGATATTGCGAGAAAATTGTCTAATGTGTAATACTTTCGATAGCTTAAGGTTGTAGCTCCGATTGTTGTGCGAGTGTTCATATAAGCTAGGCGAGTTCTGTAAACGAGCAGCTTATTGTGCGAGTCTTTTAAGCTCGTACCGGGTTTTTTCCCCACTCTGAGTTTGGAGTGGGTTTTCCCGTAAATCTTGTGTCATCTGTCTTGTTCATTTCTTGTTGGTGTGAGATTGAATGAGGCAAACACGAGAGCTTTAAGTTCGAGGCCAAACTTTATCAAATAGGCCAAGTATGTTGGGTTTGGGGTGAGCGAAGCGATCTCTCGACGCTTATTTCCGCACGCAAACATAAGAAAGTGAAAGGCTGAGTAGCAAGACTTTGGGCCGAGTCAAGCTATTGCCGGTCCCGAACCTCAACTTAGACGCGAAAATTTCTAAGTTAAAAAGGGTTGTGACAAAGTTGGTATCAGAGCGTAGTCCGTGAAGGGAGGAGACGTTTGCTACACCAACCCCCAAATCTCGACTACACTTAAAGCAATGGATAGCAGCAGCGAGGATACACTCGTTAGCTTCTCGTCGTCGCTACGAAGGAGGATAAATGAGCTAGAGAGAAAGCTCTCGGCATGCGAGCAAATCGTTCAGGAAATTCATGCTGCTGTACCTGACGATTTGGAAACTCAATTGCAGACTGTGCATCAAACCGTGAATGACGGAGCTGCACTTATCGACGAGCTGGCCACAAAGTGCGATCGCACCATTGGAGCGTCCGCACATGCTGCCGAAGTCACTGATAGGCGCATAGCCGAGCTCGATGGGCCAACGAACGGCGCTTTGCTGAAATCATCGCAGTCAACGATCGCAGATTTGCGGAAGTTGATGCTGAGCTGCGATATCTGCGAAATTAGTTTGTCCACATCGAAGCACCTAAAAGCTCAGGGCCGAAGTTGCCTGAGCCAGATACTTACAATGGCGTACGCGACGCGAAGAAGTTGGAAAATTTCCTATATGATATTGAGGGATATTTCCAAGCAGCTCAAGCGGCTGAAAGTAACAAAGTGGCAGTGGCATCTAGATTTCTTATTGACGATGCCAAGATTTGGTGGCGGACCAGACAACGTGAGGCAGATGAGAATCCGCAGGCACGGATCGAAACTTGGGAAGCCCTGAAGGCCGAACTTAAGATCCATTTCGCGCCGCAAAATAATGCATGGTTGGCCCGAGATGCTTTGCGAAGGCACAAACAAACAGGCACGATCCATGAATATGTCCAGAAGTTCCATTCTTTGATTCTCGACGTCCGAGATCTGTCCGACGCTGATAAATTGTACAATTTCATGGCGGGGCTCAAACCATATCCACAAAGTGAGCTAGCCCGACGGAATGTCCAAGACGTCAACACGGCTATAGCTGAGGCCGAAAGGTTGAGGGACCTTCCGAAGCCGGACTACGAGAATCCTAAGAAGGGGCAAAATCATGGACAGCGGCCGAATGGATTTCAAGGAAAGGTGGGCAAAAAGAGGAAGTACAATGGTGCTCCTAACAACAATGGGTCAAAACACGTGCAAAAACGACCGGATAGATAAGTTGAGAAACAGCCAGTCGCTGACCCAACCAAGAAGTGGACGTGTTATATATGCAACGGTTCTCACAAGTGGTATCAATGTCCACAACGATCTGCCGTTAACGCTGTAGCAGCCCAGATGAAGGGCGAAGCTGGACCGTCGGGTGAAAACAAGGATGAGCCGCAGGCCAACCAGCTGCGAGTGTTGGCCACAGTTCGGCAGGACAAGTTTGGAAAGAATAAACTCATGTACGTTTCTTGTCTTGTGGAAAAACAGCCCACTATGGAGATGGTGGACTCGGGAGCGACGCACAATTTCATGTCTCTCGAAATGGCGAAGAAGGCTGGGCTTGCGTTGCTCAACCGACCTGCCACCATCAAATTAGCAAATGCCGCGTCTTTACATGTGGAAGGTAACGTAAAGGCCAATGTGAGGATTGGTCATTGGGAAGGCCCGGTGACATTTATTATTGCTCCACTCGACTTTGAAGTCATTCTTGGGAACTAATTCTTGGTGGATGCAAAGGCCATAACGATACCCTTCCTGAGCGGCATGATGATAGCTGACGAGGCACAGCCTGGCTTCATCCAGGGCACTTTCCATTATGGCGAGACAAAGAACGGGTCAGGTGTTCGGCTATACAGCTCAAGCGTGGGCTCGGCCGCGGCGAGCAAACTTTCGTTACTGTTGTGCGCGAGAATGAATCTGCAACTCCGCACGTCCCGCCAGCTGAAATTCAGGCGATTCTTGAAAAGTTTGAAGATGTCATGCCCAACGAACTACCTAAAGAACTCCCACCGAGGAGGCCCACTGATCACCGAATTGAGTTGGAACCTGGAACGAGACCTCCTGCGCAGGCGCCTTATCGCATGAATCCAGCTGAACTGGAAGAATTGCGGCATCAACTTGACGAGCTATTGGATGCGGGCTTAGTCAGACCCTCGAAGGCACCCTTTGGCTCGCCGGTTCTTTTCCAACGCAAGAAGGACGGCTCGTTGCGATTTTGTGTCGACTATAGGGCGCTCAACAAGGTGACGGTGAAGAATAAGTATCCGATCCCTAATGCCTTAGACCTCTTCGACAAGCTAGCGAAGGGGAGGTACTTTTCAAAATTGGACCTACGATCTGGATATTGGCAAGTTCGAATTGCTGAAGGTGATGAGGCAAAGACCACGTGCGTGACAAGGTACGGGTCATATGAATTCTTAGTTATGCCTTTCGGGTTAACTAATGCCCCTGCTACATTTTGCAATTTGATGAATGATGTTCTGTATGAGTTTTTGGACAAGTTCGTGGTCGTCTATCTTGATGACATCGTCGTGTATTCGACGAGTCAGGAGGATCATGCCAAACATCTGAAGGTTGTGCTGGAAACCTTAAGAAAAAATCAACTCTACGTCAAAAGGGAGAAATGCGAGTTTGGTAGCACCAAGATCAATTTCTTAGGCCACATGATCGAAAATGGCCAGATCGAGATGGATAAGGCCAAGGTTCGAGCTGTGATGGAATGGCCACGACCAAGCACCGTCACAGAGCTGCGGTCATTCCTGGGTGTTGCGAACTACTATCGACGCTTTATCAAGGGATATTCAAAGATTGCTTTGCCGCTGACGGACCTCTTGAAGAAGGACATAAAGTGGGATTGGAGTCGTAGCTGCGAAGAAGCCTTCGAACGACTCAAAGCTGCATTAGCCAGCGAACCCGTCCTGAAGCTGCCTGATTTCGAGCAGCCATTCGAAGTCCACACTGATGCGTCTGGGAAGGCGCTTGGCGGTGTACTTGTGCAAGGGAGACACCCCATCGCTTACGAGAGCCGAAAGCTCAAAGATGCAGAAACGCGCTATAGCACGCACGAGAAAGAGATGACCGCTGTGATTCACTGCCTTGGAGCGTGGCGCCATTATCTACTCGGATCGAAATTTGTGATTGTCACCGACAATGTGGCAAACACGTATTTCAAAACCCAAAAGAAGCTCACCCCGAAACAAGCACGATGGCAAGAGTTCCTTGGGGAGTTCGATTTCGATTGGGTTCATCGGCCTGGGCGGCAGAATGAAGTTGCTGATGCACTAAGCCGCCAGCCTCACGTCAATACGGTGGCCGTAATAAGCAAAGTCGCGAGCAGCTTTATCAGCCGCATCCGACACAAAAGTGAGAACGATCCAACTTACGTGAAGCTCAAGGACCAGGTGAAAGAAGGGCTTCTGAAACGTTACTGGATTGAAGATGGGCTGTTAGTCACGCATGGCAAACGATTCTATGTACCCGCTGGGAGACTGCGGAATGAGCTTTTGAAAGAGCACCATGAGCCGCAGTGGGCAGGTCATCCAGGAGTAAGGCGCATGATGGCCCTAATTTCTCGCAAGTTCTATTGGCCAAAACTCGAGCAGGATGTCAAGGCCTTTGTTCGTACTTGCAACATTTGCCAGCGAGACAAGCCCGAGCATACAAAGCCAGCAGGTTTGTTGCAGCCGTTGCCTATTCCGGCTAGTCCATGGCGTTCCATTTCCATGGACTTCATTGTTGGGTTGCCAAAGAGCGAAGGAAATAATTCCATCTTAGTCGTGGTGGACCGGTTCTCCAAAATGGCGATATTTATGGCGGCCCCTATTCAGTGCAATGCCGACATTGCTGCGGACCTATTCTTCCGAAATGTGGTGAAGTATTTTGGGATGGCAGAAGAAATCATTAGTGATCGGGACGTAAGGTTCACAAGCCGATTTTCTTCAGGCTATCACCCACAAACGGATGGACAGACCGAGCGAGTCAATCAACTCCTTGAGGAGTATCTTCGGCACTACATCTCGGCCAGCCAACACAACTGGACGAGCTTACTTGACCCGGCGCAATTTTGCTACAATCTCCATAGATCATCAGCGACGGAAAAGAGTCCATTCGAGGTAGTTTATGGTTTCCAACCTTTAACACCTCAAAATCTTTTTATGTGGAAAGCTGCAGGAGATTGTCCACGGGCGTACAAGTTTGCTCGAGGGCGACGGTTGTTGTGGGCTGAAGCTCGAGACAGCCTCGCCAAAGCTGGTAGACGGATGAAGAAGTATTACGACCAAGGACATCGGGCGGTAACCTTCGAAGTGGGTGAGAAAGTTTGGGTAAAACTTTCACCTCAAATGAAGGCCAAGTGGAAAGCTCAATCGCTCGCATGGAGCTTGTTGCCAAAGTATGATGGGCCTTTCGAGATCGTGAATCGAGTCGGCCAAGTGGCGTACAGATTGTTGCTTCCACCAAAGTATCGAATCCACCAACTGTTCCACGTAAGCTTCTTGAAGAAATTCCACGAAAACCAGCTCCCGGGATCGTCGACGAGGGCGTAGCTGATTCAGGCGGGGGAGAATTGTTATGTAGTTGACGGATCTTGACCGTTGACCTCGAGATATGTTCGGGCGGGCGAGCAGTACTCGGCCGGGCTCGGGGGTGCCTAGACCCCGAGATATGTTAGGCGGAAATGATCTGTCGGGCAGTGGCCAGATGGGTTGGTCTGAACACACACGAACTTGACCCATGAGGTGGCCGAAAGGCAGATGGGCAGTTCGCTCGAACATGAGCACATACGCGACCCTAGACGGATATAGCCTTGGCGCACATAGCTTGTGGCAAGCGCCGGCTCGATGGACTTGAGTGGGCATTCGGTGAAGGACGCGCGCAGCCGTGTCAAACATGCATGGCACAATGACGGCACAGTAGGCCAACACGCTCGCGCGGACTTATGCCTGATTGCGGAACAAGCCAGCACACGAATGTGGGAGCCTGGCGGAAGCCACTTGCGCGCGCGCCCGACTTGGCCAGCGACGTTGCTCGCAACCTGATGGCATCGGGCAGACTGACATGGCTTTTGCATGGGCCAGGCTGGCAGCACATGGGCGGAAGATTGATTATGCCAGGATGGCATAGCATGGGCAAAAGGTGGCTTTAACAGACTGGCATCACATGGCTAGTTGATGAAACAACCAAGCACATGGGCGAAAGTGCTTTGTCCCACCAAGAACATGGGCGACATACTTTTGTTCCATCAAGAACATTGGCAGCATGCCTTTGTCCCATCAAGCATGGGCGAGATTCCATGGGTCCACCTCACATGGGCGAGATTCCATCAAGGAACATGGGAGGTTGGCTTGGCCAAGTCTACAAAAGGCCTTGTGAAGCATTTTGCCAAGCATCAATAGATATTGCGAGAAAATTGTCTAATGTGTAATACTTTCGATAGCTTAAGGTTGTAGCTCCGATTGTTGTGCGAGTGTTCATATAAGCTAGGCGAGTTCTGTAAACGAGCAGCTTATTGTGCGAGTCTTTTAAGCTCGTACCGGGTTTTTTCCCCACTCTGAGTTTGGAGTGGGTTTTCCCGTAAATCTTGTGTCATCTGTCTTGTTCATTTCTTGTTGGTGTGAGATTGAGTGAGGCAAACACGAGAGCTTTAAGTTCGAGGCCAAACTTTATCAAATAGGCCAAGTATGTTGGGTTTGGGGTGAGCGAAGCGATCTCTCGACACTTATTTCCGCACGCAAACATAAGAAAGTGAAAGGCTGAGTAGCAAGACTTTGGGCCGAGTCAAGCTATTGCCGGTCTCGAACCTCAACTTAGACGCGAAAATTTCTAAGTTAAAAAGGGTTGTGACACACTCTTTTATTATTTTAGAACGAGGATCCAAGATTGGGGATGAATCAGCACTCAACACTCGCACAAATAAGTTGCTCACACACTAAGAAGCTACTTGCACACTTTTTACAGCACTCACTATTGTTGCCAAAGGGTCTTGGTGCCAAGTGAATGGCTCTTGCTCTTTATATAGATCTCGGCCAAGGCAGCTCAAGAGACTAAAGTTTCTGGCCTTCAAATCGCCCACGGAAGAGCTGGGCGCCAATGAGTTCGTCCACTGCAGGCTTTTTTCTGATAGGTCAGGGCAATAGTAGGGACATTTGAGCTTTTCAACATTGCATTGGCTTTCTTTCCTGGCTTGGCAGGGTGTCAGGGACGTTTAGCCTCCTTGGCCAGTGCCGGATTTCGCTTTTCTAGCACGAAACAGCCTTGTCATAGTCCTGGCCAATCGCTAGCCTTTTCCAGTCACGATGGGCTTGGTTGGCAAAGCCTGTCAGATGTTAGTGGAATGGTGACCTGGTAGTGGGATCCTGTTAAAGCTACGATGGCCAGTCGCTCGTTGCCTCACTATCACGACCAAGTGCCACGCACTGTCACCCAATGTCACGTCACAGTGCTGTGCGGTGCCTGCCTTGCCCACGCACAAAGTGTCGTGCGTTGCTACCGAGCGCGCGGCCAATAATGGTGACACCAAAATCCCACACTCTAGCTAAGTGCCCTGATGGGCAGCGAGTGATGCTGAGCGCGAAGAGCTGAAGGCGCACCGACTAGGCCTTGGGCCAAGTCTAAGGGCGGCTGGATCCAAAATGCTCGACCAAGTTGCGACAATTATTCCCACTCACCATCTCTAGCCGGTCAACAGTCAACATCGATCAACATTATGACAATCCTTCCTCGCTTGAGCTGTCGACGCCATCGTCGACGATTTTGGGGCCTGCATTTTCAAATACTCCTCATGAGGTTTGAAATTGCCCAATCTTCACCTTCTTCCGAGACATCTCAATTTTGGGTTCGCCTTTCAACATGTTATGATACTCCAAAGCCGTGTGAAGGGACTTCTCACGCCTTCGATGCACCACAATGCGCTCAATTTCTCGGTCATACTGCTTCCTCGGAGTTGTGGGGACGTCGAACTCTTGCCTTCTCTCCAGGTTAGGATCCTCATAAAATTCCTTCAAGAAGCTCACGTGAAAAACAGGGTGGACATGTTACGTAGGCGGCAACTTCAATCGATAAGCAACTTGGCTGATTCTCCTTTCAGCTTCGAATGGCCATCAATATTTTACATCAGACTCATTGTCGTCGACTAGGCAGTATTACTTGTCTGCTGGTTAGCTTCAGCCATACATTCTCGCCGATGTTGAACTTTACCAGATAGTGGCTCTCTTCCACGAGCGAACTTGTATGGGTTGGACACCAAATCCTGATGGCCCTCAATGTCACCGATTGCAGTTAAGGGCTGAAATCTATATACGATCTCAAAATTGATTTTTTCCATGGCTGAAGACTTACGAAGGTTGTAGCAGGTTTGAGCTGCATCAAGTAAATTAGTCAATTTGTGTCGCAGAAATGTAGTGTCGTAGGTACTCCTCGAATAACTGGTTGGTCCGCTCACTTTGGCCATCAGCTTGGGGATGGTATGCCCATGATAAGCATAGCTTCGTTCCGAGCATACGGAATAGCACCGTCCAAAATCTCCCCGTAAATATGGAATCACGGTAGCTTATGATCTCCCTCGGTAAGCCATAGTGCTTCACCACATTGCTGAAAAAACAGATTTGCAGCAACATAAGTTGGCACTTATGAGGGGCCGCCATAAACACTGTCATCTTAGAGAATCGATGAACAACCACGAAGATAGTGGCATTGTTACCTTCTCTTTTCGCGAGTCCAAGGATAAAGTCCATCGTGATCAATCTCCAAGGACTTGTTGCGAAGCGCAGCCGCCTTGGTCCATTCCGACTTGTCCTGCTGGCACACAATGAACGTTCACACAAAGGCCTCAACGTCTTGCTCTATTTTTGGCCAATAGAACTTGCGGAACAAAAGCTCCATCATGCGCCCGACACTGGATAACTAGCCTCATTGTTGGTCGTGGTGCTCCCTCAAGAGATCATGTATCAACTTTTCTGCAGGGAATAGAATCTACCACTAGACATGGTTATTGGGCCATTTCCACCCAAAATCAGCCCGGAACGGATACCGGTTCCAGTTTCAGAATCGGTAACCCAATAACGGCCGGAATCGGAACCAGTAGGAACCGGTAAGAACCGATAAGAACTATTTTTTAATTTTTAGTTATTTTTTCTATTTTTTGTAAATTTTAAGTATAATATTAATTAAATTTTGAACACTTTAAAAAAGATATATTTTAACGGGTGAACTGGTAATAACCGATGGTTCTCCAACTGGTTTCGAATTGGTTCCGGGATATTGGTCCCGGAACCGGAACTCGTTTGGTAACAAACGAACCCGAATCGAAACCATTTTTTTGCCCCAGAACCGGTTCCCATGTCTAGCTGCTCTCGACTTCTTCTTTTAGCTTTTCACAATCCCAGTTTCGACTTCTTCTTTTAGCTTCTTATAAGCCGCATCGATTTTACCCACTCAAAGTCAAATTTGCCTAGGATCTCTTGCAACGCGCCTACTTTGGGGTAAGCTTCTTCTTTTTGAAATACGTATTTCCACATTATCGGTGACGACGACAAACTTGGCCCCCAAAAGATAGTGCCGCCACGCTTCAAGGCAATGGATGGCCGCAGTCATATCTTTCTCGTGGATCGTATAGCGCATCTCGGCATCCTTTAGCTTTCAGCTTTCATATGCGAGTGGCTGCTTATGGACTAGAACTCCGCCAATATCCTTGGCCGATGTATCAGTGTGTACCTCGAAATGTTGGTCAAATTCCGTAACTACAAGACAAACTCACTTGCCAAAGCTACCTTCAACTCCTCGAACAATTCCTCCGAGTCCTTGGTCCACTCCCACTTCACGTCCTTCTTTAGTAAGTCCATGAGTGGGATGTCCAGCTTTGAATAACCCTTAATAAACGCTGATAATAATTTGCCACTCCAAGAAATGAATGTAACTCATTTACATTTGTCATACGCGGCCACTCCACCACGGCACCTACCATGGCTACGTAAAATTCGAGTCTCACCACCTTCGATCACGTGATCTAAGAAAGTGATTTGAGTCTGCATAAACTCGCATTTCTCCCTTTTGCAAGTAGTCGATTTTCCCGTAGCTTCTCAAACACAGCCTTCAAGTGCCGCACATGGTCCTCCAAACTAGTTGAGTAAACGATAATATCGTCTAAGTAGACCACCGAGAATTATCCAATAACTCCTACAACACATCACTCATAAGGTTGCAAAAGGTATCTGGGCATTTGTTAAACCAAAAAGCATGACAAGAAATTCATACGAGCCATACCTCGTAACGCAAATAGTCTTCGAATAGTCACCTCGGCCATGCGAATCTGCTAATACCTCGAGCGCAAGCCCAGCTTCGTAAAGCAGCGCGTATTGACCAACTTGTCAAAGAGGTCCAAGGCATCCAGGATGGGATAATCGAACTGCTTTGTCAACTCTTCGAGTTCAACAGAATTCATTCGATATGCGGCCTAGCTATAGGTTCGAGATCGATGCAATGATCAATGGGCCGCCTAAGAGGTTGTTCCTTGGGAAGCTCGGCCGGCGTCAGGTCCTCGTAGTGGACAAGCAACTTCTTAACTTCGGTCGGAGGGTCGTGTGGTGTTGGAGCTTCAAAATTGCAAACTTCTGCCACATAATTTAGGTCTCCACGCCCAATTCCACGCTTTATTTGTATTGCTGAACACATTGCTCCAACAACGGCTCCACGCCTCCTCTAAGTCGGTGGTCATAGTAACCTTTTACAAACCCGGGCAACTTCTCATCCGCAATGAATAGTCCGCCAACGAAGGGCACTGGAACAGCCTTTCCCTGCACCAAAAACTCATTACCCAAAATTACCTTAAAGTCATCGAAGGGCATTACTAAGAATTCTTGAATGCTTTTCCACTGGCCAAACTTGACGAGGGTCGAGGTCTTTCCTCTTCTCGAAATTAGGGGAGCATTAAGTGTCTTTATCGTTGACGGCTAATACATCACCATCGATCTCAATTGGTGAGCCATCTTTCCATAATGTTGTGGGTCGCCCCCCAAATCCAGCAAGCTGGGACTCGCTGTCCATTAATAACACAAGGAAGGTACATGAGGTTCTTACCCGAATTCCCTCTTGGAATGCAAGCAAAATCTGTATTCAGTTGGCTTGTGGGGTCTCAAATGTCGAGCTAGATGGAGTGGCTTCTCCTTGCATTTGGGCTGAGACCGCATATACCGTCGACTTTCGCGGACATTTGTACCACATCTACAATGGTGACATGAAATTTTCTTCTAGCCAGCGGCAGGTGCCTTATCGGACAACTATTGGTCCCCTTGGCCCTTGGTCAGTTTAGGCCGTGATTGGACCTCTTTTTACCCATTCGCACCTTCGTGCTTTTATGCTTGTCAAATCTAGCCGGCACCTGCTTCTTAGGCTCGGCCGTAGGTTGGCAGCGTTGTCTCGCAGCCATTCGGCCTCTACAAGGTTGTCCGCAGATCTTGAATTTTTCGTCTGGCATGCTCGTTTGTGCCCACATGGTCAGTCCATCAATGAAATTATATACTTTGTCCGGCTCCGACATGTCCTTCACATTCATCATAAGAAAATGGAACTTCTGCATATACTCATGAATAGGGCCTGTTTCTTTTAAATTACTCAATGCGTCGTGAGCATGCCACACACTATGTTGTGGCAGAAAATGGGCCTTAGCTCGGCCTTCAGTTCCTCCCTCTTTCTCGTGTGCCATAGTTTTGCATCATTAATTAGAAATCTCGGAGCCATCGTTACTTGCTCCTGTTTGGGGGGTTGCGGCTGTCTCAAAATAATCGTTCACATAGTGGAGGTAATTTTTCCAACTCTTTAGCATCTCATGCGCCATATTATGTGTCGGGTTGCGGTAACTTCTGGCTGTGAGCCGCTATCTGTCTCATTCACCTTTATCATAGAACGTAATACCTTAAACTCATGGTCTACGTCCGCACGATGGGCTACGCTCGAGTTAATCTCCTCTCAGCCGCTGAGTCAAGGTCTCAATAGCCTGGACTAAGGCTTCTATCTTTCTATTAGATCTTGCGGACGAATCATTCACGATCTTGGCACACGTATTAAGAGCGTGTCGCAATGAAAAAAATTGTTCTTTAAGATCGTCTGGGACTCACCTTGAGCTCCTCGACGGTCTGCTCGAAGACTGCCATCTTGCGTTCCAACTAGGTCACCTTTGGTCTAAATGTTGTATATCCAACTCGAAGAGTTCGGGTTGTTCTTCATGAGAGGATGCTTCGTCCTCCATGTCTTAGGTACGGGCAGGTCTGAAGATTGGTGCCAGATCATCTCTTTCCCTTTGCGGAACCTTGCGCCAGATACCAAAATCTCACTTACTCAAATAACTTAGAATTTTTTGCTCGTAAGTTTGGGCTGAATAGGACAATTGCGGAAACTGCGTCTAAGAGAACGACCTGCTTCAAGACTTAATTCCTTGTTACTGAAGACGAACTGGTTTTAGTTAGGATTGAACTCACATAAACGAGAATCAAATAAACACGAAATAGGGCAAGAGGCAATCCTCTCAACCCACTCTTTTTTTTTTTACTTCAGAATGAGACCCCAAGATTGGGGAAGAACTAGCACTTAACACTTGCACAAACAAGTTGCTCACACACTAAGTAGCTACTTGGATACTTTCTACAGCACTCACTATTTTCATCAAAAGGTCGTAGTGCCAAGTGAATGGCTCTCGATCTTTATCTAGATCTCGGCCAAGGCAACTCAAGTGACTAAAGTTTCCGGCCTTCAAATCGCCCATGGAAGAGTTGGGCGCCAATGAGTTCACCCACTGCAGGCTTTTTTCTGATGGGTCAGGGCCATAGCAGAGACGTTTGAGCTTCCCAACAGTGCCTTGGCTTACATTCCTGGCTTGGTAGGGTGTCAGGGACGTTTGGCCTCCTTGGCCAGTGCCAGATTTCATTTTTCTGGCATGACGGGGTCTTGTTAGGGTCGTGGCCAATCCTTAACCTTTTCTAGTCATAACGGGCCTGGCGTGGTCAATCCAATCCTACCAAATGTCAGTGGAATGATGAAGAGTAATGGGATCATGTCAAAGCAACACATGCCAGTTGTTCGCTACCTCGCTGTCGCGACCAATGTTGGGTTACCCGGTGTCTCCCGGAGACTCCACGTCCCCAGGAACGGTGTGGAACAAAAATTTTCCGGGTTCCCCGATTACCCTCGTAGCTCGGATCAGAATAGTAACATATAGACATGCAATAGGACGGGTCAAACCTGTAGAGAATTACCAGTTGACGCGAGTGGCAGCTCCTCGTCCTTTTCTTCAAGACTTCATCGATGGTGGTGGATGGCACTAGATCGTCACGCCGACCTCGCAGTGTGCCACGGAATCAGTTCTCTAAAGATGGCTAGAGAGAACTGAGCCGTCCAGTGGGAGAAACGTGTGTGCGTTCGGTGTGTGTTTTGTGCCTTTGGTTGATTTCGAAAATCACTTCTTTTCTCTACCTTTGGAGCACGAAATTCTTAGCCTATTTAAAGGCTTGGATTTGGATATCTTAGTCCTTAGAGTGTGAGAGATTTTTGCCAAATCTTACTCTCTTTTGAATTCCAAATCCAAACTTAAGGATATTTGCTATTATTAGAAAACTAACTTAAATACCAAGTCAAACTAAGTATATTTAAATATGGTATGGAATTCGAAACTTAATCCTAGATTAATTTAGAAAATAATATTCCAAATATTTTATTCCATATTTATTTATGTCAAATATGCAAATTCCGAAAATACCCTCAAAGGCATATTTCGAAATTAGCTTAAAGTAAAATCCAATTTTATCCTCAAGCCCATTAAGCACTTGACCAAGCTCAAATCATAAAGTTAGTTTCATAAGAAGCCAACTTCGATCTCGCAGTGTACCACGGAATCAGTTCTCTAAAGATGGCTAGAGAGAACTGAGCCGTCGCGTGGGAGAAACGTGTGTGCGTTCGGTGTGTGTTTTGTGCCTTTGGTTGATTTCGAAAATAATCAACGTGTATTGATAAGGAGAGAAAGTGTTTTGGGCCTTAACGGGCCTTGGGCCGTTGGGCCACGCCTTAATGGGCCTCGAGCAAGGGAGGAATCCAAGAGTCCGGTAGTTACCTAGCCAATCCCACTGTACCGGATCGTAACCCGATTCGAGTGCAAATTTCGACCCATTCTTTATCCCAGAACCTCACTATAGATAACAGTGCTACATATAAACCCTTTAGCTGTGTCCCAATGAAGTGAGAGCCATGGTCTATGTCAAACTCACTAAACTCGATTCTGTGATAAAACGGAGACGAGGCAAATTACCAAACTACCCTCCATGTCTCACATGAGTTAGTTCAATACCTTGGCCAAGGATTTCGTAATTTCTCGTCGCCGTCCTCATAGGACGCTTATCTCGATTACTTGCGAGACTGTGAATCCGTACTCGACAGTCTAAACCCAGCAATCACAAATCGTCATCAAGACCGCATCTGGCCTGCTGACCCATGCAAAAGCAAATCGGGTCGAGGGGAACCAGTGATAGTCGAGATTCGAAGTCAACTCCGTCAAAGCCCCTTTCGGTCTAAGGTTCGCGTAGACTACTATAGTGTTGTCGTCGGTCATTGACACTCATTGAGTAATAAGCCATGTTCGACCGTACGACCCGTGAGTCAGTGTCCATGAAACGAGTCAATCCCTTGATTCGATTCGTATCACAAGTCATGACCTCCGGTTCCAAGCGGGATATCGTTACACTATAGGTCATCAACAAATAAGCCGTGATCGGTTATCCAGCACCCAACTGGAGCCTCAGCCTTACGAACTTTTAATGTTCGAGGTTAAGAGTCCACTGGTGCTTTCCTCTCTCGTACCCGTCGAGAACAGTGGCTCAACTCGACACATTTGGATTTGTTCATTTATTGCTTTACCGGATGCTAAGTAAAGAACTCCAATAAACGAACAATGCCTTTCATTGAACACACGAAAATATCTTATTAAACAAAAGGTCGAATGATAAATAATCTAATGTCCTATACAATCTAATCCTCGTAGAGCATTCGAGGGCATATTCCAAACAATCTCCCACTTGAACTCAATGACATGCGCTGCAGTATCTAATACCCATCTTTAGATGTCTAGCCAGCACTGCCTGTGATAGAGGCTTGGTGAACGGGTCGGCACGTTTTCCACGGTCGCAATCTTCTGCACGGCTATGTAGCCATTCTCAACGAATCCACGTATCACGTGGTACTTTCTTTCTATATGTTTGGACCTGCTGTGAGATCTCGATTCTTTCGCCTGAGCAATAGCGCCAGTATTGTCACACCACAATGGCAATGGCCTATCTGCTACAGAAACGACACGAAGTTCTTCGAAGAACTTTCTCATCCAAACACCTTCCTTAGCTGCCTCTGAAGCCGCTATATACTCTGGTTCGCAGGTGGAATCTGCAGTAGTGCTCTGTTTGGAACTTTTCCAAGACACTGCTCCACCGTTGAGCGTAAAGACGAGTGGATTTTCGGTCATCCACATCAGACTGGAAATCCGAATTCGTATACCCTTCCACTTCCATTTCTCCATTACCATAGACCAACATCATATCCTTAGTCCGTCTGAGGTACTTGAGGATAGTCTTGACTGCTGTCCAATGTTTCTTACCAAGGTCACCCTGAAACCGACTGACTACGCTCATAGCGTACGCGAAGTTAGGTCGCGTGCAGAGCATCGCGTACATCATGTCGGGACCCGATTACTGATAAACGTATTGTAGGACGTTTATCGTAGTAGTTAATTGGCTCATAATAGAGTTTTCGAAGTCATTTTATGCACTTATTAACCCCATTTCTAATTATTTTGGTATTATAAGGCTCTAGGACGAGTTTCGGGCGAAAAGAAGCGAAAACGAGACAAAACGGCGCAAAGACGATGAAAACTGGTGAAGTTCACGGCCGTGACACATGGTGCACTAGGCCGTGACGTTGGGCAGAGAGTTGGAATGAAGATGGTCACGGCCGTTACACTTATTGCACCAGGCCGCGACCCATAGCAGCAGCAACATTAGAAAATTCATATCTCAATCTAGACCTTGGCTTGAGAATCCCTTTGGTCAAAATGAAGATTGGCAAGTCTTCTATCTATGGTCAAAATTTCATGTCAATCGGACATCGTTTACCCCTCCATCCGAGAGAAATACGAAACTGCCGCAAAGCTGTTGAGAGGGTCACGGTCGTGACGCTACTGCACCAGGCCGTGACGAACGGCAGTGAGCTCAATGTTTGCCCAGAGAGTGTCACGGCCGTGACCTATCTTGTCCTAGGCTGTGACAGTGTCGAATTTCACTATAAAAAGCCCAAATTCGACCCAGAAAGGGAAAAACTTACCAGAGATCAACCCTAATCCCTCTAGAGACGAAAAATAGCACAAAAGAACACAGATTCGCGTCCCGGAGCGCAAGAGACGGATCTTCGACGAATTCACGCCCAATTTCGCGAAGAACGAAGAATCATCAACGCTTTCATCACAGATCATCCGTATATCAAGATAATGAATTCTTCACCTTTATTCCTTATTTCTTTCGCTGTTTTCCCGTTGATTATGCGTAGCTAATTCCCCTTTGTGTTTGGGATTAGATGAACGCTAGAATGTTTCGTAGTTAAGACTTTTGATTATCGTGACTATGTGTTTGACTATTTATCGTTCTATGAATTTGTTTCGTTACTTTAATATGTCTATGTGTTAAAGTAATCGTATGGAAAAACGTTTAGGGCGACAGCTGAACAACGTTTAGGCCGTTTGTAGAAGATAGGAATCGAGTATAGGGCGAAAGCAAATATGCGGTCCTCGCCGTTAGTAATTACTGAATTTTAGATCCCCGCGAGCGTTTAGGGCGACAGAAAACTCGCGAGCGGGTACGAAAATTACTGCGATCTAGTCAAAATCACGTAGGAACGATTTTAGTGTCTTAGCCGATAGCACCTAGCGGGATTCGAATCCCGAGCACATCTTTATTATCTGAAGCTTCGAATCAGTTTTAAGCGTCTTTGAATCTCTAGTTGATTTAGGAGTAATCTGTTAGGCTGAGTCATAAAACAATCTGCGTATTTTGTTTAGGCTAAATATCGAGTCGATAGGTCACTACTAGTACTTGTTTTATTCCTTGTGTTCGATACTCGTTTACTCACTTTACTACGCTACAAACGATAGGTCCACTGCCTATTGCACGTCGGTGATAGTAATTAGGTATTCGTTTTAATTATTACTTATCGCACTTTTCATTCACACACCACGTGTTGATCAAGTTTTTGGCGCCGTTGCCGGGGAATAAATTGATATTAGGAACACCGTAGTTCGGTAATTTAGCCACTTTTATTTGACGTTTTCTTTTTCTTTACTATTTGCGTTATTAGTTTTAATTTCGTAGTTGTTTTCCTACGTGATTATTAGTCTCGTATTAATTTCGACATAGTTGTTTACTTCTTTGCTAATTTTCGTTTTCACTCATTGAAGGTACCACTCAGCGGTGAATGACCTGAAGCCATCCATCGGGTCCCATCGTTGACGCAGACCCTGATTTTGAGAGAAAGCTGCGAAGGAAGCTTAAGTACGATACTGAAGGAGCTTCCATTAGCTCTCAGGATCCCTTAGTGTGCTATTCAGAGGATAGTTCACAGGAATCTACCCAAAACTCTCGTGTAGAGGCAGCCGTAGATAGTCCCTACACAGAAGTAGACATGGCGGACCATAGAGTGCCCGTCCACGAGGAGGAGCCATCACTTCAGGACCTCCTCAAGAATGCCGCGCTAGGCGATACGGAGTCGGCAATTGTCATCCCGCCGATCGAGAACAACAACTTTGAGCTGAAGCACTCTTGGCTTCAGATGATATTCCAGACAGCCCAGTTTGAGGGTAACCCCGACGACGACCCTTACTCCCATCTGAAGGCATTTCTGACGGTGACCGACACCATCAAAATCAACGGGGTCCCGGGCGACGCGATCAAGCTGATGCTATTCCCGTTCTCCCTCAAGTTCAGGGCGAAGGACTGGTTAGATATGCTGCCGCCCAGGTCGATCACTACCTGGGAGGAGATGCGAGCCGCCTTCATCAACCACTATTTCCCACTGTCGAAGGTGCTCAGACTAAAAACGGAGATCTCTCTGTTTCATCAGAAGGATTCAGAAAACCTCTACGAGGTTTGGGAACGATACAAGGCGCTATTGAAGAGATGCCCACAGCACGGGATGTCGAAGGCAACCCAGATCAACCGGTTCCACGAGGGGCTCAACGACCAGACTGTCCATATGCTAGATGGAGCTGCAGGAGGAGGACTCGTGAAGCTCAACGCGGCCGACGCTTGGAACCTGATTGAGGATTACTCGAGGAATAGTTTCATGAGGGGCAATACGAGGATGAAAACAACAGGAGTATTTGGAGTGAGCGAGGAGACGGCCACGAATGCAAAATTCGAGGCGCTTCAGCAACAGATCGCTGCGACGAACTCTCAGCTGCAGACAGTCATCGGCGCACTACTCCCGAAGTCCGGGCAGACTCAACCCGTGAACGTCGTGACGACCACCGCACCGACGCAACACACCCCATATGTGCCATTGTGCGGGATCTGTGGCCCAGCCCACGAGACATCGGAATGCCAACTTGGGCAATCATTGGAGCACGTAGACTATATGGGAAATTACCAAGGTGGCCAGCGAAGTTACTAGCCTCGAGCGCACCCCAATATGGCGTACGGGAATCAGAACAACCAGGGGCAAGGACCGCCGGGATTTCAGCCGAGGTCGTCCGGATTCCAAAACGGGCCGCCACGACAGTACCAGAACGTGCCCGCAGGAGGATCCGATGATATGAAGGATATGATGAAGACACTCCTCACGAATTTCAGCAGCACCACCGCAGCCCACGAAAGCCGAATGACAAAGATGGAGGAGTACATGGAGGCGAATGACATCCGTGCTCAGAATACAGACGCCTCGATCAAGAGGTTGGAGCAGCAAGTGGGGCAACTAGCAAAGCAATGGCGGGGCGAAATCAAGAATCACTCCCGAGCTACACCGAGACAAACCCCAAGGAGTATTGCAATGCAGTAACCCTGAGGAGCGGGAGAGGATTACAAGAAGCTACCACCAAGCAGAATTTAAAGGAGAAAGTCGATTTCGAGGGCCACGACGAGCCAGAAGTGGAGGAAAGCAAGAGCGATGGAGTCGAGAAGGTCAAGGATGACGAGAGAAAGACGCGACCATTCGTGAAGCCGTATCAACCAAAGATCCCGTACCCAGCTCGATTGAGGGAAGTTGCACCTGAAAAGAGAAGGTTCAACCTAAAAAGGAGGAGGCTGCACCCGAAATAGAAAAAGCGAGGGAGAACGAGCGGCCACCAGTGATGCCGTACCAGCCGAAGATTCCATATCCAGCACGGTTGAAGAAGGACAAAGACGAGGCGCTAATTGGCAGATTCATGGGTATGTGCAAAGAATTACATATTAACTTACCGTTTGTTGAAGCTATTGCGCAGGTGCCCAGTTTCGTTAAGTTCCTGAAGGACTTGCTGACGAACCGACGGAAGCTCGTACACGTCTCCACGGTATACCTACGAGGAGAGTGCTCGGTGATACTCCAGAGCAAGATACCGAAAAAGCTCAAGGACCCAGGGAGTTTTACTATTCCTTGTCGTATAGGTGATTTAGTTGTTGAGCATGCTTTAGCTGATCTAGGCGCTAGTATAAATTTAATGCCGTACTCCATGTTTAAGCGCTTAGGATTAGGTGAACCACGACCCACTAGAATGAATATTCAACTGGCCGATAGATCGTTAAAATACCCTCTAGGTGTTATCGAGGATGTTCTAGTTAAGGTCGATAAGTTCGTTATCCCTGCTGATTTTGTGATCTTAGACATGGACGAGGATGACGATGTTCCATTAATTCTAGGTAGACCATTCTTAGCTACAGGTGAGACCATGATAGATGTTAGGAATATAACATTAACCTTGACAGTAGACGGTGAAAAAGTTACGTTCAATATGGCTGACTCGATGAAAAAGAGCAACGAGCAAGATGATAAATGCTATTTCTTAGATGTATTTGAGCACGATTTTCTCTTTTCCGTGCAAGGTCTCTCACAGGTCAGCAAGCATGATAGGCACACGATTATGGCAATTGATAAGTGTGGGGAGGAGATCGACGAACCCATCATAGCCATCGACGAGAGCATCGAAGAAGTTAAGGACAAAAGCCCAGTCGAGGAGCGACCGCCACTAGAGTTGAAACCGCTGTCCGGCGAAAGGCAACACCTCCAAGGTATGGATGCAGGCGAGGGAAACTTAAGCAAAAAAGAGATGCTGTACCTCGACTTCCAGCCACCCTAAGCGAACGAAAGCACGTCCGGCTAAAGACGGTAAAGGAAGCGCTTCTTGGGAGGCAACCTAGGTTTTATCTATCTAGTATTTTTTTTATTATGTCTATTATTATTATCATTCATGTTTTTTTTTTTCTGTTACGTTTAGTTTTCCTTTTAGTCATGTCAGGCATCACGAGTCACGATACGACAACCATCACGCGTTTAGTCACGACCACGTCAACATTTTTCATCAGGGAAGTTTCGTTCTCTTACACCTACTTTTCCCTTTCATTTTTATGACGTGTCTGTGAGCTATAAATTTCGTTGAAAGGCATGAATTTATTGAATTCAGGCACGATTTTTGCGCATTATCTCGAGTTAGTCTGCATTATTATGAATTCTTGTGAGCAATTAGGATATGCATGACTGATTGAATCATGTTTGCCTGAATAGACATAGCATTATTTTGAGAGATTCGTACACATAACCCTGTTTCGTTGAGAGAGTTTGAGCCCGACGAGCTTATGCTCATTTTTCTTGGTGGTGTGACGTGCCTAGTCTATATCTCTCTAGAACTTGCCTGTCTGATGCGTGTCAAAACTGTTTTAGTGCGTTAGTATGGAAATGACGAGGGCGTTAGGAATTAAGTCCAGGGCCGGATTTTTCCCACCATGACTAACCCCATTAGTTAGCCACTTTGAGCCTGAGCCTATTCGTTACTGACCTCATATGTTATGAAATATTCTTGACCCGAATAAGCCTCCATAGTTTATTTGAACCTAAGTTGATTAGAATAGAGCAGAAGTCGAACTTGAAAGTTACTGTTTCAGTGTATGATTTGATGTTCTTCTCTGCTATTCATGAAATGACTCGTCCCTTACTTGACCGTTTTCTGAAATGACCCGATCCCTTGCGTAAGCCTGCCCATAATCCTTTGGCAAGATATAGGTTTCGGTAATAAGTATCCTTAGGTACACGGCATTCGCTGTGACGATGTATTCTATGCGACAAAAGCCGAACCTTGATGTTTTTAGGGAATAAGGGCAGTGCACAAAAGTAGAGCGTAACTAAGGTGAAAGGGCAGAAAATGAAAGGGAACTGAGTCGAGAGGGTCGGGCTGAAAAGTCTAGAATTTCAGAGCGAGAACGTTGAGTCTTATGTTGGGACGTATGATTGTCTGTTTGATCATGCTGTGTACTTTGATAATTTTTGCTTAAGTGTCCTAGCTCTAAGATTAAGTGTTCATTATATATGCTTATCGCTTCATGATTATTCGACCCGTTTCCCCAAAAAGACCCTCAGATTTATGCTTGCCACGTTAAGTAGTAGAGATGTGATTAGCTTGCAAGTTAGGGGCGGGACTAGTGCACGAATTGAGCGATTCACTATATGCTAGCCTATACACTGAGTGATTTTGAGCGAATCCCATGTGAGATATGAGTCTCGATTGGCAGTGCGAAGGAAGTTTAGGTAGACAAGTGCAAGTCATTAGTGTGATGTCCATAATTGTTCGCTTGATTCCGTTTCATATTTCTAGCTTTGATGATAAATTACGAACAATTGTGCCGTTATCTTGATTGGATACCTTTTCTGACTTCTAATTTACTTGAGGACAAGCAAATGCTTAAGTGTGGGGAGGTTTGATAAACGTATTGTAGGACGTTTATCGTAGTAGTTAATTGGCTCATAATAGAGTTTTCGAAGTCATTTTATGCACTTATTAACCCCATTTCTAATTATTTTGGTATTATAAGGCTCTAGGACGAGTTTCGGGCGAAAAGAAGCGAAAACGAGACAAAACAGCACGAACACGATGAAAACTGGTGAAGTTCATGGCCGTGACACATGGTGCACTAGGCCGTGATGTTGGGCAGAGAGTTGGAATGAAGATGGTCACGGCCGTTACACTTATTGCACCAGGCCGTGACCCATAGCAGCAGCAACATTAGAAAATTCATATCTCTCAATCTAGAACTTGGATTGAGAATCCCTTTGGTCAGATTGAAGATTGACAAGTCTTCTATCTATGGTTAAAATTTCAGGTCAATACATCGTTTACCCCTCCATCAGAGAGAAATACGAAACTGCCGCAAAGCTGTTGAGAGGGTCACGGTCGTGACGCTACTGCACCAGGCCGTGACGAACGGCAGTGAGCTCAATGTTTGCCCAGAGAGTGTCACGGCCGTGACCTATCTTGTCCTAGGCCGTGACAGTGTCGAATTTCACTATAAAAAGCCCAAATTCGACCCAGAAAGGGAAAAACTTACCAGAGATCAACCCTAATCCCTCTAGAGACGAAAAATAGCACAAAAGAACACAGATTCGCGTCCCGGAGCGCAAGAGACGGATCTTCGACGAATTCACGCCCAATTTAGCGAAGAACGAAGAATCATCAACGCTTTCATCACAGATCATCCGTATATCAAGATAATGAATTCTTCACCTTTATTCCTTATTTCTTTCGCTGTTTTCCCGTTGATTATGCGTAGCTAATTCCCCTTTGTGTTTGGGATTAGATGAACGCTAGGATGTTTCGTAGTTAAGACTTTTGATTATCGTGACTATGTGTTTGACTATTTATCGTTCTATGAATTTGTTTCGTTACTTTAATATGTCTATGTGTTAAAGTAATCGTATGGAAAAACGTTTAGGGCGACAGCTGAACAACGTTTAGGCCGTTTGTAGAAGATAGGAATCGAGTATAGGGCGAAAGCAAATATGCGGTCCTCCCCGTTAGTAATTACTGAATTTTAGATCCCCGCGAGCGTTTAGGGCGACAGAAAACTCGCGAGCGGGTACGAAAATTACTGCGATCTAGTCAAAATCACGTAGGAACGATTTTAGTGTCTTAGCCGATAGCACCTAGCGGGATTCGAATCCCGAGCACATCTTTATTATCTGAAGCTTCGAATCAGTTTTAAGCGTCTTTGAATCTCTAGTTGATTTAGGAGTAATCTGTTAGGCTGAGTCATAAAACAATCTGCGTATTTTGTTTAGGCTAAATATCGAGTCGATAGGTCACTACTAGTACTTGTTTTATTCCTTGTGTTCGATACTCGTTTACTCACTTTACTACGCTACAAACGATAGGTCCACTGCCTATTGCACGTCGGTGATAGTAATTAGGTATTCGTTTTAATTATTACTTGTCGCACTTTTCATTCACACACCACGTGTCGATCAATTACCCCGATACGTGTTTTCTATTAGTCCTAAGTGTTTAACGTGCATTTTATTTGGAAGATACGTAACATGCGCATAAAATTTTTCCATTTACATAATGTAAGCCATATATACAAGTCAAAAGAATTACATAGTGTTCATAGTTTTATAACAATCCTATCCACACAAGACATGTGTACATGTACAGCGAAAGTGCTCCTATGCGCCCGGCCTCACAGGTCGTCATCCATGCACACACTCCCACCTCAAAAGCAGCTGAAAGCTCCAATAGATAGGCCTTGCATCCTAAACAGATCACGTACCGTGATCGCTGACCTACAACACGTAACGTAAGGAATGAGCCGTCGTGGCTCAGTAAGCAGAAATGATGCATGAATGCACGTGCCCTAACGAACGGCAATCCACGCCATCGCTTACTAACGCTCATACTCTTTTGGACTCGTGCGTCATATGGGCCCTCGGCTTTCTGTTAGGTCCTACGATTAACAACTCTAAGATATTAGGCAAGAATTCAAAGTAATTCGATGATAATGATAATCAATAAGATTCGATCGAAAAACTCATTTGAAGAACGAGAGAGAGAATTCGATTAGAGTGAGAAAGTTACTGTTGTTTCTCTCTCTAGAAATTGAATTGCAAGCCTTTCGAATCATCTTCAAACCTTTCTCTATTCGGCTAATAATATCAAGAACAATTAAATGTATACTCTACAATCTCCCCCTTTGTGCTTGATTGCGTTTCCGCGCCGTTCGTCCTCGTTGGGCGTAATACGATCTGTGCAAGCCTAGCGCATACTCGTAGTTCCTCAGCGTGATCCTCAGCTCCAGTCGCTCCTCGATATCTTCAAGCAATTCCATTGGGAGCGGTTGTTCTCTCACGAACCAGTGGATCCTCAGCATAGTGTCTCTATTGATTTCTTCCAACCTCTGCTCGATATTCCTCCTGATGACCTTGAGCGTCCCATGACAAAACTTGTTGATTTCAGTCTTCAGCATCAACCTATTCTTCTTTGCTATTGGATTGTGGTAGGTGATGCCTTGGACTGAGCTGATGTGCACGTGATTGTTGGGAAACCCTTCCATCTCAGGCCCTTTGTTGAGCGGAGCGGTCATGTTGACGTTCTTCATATTGCTCTCCAGAGCCATCTGAAGGTCGTGTGGGGCATAGTACTTGACTTGGCGCATCATGAACCGGTAGAGACCCTCGAGTCCTTCTTTCTTGATGAAGCCTTGAGGACTTTTGTACTTTTCCACATATAGCTGAGATAAGTTGTAAACTTCTTCAACAGGGATGTACGGTAGGTCGCTCTCGCATAGATCCTCTCGAGTTCTGTCTACGTGCTCAATGGTGTAATGAGGTGTTGGAAGTCCTCCTTTGTCACAGTAGACGCTGTGTAGTTGGCTTATTGGAGAAAGACTCTTATAATGGCTCTTGGCTTGTGCCTTAGTCATCCCCAGCCTTATATCAGGTCCTAGTTTGGTCAGCATCCAGAGGTAGGTCATCCTCTTCTGCTGATCCCAATGAGAGATCCCTCTAAGCTCGAACTCGTTCGGCTTCTTCACTATGTCGGAAGACCTCCAAATGTTCTCACGAACTTCTTCTAGGAAGGGGATTTCTATTCGGATGTTCTCCCATGGCGTGTCGATCCGAACGGTCCCTGGCGTTAGCCTTGTAGAGCGAACCGCCCGTTGAGCGATTAACTCTGGTAGCCTTGGGATATCTTGCTCGTAGTCTTCACCTTCCTGAAGCTCGTCGTCTTCTATGATTACGAGGCCTATAGATGCTTGTTGTAGAAAGCACCGAACGTCGTGAAACCGTCGTCTTTGATGCTCCTCGGGCATGGAATGGGTCATCCTCTGTCCTTCGAAAAATATACTTGTCTAGGACCTCGGTGGATTGACGCTATGTCCAGAGGGTCCCGATTGGTCTGGAGCGACAGAGGGAGTGGTTTGGGTAGCTGCTAGAGCTACAAGCATCGCATCATTTGCTTCTTCTTCCGGAAGCAAGGGGCTTGAGTAGATCGGTGGTGTGGGCGGAGGCGTCCTGAGGTGAAAGGTTGGTGGGTCGATGTGGGCGGACGGTGCGTGGTGTGGGTAGTGACGGGGTGCCTTCAGAGACAGGTGCTTTCTCGGTATCTCTTCGGGATGTCTCGATTGCTTGGAGTACTCTCTCCGTGATTTTGTCTTCCATAGACTGTACAGCGGCAAAGAGAGTGGCCTGGAACTGCTCGTTCGTCACAAAGGGTGCGGACGCCTTCTTGGATGGACTAGGACGACTGATGTCGCCTATTATCAACCCTTGATTAGACACCGACTCTTCAGGTTGGCCCACAGTCACTTGAGGTTGTGACTGTATGAAACTTCCACCCAATCCTTGAGTAGAATCTTGAAGATTCGGCTCTATGGGCGTTGTGGCAAGCTCGGGTTGTGCCTGCGATCCAGACACCACGAGATTTGGTTGCGGCTCAAGTTGAGCGAAGAAGTGCCAGCAACACTTGTAGATGTGGTCAGCGTAGTAACTGGTGCGTTGGTGACGGCTGGGAAGAGGGACTCCAGTTGAATGCTAAGTCTCCTTGGAGTCCTCCTTATCAGGCTTATTTCCTCGTCCGATTCTGTGTCAGACGGGGTGGCCGTGTGAGGAGTGAGGTCACGATGGACGTCCTTCAGTGCCTGATCCATCACTTGTGGAATAGAGCTTTGCCCCATTTGTACTTCGGGCTGTGCTACTGATGGAAGAACCTCCTCAAAGGTTTTTTCGAGCACGCCAACATTAACGGGAACTTCCACTTGATATTCATGTGCAGGAGCCTCGAGCGCCATCTCAGTAGCCACGACGTCTATCAATGTATCATCTACGTCGGGCATTGGCTCTTCGACCAATGGAGACTCCTGTTGAAGCTCCTGAGCGACAACATATATCATCGCGTCGTCAGGGCTTTGGTGATGTTGCAGTTGGGGAGGGCTCATATGTACAGCTGTGGGGGCCCTCTAATCATTTCCTCGGTTAGATTGTGTTCTCGACAGAATCTCTGATACTCAGCTCCCGCGGGGTCGGCGAGCCTGAGTAGATGGAGCGGAATGGCAATTGAAGGCTGTGCAAGGTCCACCAGCCTTGGCTTGTGGAAGAATTTGAGCCGGGGCGGCTGATAGTTTCCTCCCGGGGGCAGGCGAGGAATGTTCTGCGCGTACATCTCCATGTGTTGGCGGATGATGATGGAGAACCATCTCGCGTACGGCACGTTCTTGGACCGCTTGTTCTCCTTTTGTCTGATATGTTCTTCAAGGTCGTCCAATATCAGCTGGGCGAAATCGTAATTCCGCGAGAACATGACTTCGTGAAAAATACAAAGGATGTGACCGTTGCCCTTATCGAAGCCGGCGTGCTTCGAAGATAGACACTTGTTCACGATCCCGAACAGTGTCTTCCATGGGTGAGGGATACCGCTGCTCTGGACCTGAGCTAATTTGGTGAGCTGCGGTTGATATCCCATTTGCATGAAGTCGTGGACCATTTCTGCGTCCGACGGGAGCGGGTCGTAGTTGTCGTGTGGCAAGTCCAGTATCATCCTGAACTGGCTCTTGCTCATATGAATATGTCGCGTCCCGATTCTTGTTGTGAAGGAGAATGCCCCATTTGCTACAGCTCCTTGTATACATCCCCAGAATTGCTGGAGATACACCATTGGCACTGAGGCGGTGACCGTCAATGCGTGCCAGATGGGGTGGCCTCGCAGGACAGATACGGTGATCTCGTCCGGGCACCTAAATGTGCTTAGATCGAGCTGGAAGTTTGTATCCTGGACCTTCAAATATAGATTATGATCGTATATGTGATTGTATCGAGGGTAGCGATCCATCTGAAAGGAAATAAAGAGACATAAAAGTTCATTAGTTCATAATTTTTGATCATAGTCGAAAATGGATTTAATTTCATCAAACTATAATTTTATATCGAATCATGACATGTTTGATGAATATTGTATTGAAATCATATGATTTGCACATAGGATACTTGATTTTGAAAAAATGTAATGGCATGATTGTAATTTTGAATTAAACACTTAACGCGTGAATAATAGTTTGAAAATTTTCTAAGTGTTTAATCGCGGGTAAAGTCACTGTTCATGCCGAGAAATTTTTCGCTCGATAAAATTGGTTTTCAAATTGATTTCCTATGCATTGATTTCAATTATAATGTCTCCGTTGAATTTTTCGATTGAGAAAATTTTATTCGCTAATGTTCGCTACAGTGTAAAAACTTAGAGAAAAAAAAATTTCTAAGTGTTGAAGTTGAAATCGAGACTGTAGTCGATCAATTTTACGATCGAGAAAAATTCCGTGTAAATTTACGATCGAGAAGTAATTTCTCATGTAAATTTACTGTCGAGAAATTTTCTTCGATTGAATAAAATTTTCGATTTGAAATTTGTCGAGCGGTATGTGATTTTCGATTGTAAGAAAAAAACAATTTCGCTGCGATATATTTCTGTCGAGAAATTAGTCAACGAAAGACTAAGCCAATCGTAGAGAAATTTTTCGATCAATTAAATCCTAGGCGGCGAATTTTACGATCGAAAAAATTAAGCGTTGAGAAATTAATTTCCGCTGCTAAATTTTTGCGACCAAATTGAAATTAAATCGAAAATTCTATTTTGCGATAGTAAGTTTTACGCTCGATAAAATTTGCATCTAAATTGTCTATTCAGTGCTTAAGTTTTTCGCTTACAAAAATTCTAATTAGATTTCTCGATGGTAAATAATTTTTCGGTCAAAATCTTCTTATCTTAGCGACTAAATCAGAATTTTATCGATCGAAAAACTAATTCGATACAAACAGTATCTCAATTTAATCGGAATTCAATTAAGACTGTTTGCGATCGACAAAGTTCTTCGATGGCTTCAAACATTCAAAAGGCCAGTTTCATCCAGACTTAAATTTCAGTCGAAGATTCAGATTTTCCGATGATTCATTCTACCATTCATAGAGAATATCGAAACTATCTTAAGTGCAGGCATTTAACTCAGATAAAGCTCAAAATCAAGCCTTAAACATTATAAAATAGTTACGGTTTTTCTCAGTTTTGAAGAACAGTCGAAAATCTAAGTCTAAACATGCGAAAAACTTCAAAATGCAGATGCTAATGAAGGTAAATCACACGCAAATGTTAAAAGAATCTCATTTCTACCTTAAACAGACAGTTTGGCGTTGAAAATCGAAAGATTTTTGAGAAATTTAAGCTGTCTGTGAAAGATTTTCGTGAGAGAGATTTTTTGCGATTAGGGTTGCGTGAGAAGAAGTTTTTCGACTGACAAGAAAGTGAACTTTTATTAATTCGCTACAGATCAATGTTGGGTTTTTGCGATTCGACGTTTTGCGATTAAATGGATCAGGCCCATTACTATTTGCGCTCGAGAAATTTTTGATTCGAAAATTGCTTCTCAAACTTTTCGATCGCAAATTATCGCGGTTAATCAACACTTGTTCCCAACACTGTCTTACGATCGAGAAACTTAAGATAGCGAATTAATTCTTATATCCAATTTCTCGATTTTAAATGATTCTAAAAATTTTCAGATTGATCCCTATTTCAAATAAAATCACATTGTAAAGCTCCCCTGAGAATTTAAATAAATGCAATTAACTCCCTGTATTTTCTGTGTAGTAACGTCTAGCTTCCCTGGTAGTGATTAAAAAACATGTACCACTTAGAAAAAAAGTTAGAAATAATGGAGTTAATTTGGTCTGTAACTAGCTCCTTTCCTTGTAGTGTCGACGTCTCACTCCTTAATTTTGTCTGAAGGAATCTGAAACGCATAGAGAAAAACGTCAAGAATATTTGGAGCTAATGTACTATTTTTATATTTGCCCCCCCTCAAATAATGCGCAAAAATTGACTAAATATGCAAGCATATGAAATCACTTCAATTCACGAGCATATAACACACAATTTGCCTAGTAAGCACATATACATGGTCCCCGAAAACATGTACTAGAGGTATTGTGTGAGGGTAAGAGCAATGAAAAAAATTTATCGCATTTAAACAATTCAGTACCAATGCAATTTGAAAATTACATTTAGAATGTGCGAGAATAAAATAAATTCGCATTTAGTCAATTCAACGCATATGAAATATAATATTTCATGTCAAAATGTGCGAGATTTTTCCTTTCACGAGAGAGAGAATTCGATTAGAGTGAGGAAGTTACTGTTGTTTCTCTCTCTAGAAATTGAATTGCAAGCCTTTCGGATCAATCTTCAAAACTTTCTCTATTCGGCACAGTTGATTTACATATATTTATACCAAACAAACTTTGTTTAAATATCAAACTAGTCCTAATCTAAGGACTACTATACAAAACGCCCCTAATTACAAGGACAACTAATAATATCAAGCACAATTAAATGTATACTCTACAATCTCCCCCTTTGTGCTTGATTGCGTTTCCCCGCCGTTTGTCCTCGTCGGGCGTAATACGATCTGCGCAAGCCCAGCGCATACTCGTAGTTCCTCAGCGTGATCCTCAGCTCCAGTCCCTCCTCGATATCTTCAAGCAATTCCATTAGGAGCAGTGTTAGGATATTTGTAGATTGTGTCAATAGTTTAAGTCTTGGGTTTAATATTGTAATTATCCTTGTAGCTCGGGCTTTGGACTAGAATGTAATTATTAAATTTTCAATGTTTGGGCCTTAATATACCTAGGGTTAATGTGGTATATAAGGTTTTACCAACACTAATTTCAATGTAATCAAAGATCAAAAGGCTTATCCTATTTTTCACACATTACACACACTTGAAGGTGAGAACCTCTCCCTTTTTCATTCCATCAAAGCCTCTTTGATTCCTTGTTTGGTGCAATCGGGACCAACAAGTGGTATCAGAGCAAACGTGGATCGATCTGCATTGATTTGAATCCAGTTTCGTTCGATTCCGATAAAGATCAAAGGTGTTTTGGGCAAAAAATCACTTTCGGCATTTTGAGCTCGGTTTGGGGTTTTAATGCTTCGTTTTTGTGTTTAAAACCTTTCCCCAGAACGATTCTACGCCTAAAATATTTTTAGAACACTTTTGGATCAGTTTTAACGAGTTTTGAGCAAGATCGAAGCAAAAAATCTTCAGAAAAAGTCATATCGGCCTCTCTCTATTTTGGTCGATTTGACCCGTTTTTTGGTGTTTTTAGCTCACAAATAGGTCGACTATGTGTTTAGGGAAGAGTTTCTGAAGTTTTGGATCAAGTTTGAGTGATTTTGGATGAGATTTGAGTGAAAACGGACTATTTTCTGGGAAAAACCCGCGACAGGCAATGGAACAGTAAACTTGTGTTCTTGGCCGCGAAATTTCATGCTGAGTCGTTCAAATCCGCGAAATTTCTTATCCGAGAAATTTTATTCTGAGAATCCTTTCAAAACCGCGAAAATTTCACGTTCACTTCATTTTTCTCAACTGCCCAGCTTTTCTTAGAATCCGAGAAATCGTATATCCGCGAACTTTGATTCCGAGAATTTTATCAAAACCGCGAAAATTCCACTTTCATCTTTTCTCAACTGCCTAGCTTGTCAAAATCCGAGAAACTTTTATATCCGAGAAAATCATTCCAAGAATCTATCTAAAACCGAGAAAAATTTTCTTTAAGTCCATTTTTCTCAACTGCTCACGTTTAAAATCTGAGAAATTCTATACCCGAGAAGACTATTCCTAGAACTTATCTAAGTCGAGAAATTTCTTAAAAAACCGAGCAAATTTGCAAATCCGCATAAATTCTTTGAAACTGAGAAAGTTTGTCAAATCCAAGAAATTTTCAGCCGAGAAAGTTTATTTCCTCCGAGAAAATTTTTCAAAATCACGATTTTTCAAATCCGAGAAACTTCTCAATGCGAAATTTCTTGCGAAGTCGTAAAAATCCTCAACTGAGAAACTTTCTCACATGACAAGGTTTTAAAATCCGAGAAACTTTCTCGATGCGAAATTTCTTGCGAAGTTTTAAAATCCTCAACTAAGAAACTTTCTCACATGTTTTAAAATCCGAGAAAATCATTTTCAACAGAGAATTTGTTTTTCCTTTTTCTGTCCGAGAATCTTTCATTAAACTCACACAAACACAAAAATTTCTCAACCAAAAATTTCTTGGGTAATTTATCTTGAAATCACGAACCTCTTCTCAAACCGCATTTTTTCTCGTGATAAATTCTTTCTCGTTTTGAAATATTTCCTCAAACTCATTCAAGTCTTGATCCCTTCCACTTTAAACAAAAATTTCCACTTGATCCCTAGACCACTTTTGCAAATTTTACTCCTCAATAATCGTTTTTAAATTTCTCGAACTTCTCCGAACTCTAAGATATACTTTCCCTTCATACGTTTTCGACCATCACACACGTTCACTTAGTTCTAAGAAATTCTTTAAACGATTTTTCTCAAACACTACTCATTAAACTCATATTTCTCATCTCGTTCGTTACTAACCCTCTTATCTATACAAGATCAAAACCACGGACGATTCGACTGCACCAACCATGTCTGCCACAAATGACATCTCAACAGTGGGCTCCGACACCAGACCCCCGATGCTGCGACAAGGCGATTACAGCATATGGACAAACAGGTTCCTCACGTTCATCAGGAACAAAGGCGCCCCACTCTCTCAATACCTACTGGACTCCATCTTCAAAGGTCCAGCACAGTTCTGGACAATCATCCCTCCTCAACCAAACGCAAACCCTCCCATGGATGAACGTCCCACTCCAAGAGGCCCCATTAATGAGGATGAAGAGGCTCGCCTACAGGCCGATGAGACTGCCAAAGGATACCTCTTCCAGGCTATGGGCAACGAAGTCTATGCTCACATCGAGTGCTGCACAACTGCCAAGGAAATATGGGATGAACTCGTAGAAATTATGGCAGGCACAACTGAGAGTGCTCAGGGGAGGAAATCAGCATGTCTCTCGCAGTATGAACATTTCCAGGCCTATGAAGGAGAGGAGCTGCGTGACACGTACCTCCGATACTTGAAGGTCATCAATGAACTCAAGAAAGCCAAGATCTCTAGGTACAAGTTCGATATCAACAACTGCTTCCTTGGTAGCCTCAAACCACATTGGGGCAATGCAACCGTGATGATGATTCAGAGTAAGGACCTCTCCAACACTTCCATCCATGCCCTCTACGACAGCCTGTCAGCCTATGCTCCTTACGTGCAACCTCAGTCCACCAACACTCGAGTCGACCCGCTGGCTCTCCTCTCGAACAAGACTACCGAACGATCTTCCACCTCTAAGCCCAAACAGAACAAAGGGAAGCTACCAGTTGTTGTATCTGACACCTCTTCAGGATCCGAAGCTGATACAGAATCTGATGAAGATGTTCGTGATCTACGTAAGCAACTGGCAATGCTCACAAAGATGGTCTCAAAGAAGATCGGGAAAAAGTCCTCATCCTCCTCCAATCGTCAAAGAACCTTTAGCGGCACCAAAAAGACTACCCCTACGGAGGAAGCTAAGCCGATAAAGAAAGAGGAGGAATCCGCACCTCAAAAGTCTGTGAAGTGCTTTCGGTGTGGAAAGCTGGGCCACTTTGCCAAGGAATGCCACGCCCCACGCGTGAAGGATTCTGGCTATTACGACCGCAAGGCCAGAATGACCCGCAAAATGGAAAGTGGGAAAGTTCTTCTCACCGAAGAAGCTGAATGGGTGAACGACACTTCAGAAGACGAGGAGCCTAAGGATGAAGATTGCTGCATGGCAAGGCTGGTAGAACATGACGAGGACGAGGAGATGGTCAACACCGGTGAGAATGCCGCTAGACGCCTACTAACGCCGAGGCTGAGGTCTGTCATGTGTGGTATCTAGACTCGGTTGCTCCACACACATGACGGGGAACAAGGAGCTGTTGAGCAACTTCTCCGAGCGCTATCTCGGAAGGGTCTCCTTCGGAAACAGTCAAATGGCGCCAATTCTCGGAACTGGTGATCTCGTCCATGACAAAACTGACGATTAAGGGCATCTCTTACGTCGAGGGTTTGAGCTACAATCTTTTCAGCATTGGCCGTTTCTGCGACAAAGGATACAAGGTTCTCTTCGAATCTGACATCTGCAGCATTATCGATGCCTCGGGACTACCTCTTCTCTCTGGAACATGCACGTCTCACCTCTACGTACTCAATCTTACGACCTCTCGACCAATTTGTCTTATCTCCCGTGCTACACCCAAGTTGAACGATCTATGGCACCGCCGTCTTTCACACCTCAATTTCAAGACTATCAACAAACTGCGTCAGAATAAACTCGTCAACGGTCTACCCCAACTGTCAGATCATAAGGAACACCTCTGCTCTGCCTGTGAATTGGGGAAGATGAAGCGATCATCACACATCTCTAAGGAAACACCGTCCTCTAAGCTCATCCTTGAGCTCTTACACATGGATCTATGTGGCCCAATGCCTACGGCTACACTCGGAGGAAGACAGTATATTCTTGTGATTGTCGACGACTTCTCACGCTATACATGGACGAAACTCGTTCGCACAAAGGATGAAGTTCCTGATTTAATCTTCGAGTTTGTTGGTACGTCCCAAACTCTTCATCAACAGAAGGTTCGGATTATCAGAACTGACAACGGAACTGAGTTTAAGAATCAGAAGCTCAGTGATTTCTATGCCACTCAGGGCATCACCCAGCAGTTCTCAGCTGTGAAGACACCGGAACAGAATGGTGTCGTTGAGCGTAAGAATAGGACACTAGTTGAAGCAGCTAGGACTCTCCTCATCCAATTCGGACTTCCTCACTCTCTTTGGGAGAAGCTATTCAAACGGCTTGTTACACGCAAAACCGGGCTTCCATCCACAAGAGATTCAACCGCACCCCATACGAGATGCTGAATAACCGTCGTATCCCAGATATATCTTATCTAAGGGTCTTCGGTTGCCGATGTTTCGTGGCCAATGATCGCCAACATCTTGGGAAGCTTGATCCAAAAGCACTTGAAGGCATCTTTGTTGGATATTCGCTGAACTCGAAGGCATACAGAGTCTATCTTAGGGAGAAACGATCAATAATAGAGAGCACAAATGTCACCTTTGACGAAAGCGAAGGCGACCTCATGGCTTCTGCTCACATCAGTCCAGAACCAGGTCTTCTATAGTCGTTGACTAAAGGTCAACTTTCAACGACGGGAACTTCCTCATCTGAGGGCAATTCTGGTGACCTGTATCTCGATCTGCTCTTTGAGTACTTCTATCCAGTCCCCAAGACTCCCGTCGCCACCACTCAAACTACCGCTGCACCCACCCTACCTACACCACCAGCTATCGGCGATGATGTCGTCCCGCCAAACTTGGATGATCTCAATCTCAACGAAGACGACATCTTACCCAACCATGGGAACATTGCTGATGCTGATGCTGAACCTTCTTAATCTACTACAATTGAGATCGCTTCTTCGGACACCGGACCCCAATCTAATGAACCTCCAATCGATACAAATGCGGCTAGCTCCTCACAGACCAATGTACCACTTTGGACTCGCTCTCATCCTACGGATCAGATTATTGGGGATCCCACATCCGGTGTTTCGACGCGTTCAGCTACGATGAATGAAAGTCTGTTCGCTTGCTATCTCAGTCAAGCCGAACCATCACGAGTAGCTGAAGCTCTCAACGATCCTGATTGGCTGATTTCAATGCAGGAGGAAATAAATCAGTTTGAACGTTTACAAGTTTGGGAACTCGTACCACGCCCTCACAACAGATCCATTATCGGCACGAAGTGGATCTTCAAGAACAAAAAGGATGAAGACGGTGTTGTCATTCGCAATAAAGCAAGACTTGTGGCTAAGGGGTACAACCAACAAGAAGGCATCGACTACGATGAAACTTTCGCCCCTGTTGCCAGGATCGAAGCAATTCGAATTTTTCTTGCCTTTGCTGCTCACAAGAACTTTAAAGTCTACCAAATGGACGCGAAGACTGCATTTCTGAATGGATTTCTCAAAGAAGAAGTGTACGTTGATCAACCTGAAGGATTCTTGAGCGAAGAGTTTCCTCATCACGTATATAGACTCTACAAGGCCCTCTACGGACTAAAACAGGCTCCCCGAGCTTGGTATGACGTCCTTTCAGACTTCCTTGTTCAGTCTGGATTCAAGAAAGGATCTCTGGATACAAGTCTCTTCACCAAGCGGAGTGGGCCGGACATCATGATTGTACAGATTTATGTTGATGACATCATTTTTGGATCGACTAAACCACAACTGTGTGAAGACTTCGCAGAATTGATGAAAGAAAAATTCGAAATGAGTATGATGGGCGAGCTGAATTTCTTTCTTGGTCTTCAAGTAAAGCAACTCCCCGACGGAATCTTCATCAACCAGTCCAAATACATCCATGACATCCTCGAGAAATATGGAATGAAGGATGCTAAGACTGCTGCTACACCTATGTCACCCTCTGGCCGACCCGACGCGGACCCATCTGGTGCTCCCGTTGACCAAACCGTCTATCGCGGGATAATAGGCTCTCTTCTGTACCTCACTGCTAGTCGACCTGATATCGTTCTCTCGACAGGAATATGCGCTCGTTTTCAGGCTACACCGAAGGAATCACATTTCACTGCTGTCAAAAGGATTCTCCGCTATCTCAAAGGAACACCCAATCTGGGTTTGTGGTACCCCACTCGATCGGACTTCAAGCTGGTTGGATTCTCTGACTCGGATTACGCAGGATGCAAGATGGATCGAAAAAGCACCTCTGGAGCTGCACACTTCTTGGGCGGTAAACTCGTGAGTTGGTCTTCTCGAAAACAAAACTGTGTCTCAACTTCGTCGACAGAGGCAGAATATGTCGCCGCCGCTAGTTGTTGCTCACAGCTTTTGTGGATGAGAACACAACTACGAGATTTTAATTTTCATGTTGATAAAATTCCCATTTATTGTGACTCGAAGAGTGCGATTGCGATGACGAGTAATCCGGTACATCACTCAAGAACGAAACACATAGATATTCGTCACCACTTCATCAAAGAACATGTTGAACAAGGGACGATTGAATTGCACTATGTCACTACCGAAGATCAACTAGCCGACATTTTCACAAAACCATTGGATGTCAAACGCTTCCAACACCTTGTGACTATGTTGGGCATGTTGAATATTCAGTTGTGATCAATCGACCCTACATGAACTTTGATAAAGTGTACATATGTCTTTTCACTTCACTTCATTCTCTATGTGTCTTCTAAATTATATCTCTCAAGGGGGAGTTTTCGATTATGGGGGAGTTTCTGCTTTTTCCGTTATTTAAAGAGGGAATTTTCAAATTAAGGGGGAGTTTCTGATTTTGCCTATTTAAAAAAAAGGGGGGGGGGGGGGTGGGCTGAAATTTAGTTTAAATTTTTGGTCAAATGAAGTCAAAATTGGACCAATTGAATTTTGGGTTGAAATTTTAATTTTTGGTCAAACTGGGTCAAAATTGGACCAATTTAAATCCAATTGGACACAATTTTGACCAAGCCCGCGATATTCGGCCCAGGATCCAATTTTGAACAAGCCCGCGAATTTCGGCCCATTTTACTCAAAATCTCGCATGAACAGTCACAAAACCCCCAAAACACTTAACGTTTTTCACAATCCTACAAATTCCCTAGAAAAAATTCAAAACTTTCGCACCCCCTTTTTCAAAAATTCTCAAACCCTCGCATCATCGTCTTCTTCAATCTGCACTGATAATCCGTTTCCTGCTAACTCCAATGTTGCAAATCAGCTTTTCGGTATGAATACATCCTAAATAAACCAATTTCCGTTCGATTTAATCATAACTATGCCCCGTTTTGTTAATTTCTCCTAGGTTTAATATTATTTCTCGGCTTCAATTAGGACGGATGTTAAGTTTTAGGTGTTTAAAACCCCCAAAAATGCATTGCCCGTCCAATTTCGAGTTGATTGAATCCAGTTTATTGCATTTTGGTTAAGATTTGAGTAGGTCTAAGGCAAAAATTCACAGCGTCGTTTTGTACGATTTCGCACAGTGTTCTTCACCGAGAAAATTTTCTGGAAAAATACTTTGACAATAGATTTTCGCTGCTACAGTGAGTAAGGTTCCGCGAAAATTTTATCCGAGAAATTTCTTATGTTAAAGCTACAGTGTGTAATGTCCCGCGAAAGTTTTCATCCGAGAATTCTCTTACGATTAAAACTTTTGCTGCTACAGTGAGCGAGGTCCCGCGAATTTTGTTTTAGAAATTTCTTGCTACACTGACTAAGGACCCGCGAAAATATTCATCCGAGAATTTTCTTGCATTAAAGTTTCGCTACTTCAGTGAGTAAAGTCCCGCGAAAGTTTTATGCGAGAAAATTTTTCCAAAAGTCAAAATTTTCGCTGCTACAGTGAATCATGCCCCGCGAAACTTTCATACACCTCACAACATATTACATTTTTAGCAACTTCACTCTTTCGCAACTACAGTAACCAAAATTCTGTCAATCCTCAAACTTAATTTTTTCTCGGACCCATGTTAATCAATTCTTTCGCAGCTACAGTGGTTCAACAATTTCTCAACCCTTACATGCATCATCTATTCGCGGATCACGAAAATTCTCAATCTGAAAAATTTTATCCGAGAAATTTCTTCTCACCTGTCAAGACTAAGAAATTTCAACCCGACAAATTATCACTTGAACAGATGTTTCTTCAAAACTTTATCACTCCGCGAAATTTTCATTTCACTTGAGAAAAATTCAAAACTTGCGAAAGTTTGCTAACTTAAAAAATTTTTCTCTACTTGCGAAAATTAAAAAAAAAAACTTTTGAGAAATATGTTAACCGAGAAAATTTTTGGATAACTCATAAATTTGATAACTTGAAATGCGAAAGTTTCCACTATATGCGAAACTTTACTCTAAATGCGAAATCTCTGAAACATGCGAAAATCTTACATCGTCCTCTTGACTTGTCTATGTGTGATAATCAGCGAATTTTCTCATTACATGCGAAAATTTTGGACAACTTGCTAGATGTCTTAACTTGCGAAAAATTTCCCTATGCGAAATTCTACACTAAGTGTGAAATTTTTTTATCCCGGCTTGCTCAAGTACAAAAATTTTCTCATCTCACATAAACATCTTCAATCCTGAAAAATTCTCAAAGTGTTGAAAAATTTCGTATGAATCCCTAAAATTGTCCAAACTTGCTGTCACATGACCATCATTCAATCTTAACAACTTTATTTCAATAGGACTCTAAATTAGCTTTAATTTTAATTTTACTTTTATCTTTACTATTTTGGGCACTTTTATGTCTCCTTTTATTGTTTTACCCACGACTCACTTATATCCTTGTTCTCACTACTAATCATGTTATAATTACTGTCAAGCACAGATATGACCAACAAAAATCAAGATACAATTGAAGCACTTGAGGCGGCAGCACTCCAAAGGGACATCGCTCGCATAGAAATCAATACGCTAACCTATGTCCACCGATCGAGCAGGTCTTCCCAACAAGTCAATGGGCTGCCCTGATACCAAACAACCACATGGTGGACTTAGACAACTTTCGGTGCGATGCTCCCATTATCATAGAGATCCTCAAAGGGCATCCCCTCCGACACGCCCTCTCTCATGGCGAGCCAGAAGCTCAAGTCTACCTCCAACAGTTCTGGCACACCTTGCAGATAGCTGGACCACACCACCTTGCTAAAACAATGACCGCCAAAATCGATCAAGAAACAGTGGTCCTCACTCGCAAGATTGTCCAAGAAGTGCTTCAACTCCCTGTCTACTCACCATACGACCCACTACCAACTCATGAACAACTCATCGAGGACATCGATAGATTGGGCTTTCAACCTGAAAACAAGAAGAAGAAAGGCCAACTCGTTCTCAGTGAAGTCACTACACGGAACCTTCCTCAACCCTGGCGAACACTATATCTCCTACTGAACAAGTGCATGTCGGGGAAGCATGCCGGCCAGGACCGTGGAAACCACCAAATCCTCACCATCCTAACCGGCATCGCCCACAACCGCAAGTACAACTACGCCGACGTCATATGGATGGATCTCGTCTCCATGATTCAACGTCGCGATTGGGAAATCGCCAAGGGAGTCACGAACCGCTTCGTACCCTACATGCGGTGGCTCCCAGCGCTCATCAAATACTTCCGCCTGTTCTCCACCGACATCCGCACCCGCCCGACAACGCAACACTTCATAATCCCCACTGTCGAAAAGTTCACCAAGAAAAACACTCCGGCGAAAGATCGACACGCCATGATAATCCCGGACGACGTTCTCGCCTATGCAGACCCGACCAATCCGCACGTCCGAGAATATCGTGCTTCCACAGCCTCTTTTCGCGAAAGCCCACGTCCATTATCCATTGTCCCTACGGAGCAGATCAACCCCTCTGCTCCTAACCCCGGGACTAGCCAAAACCCCACCCCCACTACAAAAAAGTCGTCGAGTCGCGCTGCATCCTCTTCCACCCGCGTACCGAAAAAACGATCGCGTGAGGATAACGTAAGCCGCCCCACGGAGCGTCGATCGAAACAAAAACACGATCGACCTCCTCAGTCACATACAAGCCGAGCCCAACCCGTAGGTACAGGAGGTGATGTGTTCACCTCCCGAGTAGAAGACGTGGCATTTGGCTCAACCACGCAAACAACCCCACCAAGCCACTTATCTTCCTCTCTACAGGAAGATATTTCATTCCACGAGGAGCTACGTATGCTATCGACATCCCACTTGGAGATAGTCGATGTTGAAACAAGCAGTCCTTCGCCTCAGACTGCATCCTCTTCAATCACATCGAGTCTAGTGCCCTCACTCCCCATAATTTCATACGTTTCTAGGACACATACACCTTTTACAGCACTACAGAGTCTTCGTGATTCTGTCAGAACGCTCGGTGATGTCTCTGTGATTGAGAGCGGAAGACCTAGCACGGCCAACATAACAACAACCGTGAGCCTAGGCCATCAATCGTTCGAGTCTGTCTCATCGATGATGCCAACGGGAAGTCTTAGTGACCCCGTCTTTTCCCGTCCTGTGCAAACGGGCGGCCGATCGGCTATCTTCTCCGATTCGGTGACAGTTGGATTTCTTCGTGATTCCAACTTGTTAAACTTACCCCAGTTCGTCACCGAGACCGCCCTAGAGACTCGTCTTCAAGAGTTTGCAAAGACTCTTGAGACGTCCATCCTCGACAAAGTCTATGCGCGTCTCGATGCGTCCACCATCGACAAAGGCAAAGGTGTGGCCCCGGAGACGCCACCACCAACGCTAGATGTGGACGCAGAAGCTGTTCTCTCCTCCATTTCTGCAAAGGAGCTCTTCTACATCCTACGCGCAAGATTCGAGTCAATGACGGAACTCGACGAGGAGGAACAGCAAATGAAGAAAATAATGACTCAACCCATGACTTGCCGCACTCAAGGCGAGTCTAGTGGGATCAGGCGCGACGATCAAGACGATGATCAAGATCGCCGCGAGGGGGAGAATAGGCAGCAAGCCTCACAAACTCAAGGACCCGTACAATCGATGCCGCCTTCCTCCTCTGTACCTGAAACGACGCCCGCAACAGAAACCTCACACCCCACTAGCCAAAAAGCCCACCCTATTAACCCCGAGTCACTAGCCAAATCACCCTCACCACCACCTACTACCGTCTCCGAACCTCTAACTGTCACATCGGCGTTAGAGACCACCACCACACCGTCTCCACCCACCATCTCAGAACCTCTAACTGTCACATCGACGTTAGAGGTCACCACCACATCTCCACCACCCGACACCCAAATCATCCTCGCCAAAACCATCATCACAACCGAGCCACCAGAATCTCCACCACAACCATCCCCACAATCCACAAACTCCTCCGACGCAACACCCTCGCCACCACACAGCCATACCCCTCTCAATACCGATTCCAACGTGGCTTCCGAGGACGTCTACTGCGCACAAAATGAGATCGAGGCCTACATCTTTAACGATGAATGGCTGTACACACCCGCCGATGCAGTAGCAGCCAGAAAGTTGGTGGAAAATGCTCGACGTCTGCTAAAAGAAGCTTCACTTACGCTGATCAACACTGCAGACAACGAGAACGGAGAGGAATACGACGCTGAACCCGCCGAACTCGAGAACATCCTTCAATTTCAAGCGCAGCACACTGAGGCTTCTGCTGCTCAACCGGATGTGCCCACGGCGAATATACCAGAAGCACCGTGGGAAAACAAAAAGATCACCGCGCCATTTCAAGAAGAGATCAGGAAGAGGATCTGGCGGCACAAGGAGCAGATCATAACGGCCTTCGATGAATACGAGCTGATGAACATCCAAAACTGGAGCGAAGAAAAGAAGAAGCACTATCGATGGAGCCTTCTTTGCCACAAGTGCACAAAGAGGACGCTGTCCGATGAAGAAAACATCGCTCTTGAAATGAATCGGGCCCCCATCTGCAAAGTCACTGACCTCCGCCAAGAGTCAAAAGGACGTGTTCACTATCCAGTGTTCACGGTAATGAGGCAGGATGAGAGCTACAGTGAAGTCAGTGAGGCGGACTTCAAGTTTCTGCGCCTGGGTGACCTGTACAGCATGCTGGAATCCATGAAGCAGTTCAGACTCGTCCTCAGAAGTTCTGGACATCTCGTACGGGCTGAACCGGTCACCATGGGCTACATAGCTCTCAAGCGCCACATGCTCCGACAGGTCAGATTCTTCGCCACCCACGATCTGCAGATGGCGGTGGAGCACAACCTGAAGAAGGTGAACCTAACTCGCCCATCTTTCAAGAACGCGGACGACTACCGAGAAGGCGATGTGATCGACGGAGATGATCCGGCGGTCGCCTACTCGAACTACAAGGGAAAGATGAGGCTGCTGCGCTGCTCCGAAGTGGCAAAGTTCTCAGATGGGACGCTCACCATCATCCAAGACAAACTCATGAGGATTTGCCGCATCCTTTCGGAAGAAGATCCACACTGCCGATCCAAGTTCGCGAAGTTCATCGACGCTATAGCTGATCGAATGGTCCTTCGAAGGAATCTCCGCGCCTTCGAGTTCAAGCTAGGACTTCGCGAAACACACACTCGCTAATCCACCATCACAACGCCCAAGTTCCAAGACTCCCAACAATTGACACAAAGGGGGAGATTGTAAGGATATTTATAGATTGTGTCAATAGTTTAAGTCTTGGGTTTAATATTGTAATTATCCTTGTAGCTTGGGCTTTGGACTAGAATGTAATTATTAAATTTTCAGTGTTTGGGCCTTAATATACCTAGGGTTAATGTGGTATATAAGGTTTTACCAACACTAATTTCAAAGTAATCAAAGATCAAAAGGCTTATCCTATTTTTCACACAATACACACACTTGAAGGTGAGAACCTCTCCCTTTTTCATTCCATCAAAGCCTCTTTGATTCCTTGTTTGGTGCAATCGGGACCAACAAGCGGCTGTTCTCTCACGAACCTGTGGATCCTCAGCATATTGTCTCTATTGATTTCTTCCAACCGCTGCTCGATATTCCTCCTGATGACCTTGAGCTTCCCATCACAAAACTTGTTGATTTCAGTCTTCAGCATCAACCTATTCTTCTTTGCTATTGGATTGTGGTAGGTGATGCCTAGGACTGAGCTGATGTGCACGTGATTGTTGGGAAGCCCTTCGATCTCAAGCCCTTTGTTGAGCGGAGCGGTCATGTTGAGCTTCTTCATATTGCTCTCCAGAGCCATCTGAAGGTCGTGCGCAGCATAGTACTTGACTTGGCGCATCATGAACCGGTAGAGACCCTCGAATCCTTCTTTCTTGATGAAGCCTTGAGGATCTTTGTACTTTTCCACATATAGCTGATATAAGTTGTAAACTTCTTCAGCAGGGATGTACGGTAGGTCGCTCTCGCTTAGATCCTCTCGAGTTCTGTCTACGGGCTCAATGGTGTAATGAGGTGTTGGAAGTCCTCCTTTGTCACAGTAGACGCTGACTAGTTGGCTTATTGGAGAAGGACTCTTATAATGGCTCTTGGCTTGTGCCTTAGTCATCCCCAGTCTTATATCAGGTCCTAGTTTGGTCAGCATCCAGAGGTAGGTCATTCTCTTCTGCTGATCCCAATGAGAGATCCCTCTAAGCTCGAACTCGTTCGTTTTCTTCACTCTGTCCGAAGACCTCCAAATGTTCTCACGAACTTCTTCTAGGAAGGGGATTTCTATTCGGATGTTCTCCCATGGCGTGTCGATTCGAACGGTCCCTGGCGTTAGCCTTGTAGAGGGAACCGCCCGTTGAGCGATTAACTCTCGTAGTTTTCACCTTCCTGAAGCTCGTCGTCTTCTATGATTACGAGGTCTATAGATGCTTGTTGTAGAAAGCGCCGAACGTCGTGAAGCCGTCGTCTTTGATGCTCCTCGGGCATGGAATGGGTCATCCACTGTCCTTCAAAGATATACTTGTCTAGGACCTCGTGTGGATTGACGCCATGTCCAGAGGGTCCCGGTTGGTCTGGAGCGACAGAGGGAGTGGCTTGGGTAGATGCTAGAGCTACAAGCATCGCAGTAGTTGCTTCTTCTTCCGGAAGCAAGGGGCTTGAGTAGATCGGTGGTGTGGGCGGAGGCATCCTGAGATGAAAGGTTGGTGGGTCGATGTGGGCGGTGCGGCGCGTGGTGTGGGTAGTGACGGGGTGCCTTCAGAGACAGGTGCTTTCCCGGTATCTCTTCGGGATGTCTCGATTGCTTGGAGTACTCTCTCCGTGATTTTGTCTTCCATAGACTGTACAGCGGCAGAGAGAGCGGCCTGGAACTGCTCGTTCATCACAAAGGGTGCGGACACCTTCTTGGATGGACCAGGACGACTGATGTCGCCTGTTATCAACCCTTGATTAAACACGACTCTTCAGGTTGGCTCACAGTCACTTGAGGTTGTGACTGTATAAGACTTCCACCCAATCCTTGAGCCGAATCTTGAAGATTCGGCTCTATGGGCGTTGTGGCAGGCTCGGGTTGTGCCTGCGATCCAGACACCACGAGATTTGGTTGCGGCTCAAGATTGAGCGAAGAAGTGCCAACAACACTTGTAGATGTGGTCAGCGTAGTATCTGGTGCGTTGGTGACGGTTGGGAAGAGGGACTCCAGTTGAATGCTAAGTCTCCTTGGAGTCCTCCTTATCAGGCTTATTTCCTCGTCTGATTCCGTGTCAGACGGGGTGGCCGTGTGAGGAGTGAGGTCACGATGGACGTCCTCTAGTGCCTGATCCGTCACTTGTGGAAGAGAGCTTTGCCCCATTTCTACTTCGGGCCGTGCTACTGATGGAAGAACCTCCTCAAAGGTTTCTTCGAGCACGCCAACATTAACGGGCACTTCCACTTGATATTCATGTGCAGGAGCCTCGAGCGCCATCTCAGTAGCCACGACGTCTATCAATGTATCATCTACGTCGGGCATTGGCTCTTCGACCAATGGAGACTCCTGTCGAAGCTCCTGAGCGACAACATCTATCATCGCGTCGTCAGGGCTTTGGTGATGTTGCAGTTGGGGAGGGCTCATATGTACAGCTGCTGGGGGCCCTCTAATCATTTCCTCGGTTAGATTGTGTTCCCGACAGAATCTCTGATACTCAGCTCCCGCGGGGTCGGCGAGCCTGAGTAGATGGAGGGAATGGCAATTGAAGGTTGTGCAAGGTCCACCAGCCTTGGCTTGTGGAAGAATTTGAGCCGGGGCGGCTGATAGTTTCCTCCCGGGGGCAGGCGAGGAATGTTCTGCGCCCACATCTCCATGTGTTGGCGGATGATGACGGAGAACCATCTCGCGTACGGCACGTTCTTGGACCGCTTGTTCTCCTTTTGTCGGATCTGTTCTGCAAGGTCGTTCCAGATCAGCTGGGCGGAATCGTAATTCCGCGAGAACACGACTCCGTGAAAAATACGGAGGATGTGACCGTTGCCCTTATCGAAGCCGGCGTGCTTCGGAGATAGACACTTGTTCACGATCCCGAACAGTGTCTTCCATGGATGAGGGATACCGCTGCTCTGGACCTGAGCTAATTTGGTGAGCTGCGGTTGATATCCCATTTGCATGAAGTCGTGGACCATTTCTGTGTGGCAAGTCCAGTATCATCCCGAACTGGCTCTTGCTCATATGAATATGCCGCGTCCCGATTCTTGTTGTGAAGGAGAATGCCCCATTTGCTACAGCTCCTTGTATACTTCCCCAGAATTGCTGGAGATACACCATTGGCACTGAGACGGTGACCGTCAATGCGTGCCAGATGGGGTGGCCTCGCATGACAGATACGATGATCTCGTCCGGGCACCGAAATGTGCTTAGATCGAGCTGGAAGTTCGTATCCTGGACCTTCAAATATAGATTGTGATCGTATATGTGATTGTATCGAGGGTAGCGATCCATCTGAAAGGAAATAAAGAGATATAAAAGTCCATTAGTTCATAATTTTTGATCATAGTCGAAAATGGATTTAATTTAATTAAACTACAATTTTATATCAAATCATGACATGTTTGACGAATATTGTATTGAAATCATATGATTGCACATAGGATACTTGATTTTGAAAAAATGTAATGGCATGATTGTAATTTTGAATTAAACACTTAACGCGTGAAAAATAGTTTGAAAATTTTCTTAGTGTTTAATCGCGGGTAAAGTCACTGTTCATGCCGAGAAAGTTTTCGCTCGATAAAATTGGTTTTCTAATTGATTTCTATGCATTGATTTCAATTGTAATGTCTCCTTTTAATTTTTCGATTGAGAAAATTTTATTCGCGAATGTTCGCTACAGTGTAAAAGACTTAGAGAAAAAAATTTCGAAGTGTTGAAGTTGAAATCGAGACTGTAGTCGATCAATTTTACGATCGAGAAAAATTCCGTGTAAATTTACGATCGAGAAGTAATTTCCCAGGTAAATTTACTATCAAGAAATTTTCTTCGATTGAATAAAATTTTCGATTTGAAATTTGTCGAGCGGTATGTGATTTTCGATTGTAAGAAAAAAAAAATTTCGCTGCAATATATTTCTATCGAGAAATTAGTCAACGAAAGACTAAGTCAATCGTAGAGAAATTTTTCAATCAATTAATCCTAAGCGGCGAAATTTTACGATCGAAAAATTAAGCGTTGAGAAATTAATTTTTCGCTGCTAAATTTTTGCGACCAAATTGAAATTAAATCGAAAATTCTATTTTGCGATAGTAAGTTTTACGCTCGATAAAATTTGCATCTAAATTGTCTATTCAGTGCTTAAGTTTTTCGCTTACAAAAATCCTAATTAGATTTCTCGATGGTAAATAATTTTTCGGTCAAAATCTACTTACCTTAGCGACTAAATCAGAATTTTATCGATCGAAAAACTAATTCGATACAAACAATATCTCAATTAAACCGGAATTCAATTAAGACTGTTTGCGATCGAACCTTTAAACATTCAAAAAACCCAGTTTTATTGAAACTCAAATCTCAGTCAAAGATGCAGATTTTCCGAAGATTTATACTACCAGATTCATCAAGAACATCGAAACTTTGTTCAGTGCAGGCATTAATCTCAGATAACACTCATAATCAAGCCTAAATCACTATAAAACAGTATACGATTTCTCAGTTTTGAAGAACAGTCGAAAATCTAAGTCTAAACATGCGAAAAACTTCAAAATGCAAATGCTAATGAAGGTAAATCACACGCAAATGTTAAAAGAATCTCATTTCTACCTTAAACAGACAGTTTGGTGTTGAAAATCGAAAGATTTTTGAGAAATTTAAGCTGTCTGTGAAAGTTTTTCGCGAGAGAGAATTTTTGCGATTAGGGTTGCGTGAGAAAAAGTTTTTCGACTGACAAGAAAGTTAACTTTTATTAATTCGCTGCAGATCAATGTTGGGTTTTTGCGATTTGACGTTTTGCGATTAAATGGATCAGGCCCATTACTATTTGCGCTCGAGAAATTTTTGATTCGAAAATTGCTTCTCAATTCAAATTTTTCGATCGCAAATTATCGCGGTTAATCAACAATTGTTCCCAACATTGTCTTACGATCGAGAAACTTATGATAGCGAATTAATTCTTATATCCAATTTCTCGATTGTAAATGCTTCTAAAAATTTCAGATTGATCCATATTTCAAATAAAATCACATTGTAAAGCTCCCCTTTAGAAGTAAAATAAATGCAATTAACTCTCAGTATTTTCCATGTAGTAACGTCTAGCTCCCTTGGCAGAAATTAAAAAATCTGTACCACTTAGAAAGAGGACGTTAGAAATAATGGAGTTAATCAACAATTATTTTAGGCATGAAATATTTGGTCTTGTGACTAGCCCCTTTCCTTGTAGTGTCGACGTCTTGCTCCGTAATTTTGTTTGTAGGAATCTGAAACGCTTAGAGAAAAACGTCAAGAATATTTGGAGCTAATGCACTATTTTTATATTTGCTCCCCCTCAAATATTGCGCAAAAATTGACTAAATATTCAAGCAAATGAAATCACTTCAATTCACGAGCATATAATACACAATTTTGCCTAGTAAGCACATATACATGGTCCCCAAAAACATGTACTAGAGGTATTGTGTGAGGCTAAGAGCAATGAAAAACAATTATCGCATTTAAACAATTCAGTACCAATGCAATTGAAAATTACATTTAGAATGTGCGAGAATAAAATAAATTCGCATTTAGTCAATTCAACGCATATGAAATATAATATTTCATGTCAAAATGTGCGAAATTTTTCTTTCAAATTTTTTTTCATATTATTATTGTATGGGGTCAGATTATTTTGCTTTGATCAATCGTCACACCTAAAATTTTACGAGACATTTGAAAGAAGAAAATGCCGTCAAGTCATGTCGTCAAACTAAAGTCCTAAGTTCATAGACTGGTCCATTCGACAACTCTTACTAGGTTCGCTCTAGCACTCAATTATTTTTAACTTGGGAATTTTATATTTATATCGCTCAAGTCAACACAAGCAATTTTAAGTCAATTTATCTGTGATCGAGGCATTTTTAATCATTTCACTTAAGCGAGAGACCGTCGATTGGAATCAAAGGGTTGTAAGGATTTTAGTTTGGCTAGGGCTTAGAAGGAAGGGAAGGAATTTAGAGGAAAGTGAGCTTATCTCTTCGTCATCTTCCATTTCTACGTTCGTCTCCTTTTGTTTTTCGGCGTCTTCTTTTTTTCGATCTTTTCTCCTTCCTTTTCTTTTAAGAGTTATCCCTTTTTATGCTATGCTCAAGCTGAAGCTCTGCTTCTCCACGAGGCTATAGGAGATTATCGCAGGCGAAGTTCTTCTTGTTGGTTCTCGGGCCGATACCGTGCCCCTCTTCTCTTAATCCATAGAGAGGTTTCAGAGATTATCTATTTGGAAAAGTTCACGGTTTTGGAATTCGTACCCGAGGCTGCGCTCCTCTTCTCGTTTCCCGATATAAGACCGGATTATCGTTGGAGAAGTTCACTTCGTGGTGCTCCTCTTTTCAGCAGTTCTGACGAGCGTACGAGATTATCGCTGGAGAAGTTCACAGCAGGATCCATGCCACCTTCTAAGAGATAGTCGGAAGGCAGGTTCCTTTGGTCTGATTTTTGCGCGTTGAGCAATGCCTTCTTTTGTTATCATCCTCCTTATTTTCTCCCCCTCCTTTTTTCATTTGAATAACCATCCGAAGAGTTTAGAATACGGTTGAAGGCTGGGAATGCGATTCAAAGGAAGAAAAGGACATCGGAGAAGGCTCAAATTGGATGACTAAGGGCTAATGAGTAAGAGGAAAAAAAATTTTATAAGGCCGATTGAGGAAACCAAGCGCCCTTATCATTTTCCTAACTATCTGAGGCAAGGTGAGTATGAAGCCAAGTATCACTAGTTAAGACAAGCAATTGATGTGTGACTCACTCGAGAAATAGATCCAAGGAAAGAAATGATCAAGGCTTGAGACCTCTCGTATGTATAGTGGCTTTGTGTCTAGTGGAGCAACCTAATGACCTTTAGACACAAGAATGCGACTTAGACTGACAAAATTAAGCAGTTAAATCGATCGCATGTCGGGGTAAAATTCTAAGTGACTTTAGATCAAAGCATCCTAAAGAATTTGTTCATCCCCCTATAGTATAGGTATATGTATAGTATTTTTATATGTATTAAAATTTTTATTTATTTATTTATTAAATTCACGCAAGATAAGGCATATAAGCAAAGAAAACACACAGCATAGAACATTTTGTAGCACAGAAGATCAGGTAAAGCACGTATTACGGAAGATTCAACATGCCTAATTTTCCAACAAGGAATTGAAATCGTTTTTCATCCAATGCCTTGGTGAAAATGTCAGCTAGTTGGAACACCGTGTTCACGAAATACATATCTATGGTGCCTTTTTCTACATGATCTTTGATAAAGTGATATCTAATGTCTATGTGTTTTGTGCGTGAGTGATGAACAGGATTGCAAGTAATAGCGATGGCACTTTGACTATCACTATATATGGGTATATTATTTAAATTGTACCCATAGTCGCGAAGCTGAGTCCGCATCCACAGCATCTGGGAGCAACAACTGGCGGCTGCCACGTATTCCGCTTCGGCCGTCAAAGTTGACACACAGTTCTGCTTTTTGGATGACCAGCAGACCAGCTTTTCACCTAGAAATTGAGCACCACCGGACGTGCTTTTCCTGTCCATACGGCAACCTGCATAATCAGCGTCAGTATAGCCGATAAGATTGAAGTTCGTACCCTTTGGATACCATAGTCTGAGGGTAGAAGTGCCCTTAAGGTAACGCAGAATCCTTTTGACCGCGAGCATATGGAATTCTTTGGGATCGGCTTGAAAACGGGCACATAAGCAAGTGGCAAACATGATGTCTGGTCGGCTCGAAGTGAGGTAAAGAAGAGATCCAATGATACTGCGATATAGTGTGACGTCCACCGGCTTTCCTGCGGGATCGGCATCCAACTTGCAGCTTGGTGACATAGGAGCGCTAAGAGGCTTGCTCTGATCTTGATGGAATTTCTTCAGAATATCCTTGATGTATTTTGTCTGACTGATGAAAATCCCATCTTCGAGTTGCCTGACTTGTAGTCCTAAGAAGAACTGCATCTCTCCCATGTGACTCATCTCGAACTTATTTTTCATAAGATCTCCAAACTTTGTGCAAAGCCGCGGATTTGTTGATCCGAAGATGATATCGTCGACGTATACTTGAACGACCATCAGATCCTTGTCTTGCCATTTGATGAAGAGGGATGTGTCTATCGTTCCTTGTATGAATCCAGACTTTACGAGGAAATCACGCAAGACATCGTAACAAGCACGTCGGGCTTGTTTTAGTCCATAGAGAGCTTTGTCCAATCGATAGACGTGATCGGGATTTTCTTGATCAACGAAGCCTTCCGGCTGAGCGACGTAGACTTCTTCTTTTAACACGCCGTTGAGAAAGGCGGTCTTAACATCCATCTGATAGACTTTGAAGTCTTTGTGAGCTGCATAAGCCAGGAGAAGGCGGATAGCTTCGATTCGGGCAACAGGAGCATATGTCTCGTCGTAGTCGATGCCTTCCTGTTGATTGTAGCCCTTCGCAACTAGCCTTGCTTTGTTCCGGATCACTTCACCATCTTCATTCTTCTTATTCTTGAATACCCATTTGGTTCCGATTATTGTTTTCCCATGTGGACGGGGTACTAAGGTCCACACTTGAAGACGTTCGAATTGATGAATTTCTTCTTGCATCGCAATTATCCAATCCGGGTCTCGTAGTGCGTCTGCTACTTTAGTAGGCTCATTTTGGCTTAAGAAGCAGCTGAAAAGATTGAGCTGACGACGTGTCCTTACTCCGCTCGAAAGATCACCAATTATCTGATCAACCGGATGGGAACTAGTCCACTTGTGCTTATGCGGCAGGGCTGAGGAAGATACGTCAGCCAGTTGTGGTTCTAGATTTCCAATTATCTCCAATTGTTCAATTGTTTGAGGAAGTTCCACTTCTGCACTTGGAACGATCGTCTCTGATAATTCTTCCTCAGTAACCACTGTAGGTTCTTCGTTATTCTGTGGCAATTCTAAATTGGGTGAGGTAGGGACGTTAGAAGTACTAGGTACATCGGTCTCGTGAGGTGGAGAATCCACTATAGGTGTGTGTGACCGATATACGGGCTCGAAGAGAGAGTCCAGATCGTCTAATGCGAGTCTTAATGCTTCTTCTGACGTTGATTTCAAAGTTGTTGCCATCTTCTGTTGGTTTTGTGCCAACACACCAATGAAAACAGGTTCTGAACTGTTGTATTCAGAAGCTATCTGGTTGGATACGGGTCCTGAACTGAGGTGTGCAGGAGCCATCGGGTTAAGCACGGGTCCTGGACTGACTTGACCAGAAGCCATATCCGCCACTTCGTGGAAAGTGACGTTGTAGCTTTCTTTGATTGTGTGGTTGGACTTGATATATACTCGGTACGCTTTCGAGGTTGAAGAATACCCGACGAAAGTTGCTTCGAATGCTTTAGGGTCGAACTTGGCACGTTGCTCTCGGTCGTTCGCCACAAAGTACTTGCACCCGAAGAAAGAGATATTAGGTACTCTATTATTCACAATCTCGTACGGAGTATTGTTGAACCTTTTGTGAACCACCGTCCTGTTTTGAGTAAAACAAGCGGTATTAACTGCTTCAGCCCATAGAAAGTGTGGAAGTCCGGAATGAATCAGCATTGTTCGAGCTGCTTCCACTATGGTTCGATTTTTCCTTTCAACGACCCCATTTTGTTGAGGTGTTTTTGCGGCTGAGAATTGTTGACTTATCCCGAGTTTCTGATAAAAGTCACTGAGACGTCTGTTCTTGAACACGGTGCCATTGTCTGTTCGAATGACTTGGATCGTCTGCTGCAGCAAGTTCTGGGTGGTGTTCACGAAATTAATGATCAAGTCACCGGTCTCATCTTTGGTTCCGAGGAACTTTGTCCAAGTGTAGCGAGAGTAGTCATCGACGATTACTAGCACGTACTTTCTTCCATTTATGCTTTGAGTCTGCATCGGCCCACAGAGATCCATGTGGACTAGTTCCAGTGGTCGAGATGTAGACGCAAGTTGCTTGACGTGATGGGATGCTCGCTTCATTTGTCCTAATTGGCATGCCGAACACTGATGCTCCCTTTGTAGTAGTATAGTTGGCAGTCCATGAACCAACTTTTTCGTAGAAAGACGTTGGAGAGCTTTCATATTCAGATGAGACAGTCGTTGATGCCATAAGCTGTTCCTCTGTAAATCAATCTGAGATATGAGGCATACAGCTCTCGAGGGCCGCACGGACGTCAGGTTGATCGTGTAAAGGTTTGATTTCCGAAGTCCATAGAGGAGTTCTGTGTCCTGACTGTCCAAAATTCTGCACCGGTCAGCATGAAAGACCACCTTGGAAGCCTTTGTCACAGAATTGTCCTATGCTGAACAAGTTATGGCGGAGGCCTTCGACGTATGAGACATCTTTTATAGTCAGATTGTGGCGACCCTACTTTTCTAATTAGGATTAGTGGTGGATTTCCGCAACGTAAGCCGCGGAAGGCCCGTCTAATTAAAACTTTTTCCTAAAATAATATATACTAATATAAAAATCCGTCTACATCGTTATCTCCGTACATGGGCCGAAGCCCCAAAATATCAAAAGAACGAAAAATCCTAAAGCCGCTCCACAGGTCTTCATCCATGTACCGCACCGCCCTCAAAAGTCTGTGGAGCACCGCCACTAGCCGCCTCAGTCTCGACGCGTATCAGCGTCAGACTCAGTACCTACAACACGTCAACACTGAGCACTTTGCCCAGTAGGTGAATAAAATGCATGTATGCAAGTGTACACTCAACCCCAATCCCGTATCTCACAACATGAAATAATGCACACTCTTCTTTTCCCGCATTCCTATTTCACACAATACAGGGCCCTAGGTTAGGCTCGACACCTCCGCGCGCAATAGACTACTGGGAGGCCACCCCCAAGTCTCGCTGCGAGCTACGCCGGTAGTGCACTGGTCGATCACGTCAATGTCCTCCTACCAGGTCGTATATCTCCCGCAAAAATAAAAAAATCCCATCCGGCGGTATGCACCTCGAATCGATCACGTCCGAGTAGACAGATCGTTCACGTCTGTCTCCGCCAGGTGCCCAGTGAGCCCAACCTCGACTCCTCTAAGAGTCGCCAATCACAAACATCTCATTCTACCCCCGTACGTCAATATCTCATATTCTACCGTCACACCATGGTATAATCATCTCTCGCCCTAACGTGATATGCACGTGCCATGCATATATAAAAATATCATAAAACATGATTTATATAAAACGGTAAAACATATAAATCACATAATTCACGTAAATCACATAATCACATGAAAACACATAATTGTGTTTACGTATTGTAGATGGATGATCCACCTACCTGTCCTCCTGATAAAATTAGATACGGGGTCGGGTAAACTTCCTATGCTTCAGTCCTCTGAATATTGGAAATATTTTCACATCAATAAACTTACTAAGTCATATAAGTTTCGAAAATGCTAAAATTATTAAAACCGTAAAATTTATGAAAACCTAACAATAATGAAATCCCTAAAAATAAATAAACCCTAAAATATTGAAAACCCTAGAAATAGCAAAATTCTAAAATACCAAAAATTTATTAAGTGTAGAAACCTTAAGACAATGTTGAAATCTTTAGACAATGTCGAGAACTATGATGTCGAAATCCTCAAAATGTCGAAACCACTATGTTGTCGAAATCTTCTTTATAATGATGTCGAGATTATTATTGTTGAAAAGTAGATATCAATATCATCATACAATCTCGGGATTTTAATAAGCTTGCTCGAAATCTTTTGGTCAGAAACAGATGTCGAGGTTATCAAACCATATCAAGATCCTAAAAATGTCGAGACCTCTTTACATATACAAACAATATCGAGATCTTACTCACTAACTCTATAAGGTGTAAATGTCGAGATCTTCTACACATTGTAACATGTAAATCTCGAGAAGCTTAGTTATAAATGTCGAACTCTTTTAATGACACACCTCGAGATCTTTTCATGTGAAGCATTATCATATATCGAAATCTAGTTATTATAAATATCGACATCTTCCTATTACCCTATCTCAAATCTATCGAAATTTTCTTTTTTTTACCCAACCCTCAAGAAGTGTTCAAACTTTGATAATTATAAAACCCTAAATATCAACTCGTCTACTCCCATAATCGCCTTAGAACTTCATTTGAATAAAAAAAACAGTACTCTCTTGAAATAGTAAATTCTAAAGATCATAGTATTTTATAAAGGGCATCGATTTCATAAAATTCATATTACATAAGTATTCATGAGTCTAAACCATAACTTAAAAATTTAGGGTTTTCTAAACTCATTTATTTTCGAAACCTTCTTAAGATTAACATACATCTTACCAAGACATAAGTTGAAAACACAAGTAAATGAAATATGAAAACCTTACGTTGAGAACAAGGTTTTCAAGTGGTAGAACCTCTCTCCTACTTGCTTATCCTCCTTTCGTTTAAATGAGTGCTTTATGTCTTTACTTAGTGTTAGTATGGTTATCAGATATATATCAGCTCTTCAAAACTTGGGATTGATTAGACTAGATGAATTTTTCCTTTGAGTTTACGTAAACTCACTTCTATAGTATATATAAATTTGGGCCTTGTTCTTTAATTCATTTAAGTCATATTATGGCCCAAAAACCTATTATTTTGGTCAAAAGTTTCGAAATTTATTTGAAGTTTACCCCTTTAAATTTCGTTAACATATATTGTTAATTATAACAAAAATCCCGTACTAAAGTTTGCGGGTATTACATCCTCCCCCCTTAAAAGAATTTCGCCCCCGAAATTACGCGAACTGGAATAATTCGGGATAACGAACTCTCATATCATCCTCATGCTCCCACGTGGCTTCCTCAACTGATTGATTTCGCCACAAAACCTTAACTAACGGAATAATCTTATTCCGTAGTCGTTTTGACTCGTACATCAAAATCTCTACAGGCTTCTCTTCATAACTCAAGTCAGGCTTGAGCTGTTGATAAAGAAGCTCGTTCTGAATAACATGGCTCGGGTCCGTGACGTATTTTCGTAATGTCGATACGTGAAATACGTCGTGAACTTGCGGTAGGGAAGTTGGTAATTCTAACTGATACGCAACCTTGCGGACTCGTTTGACTATCTTGAAGGGGCCTATGCATCTGGGACTTAGCTTGCCCTTCTTTCCAAAACGCTTTACTCCTTTCATTGGGGAGATCTTCAGAAATACTTGGTCACCTTCTGCGAACTCCAAAGGTCGTCGTCGATGATCAGCGTAACTCTTCTGTCGACTCTGAGCAGTTCGCATCCGTTCCCGAATCTTGGTCACGGTTTCGGTCATCTCCCGGATCATTTCATGTCCTAACAGTGCTCTTTCCCCTATTTCGTCCCAGTGGACTGGAGATCGGCATTTGCGCCCATATAAAGCCTCGTATGGTGCCATTCCGATTGTAGCATGGAAACTATTGTTGTAGGAGAATTCGATCAATGGCAAATATTTGCTCCAATTTCCCTTGAAGTCTAGCACGCAGGCTCGTAACATGTCCTCAAGGGTTTGGATCGTCCGTTCAGACTGCCCGTCGATCTGAGGATGGTACGCAGTACTGAACGAGAGCTTAGTACCCATTGCTTTCTGTAAGCTCTGCCAGAAATTGGATAGAAATCTCGAATCTCGATCCGAGACAATGGAGATTGGAATTCCATGGAGTCGAACAATTTCCTGAATGTATAATTCGGCGTAGCGTTCCATGGAAAAGGTAGAACTGATAGGGATGAAATGGGCTGATTTGAAAGAGATATTGGGTACTCTATTATTCACAATCTCGTACGGAGTCTTGTTGAACCTTTTGTGAACCACCGTCCTGTTTTGAGTAAAACAAGCGGTATTAACTGCTTCAGCCCATAGAAAGTGTGGAAGTCCGGAATGAATCAGCATTGTTCGAGCTGCTTCCACTATGGTTCGATTTTTCCTTTCAACGACCCCATTTTGTTGAGGTGTTTTTGCGGCTGATAATTGTTGAGTTATCCCAAGTTTCTGATAAAAGACACTGAGACGTCTGTTCTTGAACTCAGTGCCATTGTCTGTTCGAATGACTTGGATAGTCTGCTGCAGCAAGTTCTGGGTGGTGTTCACAAAATTAATGATCAAGTCACCGGTCTCATCTTTGGTTCGGAGGAACTTTGTCCAAGTGTAGCGAGAGTAGTCATCGACGATCACTAGCACGTACTTTATTCCATTTATGCTTTGAGTCTGCATTGGCCCACAGAGATCCATGTGGATTAGTTCCAGTGGTCGAGATGTAGACGCAAGTTGCTTGACGTGATGGGATGCTCGCTTCATTTTTCCTAATTGGCATGTCGAACACTGATGCTCCCTTTGTAGTAGTATAGTTGGCAGACCATGAACCAACTTTTTCGTAGAAAGACGTTGGAGAGCTTTCATATTCAGATGAGACAGTCGTTGATGCCATAAGCTGTTCCTCTGTAAAGCAATCTGAAATATGAGGCATACAGCTCTCGAGGGCCGCACGGACGTCAGGTTGATCGTGTAAAGGTTTGATTTCCGAAGTCCATAGAGGAGTTCTGTGTCCTGACTGTCCAAAATTCTGCACCGGTCAGCATGAAAGACCACCTTGGAAGCCTTTGTCACAGAATTGGCCTATGCTGAACAAGTTATGGCGGAGGCCTTCGACGTATGAGACATCTTTTATAGTCAGATTCTCCAGAATGATATCCCCAAGTCCTAGAATCGGGGCTGAATCGTTGTTCCCAAATCTAACTTTGTCGTTTAGCTGGTCTTTGTAGTTTCTCAGCAGTTCTTGATTTCCCGTCATGTGTGTGGAGCAACCCGAGTCAAGGTACCACACATGATGGATCTGCAAAAACAGATTAGAGAGCTTTAGGTACCAATTTAAACATGGGTCCTCTCACATTAGCAGAATTTTCTGGTTCTGATATAGTTCCTAAATTATTACTTGGGGGAGTTTTGATAACCCGAGCCACTTTCGGAGAAGTGGGTTTGGGTGTGACCTCTTTAGGTGACTTGGCCTTCCGGCTTTTGTCATCCTAGGCGGAGATTTAGGAACCCATTTGGATTGAACCTTGCAGGGAAGGTTAATTTCAGCACGTACAAATGCTTTGCTAGGTTTGATTGAGGAAAATATCTTTTCTTGATGTAATCTCCTAAGGTGCTTGGGGATTTAATCTCTACGGGATACCTTAGGTGAGTACAAGCATGTACAGCGCTATAAGCTTTCTTTATGGCTGTATCTTGTTTCCTACGAGTCTTCCTAGTGGAATTTGTTTTATAATGATTAATTTTTGACGTAGAGCCTATTTCGAAGTTGTTACTTCTAAAGGTGATCGGCTGAAGTGAACAAGTAGAAGCAACTATCTTAAACGTGGAAATATCTCTTTTATTTTTATGAGTGTCTTTTATTGTAACAGAAGGAATAACATGCTCAGAAATAGTGAAATCTAGTGGCTCCTTCTTTATCTTAGTTCTAAACACTCTCGCCTTTGTTTTTAGTGGTGACGCTACGCTCCCTGTAGACATAAGTAAAGGAAAATTAGTCATCGCACTTTTAACAGAATTATTTTTACAATTTTTATCTTTCAAAGGCGATTTTCCAATTTTCACGCTTTTTGTAATAGCGTCAGAGGTAGTTTGGGAGGACGAGGAAGCCTTGAGATTTTCCATCTCCTTAAAGAAATTTTTTCTTTCAGCTTCGAAATTCTATCGTTCTCTATCTAGCTTTGCCTGTGACTCCTCTATCTGTTTTATGATAGAGGGTTTGTAGAGAGAATTTTTATAATTAACGGCTTTAACTTCCTCGTGGTGTGTTTGAGAGTCAGGAGGTAGAACTTGAACTAAATTGCAAACAGGTGTTAGAGTTTCTCTCCTGTTTTTGTCCTTTTCATTTAGTTTTTTGTAGTCAAAGGGGATTTCTAGACCATGTGGGCCTTGTCTAATGGATGAATCGAAAGTATTTTCATATGACGATTCAGTAAAATTTCTAAGAGAGGTTAGTCCTAAGCCCATGTGTTTAACATCTTATATTTCTTTCTTTTGTAAAACACGCGGGTTAGTGAAACCTATGCCTTCTATAGGATTATAGAATTCTATATCCTTGGGCTTGTTCAAAAATATCGTCTGTTCGGATTGTCCCCTACGCATAACTATATCATCTAATTTCTTAATTTTAGCATATAGTTTCTTGCGTTCCTCACCTAGGAGAGCATAGTTATTTTCTACCGTAAGTTTGGCGGCTTGACAGACGTCTAGTTCTTCACTAAACTCACTAACCTTAGCATTTGATATTTCTAATTGAGCTTCTAAGTTAGTGATCTTAGAGGTAGCTTCGGTTATCCTACAATTTAAAATGGCTTTCTCGTTGAGATTTCTAACCAAGCAATTGTAGTTATTTGCTAGCCTATCTTCTAGTTCCTTAATCTTTTCGCTCTGTTGTCCTAGTTGAGGTTGACTAGTCTCTCTAGAATGTAGGCTCATAGTAAGTTCATCTATTTTTGCACTAGAGCTCCTAAGTTCTAATTCGAGACTATTTATCTTCTCCTGTGATCTCGCGAGTTTATCCTCTACTTCCTTAATACTTTTCTGCTCACGTTTCATGTTAGCATATTGTTTTTTATATGAATCTAACATGGTCAATAATATGGAAGAAGAGACTACCTCTTGTGACGAAGTGGATGAGTTGTAGTCGTCCGTACGATTGGATGTCCCGGCGTCTGATTCGTTGTCGAGACGGGCCATGAGAGCTAAATTCTCTTCTTCAGAACTCGACGTGTCCTCGAGCCATTGGTCCTGTTCGGCCATGAGAGCTACTCCAGCTTCCTTCTGTTTCGTCAATTGGAGCTTCCTGGAGTAGTAGTTGGCATCTCTCTTCTTCGAAAGAGTGCACTCTCTGGCGAAGTGACCTGGCTTGCCACAGTTGAAGCATTTGTTAGCCTCCTTAGGAGTCTTGACATCGGAACTCTCTGGTGCAAGTTCTCTATTTTTAGAGTTTGTAGTCCGAAGTCGGTTGGCTGAGGTTGAAGACTTCTTCTTGCTCATCATTTGTCCTATGAGAGCTAGCTGCTTTCCTAGTGCTTTCAGATTTGGCTCAACGTCGGAGTCCGACTCTTCTTCCGACTCTGAAGGTGAAGGAGGCCTAACGGTCTTTTCCTTTCTTGATCTTGAGCTCCTCTTCTCCAAGACTAAGGCAATAGTGTCTTCGTTCTGTTTGCCTTTCTGCTCCTTGAGAATCTCGCTTATATCATCCTTATGCTGTGCGAGATTGTCAAACACGGCATGGACATGCAACTCCTCTAAATCTTTATTTTGTCGAATCTGAGTGGATATTTTCTTCCATTCCGCGGGTAGAGAAGATAGAAATCTGATGTTTGTCTCCATGTTGGTCATCGTGATCTCTATCTTCCTCATCTCGTTGAGAAGAGTGAGGTATCTTTGGTAGATCTCGTATAGACTCTCCTCAGGCTTTGCTTTGAAGGAGTCGTAAGCGGTGAGAATGTTCGCCTTTTTGGCCTTTATGCCAACTTCCGTCCTCTGTATCATCCTATGCAGTTCATCCCACATTCCTTTAGCCGATGAAAGGCTATCAATCTATCGGTATATGTCGTTGGGGATGCCCTGCATGAGGGTGTTCAAGGCTACTAGATCTGCCTTAGCTCGAGCTCTCTCCTCGATTGTGTACTCCCTAGGCTCCTTCAGTCGCCTAGATGCAGGAATTTGAGGAGTTGCCGTTTCGTCACCGGGGACATGTACCCAAAACTGTGTGGGTTCCTCTTCTAGTGACTTCAGTAAATTCTCGGCTTGATCTTTTAGAGCGATAAAATTGAGAAAACGGCTCCTCCACACAGTATATTCGCCTCGTTGCAAAATCGGTGGACGGTTGTCATTTCCGAGCGAGTATGCATCCATTTTGTTTTGTAGTTGAGTTGTTGAAGGATCTTCGTTACGTGTTTTGAATGTTTGAAGATGATGTAATGTGCTTCACAAGTGACAAAATTCGTAAGTAGCGTTTGATTCGAAAAATAGATCGAGAATTATTTTCGATTCAATCTTTAAAGTTTGATCAAAAATAATTTCGTCGAAATATAATATAGTGTGTACTGTTTATGTGCGAGATAGTTTGTCAGTGAAATATTTTTCGAGCGAAATAAATTGCCCAAAATCTTTCGGTCGAGAAAAATTTCTAGATCGTAAATTTAATTCGATCGTAAAGAAACAGTACGTTAGTAAGTTTCTCGACAAGTCAAAATAAATCGGTTGACTGGAAAAGTTTCTCGTGTGTAAATTATTTTTAGCTTGGTCAAACTTTAAATGTCTGACCGAAAATGTTTCTCGATAGAGAGCTTTTAGGCGTGTAAAGTCAAAATTGGTCTCCCTCGAAAAAGATTTTCGCTAAATAATGCTCGAGAAATATTTCTAACTAAAATCGTTTCTAGTGTTGACGATTTTAGCACCGACTTCGTATTCTCACCGAGAAAAATTATCGCGCCAAGTTTTTCGATCGAGAAATTAATCCGATCGCAAAACCTAGCGAGAAAAATTAGAACGATCGAGAAAAATCACAGAATACAATTATCACAGATTCAAGCAAAAACAAGGAATTAGACACTGAACTTTCAGGTAATTGCTCGCAATCGATTACTAACTAAGCACGAACACGCAATTAAACACGTTATGAAGCACAATATGTCGAATTTGGTCAAAATAAGAATGTGTTCTTCATGTTCTTACGCAAACAGTAACTCACAAAATCGATTTAATCCAAACACGAAGTTCAAACAGCTACGGATTTGATCGCAATCAACATTTGACACTTAAACAAGCACAGAAACATCGAATTCAAGTCAATTAGGCACAGAATTATGCTATTGGATCGAAAACAGATTTTGCGCCAAACTGTTCTTCGATGAACAGTGAACAGAATTAAATTTTTGATCCAAATCTAACAATTTTTGATCCAAAACAGAACGAATCTGCTCTGATACCAATTGTTAGGTCCTACGATTAACAACTCCAAGATCCTAGACAAGAATTCAAAGTAATTCGATGATAATGATAATCAATAAGATTCGATCGAAAAACTCATTTGAAGAACGAGAGAGAGAATTCGATTAGAGTGAGAAAGTTACTGTTGTTTCTCTCTCTAGAAATTGAATTGCAAGCCTTTCGGATCAATCTTCAAAACTTTCTCTATTCGGCTCAATTGAACATGTATTTATACCAAACAAACTTGGTATAAATATCAAACTAGTCCTAATCTAAGGACTACTATACAAAACGCCCCTAATTACAAGGACAACTAATAGTATCTAGCACAATTAAATGTATACTCTACACTTTCTATCTTACTATGCGCCATTTCATATAGTCCAGTGTTTCCTAAACTTCGTTGCTTTCATGAGATTAATACGTCTAGAAAATCCCAAATTACGAAAATTACAAGGCTTAGGAAGGGTACTTCACTTACCACTTCGAAGTCCTAAGCTACTTGAAGTATTTTTGGTTCGAACTCCTCTCGGCCCCTTTTTCTTGTTCTTCACTTTGTTTTTTTTCGTTAGCTTCTTAAGTGAGGTTAGTGTGTTGTGATTATTTGGTAGACATTTTCTTTACATATGATGAGTGAGACATGGGGTAAGCGTGGGTCTTCCTCATTTCATGGAAAGTTGTCTCCCAATGTTCTCTCATGGATTGGGGCTAGTGTTATGTCATAATCCAATAATAATAAATTCATAGCCCAAGGAAGTCCTAGCCCATCTCTCATCATTAAGCCTTTTCCCTCCTTATTATTTTCGAAAATCCCTTTTTTATAAATTATGGATCGTCATAAGCACATAATCAAAGGCACATACTTTCTCATAACAACATGAGCACGAAATTTGTAGAGTCACGTAAACATATAACATGTACGCAAATGAGCACGTAATCACTTAGGTCATGAACGTAATTTATTGGCCAACCTAGTTTGCGGGGATCGGGTCCTACACATCAAGCTACCCACTACGGATGCATAGGGATTCCATTAATCTCTTTCTGCTCCAACTCATTTTGAGGGCTCATAGCCTCGGAAAGGTAAATCCCATGTCGCATAGGCAGGAACCCTTTCTTAGAGTTGTCCATATTATATCGCTTCAGGACCTTCTATATGTAAAGGGCTTGGGAGAGTCCTAATATACGATTCGCTCGATCTCTATAAAGACGAATACCCAAGATGTAGGTAGCTTCTCCCAAGTCTTTTATGGAGAATTCGGTCGAAAGCCACGCTTTCACCATCGAGAGCATTCCAATATCATTTCCTATCAAAAGGATGTCGTCCACGTACAATACGAAGAAAGATATTTTGCTCCCACTGCTTTTCTTGTAGACGCAAGGTTCGTCTTCGTTCTTCAAGAATCCGTGGCGCTTGACCACTTCATCAAGCCGAAGATTCCAGCTTCTGGAGGCTTGTTTGAGTCCATAAATGGACTTGTACAATTTGCACACCTTAGAGCATCTCCTTGCGATGTAAAACCATTGGGCTGCTCTATATATATTTCCTCCTTGAGGTATCCATTTACGAACGCAGTTTTCACATCCATCTGCCAGATCTCATACGCATAGTGCGCAGCTATCGCAAGCAATGTTCGAATGGACTTCATCATAGCGAAAGTGGACTTCATCATAGCGACAACTGGTTCATCAACCCAGTCAACGTCATCTCGGCCTTAATCAGATTAAAGTTCACAATGAACGAATTGAAGGAAGGTGGGAGCGACTGAAGTATCAGATCGTTCTGGAGCTCATTATCCATGATAAAGTCCAGTGTCTCGAGTCTTTCGTTCCAATCGATCATCTTGCGCACATGCTCTCCGACGTCACTACCCTCAGCCATTTTGCAATGAAATGTTGCTACGTAAGGGAATAGCGAGCACTCCTGGAATGTTCGCCAAAAAGCTCTTTGAAAATGAAGCAAAATGGCGCCACTTCCATTTTCGAGTGAGTGCGCTGCAACTCATTGCTCATGGAAAGAAGTATATAGCCCTTGACCTTTGGCTCGTCAATCTGCCACTTGGCATGCGCAGCCTGGTCTTCGTCACTCGCATCAGCCCCTGGGACCCGCGCTACGGGGGAATCGAGGACATAAGTTAACGACTCCATACCTAGGACTATCCTCAGGTTACGGAGCCAGTCCACGTGTTTGGTCCAACCAAACAATTTCTCTCAAACAGCATAGTAATAATGTTCGTCATCGCAGTAAATAGAAAGAAACGTAAAGCTGCAGACAATAAAGATCTAATTAGGCTTATCTTATCATTCATCAAGCACAAACAAGGACTTTTCGTTTCGCTTGACTCCCACTATTTTTCTCAAAAACACTATCCTCCCGAGAAGAGTTTCGGAAACCTCGTTGAAAGTTTCATAGTGGAGTTGATGTCCCCGATTCAACTAGATTCGCCTCAACCTTTAACGCAATATTTGGCTCATCTAATCTTATCGAATTCACGTCAAACGTGAACTTATCCAATATAAGTTTCAACTATCTTTGTCTCAGTCATTGACCCTCATGGCTAACCCTGCTTATTGGGTATAACTGCCTAAGTTGACCTATCAACTTATGCTCAAATCGCACAGAATGTACCGCCCCTTGCTGCCATACGCTTCGTGGGGGGCGGACTAGTATGACGAGCGGCGTCCAAGACGCACCCGAGACACTGACATTGGGGCAGGATATACGACGCCAACTTACTCGGAACAAATCACAAAACTCCCCAATGCTAGACATCTCGAGCATGATAGAAGACAGGAATCCAACTCCTTTACCCACTTAGTATTTATAAAAAGGGAGAATAAACCATCTCACATAAGAGCACATTGAACATGCATATCACTTCAGAAATCAACACGCACGTAGGTAGTAAATTAACCCTAGAAAAATAAACTACAAGACAACACAAGTGGTTACTTCTACTTTATCCCTATTACATGCGTCTTCAAAAAACCTCGGGTTATCGCACGGGTCTTGAAGTCGTCAAACGTCCTTCGTCACTCGAACGGCCTCAAAGTCACCGAAACCACCTTGTCACCGCCGGGGGTTGTCTACCATCAAATGGACCCTCGTGTTCGTATTTAAGCTAATCTAATAAAACGGTAAATTACAACATGGGGATCATAAGTCGCGAACAACCCGTATAAAACAAATACAACTCGGGGGACGTGACCCTTAACAAATGACCCGGAAACCAAATTCCTAAACCCCCAAGTGCGCCTTAAATCATATTCATAACGAGCATGTTGACGATTACGTGATTTTAAAAAGAAACAAAAATTGGGCCTCAAACGGGTCAAGCCCATTAAAAGGCTCGTTAAGGCTTTGAGCGTGAAGCCCCAACACAGCTGCCGCAACTCAAATCGCTCAGTAATCAAATCATGCCGGAGAGCCACGAGGGATAAGGCCGCCAGCGGGGAGTCCCGGGCTGAGCCGGAACAGCTGCACCTCCGGCGATGACACGCCGCGTGCAACGCGCGCGTGTTCATCTCGTGGCAAAAACTGCCGCGACTCCTTCGTCGCCTCAGCCCCTCTGTGCCGGAGCCTCGCTGGGAGAGATCACCGCCGCAGCGTTCCGGCCAAGCCGGAGTTGCTGCAGCTGTCTTGCACAGCGCGCATCGCCCCTTGCGGCGGCGCTGCCCGGGGTCGGTGCCTAAGCCACCATGGATGGCCCGGTATCGGAGTACGAGGCGGATCGAGCCTGCTAGAAGCAGCCCGATCCCGCCGCTGCATCGGACAGTACCGCACAAGTGGATGGACGTGGGTTGGCAAACGATGCATCGGACAGCCCAACAACGATCGAACGGCGTCGGCGTTTCGATCGTCTCCCACACGCCTCGTTTCGATTTAAACATGTTATGATTCCGATCACGAGCGCCCGCTCTGTTACCACTGTTGGGTTACCCGGTGTCTCCCGGAGACCCCATGACCCCGGGAACGGTGCGGTACAAAAATTTTCTGGGTTCCCCGATTACGCTAGTAGCTTGGATCAGAATAGTAACACATAGACATGCAATAGGGCGGGTCAAACCCGTAGAGAATTACCAGTTGACGCGAATGGCAGCTCTTCGTCCTTTTCTTCAAGACTTCGTCGATGGTGGTGGATGGCACTAGATCGTCACACGACCTCGCAGTGTACCACGGAATCAGTCCTCTATAGATGGCTAGAGAGAACTGAGCCGTCGCGTGGGAGAAACGTGTGTGCGTTCAGTGTGTGTTTTCTGCCTTTGGTTGACTTCGAAAATCACTTCTTTTCTCTACCTTTGGAGCACGAAATTCTCAGCCTATTTAAAGGCTTGGATTTCGATATCTTAGTCCTTAAAGTGTGAGAGATTTTTGCCAAATCTTACTCTCTTTTGAATTCCAAATCCAAACTTAAGGAAACTTGCTATTATTAGAAAACTAACTTAAATATCAAGTCAAACTAAGTATACTTAAATATGGTATGGAATTCGAAACTTAATCCTAGATTAATTTCGAAATTTAAATAAATAATGTTCCAAATATTTTATGACATATTTATTTATATCAAATATGCAAATTCCGAAAATGCCTTCAAAGGCATATTTCAAAATTAGCTTAAGGCGAAATCCAATTTTATCCTCAAACCCATTAAGCACTTGGCCAAGCCCAAGTCTTAAAGTTAGTTTCATAAGAAGTCCAACTTCGATCCAATAAATGGCCCAAGGCCCAGGCGTGGTCCAACGGCCCAAGGCCCGTTAAGGCCCAAAACACTTTCTCTCCTTATCAGTACACATTGATGATCCTTTTTAAGCCCGACTCTCTAGGTTCGACTCAATTGGCAAGGGAGGAGTCCAAGAGTCCGGTAGTTACCTAGCCAATCCCGCAGTACCGGACCGTAACCCGATTCATGTGCAAATTTCGACCCAGTCTTTATCCCAGAACCTCACTATAGATAACAATGCTACATATAAACCCTTCAGCTGTGTCCCAATCAAGTGAGAGCCATGGTCTATGTCAAACTCACTAAACTCGAGTCTATGATAAAACGGAGACGAGGCAAATTACCAAACTACCGTCCATGTCTCACATGAGTTAGTTCAATACCTTGGCCAAGGATTTCGTAATTTCCCGTCGCCGTCCTCAGAGGACGCTTATCTCGATTACTTGTTAGACTGTGAATCCGTACTCGGCGGTCTAAGCCCGACAATCACAAATCGTCATCAAGACCGCATCTAGCCCACTGACCCATGCAACATCAAATCGGGTCGAGGGGAACCAGTGATAGTCGAGACTTCGAAGTCAACTCCGTCAAAGCCCCTTTCGGTCTAAGGTTCACGTAGACTACTATAGTGTTGTCGTCGGTCATTGACACTCCTTGAGTAATAAGCCATGTTCGACCGTACGACCCGTGAGTCAGTGTCCATGAAACGAGTCAATCCCTTGATTCGATTCGTATCACAAGTCATGACCTCCGGTTCCAAGCGGGATATCGGCACACTATAGGTCATCGACAAATAAGCCGTGATCGATTATCCAGCACCCAACTGGAGCCTCAGGCTTACGGACTTTTAATGTTCGAGGTTAAGAGTCCACTGGTGCCTTCCTCTCTCGTACTCATCGAGAACAGTCAACTCGACACATTTGGATTTGTTCATTTATTGCTTTACCGGATGCTAAGTAAAGAACTCTTATATCCAATAAACGAACAATGCCTTTCATTAAACACACGAAAATATCTTATTACACAAAAGGTCGAACGATAAATAATCTAATGCCCTATACAATCTAATCCTCGTATAGCATTCTAGGGCATATTCCTAACACTTAGACCAAAGGTGACCGAGTTGGAACATAAAGTGGCAGCCTTGGAGCCGTCTGTTGAGAAGATTAAGGAAAAAGTCCCAGACGATCCCGAACATCAATTATTGTCGGTTCTACATGCTATTGATACGGCTGCCGAGTCATGTGAGTCGTCCGCAAGACCCGACATAAAGATAGAAGCCTTAGCTCCAGCTATCGAGGCCCTTACTAGACGGATCAATGAGGAGATCAACTCACGCGTAGCTCATCATGCGGTTGTAGACCATGAGATGAAGGTATTACGTTCTGTGATACAGGTGAATGATTTATCAAGCATCTCGCGGCCGAAGTTGTCGCAGCCTGAGACATACAATGGGGCACGAGACGCTAAGGAGTATACCTTCATGACATGGAGGATTATTTCGAGGCAGCCACGACTCCCGAACAAGAGCAAGTCACATTGGCTACAAGGTTCCTAATTGATGATGCAAAAATATGGTGGCGCCCGAGGAAGGAGGCCTCGAAAATGATCAGACTAGGATCAAAAGCTGAGAAGAACTGAATGCCAGCTGGAGGCCCATCTTCTGCCACAACATTGTGCGTGACGCACCCGTGACGCTTTGCGTAATAAAGCAGACAGGCCCTACTCATGAATATGTGCAAATATTCCATTTACTAATGATGAATGTGATGGACATGTCGAAGCCGGACAATGTGTGTAATTTCATTGACGGACTAACCCCGTGGGCAGAAACGGGGCTTGCCAGGTGAAACACTCTGGATCAGTAGACGACATTTGCGGAGGCCGAAAGACTGCAGGATATTCCACGAGGACAACCTGGGGCCGAGCCTAAGAAACAGGCGCAGGCTACTTCGACAAGCGTAAAAGAACGAAAGTGCGATTGGGCAAGAAGAAGAGCAAATGGCAGCCTAGCCCGAACCAAGGCCAAACTGAACAATAGTGGCCAGGAAAGGCACATGCCGCAAGCTAGAAGAAGATTTCGTGCCACCGTTGCAGTGGCCCACACAAGCGGTACGAGTGTCCTTGGAAATCGACGGTATATGCGTTCGCATTCCATGTGTTACTAATGGACAGCGAGTCCAAGCCTTGGTGGATTCGGGGGTGACCCAAAACATTATGGCGACAAAGATGGCAGACCGGCTAAGATTGATGGTTATGCATGAGCCATCAACCATGAAAATAGTTAATGCTCCACCCATCCAGACAAATGGAAAGACCACGACTCTCGTCAAGATAGGCTAGTGGTAAGGCATTCAAGAATTCCTTGTAATGCCCCTCGATGACTTTGAGGTAATTCTGGGTAACGAGTGTTTGGTGCTGGGAAAGGCTATTACGATGCCCTTCCTTGATGTGGTGTTCTTTGCGGATGAGAAGCTGTCTGGGTTCATAAACGGCTACTGTGACCACCGACTTGGAGGAGTCATTCATATCCGTGGATCCGTTGTTGGGCAATGTGTTTGGCTATACAAATAAAGAGTGGAGTTGGACGCGGAGACCTAACTTATGTGGCGGAAATTCGCAGTGTTGAAGCCCCAATCCTACACGAACCTCCAGCCGAAGTTAAGGAGTTGCTAGCAAGGACCTGACGCTGGCCGAGCTGCCTAAGGAACTGCTTTCCAGGCGGCTATTGACCACCGCATTACGCTCGAACCTGGAGCCTGGCCACCGGCAAAGGCCCCGTATCGGATGAATCCTGTTGAACTGGAGGAGTTGAGGAAGCAGGTTGGCGAGCTTGTAGCGCCCCGTTTCCTTTTTCCGTATCTGCGCAGCTATTACATTTTTCATATAATTTTTTTTTGCTTTTCTTTTCCTTTTACCACCATTCCTTTTGAACATAAACGAGCGCGCACATCCATCTATTCACTTTCACATATAATGTACATATACGTACATAACATAATTATTTTATCGTCATATAAAAAAATTTGCTAATGTTTCTTAAACTATACGTAAACTATAAACTATGGGAGTAGGATGAGGACGTAGCCGGCCAGTCTTGAACCCATGCTTTTGTATGCTGATGCGTTCTAAGTCGCCTGTTAGATGTCTACGTCACTGTGAAGCAACTATGCAGAGTATGATCGCAACGTGTTATTCCATAAACATATAATAAATGAAACTGAAATCATAAATTAATTTGGTTTCCGTAACTATCGTAACATCCTATTCATCTACCCATCATGTAATTCTCTATCCATAAGATCCGTAGATCATTTGCCATTCTATACATCCATCACATACCATTGTTCATATCAGATCCATAGATCAAAAGCATAAAATCCTTTCAATCATACATTCTTCACATAACCGTCACGTACTCAAACATAAATTCCGTCACATAACCGTAGTCCATATAGCCATTCATATAACCTATAAATCAATGCAATTCTACATGGTCATTTTCTTTTGATACTCCCGGTATAGACTAGCTAAACTGTACCGTAAGTCCAGTCGGCGCCCATGCATGGGACTCTGTAACCATTCAGTAATCCCCCAATTTGTAGGGATATATGTGTGCCTGTACAGGACTCTACCGATTTATAGGGACGTAACCGTACCTTCCCCCAATTTGTAGGGAAGTATGCCGTAGCCGTATCGTACCATTCGTAGTCGTAGCAGTCATAACGGTTTCTCCGTTCATTATTACGTGTATGCCAATGATATGCCATATCTTTATTTCACGTGTCTCACAAATATATCAAATCACCCTTGTCACATAAGAGCACGTTACGGCACATAGCCCAATCAATCCATATAACACGTATAACCTAATCGATCCATATATCACGTCTAATCCAATTAGTTCATATAATGTGTATATCGAGAAATTATAAACCAATAATTCATGGTAAACATATAATCACATACAACACATACAAATAGTACACGTGTTGCAAATCATACTCACAGTATGGCTTAAAGCCCGTTCTTTATGCGACTTTGTCCTTGCCTTTCGAATTCGAACCTATTAAAATATTATGTTCAGTAAGTATGAGATGGTACATACATGATATCTAAGCTTATTAAGCTTAATCCTTTCTCTGTTTATAACCCCTTTCCCATCTTTCTATTAATCGTTATATCTTATTTGCTAACAAAACTTTGCTATAGCCGTCAACTATTTGAACTTTCAAAAATTCTTTCGAAATTCCTTTCGTGAATCTCTCATCATTTCAAAAATCATTTTAACCTGAAATTCAATTGCGAAAACATTCAAGATTGAGAGAACTTTTTAAACTACGAAACTTTGATTCGATACAGAAAACTTTACTATAGCAAATATCTCTCGGAATTCTCCCTATTTCAAAATTCTGTATGTATTTTGAAATTCTTTCAAAATCTACATTCACAAATTTATTAGTTTCGAAATTCTTTTCCATTTGAACCCACATGGGTTTTCCGAAACCTATTAGTATTATATTATTATTATTATTATTATTATTATTATATATATATATATTTGAAACAGGTTTTGAAATCCAACATAGTTTCTTTCGACATTCTAATTTCGAAAATCAATCGGCCCATGAGAAGCCCGACTCTATCTCTTGTTCGAAAATTAATTTGGCCCGCGAGAACCTAGTTTGAGCCCGAACTCAATTCGCGAAACTCTTTTGCGAAAACTGCTTAAATTGCGAAATCATTTGCGAAAGCCAACCCTTTCTAGAATCCGTTCGAAAATTTAGACCTTCCGTAGATTTCTTTTGACTAATTTTGACCATAATTATCGAAACTCTTTCTATAGCGAAAACATCATGCATTACAATAATTACACTCTTTTGAAATTAATTCTCGAAAGAGTTTTGCAAAACTCATTGCGAAATTCCTTTCGAAAATCTTAAATATTATTGAACCAATCTTTCGAAAATCAGGATTCCTAATCTTTCGAAAATCGTTGAAATTCTCAAGAACTATTCAAAAATCGATGAAACGCATATCATTGAAATCTCCTTGAAGATTAATCTTGACCCAGAATGTCGTACACCTAAAAACATATTTTCTTTCGAAAACCTAGAAAATTTCGATCAAACCCTAGTTTCTCAGGTGAAAATAGTATATTAATGATTAATAGCTGGATGTGTTACCCAATGTTGATAACCAATGATGGGAAATAATGGAGGAAGTGCATACGGTTCCTTACATTATGCATTCGGATAGCACTAAGATTTATCGAAACCTCATATCTCATTTTTAGTGGCTAAAAATGAAAGGAGATGTGGTCAATTATATGTTGAAAGGTCTAACTTGTCAACAGGTTAGAATGGAATATCAAGGGCTCTTGGGTAAAATTCTATCCTGTACCCATATTAGTTTGAAAATAGGACTATATAACGATGGATTTTCGTCAATGTTTGCCTCCAACAACCAAGAAAAAAGGTACCATTCGAGTAATTATCGATAGGTTTACGAAGTTTGCTCAATATTTGCCATTCGATAGGATTCTACAATGGAAAAAAATATAGCAAAAAAAAAAAAGAAACGTCAATGGAATAGTTTGACTATATAGAGTATCTGTGTCTACTGTGTTTGATTGTAATTTCCGATTTATTTGCAGATTTTGGGGGAGTTTATAGGAAGCGATCGGAATTAAGTTATGTTAGTATGACGTTTCATCCACAGATAAATGGATAATCAAAAAGGGCGATACCGAATTTGGAAAATATGTTTCGATCGTACGATTAAGTTCAAAGTGATCATGCGATGATTATATAGAATGGAATTAGCCCATAATAACCGATATGAGGGATATAGGAGGTGAACGGATATAAGAAGGGCCAGATTTGACTCATGATACAATGAGAAAGGTGAAATAGTTAGGAATCGACTTAAGACAGCCTAAGAACGATAAATGAGTTACATTGATCAATTTCACATGCTCAGTACTAAGCTACGCTTCTCATCGGTATACCATTCCCAAAGTGACGGCTAAAGTGAGCGGACCTACCAGTTGCTCGAGGAATATCTCAGGTACTATATCTCTGCAAGCAAGCACAGGTGGACTTTTACTTGATGCGGCCCAGTTCTGCTACAACCTCCATAAGTCATCGGCCACAGATAAGAGCCCTTCGAGATAGTGTACGGGTTCTGCTACAACCTCCATAAGTCATCGGCCAAAAAAAAGGAGTAAAAAGGCTCAAGTTAAATAATAAAAGGCCAAAGAAATTATTAGCTCGGCCCAAATGATATGAGATAAGGATGGAATTACTTAAGGCAAAGCAAAAATGACGTTGAGGGCTTGTCCCCTCTTTGTCAACCCATATGAGAAACCTTAATTGATAACCACACAAAAACAAACGAAGCACTTAGAGAAACCAAGCGTGAAGACCAAAAAGAAAGGAACTGAGAAAGAGAAAAGAAATTAGAACCAAAGGAAAAGAAAAACCTCACTTGTAAGTTATCAAACCAACGTGAGAAGGAGGTAATAATCCAACTATAACTTATATATCTTCTATAAGCTTATTTAATATTATACATGGTTTGGTGATTAGTTGGAGTTTAAGCATAGGAGGTGGCGAACCAAACAAAGAACAATAGGGTTTCGGCTAGCTCAACATTATGAACAATCATCTAATTTAGCTTGGAGGATAGATAGGTGGTTTTTAACCCCTACAAGGCGATTACATTCCTCAAAAGTTCAGAATTCGGATGAACGGGTCATCCGAATTCGAATGAACTCGTTTTATGATGTTTGGAAATTCTTTTGATGCTCTTGATGTGTTATTATGTGCCTTTCGAACTCAAAATATGAGTTCTGTGTTTTGATACGGTGCTTATGTGGTTTGAGTTGATGTTCGAGCATGAAATTCTCGAAAATTTAGGGTTTTTAACATGAAGCTTTGACGAAATCGTACGATTCTAGGGTTCCGGCTGATTTGTTTCGTGGGCTGAGTTGTTTCGCGGGTTGTGAGTGATAAAGAGTTTCGCGGACCATTTCTTACTTTGCGGGTTGTGAGTGAGGAAAGAGTTTCGCGGACCGTTTCTTACTTTGCGAATTGATTTCGGGTCACGAAAGTTTATCGCGGGCCCAAAGGTTTTCGATGTGTGAGTAAACAGGTGTTCGCGGGCCAGTGTTCGGGTTTTTGGGGGCTGGAGTCTTTCGCGAGTCGTGAGATAGTGCGGGCCGACTTTGAGTTCTCGCGCGCTTTGCGGATCGGGCGATTTCGCGAGTACAGCGAAAGCTTCGCAAACTCGGGCGTTGACTCGAACTTTTGCGGGTTGACCAAGTACTTAAGCGGGAATCGGGCGATTTGGATTTGGGCTTTGACAGAACTTGGGTGTGTTGACCAACAGTTTTTAATATTTGGGTTTTTGCCCTATTTCAGGCCCAATTATTTTAAATAAAATTATTTTCGATCCAAATCATTTTTAATTAGAATATTTTAAAATTAAAGATTATTTTGGGATTTAAAACGTTCGCCCTAGTATCGGGTTTTAGTATATTTAAGTGTTGTGTGATTTTGGTATTTGAGACACGTTATGTGCTATATGTGATTGATATTGTGTGCATTTCACGACATACCACGGGAGAGATTGATGTACCGTATTTATACAGTGACACCTTACGGTATCGGATGAGTGGGGTAGAGTTGCAGATTTTTGTAGTTCGGTTTAGACTCGATTGGGCACCTGGTGGGAGATATGGTTAGCGATACCTGTCTACCGGGATTGAGCCAACCAAGGTGTACACCACCGGACATGTGATTTGGCTCAATGACGGCAGACAGACGTGGAGTGACCTATCTACCTGAGTATAGTGGTACACGACTTAGGGTGCAAAAACCGTCGGGATGAGATTGTGATTTGCGGAAGGAGTGACCTGTCTAATCGATTGGGCTGCCGCATGATTATGGCATACTTTGCCATTGCGCGCGTGGGTGCCGAGTCTAGCTGAGGGCCCTGTTATGTGTTAAGATGTGACGTAGGATCGAGCGTGCACTTTATTATGATGTGAGGATTTGGAAGTGGGCTGAGAGCACGCATGCATTGCATGTTTTTACCACCACCTATTGAGCAATTGCTCAGGGTTTTATTTTGTAGGTAAGGGGGCTGATGGCGGTGACTCCACGGGCTTTTGAGGGCGGCGCAGTACATGGGACACGACCTGTGGAGAGGAATAGGATATTCGGGTTTTGATTTTGGGGGCTTCGGCCCGATATAAACGTAGCGCTTTTTGTAAACCCGATTTTTGTTATATATGTATATTATTTTCTTAGAAAGTTTTTATAGATTGGATCCTCAGTGACTTTCATTGCAGAAATTCGTCGAATCATTTAATTAGTAATTTGGATCACCACAGGTGGTATCAGAGCTTAGGCTTCAGATTTTGAAGACTGTCAATGTATTGCCGCTCAAAATCCGGGAGAACCAACCTTGTCTGTAAGTGTTACGTGTTAATGTAATTATGTGTTCTTGTGTGGTCATTTATATGTATTATATAGTATTCGGAAAATGTCAAGACGAGAGTTCGTAGGAGAAAGAGTCGGCGGGACGAACCTGGATCCTCGACTCGTGAGCGCAATATTATCCATCGTCTGACTCAATTGATCCACGACAGTCAGACCAGATCAATGATCTGATCAATCACCGAAACTCATTTGAGCACCGTTCCTCCCCTCAGCCTGATCGCGTGGAGATCATTGAGGAAAGATTTCATAAGCTTAATCCCCCAATCTTTGCCGAGGTCGCTAATCATGCGGTGGCCGAGGATTGGATTGGCACAATTGAAGATATTTTCATCTATAGCCGTGTACCGGATAATGAGAAGGTGTTATGTGTCGTTTCCCTACTTCGAGGAAGCGCGCATTTTTGGTGGAACACGGTGAAGCTGTTGGAAGACCCAGCTACAATGACTTGGGAACGCTTCAAGGAGCTCTTTTACGACAAGTACTTCCATGCTCATGACCAGGAGCAGTGAATGTACGAATTCATGAATCTGGAGCAAGGGTGTATGCCAGTTGCGAAATATATCCTCATATTCGAGAGATTTTCTCGTTATGCCCCTCATCTCATCGCGACCAACACGTTAAAAGTGACAAGGTTTCTTCGGGGGTTAAAGCCTGAATTCTATCGTGATCTGAGCGTAGCGGGTGTACGAAAATTAGAATTCCGCCAGGCGATGGAGCGTACATTGATAGCCGAACAGGCGGAAAGAGTGGTGAGGGAAGCCCAGGAAGCAAATCGAGAAAGGGAGAGCCAGCAAGGAGGAAGCAGTCGGAAGCGCGCATTTTTTGGCAAGGGTCCAAAAAAAAAAGACAACCGACTCGGTCAGCAGTTGTGGCGCCCAAACGCTTATTAGGGGCCCACCAACGTCCCCAATCGACCATCGATGCCAACGGCCCGATGCCAGTAGTGCGGCGGAACCATATCGGCATTTGTTATGGACCCCGACCAGTGCAGACTCTACAATGCTTCTGGTGTGGGGAGACCAGATACGTTGCATGAAATTGCACGAGAGCTCAGCCTCTGCTGTAGAATTAGCCGCAGAACCTGATTCGACCTCCACATGTACCTGCGCAAGTTTTCACGTTGACGAATGAGGAGGCAGAGGCTAACGCAACAGTAGTTGCCGGTATGTTGAATATTTTTCACGTACCATCTTCAATCCATATCGATTCTGGAGCCACCCATTCATGTCGGCTAATTTCGTGACTAGGGCGGGAATCTATCCCACCCGTTCTTTATGTAACTACGTAGTTTCCTTACCCCACGGAGATCCAACTCGGACGAATTTAGTTGTGGAAAATTATCCCGTTAGTATCGAGGGTAGGGTGTTGAATGTAGACCTAATAGTAATTCCTATGAATGATTACGATATCATATCTGGGATGGATTGGCTCTCGGAACACGGGGTCATTATCGAATAAGGTAGTTAGATTTCAATCGTCTAAGCGAGGAGAGTTTGAAATTTCGGGAAAGACGAATAGTAAACCAATCCCTCAATTTCTGTCTTGAAAGCTCATCGACTCGTAAAGGCGGGTTGCGAATCGTTCCTGGTTTTTGCGGTGACAGCTGAATGATCTTCTCAGCCGAAATTGGAAGAGGTTCCAATAGTAAATAAATATCCCGATGTATTTCCCGAGGATCTTCCGGGATTACCTCCAGATCGGGAAATCAAATTTGTTATTGATCTTGTACCTGGAGCTGCCCCGATCTCTAAATCTCCGTATCGGTTAGCACCGAATGAATTACGAGAATTGAAGGAGCAATTGGAGGAATTATTGCAGAAGGGTTTTATTCAGCCTAGTTTCTTGCCATGGGGAGCCCCAGTATTATTCGTTAGAAAGAAAGGCGGGTCGATGAGACTGTGTGTCGATTATCGTGAACTCAACAAAATCACGATTAAGAATAAATACCCGTTGCCGAAAATAGACGATTTATTTGATCAACTACAAGGGGCGACGAAATTCTCAAAGATCGATCTACGTTCCTGTTACCATCAGTTGAAGATCCGAGAGACGGATGTTCCCAAAACTGCGTTCAGCACGAGGTACGACCACTACAAATTCCTGGTCATGCCTTTCGGGCTAACGAACGCCCCAGCTGCTTTCATGGATTTGATGAACCCGATATTTAAAGAATTTCTGGACCAATTTGTTATCGTTTTTATTGACGATATTCTCATTTACTCTAAGACGAAGGAGGAACACGAAGAACATCTGAGAGTGATCCTTGGAATTCTTCGGGAGAAGCAACAGTTTGCCAAATTTAATAAGTGCGAATTCTGGTTGGAGCAAGTGGCTTTTCTGGGGCATAACGTTTCGGGAGCCGAATTTCACTAGACCACAGTAAGATTGAAGCAATAGAAAAATGGCCTCGGCCGACTACTCCCACGGAGGTTAGAAGTTTTCTCGGGCTTGCTGGATATTATCGAAAATTCATTAAAGATTTTTCCAGTCTTGCCTCAACGCTCACTAATCTGACCCCATTCAAGTGGACAGAAGAGTGTGAGCAAAGGTTTCAAGAACTGAAGAAACGGCTCACTACCGCTCCAGTATTAGCAATACCTTCGGGTACCAGAGGATTTCGGTATATAATGATACATCCAAGAATGGCTTGGGGTGCGTGTTGCAAAACGGAAAGGTAATCGCTTACGCCTCCCGACAATTAAAACCGTACGAGAAGAGCTACCCTACCCATGATTTTGAACTCGCTACAGTAGTGTTTGCTCTTAAAATATGGCGACACTATCTATACGGAGAGAGGTGTGGGATCTTTACAGATCATAAAAGCTTGAAATACTTCTTCACACAGAAGGAGTCAAATATGAGACAAAGGCGATGGCTCGAACTAGTAAAAAACTACGACTGCGTGATAAATTATCATCCCGGAAAAGCTAACGTAGTCGTAGATGCTTTGACCCGAAAAGTGGTGAACAATGAGTGTGCCAATTTGGAGTTGAAGTAATCAACTTCGGGGAGATTGAAGCAAAATTGGCAGCGTTGGCGCTCAAGCTGATGCTGTTAGATCGGATCCTCGTAGCGCAAAAAGAAGAAGCATTATATTTGAAGATTCGATATGAACGAGGTGAAGATGTCCCGTCAGATTTTGAATTTCGAGAAGAAGAGAGCTTACGATTCGGAAGCCGCTTATATGTGCCAAAAGATGAAGAAATCCGCCGAACCTTAATGACAGAGGCACATATGACGATCTACTCGTCACATCCTAGTGCGACAAATAAGTATCGAGATTTGCGAAAGAACTATTGGTGGTCAAGGATGAAGAAGGATGTTGCTGCGTTTGTACATCAATGTCTGACCTGTCAGTAGATCAAAGCAGAACATCAAAGGCCAGCAGGAATGTTGGATCGTTGACGACACCTGAGTGGAAGTGGGACAACATAACAATGGATTTTGTCGTAGGGTTATCGAAGACTGTAAAAGGACACGACGCAATTTGGGAGATTGTCGACAAATTGGCTAAGTACACCCATTTTCAACCGATCAATCAAACCTATTCCATGGAGAAGTCAGCAGAATTGTACATCCAAGAAATAGTGCGACTTCATGGGATTCCGATGTCGATCGTTTCAGATCGAGACTCGAGATTTCTATCCCAATTCTGGATGAGCTTACAGAAAGCTATGGGGACTAAGTTGTCTTTTAGCTCAGCATATCGTCCCCAGACTGACGGACAATAGGGAGTAAAATCCTGATTTTGTCATGTTCGAAATTAATGGTCGATTTGAGGAGGCAGAGGCGAACCCAACAGTAGACCCTATAGCTACAAGGGGCGATTGTCGACAAATTGGCTAAGTACGCCCATTTTCAACCGATCAATCAAACCTATTCCATGGAGGAGTTAGCAGAATTGTACATCCAAGAAATAGTGCAACTTCATGGGATTCCGATGTCGATCGTTTCAGATAGAGATTCGAGATTTCTGTCCAATTCTGGATGAGCTTACAGAAAGCTATGGGGACTAAGTTGTCTTTTAGCTCAGCATATCATCCCCAGACTGACGGACAATCGGAAAGAACAATCAGACGCTCGAAGACATGTTGAGGGCGTGTGTTCTGGATTTCCGCGGAAGCTGGAGTAAATATCTCTCGTTGATCGAATTTTTATATAACAACAGCTATCAAGCGACGATTGGGATGGCACCATACGAAGCCTTGTATGGGCATAAATTTCGATCCCCAGTTCATTGGGATGAAATAGGCGAGAAGGCGTTACTGGTTCCCGAAATGGTTCGGAAATGACTGGAGCTGTTAGTAAAATTCGGGAGAACGCAAATGGCCGATAGTCGTCAGAAGAGTTGCGCGAACAATAGACCAATGTCGTTGGACTTTGAAGAAAGCGATCAAGTCTTCTTGAAGATATCACCTTAAACGTTTCGGACGAAAAGGAAGGTTGAGTTCGAGATATATAGGACCCTTCAAAATTTTGAAAAGAGCCGGCGAAGTGGCGTATCAACTTGAACTGCCGACATCATTAGCACAAGTCCATGACGTTCACGTGTCCACGTTACGGAAATACGTTCCGGATCCGAGTCATGTGCTACGAAGTGAAGCACTTCACCAGCAATTGAAACCGAACTTACGAAAAAAGACAGGTAGAATTTAATGTACGAGGTGAAGCGACTCAGGAATAAGCACTTCCCCCTAGTAAAAAGTCTTGTGGCGAAACCAGACGCTAGAAGAAGCCACTTGGGAACGAGAAGACGATAAGAGAGAAGTATCCCGAATTGTTTTTGACGACTCAAAATTTCGGGGACGAAATTTCTTTTAAGGGGGGAAGGATATAATACCCGTGAAATTAATTCGGAATTATTTTGTCATGTTCGAAATTAATGAAGTCGATTTTCGAACAAAACCCAATTTTCGGAATTGTGCCGAAAATAATTATTAGGCCCAAGAGTTAGATAAAATACTATGGGCCGAAATGGACAGAAAGTCCAAGAAATAATATAGGGTCTGAAAATATAAAGAAGCCAAAAAAGGAGAAAAAGGCCCAAGTTAAATAGTAAAAGGTCCAAAGAAATGATTAGCTGGGCCCAAATGATATGAGATAAGGATGGAATTACTTAAGGCAATGTAACAGTGAGGTTGAAGACCAAAAAGAAAGGAAGTGAGAAAGAGAGAAGAAATTAGAATCAAAGGAAAAGAAAAACCTCACTTGTAAGTTATCAAACCAACATGAGAAGGAGGTAAGAATTCCAACTATAACTTATATATCTTCTATAAGCTTATTTAATGTTTTACATGGTTTGGTGATTAGTTGAAGTTTGAGCATAGGAGGTGGCGAACCAAACAAAGAACAATAGGGTTTCGGCTAGCTCAACATCACGAACAATCATCTAATTTAGCTTGGAGGAAAGGTAGGCGGTTTTTAACCCCTACAAACGTATTACATTCTCAAAAATTCAGAATTCAGATGAACGGGTCATCCGAATTCGAAAGAACTCATTTTATGATATTTGGAAATTTTTGTGATGCTATTGATGTGCTATTATGTGCCTTTCCAACTCAAAATATGAGTTCTGTATTTTAATGTTGTGCTTATGTGGTTTGAGTTGATGTTCGAGCATGAAATTCTGGAAAATTTAGGGTTTTGAACATGAAGGTTTGAAGAAATCGGAAGATTCTAGGGTTTGGGCTGATTTGTTTCGCGGGTTGTGAGTGAGGAAAGAGTTTCGCGGACCGTTTCTTACTTTGCGGGTTGAGTGAAAAAGATTTTTAAAGGAATAGGAGAATCAGGCCCAAAGGTTTTCGATGTGTGAGTAAACAGGTGTTTCGCGAGCCAGTGTTCTGGTTTCCGCGAGCTGGAGTCTTTCGCTAGTCGTGAGATAGTGCGGGCCGACTTTGAGTTTGCGCGGGCTAACCTCACTTTCGTGGGGTGATTCCTGTGAGTGGCGTCAGGTTTCTCGCGGTCTTAAAGCGCGCTTTGCGGATCGGGCGATTTCTCTAATACGGCGAAAGCTTCACAAACTCGGGCATTGACTCGAACTTTCGCGGGTTGACCAAGTATTTTAAGCGGGAATCGGGCGATTTGGATTTGGGCTTTGAGCGAACTTGTGTGTTAACCAACAATTTTTAATTTTTGGGCTTTTCTCCTATTTCAAGCCCAATTATTTTAAATAAATTATTTTCGGCCCACGTCATTTGTAATTAGAATATTTTCGGACTAGACTAGGATTTTCTGGTCAACCCACATTTCAAAATTTAAAGATTATTCTGGGATTTAAAACGTTCGGCCTAGTATCGTGTTTTAGTATTTGTAAGTGTTATGTGATTTCGGTATTTGAGACACGTTATGTGCTATATGTGATTGATATTGTGTGCATTTCACGACATACTACGGGAGAGATTGATGTACCGTATTTATACGATGACGCCTTACGGTGTCGGATGAGTGGGGTAAAGTTGCCGATTTTGGCAGTCCGGTTTAGACTCGATTGGACACCAGGTGGGAGATAGGGTTAGCACACCTGTCTACTCGGGATTGAGCCACCGAGGTGTACACCACCGAATATATGAGTTGGCTCAGTGACAGCAGACAGGCGTGGAGTGACCTGTCTACTCGGGTATAGTGGTACGCGACTCAGGGTGCAAAAACCGTCGGGATGATGATTTGCGAACAGAGAGACATGCCGCATGATTATGGCGTGCTTTGCCATTGCGCGTGTGGGTGGGTTGAGAGCACACACGCATTGCATGTTTTTACCACCACCTACTAAGCAATTGCTCAGGGTTTTATTTTTGTAGGTAAGACTGAGCCCCACACCGATGAGTGTCAGGGTGAGCTGGTGGCGATGACTCCACGGGCTTTCGAGGCGGCGCAGTACATGGGATGCGACCTGTGGAGATATATGATATTCGGGTTTTGATTTTGGGGGCTTCGGCCCGATATATAAACGTAACGCTCTTTGTAAACCCGATTTTTGTTATATATGTATATTATTTTCTTGGAAAATTTTTTATAGATCGGGTCCTCCACGACTTTCGTTGCAGATCCGCCGAATCATTTAATTAGGAAGTAGGGTCGCCACAGGTGGAGTTCGGCATCGACGAGAAGGTATGGCTTAAGCTAACACCATCACTGCAGGCTAGCAATGAGGCTCAATCGACAGCAAGAAGTCTGATACAAAAGTTCGATGGTCCATTCGAAATTGAACGAAGAATTGGCCAAGTTACCTATCAATTGAAGCTGTCGCCTCAGTAACGTGTCCACCCGGTCTTGAACGTTAGCTTCTTGAAGAATTTTACGAGGAGCTTGACCCAGAGAGAAGGCAGGAGTTCGACTTCCCCGAGACTCCAAAGAAGCATTATGACCGAGAGATCGAGTGCGTCGTGGCGCATCGAAGGCGTGGAAAGTCCCCTCAAATTGCTTTGGGGTACCTCATTCACTGGAAAGGCGACCCTGAGATCGAGATGTCTTGGGAGAGGTGGGGATTTGTGGCAATTTTCTAACCTCATTGAGTAGTATTTGAAAACCTAGGCCCCAAAATCGTCGACGAGGGCATCGACAGTTCCAACGGGGAGGATTGTCACAATGTTGATCGATTTTATACCGTTGAGCGCGGGTCAGCGGCGGCCGGAGCATGACCGGCTCGTGATGGCAAGAAGGAATGGTCGGTATATGCGCGGCAAATTGTGGGAGTTGTCGCAACTTGGTCGAGCTTGGTCGACTCGGCCGCTCATGGACTTGGCCCATGGCTTAGTTGGCGCGCGCAGCAACGAGGCAGCGCGCGCGCCATCAGCACTTCCCTCGCGGCCCATCGGCCACTTGGTTGGATTGCAGGATATTGTGTCAGCATGGGTGGCTGGCGCACGCGGCATCAGCGCGCTCGGCTGCGTGCAAGGCAGGCACCGCGCGGCATCGGGGACAGTGCGCGGTACATAGTCGCAACACGTGGCATCGGGCGACTGGCCAGCGTGGCTTTTACAGGATCCCAGTGCCACGTCAACATTCCACTAACTTTGACAGGATTGGCCAGCCAAACCTATTATGACTAACAAAGGCCAGCGATTGGGCAACATGGCCAAACGACCCTGACAAGCCCCTGTTGTGCCAGAAAAGTAAGCCAAAGCACTGGCCAAGGAGCCCAAACGTTCCATACCCTGCCAAGCCAGGAAAGCAGGCCAAGGCACTAGTGGGAAGATCAAACGTCCCTGTCATGACCATGTCCTGTCAGAAAAGAAGAGCATGCAGTGGGCGTACTCTTGGGACGCTCAGCTCTTCCATTGGGCGATTTGAAGCAAGGAATAGTCCATTGAGTTGTCTTGGCCGAGGACCTATACAAGGAGCAAGTGTCATTCATTTAGCACCACTACCCTTTGGCAAAAATATTAAGTACTGTAGAAAATTTGTACAAGTAGCTACCTAGTGTCTCAACGACTTGTTTTGTGTGAGTGTTGAGTGCTTGTAGTTCCCCATTCTTGGGGCCCCATCCGCGCCCCATGCAGCCCAAATATAGAACGAAAAATTCTAAGTTATTTGGCCCCGTGACACCTCCTAACTATCATCTCAAAGGCACGAAAATTTCGACAACTATTAACCTATATATCCGCCACATTCTGTACGATCACAAGCAATAGTTGGCTCAAATTTGACATCCCTGTCAAAGTCTCATCTATTACCTTTACATTGAGACAGCAGAAAAATAAAAATCGAAAACCCCGGCACCTGCCTATCACAAACGATAGTTGGCATTTAAAAATTCAAAATTTGAAGTCTCAAATCAGATCAAGCGAAGAACTGACCAATAAAACAATAGTTGTTTCGAACAAAATTATATGTGCTGTTCAACCACATAAATGAAATTGAATAGTATAATTTGCTCATGCCATTTACATACATCACCACTAGGAGGGCGAGATAACATATTTAAAAACTGAAATCGCTCCTCCATCTCTCTATACAACAACAATTATAACTAGTATACCGTGCACAGTCTACACCTGTGCAACAACCGTTATTTTTCTCAAACTGCTTAACAGTTTTTTGTTTCACACGTCTAAATAAAAGAAGTAACTAACAAATTGGCTCAAATTTTGGGTGTAACTGATACACCAAATTGGATAGAAAATTGGCAGTTTTTAAGTCCCCCTGACAATTAATATAAGAGTATAAATAATGGACACCAAACAGATAAGAAGAGCTATACATCAGATACAGGCAAGCGATCTTCGACAGAAACACGACATATAGGGCATCTTTTACACTTTTCCCCACATGCGCTGAAGAGGAAGAAGAATAAAATAATAATAATAATAATAATAATGATAATAATCATCATCAGAAGAAAATTCTCAGTAGGAGATAGGGAAAAGGAAACTATATTACATATTGGCAATGCAACACTTACCTGCAAAGAACATAGTGCCTACAAGGTAGAAGAACGACGATTATTTGATCGTCAAAACAAACACGACACAGTATCTTTTCCTGCAAACAAAAATAAATACAATCAAGATATATCAGATAAATAGATGATACAATTTTGGTTCAAGTATGTATTATAATAAATAATTACAGTTTGAAGCCTTTCAAATTCCTCCTGGCTTGTGTTTGTGATCTCTGTCTGCGAAGCTAGCGCTGATTGAAGTCTTAGTATCTGAGAAGAGAAGAGAAATAAAGACACTAATTTTGAGAGAAACAAGATTTTAATCCTAAAACAAGCGTAACAATGATCGATCACCTCATTTGCAAGTTCAGCTCTTGGCATTTTCTTTACTGCATCAGGGGAAAAAGTACCGTAAGATTCCCCAGAGTAAAAAAGACGAGCTCTCTCCTCTCTACTTCCTTCATCTATGGACCACCATCCGAGCAATCTGTGTGTGTATGAAGAAATCCTATCTTCATAAAAAAAAAAGATAAATATTCTTTTACTTTTAGTAAGAGTACCTCGACCCACGTCGCATTATCCCCATATAATCATACGCCGTCTGTGGAAGCCTAAAAGAGCTTCCCATCTGTTCCTCACCGCTGGATATTTTCTCGAAAAGTCTATAAACAGCGAACGAAAATCCAACTCCTTGGAGAAGAAGAAGAGGAAAAAACAAAACTGGGATGGGAATATACTTAGCACCACTTGGAGTTCCCTGAAATGAAATATAATGGATTTGATTATAGCAACTATATATAGAGGAAATTCGTTCTATTACTTGATATACATACCTCAAGGTACATGAAGAGCATGACCTGAAAAGCAATGAAGGGAATTTTCATTACATGCCCACCAATGTCTTGAAAACTACACATCCTTCCTTGTTGATCATCTTCCAATGGAGACATAAAGATGCTTCCGTTCCATTGAAGAGATCTAATGCTCGACGAAGAGTTTAAGTTTCTTATGTTTAACGAAGACGATGATCCCTGTGTAGTACCAACGTCAGGATGTCTATGAATCGCAGGATTGTACCATTTCGTGCATATTAGAAAAGCAAAGCATTCTGCAACACTGAGAAATGGAAGGAAAAAGAGTAAGAAGATGAGAGATTATGAGATGTAATAAAATAGGGTAAAAAATAGGTTTGTTAAATTTACCCATAATTGATGAACAGATCCCACCATCCGAGAGCTGCTACATCGCCTAAATAAAAGACAAAGGATAAAAGATTATGTTTTCAGTGCAGAAAATAAGCAGCATTTATCCTTGTCAAACAATAAATCTCAAATATTTATGTTCCAGTAAATTTGTATTTTGTTTCAAACCCTCTAGGCATGTGTTCAAAAACGAACAACAATTATCAACGATAACAATATCGTGGAGATTAATCATTACCACATAGCTTCAGAAGCGTAAAGATGGTTGCTGCAATGAAGAAGACCATGGAGATAGATACCCAGAAGTGCTGTAAAAATAAATTATCATGGAACATTAGCAATTACTTAAGCACCAAAACTACCATTAGACGTACTTTGCCCACCTAACAACACCCTATCAATATTAGATATATAAAACAAAAGAGGTTCCACCGGTTTTCATTTCGCCTGCTTTCTAATTGAACTAAATCAATATAATGATAAGATTAAAATCGAGAATGCATAAGTTGAAGTTGAACCGTGTGCATCGTATTAATCAGTCATGGAAGATATACCGTAATGCTTAGAACTTACTGGAAGAGTCTCCCATATTGCCTCGTCGCTGATGTTTTCTTCTTCTCCAGGCATAATGGCCCGACACATCCTTTACAACCAGGAAAAAAAAAAGAAAAAAGAAAACAACCCATAAAAACTCTACTAATGCCTTAACGTTTCCACTGTGTCATAAAATTTCTCATCTAAGAGTAGAAGAAGACCTTATGTTATCGACCAAGATTGCGATTTCAAGAGCCAGCAAAGGCATAAAGACAATCTTCAGACTTACAGCTGCCACAGTCAACAACAACATAAAGATATAACAGGGAACCTTCATAACTATATAAGCAATTGTAATGAATAGAAGAATATGATATTTACCATTACTTCTCTCTAGATGCACGCAAAGGAGAATCTCGAAAGCAACAAGCAGTGGAGCAGCCACAATTGCATGAAAAGGAGCCCACTATATGTCGATTAAAACGAGTAAGAAGTGATTTATTCTTCAATTGTTTAAGATAAAAAAAAAGAACTTTACTGTCGAAGAACTTATTAGAAATATCACCATACATGACGACCATGAGGCATAGATGGAGCAGGCAGTGAGAATCTGCCTCTTGCAACAACAGCATGAAATAGCCAAAGAGGCGAAAATACCAACCTACATTTCGAATGGATATCGTTTGATCTTATTTATAGTCATTCACATCATTCAGTGAATCAAAACATATTCAAGAACCGAAAAACAATGAGAATGATGCAGAAAAATGTAGAAAAAATTCTTTCAAGTCAGAAATCTACACATCGCCAGAATCTCCGAATCCTGTTAATTTCACAACTGTATTATATACAAAATCAGAACGAAACGAAAGATACAAACTGCACCATGATACTGAATTCAAACACTGATAAATCCCACATCTAATCCGATATCAGCCTTTCAGCGAAAAATGAAATCACACAACGATCCTGAATTCAAACTCATCGAAAACAGACATTAAATTGAGAAAAATTAAATTTACGAAGCCGAGTCTCTAAAGCCCATGACATCAAAATCGAAACCCCTACATTCAGTTCAGCTGACTAGACTAATCCATTTACATCATCACACGGACCATAAATCGAAGCAGAACAAAGAGCAAAAACCCAGAAAAGAAAAGGGATACGAACCACCAAGAACAGTTGAGAACGCGAGGAATCTTGAGGGGAAGTGCAAGAGTGAAAAAGAAAAGCAATCCATGAGCAAGCACAACTTGAACGGACTTTAAAACTCTTCTTCCCACCATCATCAGATGACACCAACTTCAAGCTTTGATCTCCGCACAATAAGAAAGATTTACTCACGCAAAATACACAACTCGACGCACAGTTTAACTTAAACCCCCCTCCGATACGATCGAAGTGGTAAAAAAGATAGAATGCACCTGTACAAGGATTGGTAAAGTTGAGAGAGAGATCAACAAAATCTATTACTACTAGTTGAAGCCAGGATAGTAGCCAGTTTCTATCAGGTTGCAGGTCATTATTAAAATATAAATTTAACAAATATGTCACCGTTAAAATTGTTTCACCGGTCGATGAAACAGCGAGAATCACATTCTCTCTCCAGTATTCTCCATCTCAAGTCCCAACCGAGCCGATCATGGAAACCATTAAAATTTTAAATCCCTTATCTACTCCACCAAAAAGCTTCAGTTGGCCACCCTGTTACAGAACTAATTAAGGTATCTTCGGTTTCTCATTTGAGGGCATCTGCTTATATTTTCCCCTTTCGCTTGGTTTGCTGATTTTCGGTTGAGTCTACGGCTTTTTAGGGTTGTGGGTTTCTTGCTTATGCACGATTCTAGGTGTATGTAGGTCGAATTTTTTGTAGGGTGTTTTAGAGTGGTAGTATAACTTTGAAGCTCGATGAGGCAAAGTTTGAGTGAGGCCCCTCATATTGTTTGGAAAAAGATTGGCATGGGTTTTATGGAATAGTCTCATGAGGCAAATAAGTTAGATATTGTTTTTTGGGAAGATCAATCAGTATCTTGACCATAACCTGCTCATGAAACATGTTTGTGTTCTGGTCCTTTCCTTTATTAATATAACTTCCTCAGAAGCTTGCTTACACAGTAACTTTTCTCTTTTAACTGATCCAAGTTTGGCCCGAAATTCTGCCATTAGTGTGTCTTACATCGAATTTGAATGGAACATGGGGTTAAGTACTATCTCGATCTAAGCTGCAATAGTTTTTTTATGTAATAAACTACAATATTTTTCGTAATGACCAGAGTATTTTTGCGCTGGTTAAAAGAGGTGTGGGGAATAGATTCGGCTCCTACAACCAACCTTACGTTGTACTTCCTCGAACAAATGCCCACTTTGAAATAAAAGGTCTGTGCAGATCAAGGAGGCCCTATCATCTTGGGACAAGCATTTGTCTTCGTTTCATAACAGATATCACATAACATAATCGAACAGATGGAGGACGAGTACAACAATGCCAAGTTGCGTATAGGGAAGCGATGTAAAATACATCAGGTAGGTAGCAAAATTGGCCGTCGCTTTATACAGTGGCATAGATGGTTAGTGTAAGTAAAAAAACATGCCCTGTTTCATGTTGTAAGGATTCAGTATATTGTCTTCTAAATCTCACCAATGGTTAATGTCTTAGCGATCTCTCTCAATGGATTTTTTTTTCAGATGGCGCCGGCAATGGAAGGCAACGCGACGATACGTTCACCAGTCCAAATGGCCCAGGCAAGCCTTGTCAGTGTGTCGGATAATAAAAGAACCTCGGAAATTTTAGTATCTTTTGAACGAGTTAGAATGACTGTAAGTAGCAGGTATAGAGTCTTTCGCTCCTCGACTCAGCAATGATCAGTGATTCGAACACCCTCATCGGCGCCTTGGTGTATGCAATGCAATTTTGAAAGATCTCAAAATATCCACATTTGTACATATGTTTTTGTATAATAGTTTAAATTACGGCCGGAACAAATTCCTTAATAAAATTCAATTAATGACGTGCAGAGGCCTTACATTATACCTTTTCTACACTATCCTAGCCATTTTCTATGATTATTTTTCCGGGTTCAACTTTTACCCTAGCCGCACAACGTGCGGCGATCGCAACCTAGTATATTTGAAAAAATATCCAAGGCAACAGCAACAACGTTGATGGGTCCACACTCCACGTTGTTTCGAAATAAATGTAACTTGTATTTTCTTTTCTACCCAATAAACATACTTGTTTTTCTCACATGCGAAGTGCCACTATTGATTAATGGGTTAATTAAAGTTCACGCCCTTTGGTTCAGGCCCCTTAGAATTTCATTTAGGATAAATGACCTAGTTTTCGAAAATTTAAAGTGGAAACTACCTAAAGGCTGCGAAAAGACATAATTATCCCTGAGATATGCGAAATTTACCACATGATACCTAAATGATCCGATTACAGTTGTCGAAATAAATATAACAGTTTTGGGCTGAAAAAAAACACTTCCATTCATCTGGATAACAAATTGTCTGTATTGAGTACAATATCGCATATATTTAGTAACAACTTTATCAATTATAATCCCAATACTAAGTCAACAAATAAATCAGAGGAAAATACCTACATGATGCAATAAGACATACTTAACCCTAACATATGCCAAATCGACGAAAAATACCTGAATGATGCGATAACAAGTTTCGAAGTAATAATAACAGTTCCGCGCTGAAAAAAACACTTCCTTTCATTTGAATAACAAATAGTATTTTATTGAGTACTACACGCTGTAGACGAGAATACCAATACTAATAAACGAATAACAAATTTGCCAGTTTTTCAACGAAAAATTCAGAGAAAAATACCCAAACCCTGTAATAAGACATATTTGTCCTTCACTGTTGCAAAAATTTATAAGCATATGCCATCATCTCTCCCAAACAAGCGACGTCGATCGAAACGAGATTTCACACTCAGACCCGAACAGATCTCCACAATTGTGATAATATAAGTTGAAATTATCGTTAATTTGATCATAAGTGTTGATAAGTTTCGGATATCAGTGATGTTAATTGTGAGAAAATAAATATTGCCCGTATAGCATAAAATACCACGTTTCTTTTAGTAAATAACAAATCATGTCGCAGACGTAACACATCATTCAAAACCAATACTGCTTCCTGCAATAACACATTCCTTATGAAGATATAAATGTGCCTAAGAGGGGGGGGGGTGAATTAGGCCTATAGAAATTTTTGCTTCTTTTCACAAATACCAAGTGTGGTGACTTAAATATACCTACTAATGTTTGTGACGAGTATGCCTGATATATCCTAGTAACGTCGGATGTGCGTCGGGTCTGTCTCACAGCGATAAAGAAATAACTGAAAAGTAAATGCGAGACAGGATTTTTATAGAGGTTATATCCCCAACTGGGGTTTACTCCTCTCCTTGGGATTTGCTTCCCAAGAGTTTAACCAATCACTATAATGCACCGTAGCTGGATACAAAATTGATTGGTTAGCCCAATACACAACCGAAACAAGTCAAACACTAGCTACAACTAGGTTACCACACGCCGAGTTTCGTTCCTCGGAATCTCCTTGATCCCGATAGACACAGCTCGCTACCGAAGGGCCCCTGGACTTGTCCTTCCCTTCACGTGTGCGTAAACGTTGACCTTGCCTCCTTGGTATTGCTCACGTCCGAAGACAACACGTCCGTAGACAGAATATATGGCAGGGGATGACGGAATGTCAGATAAATCACTCGATCAGTGATGGATATGCCGGTTAACGCTCAGGTGGGCAGAAAGCTATCACAAGTGGGAACTCAGGAATCTCTCAGTATGTTTCTGCTCAAGGATCTTACGTAGGCTTATATTCGCAAATTCTAAGTGCCTCGAAAGTATGAAGTGTACCTCATATATATTCTTTTTCAAATAGCACTTCACATGGAAAATTATATCAAACAATAATTACCTAATCAGGCATAGTTTCCATGCAATCATACCATATAAATCATGCTCTTAACAAATCATCACAACGGTCATATAGCATATTTAAGCATGATTATATTCCATATAGAAAGGTCAATTTCGTTCTCAAGCATATTCAAGCATTTCGCATATAACTACCATATCAGAACTTTCCATAAGAGATTCCCTGCTATCTGTTTCTAGAACGCGTCAGTCCAGATTTTCTTTCCAAGTATAGCACATAAGATAGCATCACATCAGCACGTTTTCCATGTATAATTCATAGTATAATTACCATGTTTAGCACACAAATCATATAAGAGAATACTTAATACGATTTATCAATCATAGTCAACCTTTCCTTATTTCAGAGATCACATCCGTTTATAGCATATAACATCTTATCCAGAAAATCAATCAAATCAAATCTTTCCTAAATATAGCATTCCAATCAACATAAGGAAGGATATCAATTTAATATTGCACATTAAATTCAGTGTAAAGTATGCAAAGAATCGCATAAATGATTTTCGTCCAGGAATAAACTAGTATCAACGGATATATCACTTTCCATATATAAACAGCATATTTTCCATATATAGCTCAGTAGGATATCTCATGCATTATTTCCATATATAGCACAGTACGATATATCATATCTCATGGACTGTCTATAACATGCGATCACTTAGTTCCATCAAATCATCACAGAATCACACGCAATTCAAATATTCAACACTTAATCGATTTTATAGCTCATAAACAATGCATGGTTGAATATTATCATGAACTTAGACATTTTATTTGTCCCAAATCGATTTGCTTATTTTATAGACCTAATGTCATTACAATTACATTGTCCATCAAAACTCTCTAACATACATAGACCAAAAATGTCAACATTCTCCCCCTTTTTGATGATGACATGTAATTGACACAGCACGGAAGCATATAAGCATATTCGATCATGCAAGTCCTAGCGCATATGTCTAAGTGTTCCATAATCACAAAGCAGAGCATACGATATTCCCTAATCACATGTGATACATATTTGCTCCCCCTGCCTACGTGCAGTTATCTCTATGACATGCTAAGATATATCTTGGACGAATTTTGCTCCCCCTGTCTATGTGCGGATATATCCTATCTTTTCTATGTTATATCCTGAGTATTAAAAATCTTGAAATTACCCGTGAGTGTGCTCCCCCTGCCTAAGTGCGCATTTTCCAAGCATGGTTCAAGCAATCATGTAATCATCTCAGCAGGCACTTAGCACTTATCAAGAAATTTTACGCAAGTCAAATAGCACAGTTAAGTATCAGAGTATGAGATCAACATACGATATATCCTAAGATCAGAACAAAAGATGTTAAGCACAGGAGATATATCATAATAGCAGCAAAATATTATATTAGGGTTCAACGAGCCTCCCTATACATCACTTACCACTAAAACACTTAGACGCTAAACGTCTAAACTTACCTTACTACTACTCCCCCTTCATCATCAAATAAGGCGGGAGGATCAACTAAAAACTGAACGATACTGGAATATCCTAGGGGCAACTAGGAGCAGAAAGGAACTAGAAGGGCAGCCCACTGGCTTGAAGAGGTCTCGGAATCTGCGGGCTTATAGAGGGACTTCTTGATGAGCTTTGAGAGCTTGGATAGTTTCAGTGAAAGCTCGGTATACTGCTCTTTGAGCTTGCGGAAGCGCTTCTGATTATCAGCCTTGATATCAGAGATATCGCGGCGCAACACTGAGATTCCTGCCTTCCCTACGCTGAGCTCATCCTCGTAGTCGTCGTCCTCGTCGCTTTTGACCTTTGCTTTTCCCTTCGCAGCAGACCGTTTCTGAGCACTATCGACTGACCTGTTCTCCTTTGCCTTAAACCAACCTTGACTCTGAGAGTGATGAATTCCCATGCGCTTAAGGGTCACAAGGTCCACTACATGGACAGCCTTGTCTTCCCAAGCCGGCGGCAGAATGATACCTTCGCACTCGAACATGTGAGTAAGCAGCATTCCATAGGGCAGCGCCTTGTCCTTGCTCTCGATGGCCTGAATCATGTGCTTCATGACGATATACCCGAGGTTGAATCTGCGATTCTGGGATATCATATATACCGCGAAGGTGCTCATGAAGTTCATGGTTGTCGAGTGGCCGCCACTGCCTATTTTCGCACTCCAGAGGGTCATGTTAAGCAACTTGTGCAGGAAGAAAAAGTCGATAGGTAGCTTGTTCAGGGCTTCTCCGTCAGAAAAACGAGGTTTGGTGCGGGTATTCCAGAGTGTCCTAAGGACATCACTGAGATCGAACTCATCGGCATGGCACCAGTCGTTCATGTCGTAGTGACAGAGGACCTCATCAGCAACCCCCAGCATGGCATTCATAGTCTTAGTGTTCCATTCGATTTTGCGGCCGAGAATGTAGGAGCGGATGATGATATTCCCTTCGAACTCTTCATAGGTGAAGTTTGCATAAAAGAGTTTGACAACCTCAGGATAGTAGGGCGTGTTGATGCTGAGAAACTGCTCCCATCCAAATTCCTTTAACCAGGTGATAACCGTCCCTTCAGGCAAGTTGTCGAAGGCAACTCCCCGTCCTCTGGCAATATCCCGTTTGCTGAAACTTTTGTAGATGGTTCGATTGCGTTCCTCCAAAAAGAGGGCTTCAACAGGGATTTCGTTTGGCTTTGACAAATCAACAGGCGGGATGTCAGAAGGTTTTGGGGTTGAATGCGGAGAAGGAGGGGCTTTTTCAAGTGGTGATGGAGCTTTCTCAGGATTTGGGGATCGTGGAGGCGACTTCTGAGTTTCCTCAGGAACTTCGTCAGGGACCTCGGAACTTGAGGCAGGCTTTTCTGGTTCGGGTGACTTTGCGGGGGTATCGGTAGGAGTGAGGCTGGATCTCTTTGTCTTCTTCTTCTTCTTCTTGACAGTTTTGGCCGGAGAGGGAAACTTATCAGTGGATTTCGTTTTGGAACGAGTTTTGCGAGAAGAAGGCGATGAGGCTGAGGCTTGTTCTGGGGATTTAGGAGGAGATTCAAGTGGGGACTCATCAGATGTGGGCTCCTTGCGTTTTCGGCTTGAAGACTCTTTGGTGGCTGCCTTGGGTGTGGATGTTTTAGCCATTTTTCAGAAATTAGGGTTTGAAAGGAAGTTTGGAGAAGATGAATGAGTTTATGATGATAAGGAACGATTTTGAATTTAAAGAATAGGGTCGGTTTATTTTAGGAAGAGATAAGGATGAGATTTGAAATTTGAAATTTGAAATTTCGAAGTTGGGAAGTGGAAAACTGTCAGAGATATCGGGCTGATTTGACAGGATCTCATAATTATGGAAGGGATTTGACTGGGCTGAAAGGAATATATTTTAAATAAATGAATTCCCTAAAATATCTGAACGGCTGGAATGATATCTACGAGTTCCTTCCTAAAATAACTTGATCACATTCAAGGACAGATCCAGGAGATCGGATATTCCTAAAATAAACTGGATGACTGAGGGAATGTCTATCTACGAATTTCTTCCTAAAATACGAGATTCGCTCAAGGAAGGATCTATAAGATTCACGGAAATATTCTAAAGGCTAAATGAATATCTTAAGGTAAAGATACTAAGAGTTTCTATCTAAAATAGAATAACCTAGAATAAATGATAGAATTAGGCAGATTTACTAACCTTATTAAGCTCGAGGATTCCCAATCGATCACGGATGTCGCAGAATCTTGCCTCTATTAGGGGTTTAGTGAAGATATCAGCGAGCTGATCATTTGTTCCTACGAATTCCACACTGATATTCACCTTCTGAACATGGTCTCGTATAAAATGATGTTTAACCTCAATATGCTTAGTACGAGAATGATGCACGGGATTCTTAGTAATACTAATGGCACTAGTGCTATCACACAGAATAGGAATTTTGTCATAACTTAACCCGAAATCACTAAGGGTTTGTTTCATCCAAAGAACTTGTTGACAACAATTTCCTAAGGCCATATATTCAGCTTCGCTTGTGGAGAGGGCGACAGCATTTTGCTTTCTACTAGACCAAGTTACCAAGGAATTCCCAAGTAATTGGCAAGTTCCACTGGTACTTTTCCTATCTTCCCTACAGCCGGCATAGTCGGCGTCGGAATATCCCATTAATGGGAAGTCATCCGTATAGGAGTACCATAGACCAAAATTGACAGTACCCTTGATATATCTAAGTATCCGCTTGACTGCGGTCAAGTGAGATTCCCTAGGGTCAGACTGATATCTCGAACACATACCAACAGCAAACATGATATCAGGGCGACTAGCAGTTAAGTAAAGAAGACTTCCGATCATACCTCGATATTGTGTTTGATCAACGGTGTACCTGATTCATCAATGTCTATTTTGGTGGTCTGGTGCATAGGGGTGGAGATTGCTTTGGAGTCACTCATCCCGAACTTAGTCAGCAATTCCCTGCTGTATTTCGTCTGGGATACGAAGGTTCCATTGTCCAGCTGCTTTATTTGCAACCCGAGGAAGTAGTTCAGCTCACCCATTAAGCTCATCTCAAATTCCTTCTGCATAGACTTAGAAAATTCCTCGCAGAGAAGGATATTAGTACTTCCAAATATGATATCATCAACGTAAATTTGGACCAGTATCATGTGATCACTTTCATACTTAATAAATAGCGTATTATCAATAGTTCCAGTCGAAAACCCTATGTCAATCAGAAACTTACTTAGCCTTTCATACCATGCCCTAGGAGCTTGCTTTAAACCATATAATGCTTTATTTAATTTAAAAACATGATTTGGAAAATCTTCCCTAGCAAAGCCCGGTGGTTGTTCTACATAAACCTCCTCATTTATAAAACCATTTAAAAATGCAATTTTTACGTCCATTTGAAAAAGTTTAAAACGTTTAAAGCATGCATATGCAAGTAAGACACGTATAGATTCTAATCTAGCTACCGGTGCAAAAGTTTCATCGAAATCAATACCTTCCTCCTGGGAATATCCTTTTGCAACTAACCTCGCTTTGTTTCTTGTGACATTACCGTGTTCGTCGAGTTTGTTGCGGAAGACCCATTTGGTTCCTATGATGGATTTATCGTCTGGTCTTTTTACGAGTGTCCACACTTCGCTCTTTTCGAACTGAGATAACTCATCTTCCATGGCTGAGACCCATGATATATCATCTAGAGCTTCATGGACTGTCTTTGGTTCCATCATTGAGAGCAGTACATCATGAGATTCCTCCGTATCTTGATTTCGTACAGTTGCTCGAGTTTTGATTCCAGATCTGATATTTCCTATTACTTGATCTGTTGGATGACTGGAAGCATGTTTCCATTTTCTAGGTTGCAGCTCTCCAGCTTCTGGTTCCACTGTTTCAGCATTTTCATCTTTAGGAATATCTTCCTCACTGTCTTTAATATCCTGCAATTCTGCACAAGGCAAATCTATACCTTCCTCATCAGTAGCATCTGTGTTAGGCATCTCATCAAAAGTAACATGTATGGATTCCTGAACAGTCAGCTTTCTTTTATTGTAAACACGATATGCCTTAGACGTAAGACTGTAACCAGGGAATATCCCTTCATCAACCTTAGAGTCAAATTTTCCTCTCTTATCTCTATCGTTCTAGATAAAACATTTACATCCGAACACATGAAAGTAACCTATATTTGGAGTTCTACCATGCCAGATTTCATAAGAAGTCTTCTTTAATATCGGCCTAAGGAAGATACGGTTAGACACGTAACAAGCTGTACTAACGGCTTCCGCCCAGAACTGTTTAGGAATATCATACTCATGTAACATAGATCTAGCCATTTCCTGTAATACCCTGTTTTTACGTTCAACAACACCGTTCTGTTGGGGGGTTTATAGGAGCAGAGAAATTATGACTATATCCATACTGATCACAGAATGATGCAAACGACTTACTATCAAATTCCAGACCGTTATCACTTCGTATCCTACATAAGTTCGTTTCTTTTTCATTTTCAAGTCTCTTTACTAGCGATGCAAAGTTATCTAATGCCTCACTCTTATGTGCAAGGAATATCACCCAAGTATACCTGGAGTAATCATCAACGATGACAAAGGCATATCTTTTACCTCGCAGAGACATCGTCTGAACCGGACCAAAAAGGTCGAGATGCAGCAGTTCCAGAGGTCTGGATGTAGATATCACATTCTTTGCTTTGAAAGATGTCTTAGTCTGCTTGCCCATCTGGCATGCCTTGCATGTTTTGTCCTTGACAAACTTTATGTCAGGAACACCTCGTATCAGTGCATTGCTTGTAATATGAGATAGTAATTCCATGTTGGCATGTCCTAGGCGTCTGTGCCATAACAAGGTGTCATCCTGTGTAACTGCTAAACACTTGACATTCTGGTCAGTGATATCATCAAGAGTTATACAATATATATTTCTATCCCTAGATGCACTGAATAGTACCTTATCATTATTTCTAACTACACACTTATCATTTTCAAACGTAACCGTATGACCTTTATCGCATAATTGACTGATGCTAATGAGGTTATGTTCTAGATTCTTAACCAACCATACGTCATCTATAGTAGTATGTAACGTGTTACCGACAGTTCCAACTCCTATAACCTTAGCTTTTGTGTTGTCGGCGTAGGAGACATATCCTCCATCATATGCTTTCATCGACACAAACTTACTGATATCACCTGTCATATGGTGGGAACACCCACTGTCGAGGTACCACTTGTTCTTCCTACTGGATTTTCTTCTTTGTACCTGCATGAATCAGTTCTTTTCTGAGGTGCCCAATTTTGATTGGGTCCTAAATGGTTAGCAGCAAAGTAATTCCTGTTAACATGTGGTATATCATGTATCACAGGCTGTGATCTCTCAGTCACAGGCTGGCCAGAGTTAGAAACTTCAGGAACTTTCTTAGGTCTCCAGACATATCTAGATTTATTGGCTTTCTTCAAGAAACAGTGGTTAGCATAATGACCAAGACGACCACATGAAAAACATTTAGGTTTCCTAACGTTTTGTGGAGGTGCAGTCTGTTCATGTGTTGTGGAATATCCTAATCCTGTTTTCCCGATTTGTGCAGGAATACTAAGTAACATATCAAGATTTTGTTGTCCTTCAATAAATCTAACATTAGTACGAGAATTTTCTTCTAAGAAATCCTTAAGAGCGGACATGTCTCTAGATATATTCTTTTGCTCCCTAAGTTTCTCGCAATTACACAAGGCTTTTTCTTTCTTAAGAGTCTCTAGCTCGGCTCTCAGGCGCTCATTTTCTAGATCCGTTTGATGCTTCTCTCTAGCTACTTCATCTCGTTGCCTAATTAGACCCTTCACTTGTGAGTTGAGTGACTTAATCCTTCTTTCTGCATTTTGAATTATTTCAAACATCTCTTCTTTTTCATCTACTTCAAAGGCTGAGGAAGCGTTATCATGAGATTCATCTTGCCTAGCATATAATTCATTCAGAAATAATATTTTCTTAATAGTGGATGAATCCGATACCTGATCATCATCCGCGGCCATGTAGGCGAGATCTTCCTCTTCTTCGCTCCCGACCTCTTCCCAGTTTGTGACCATGGCCTTCTGCTTCTTTATCTTTTTGTCACCATTTTCCATCGGGCAGTTTGAGGCAAAGTGGCCCGGCTTGTTGCACCTGAAGCATTTCTGTACATTGTTTCCGGATGAAGATATTCCCTTGTTCCTAGGTTGGAATTTGGAATTTCCCTTGAACTTTCTTCTCATCCGAAATTTATCAAACTTTCTGGTCAGCATGGCAATCTGCTCCATTAGGTCCTCCTCAGATTCTTCTTCGCCTTCAGAGTCGTGTTCTTGTTCGGTAAGGCAACATTTGGTTGATTTCGGACTGATGGTTTTTCTTTGATAGAGATCTGAGTCATCTCGTAGGTGGTCAGAGATCCGATCAGTTCTGACACTGAAAGTTCGTCCAAGTCCTTTGCTTCGTAGATGGCGGTCACTTTGGGATTCCATTCTCTAGGAAGAGATCTCAGGATTTTTCGCACCTTCTCACCATCTTCTATTTTCTTTCCCAACGAGAACATTTGATTAATGATGTTCATGAATCTGGCATACATGTGGCTTATGGTCTCGTTGTCCTCCATCTTGAACAGCTCGTATTGGTGAGTCAAGAGGGCTATCCTTTCTTGTACAACTCGAGTGGTTCCTTCATGTGTGACTTGAAGCATGTCCCACATATTTTTGGCAGATTCGCATGAGCTCACACGATTGTACTCTTCTCTTGTGAGTGCGCAAGCTATCATGTTCTTAGCTTTGGCATTTAGAGAGATTCCTCGCTTGTCTGTTATATTGTAATCATGGCCATTCTTTGGAGTTCCATCTTCGTTTTTGGGAATGTAAGGTCCTGTTGCGATGATATCCCACAGGTCGTAGTCTGTAGCGATCAGGAATTCCTTCATGCGATTTTTCCATATGGCGTAGTTTGTCCCGTCGAAGAGTGGTGGCCTGGAATGGGATTGTCCCTCTGCAAAAACATCAAAACTCGAAGAAGCCATTAGATCTTTAACTCAGGCTTGTTAGGCCCGTCGTTTGAGTAACCCGCTCTGATACCAAATGAAGATATAAATGTGCCTAAGAGGGGGGGTGAATTAGGCCTATAGAAATTTTTGCTTCTTTTCACAAATACCAAGTGTGGTGACATAAATATACCTACTAATGTTTGTGACGAGTATGCCTGATATATCCTAGTAACGTCGGATGTGCGTCGGGTCTGTCTCACAGCGATAAGAAATAACTGAAAAGTAAATGCGAGACAGGATTTTTATAGAGGTTATATCCCCAACTGGGGTTTACTCCTCTCCTTGGGATTTGCTTCCCAAGAGTTTAACCAATCACTATAATGCACCGTAGCTGGATATAAAATTGATTGGTTAGCCCAATACACAACCGAAACAAGTCAAACACTAGCTACAACTAGGTTACCACACGCCGAGTTTCGTTCCTCGGAATCTCCTTGATCCCGATAGACACAGCTCGCTACCGAAGGGCCCCTGGACTTGTCCTTCCCTTCACGTGTGCGTAAACGTTGACCTTGCCTCCTTGGTATTGCTCACGTCCGAAGACAACACGTCCGTAGACAGAATATATGGCAGGGGATGACGGAATGTCAGATAAATCACTCGATCAGTGATGGATATGCCGGTTAACGCTCAGGTGGGCAGAAAGCTATCACAAGTGGGAACTCAGGAATCTCTCAGTATGTTTCTGCTCAAGGATCTTACGTAGGCTTATATTCGTAAATTCTAAGTGCCTCGAAAGCATGAAGTGTACCTCATATATATTCTTTTTCAAATAGCACTTCACATGGAAAATTATATCAAACAATAATTACCTAATCAGGTATAGTTTCCATGCAATCATACCATATAAATCATGCTCTTAACAAATCATCACAACGGTCATATAGCATATTTAAGCATGATTATATTCCATATAGAAAGGTCAATTTCGTTCTCAAGCATATTCAAGCATTTCGCATATCACTACCATATCAGAACTTTCCATAAGAGATTCCCTGCTATCTGTTTCTAGAACGCGTCAGTCCAGATTTTCTTTCCAAGTATAGCACATAAGATAGCATCATATCAGCACGTTTTCCATGTATAATTCATAGTATAATTACCATGTTTAGCACACAAATCATATAAGAGAATACTTAATACGATTTATCAATCATAGTCAACCTTTCCTTATTTCAGAGATCACATCCGTTTATAGCATATAACATCTTATCCAGAAAATCAATCAAATCAAATCTTTCCTAAATATAGCATTCCAATCAACATAAGGAAGGATATCAATTTAATATTGCACATTAAATTCAGTGTAAAGCATGCAAAGAATCGCATAAATGATTTTCGTCCAGGAATAAACTAGTATCAACGGATATATCACTTTCCATATATAAACAGCATATTTTCCATATATAGCTCAGTAGGATATCTCATGCATTATTTCCATATATAGCACAGTACGATATATCCTATCTCATGGACTGTCTATAACATGCGATCACTTAGTTCCATCAAATCATCACAGAATCACACGCAATTCAAATATTCAATACTTAATCGATTTTATAGCTCATAAACAATGCATGGTTGAATATTATCATGAACTTAGACATTTTATTTGTCCCAAATCGATTTGCTTATTTTATAGACCTAATGTCATTACAATTACATTGTCCATCAAAACTCTCTAACATACATAGACCAAAAAGGTCAACACCTTACACTCAAGCGGTCGAAAGAAAAAATTCACGTTCCAAATCCGACCCAATCTCGACGTTAATAACAGCACAAAGTTATATCGGCTTCAATTTTTCATCATCATAATCAAAGAGAATTTTCGAAGTTCATACGAATGCTTCAAAGACAGTTCGGAAATTTCGTTTAATACGATGAAATCTCGACTATAATGACCGGATAATGTAAATTCGACACAATTTCATCATGGACCTTAGTTATCGGCGATAATTATTGATGTTAATCATGGAATAACGAAGAAATTTGATGAGATTTAAGGAGTAAAGCTTTGCTAATTAAAATGTTTACTGGATAACACTTCATGCTTTCTGGGTAACAATTAATGGAACAATAATACCATATGTCTTGAAGTTTATAACAAATATTTCAGCAAAACGAACTTATAATGAGAAAATAATAACGACTCGTCACTAGTAAATAACACATGTAATACCCAAGTAAAGGCAAAGAGGAATAGATAGTAAAATGTTGGAAATTCGCTCGAATCTCGGACGTAAAAAACACAATAAGGTTAAATCGATGCCAATCTCCCATGTAACCAACGAGAAAAAACTGAAATTTATCATAGAATAATGTGATTAATACAAATTCAAAACTTCCGTTGAAAAATAGGTGAATTCTCGACTTTAATGAACTAATAAGGTATATTCGACTAAGTTTGATCACGAGTCATTTTAATTGAATGAGATTATTAATGTTGATAATGGAATAACGAAGAATTTTGATGGGACCGAATATTTGGAACGTTTGTCAATTAAAAAACTGGTTGGTAACACTTCATTTATTATGAGTAACAATTCACGCCTTCTGGGTAACACATTAAGAACATTCTAGAAGGTTCTAGATTGTCAGAGATATTAACAGTACAAACATAATATCACGTTGCCTGCAAATAATAACACATGTCTGATAAAAATATATAAACAAAGCTTATAATACATTTGCAGCTACCAGTACCATAAAATAGCTAATCAATACCACATTACTATTTCGATTAATTTCGTTCATAAATTCATTTTGTTCGGATGTATAAGATTGACATTCATAGAAATGATTATATGATGGAGCTAAATCACAAAATTTCATTAAGATACACGTTTTGCGAATGTTGATATCTATTTGTGAAAGTTGAGTTAAAAAATCATGTAAACATATAGCTCTTCATTCACAACATATAATAGTATCTCTTTTAATGAGACATAATCGCTATGAATTCAATCACAAACGTATTCAAAGTTCAAAATTAAAGCATGAACAACATTTAATGGACCATAAACTCAAAATTTGAGACCTCAAACCCTAAACAATTGACAAAAATTGGATTTGTGAGCGAAATTAAAGAATTAGTAATGTGTTACGAAGAACCTATTGCCAGTACCAGATTGCCTGCATGTAACACTACATGTTCGCTAGAAAATAACAATCCAAACCGACAGAATAACACTTTTTACAGATAATGATACCACATAATGGTGTTTCAGTACCACATTACTAATTCGATTAATTTCGTTCATTGCACATTGTTCGAATTTACAAGATTAACATCTTGTAAAGGTATGATTTGATGCATTTATCACACCAAATTTCCTTTAAAATCCACATTGTTCGATGGAGGTGGATGATAGCGATTGTTTGAGGTCAATAGTTATGTAAACTTACAAGACTTCATAGCAAAACATAAACTATTATCTTGTTCATTGAAACATAATATATGAATTTCAGCACGAGTGCCATCAAAACTCAAAATTAAACCACAACTATCATTTTATATGTCGTAAATCATGAAAACTTTAAGTTAACCCTGAAACTTAAACCTTAATTTCCATAAAGACATAACCCTAAACCTTGGTGCGACAACTACGGCAATTGGTAACACATAAACAACTTTTAGTAACATATGTAACTAGTGGATGACAGTTAAATAGTTCTTAGTAACACATTTGCACTGATTTAGCAATCCCGCCCAAAATTCCAATCGTGGCATAAATCCCGCCCAATTAACCCAATCAATCCACAACTCCCGCCCAAAATTTTGCAAGTATAGTAAATGTAATACCCGTAAAATTTAATACGGATTATTTCAATAATATTCGAAATGTGCGAAATCATTTTCGAGACGAGCACAAAATTTACAACTGGGCCCGAAAAATTTAAATGGACCAAAATATATATATATATATATTATTTATGGGCCAAATGAAGAAAATGGCCCAAAATAAAAAGTTGGGAGTTGGGTCCTTTAATAAAATTTAACTGGGCCGAAAACAAAAAGTGAAATCCCAAATAAAAATAATAATAATAATAATAATAAAATTATGGACGAAATAAAAAAAAATCATAATGGCCAAAAATCTATTTAAAGGCCTAATAAATATAATAATACCTCCATGTGAGTTTGAGGACAAGATCTAAACCTAATGTCACCTTATAAATACATGGAGACAATCTAATCACCTAATGCCTTAGTAACTGAATCAAATACATCTAATACACCTAATGAGACAAGACCTAATACAACTAATACACCTAATATACCTCATAAGGACATAAATGAATTAAGAAAAAAAAAGAATAATAATGAGGAGGTGGAGAGGAGAACGTGAGGGAGAGGAAAGGAAAGAAGAAGAGAGAAAGGAAAGAAAAAAAGAAAAAAAAAAGAGAAAAGAAGAGAAGGAGAAGAGGGAGAAGCTCGCGGACGAGGAGGAGCTCGGGATCGAAACTCTAGGGTCGGGATCACACGTAACAACCCGTTACATAGCTCTCTACGGATTAAGGTAGGTGAAGATCACCTACATACGTAAACAATATTAGGATTTGTGAATTTTACGTGTTTTGCATGTTATTCATCGAATTCGTCGTGTTTATGTGATAATAATAATTTGCTTGCATGAATTTTTCGTTGGTTAGCTTAGGGAGCATGAGATTGAGAATTTTTAGAACTATGAATATTTGGAAATAAGGATAGAGGACTTTAGATTAAGAGGATAGAGCAAAACTTGGGGAGAATTAGGGTTTTCTAGGGTTTTCTTTATCCATTTCGGCCAAGGGGTTCAAAAATTCATATCTCACAATCTAGACCTCGGATTAAAAATTCCTTTGGAAAGAATTAAGATTTGAAATGGTTAAAATTTCATGTCCATCGGACATCGTTTATCTTGTGATCATTGAGAAATCCGAAACTGTCGCAAAACAGTCGTATAAAATAGTTATTTTTAAAATTTTGGGACTTAATCGAAATTTTACAAAATCCAGGGAGTCTGTGTTGTAAAATTCTGAATAGGGGATATTCTTAAAGAAATATAAAGCTTTTAGAACAGATTTAAAATTCGGAATAAATAATTGGGGTCATTTGTGTAATTTTTAAAAATTCGGGGACTAGATTGAAAAGTTTTAAAAATCTAGGGGCTGAGAATGTAAAAATCCAAACGGGGAGATTTTTAAAGAAATATAAAGCTTTCGGGGCAGATCTGAAATTTTTAAAGGTTTGGCGCAGATCTTAGGAAAATTTTCGGGTCCTAAAAAGTAAATTATGAGATTTTGGGGTTTTAAGTGCAAAATTCATAAAGATATTTTTAAATTAGAAATTTAAGTGATATTTTGAAAGTTGGACGTTAGAATTTTAAATATATTAAATTAGGGACCAATTGTGAAATTACGGTCTTAAAGTGAAAATGATTAAATTTTGGGAACTCTTAGTGAATTTCGGGGAGAGTTTCGGTGGTTAAGGTTTCGGGCCGATTAAATCGGAACGCAGGCTTTGGGCCCGAATTATTTGGTGTATGAAGATTTTCGAGATCGGGCCGAGCTAATACCTCGGGCCGATACTTTGCATTTTATATGTTGCATTGTGATATGTTGCATTTTATTTGCATGTCATTTGCATACATGTGGTACGAGGGGGAGTTATAACCGTGTGGGGTCACGGTAACACTGTATAGTGTCGATGAGTGGGGCAAAGGGATCGATGTTAGTTGTCAGGCTACGATTCACTGAAGCGCTTGCGGTTGAGACCGAGCTGGTGCCGCTTGTCACTATTTTAGGTGCGGTTGAGACCGAGATGGGGCCGTTACCACTTGTCATTGTTATAGTTACGGTTGAGACCGAGATGGGGTCGTACTATCATGACATTATATGATATTTTATGCGTGGATTCCGAGTCTAAGCCTCGGGCCCTGATTGTGATGAGATGAGTTGAGTTGATGATGAGATATGATAAAAGAGTCGAGCGTGCATTTTGTGAGATGTGTCGAGTTTGGGATGTGAGAGCATTTGCATTCATGTATATTTTCATCTACTGGACAAAAGCTCAGGGTTTACGTGTGTAGGTAAGACGGCTGATGGTGGTGACTCCACGGACTTTTGAGGGCGGCGCAGTACATGGGACGCGACCTGTGGAACGAGTTTATGTTTCGTGTTTTTAAATTTGGCCTTGGACTTATTGGCTTCGGCCAAATGAATCAAAATGTGTTTGGGTTTGAACTTATGGATTTAGACATCGAACGTATTTGTATTATTATATTTTAAAAGTTTTAATTAAATGGGTTTTCCGCTGCTTACGCTGCCAAAATCCGCCAAAATACGTATCTAGGAAGTTGGGTCGTTACAGTAAATCCATCCAAATCCATCCAAAACCAATATCCCGCCCAAAATTTATCGAAACAGTTCTGCTAAAATATACCATATCAATTCTTATGAAAAACAAAAGCAGATCATAATATACCACTTCAGATATTCCAAGTAACGCTATGATTTCATGTAGTAACAGTTCTATGCCTAATTACCGAAACAGGTCTGCTAAAAAAATACCATATCAGTGCTTATGAAAAACAGTAGAAAGACATAATATACCACTTCAGATATACCTAACGCTTCAATTTCAGGTAGTAACAGTTCAATGCCAAAAATTAACGGAACATGTCTGTTAAAAAGATACCACATCAATACTTACGATCAACAAAAGTACGTCATAATATACCATTTTAGACAATCCAAGTAACGCTTCTATTTCATGTAGTCAGTTCGATGCCAAAATTTTATCGAAACAGGTCTGTTAAACAAAATCCCCCATCAATACTTATGAAAAACAAAATTAGGTACCAATTAATCGACGAAGAAGTCTTATGAGTTATCCATTGTATCATGACCCACTTTGTTCTTAGTACCATATGTTAGACAAAAAATACCACATCTATACTTATTATAAACAAAACGAAGTCAGAAGATACCACTTTGTCGGACAGAAATATCATTTATAAGTAATTAAGTAACGTTACTTGATACCTTTATAACGTTAAGGCAAAACGTAGTAACAATAATGCATGAAATAGTAACATGTATTCCCGATGAATCGATGCCTGCCATACGAATGCTTCACACAGCGTACATTTTAGAAGTGATGAGGTGACGATTGTTTCAAAATTCACAGATCCTATGAAACGCCCAAACTATGGGTACCTCGAATATGCACAGGTTAGCTGCAATTGGTGCGAAAATCTACTTCGATTTGGCCAGATTTTTCTCGAATTTGAACCCATATAAAGACGCATTACAATTCTTACATCGTACTTCATCAATACTTGTAATACCAGTAAAATTTATATGGGATTATTTCAATAATATTCAGAATGTGTGGAGTCGATGTTCGAACAAAATTGATTTCTTTTCGAAACGAGCCAAGAAATTAGAATTGGACTTACCCGAAAATTTAAAAAAGGGCCGAAAATTTTATTATGGGCCAAATAAAGAAGAATATTGGCCTAAGTTTGCGAGATGAATGTAAGGTTGGGAATTTGATCTAACAATAACGATAATAATCATAACACGTTGAGGTGATGCTCCACATTGATGGCATGAGGACAAAGAATAATAGGTCATTTCCATGAAGGGTTTCGTTGACTTGCATGAGACAAGAAAGCATCTCCATAATAGCACCTTCCATGCATATGCCTTCATATGAATTGGTACCATAAAATAAAATAAACCTTATACAACACGTTAAACCACAAAGACAAGACCTAATTAATTGAATAGGGAAAGAGAGAAAGAGAACAAGAGAGGAGAGAAGAGAGGGGGAGTTGGCGAGAGAGAGAGGGAGAAAAGAAATTAAAAAAAAAGAAATATATAATAATAACACCTAATGCCACCTCTCTACACACATTAGGACAAGATAAATAAATTAAGGGAGAATAAAGGAAGAGAGGAAGAATCACGTTGGAGAGAGGGAAGAGAGGAAAGGAAAAGAAAGAAAAAGGACAAGATCTAACTAATATGCCACCTCTTTTCACCTAAGCCACCTCATTAAATTCCTAAGGACACATTAATAACTATTAAATCCAGAGATATTAGAGAGGAAATGAGAAAAGGCCGTGAGGGAGGAAGAGAAGAAAATGGCCGAGAGAGAGAGGGAGAGAGGGAGAGAAAGAAAAAGAGAGAAAAGAAAATGGCCGAGAGAGGGAGGGAGAGAGGGAGAGAAAGAGAAAGAGAGAAAGAAGGAAAGAAGGAGAAGGAGGAAAAAAATCTCCGGAAGCTTGGGATCGAAGCTCTGGGGTCGGGATCACACGAAACAAACCGTTACGTAGCTCTCTACGGGATTAAGGTAGGTGAAGATCACCCACACACGTAAACAAGTTTTGAATCCGTGAATTTTGTGATTTCATGATCTCTTTCGAATTTATACGTGTTTATGTGCTAAACGTGAATTTCTTGTATGATTTTCGTGATGATGCTTACATGCTAAAATTCGGTCAGCTTAATACCTTAATCTTTATGAAGTTTAGGTCCATGAAACATAAGAATAGTTAGAGGACTTGTGATTAAGAGGATAGAACAAAACTCGGGGAGGATAAGTGTTTTCTAGGGTTTTCTTTATCCATTTCGGCCAAGAGTTTCAAAAAATTCATATCTCACAATCTAGACCTCGGATTAAAAACCCCTACGGACAGAATCAAGACTTGCAAGTTGTTTATCCATGTTTAAAATTTCAGGTCCATCGGACGTCGTTTACCCCGTGATCACTGAGAAATACTAAACTGTCGCAAAACAGCCGTATAAAATAGTTTTTCAAAAAAACAATTTGGGAAGTTGAAAATTTTTAAAAATCTGGGGGCTGAGAATGTAAATCCGAACAGGGGAGATTTTTGAAGAAATATAAAGCTTTTGGGGCATATTTGAAATTCGGAATAAATAATTGGGGTCCTTTGTGTAATTTTCAAAAATTCGGGGACTAGATTGTAAAGTTTTAAAAATCTGGGGGCTGAGAATGTAAAATCCGAGGGGAGATTTTTAAAGAAATATAAAGCTTTCGGAGCAAATCTGAAATTTTTAAAGATTCGGGGCAGATCTGAAACTTAGGAAAATTTTCGGGTCCTAAAAAGTAAATTATGAGATTTTGGGGTTTTAAATGCAAAATTCAGAAAGATATTTTTAAATTAGGAACTTAATTAATATTTTGAAATTGGACGTTAGAATTTTAAAATATATTAAATTAGGGACTAATTGTGAAATTAGGGTCTTAAAGTGAAAAAGGATTAAATTTTGGAAACTCTTAGTGAAATTTCGGGTAGAGTTTCGGTGATTAAGGTTTCGGGCCGCTCAGATCGGAATGCGGGCTTCGGGCCCGAATTATTTGGTGTATGAGGATTTTCGAGATCGGACCGAGCTAATACCTCGGGCCGATACGTTGCATTTTATATGTTGCGTTATGATATGTTGCATTTTACTTGCATGTCATTTGCATACACGTGGTACGAGGGGAGTTATAATCGTGCGGGGTCACGGTAACACTGTATAGTGTCGATGAGTGGGGTAATGTGATCGATGTTGGTTGCAGGCTACGATTCGATGAAGCGCTTGCGGTTGAGACCAAGATGGGGGCTGCTTGTCACTATTTTAGGTGCGGTTGAGACCGAGATGGGGCCGTTACCACTTGCCATAGTTATAGTTACGGTTGAGACCGAGATGAGGCCATACTATCATAGCATTATATGACATTTATGCGTGGATTCCGAGTCTAGCCTAGGGCCCTGTCTATGAGTTGAGAGTTGATGTAGGAACGAGCGTATGCTCGAGAGATGTCGAGCGTGCATTTATGAGGTGTCGGGTTTGGGATGTGAGAGCATTTGCATTCATGCATATTTTCATCTACTGGCAAAAGCTCATGGTTTACGTGTGTAGGTAAGGCGGCTGATGGCGGTGACTCCACGGACTTTTGAGGGCGGCGCAGTACATGGGACGTGATCTGTGGAACGAGTTTATGTTTCGTATTTTTAAATTTGGGCTTGGACGTCTTGGGCTTCGGCCCAATGAATAAAAATGTGTTTGGCTCTTATGAATTTAGACATTGAACGTATTTGTACTATTATGTTTTAAAAGTTTTAATTAAATGGGCTTTCCGCTGCTTACTGCGAAAACCCGCCAAAATGCGTATCTAGGAAGTTGGGTCGTTACAATACTAGAATGTAGCGACCCCCACTCTCTAATCGCTGATTAGCGATAACTCACGCTGGGTTTAACAGCGAAAGCCGCGGAGAACCCATTTTACAAAAAAACATTTGTTTACAAAAAAACTTTAAAACAGATGGGCCGAAGGCCCAATACACCCTATCACTCGCCCACAGGTCGTCATCCATGTACGCCTCCGCCCTCAAAAGGCCATGGAAGCTCCGATAGCCAGCCTCGATCGTCGATTACCTACAACACGCAAACACTGAGCTATTGCCCAGTAGGTGAAATAATGCATGCACGTGTGACTCACTCACGTTCACTCACCCCCAATTCTCACTAATACAATGCCACTCACTATCGCTCATCACAACCGGGATACACTCACCACCTCGCAACGGGCCCTGGGCTCCATACTGTGCACCATCACGCGAAATCACTACCACGATCACGAACACTACCACAACACGATCACAACACTACGGCAGTGGCCTACACCGAGCAGCCTCCCTGAGCCATATCAGGTCACACTCTCAGGTCGCCTCTTCTGCCTAATGCGGTGCCTACGCTGGTAGCCTACACCAGGTCCCGTAAGGGTACCCAGGTCGCACCCTCCAGGTAGCCTCCTCCCGCATGCGACATCGTGGCCTACACTAGCTAGCCTACTTGGGGATGTCCCAAGTCGCTCCTTTCTAGGTCGCCCTCAATCTGCCGCATAATGTCCAACGGGCCAATGGCTCACCGTCACAGGCGCTGGCGCACAGCAGATGCCCACACTCACATGACTCCTCTACGGGTCGACAGCCAATATCGGCTACTCGCTCACTAGGTACAATACAGTACCACCATTCCACCACGGTACACTCCGTGAAATGACGTGTAATGCACTTGCAGGTATTTAACAGGATATTACATGGTAACATGATGCTAGATGAGACGTACGTATGCATGTAATCACATAGTCACAAAGTAGCACATAAATCATGTGAATCACTTTACAACACATATTGGTCACGTTACTCACATAAGCATATATTCGAAATAAGCACAAATAAGTTTACGTGTTGTAGATGGATATTCCACCTACCTGTCCTCCGATACTGTCGACTAAGGGGTCTGGTGGAATCCCTAAATATCGAGCCTCTGAGCAAATAAATATTATTAGTATATTTACTAATACCGTACTTGTATTAAAATAATTATATTTAATACTAGTCTAAATTAAGTCAATACCCTATACTATCAAATTTAAATTTCGCTCGAAGGTCGAAGGTTTATTAAAATGTTGGTCAAAGTCGGGTCAACACTAATTCCTATAAAATCTCGGCGAAAGTACAAATAAAATCGTCCGATTGCTTAGCCTTGAAATCGCCCGATTTGTTGTGATCGTTACTTGATTTCGCCGAGAACTCCAATCGCCCGATTTGAGGTGTTCGCATGCCAAAATCACCGAGTGATGGTCACAAATCGCCTGATTTCATGCATGAAATCGCCCGATCATCACATGCCAAAATCGCCGAGCTTCACTTAATTTCAAATCGCCCGACTTAATAGATCCAAGTCGCCCGATTTTAAAATCGCCGAATGTTTCAACTTCTCACAAATAGCCCGATTTGAGGTTTAACTTAAATCGCCGAGCTTCCCATCTTAGCTGCAAATCGCCCGATTTGTATAGTCATCAAATCGTCCGATTTGCAATGTCCCCAAGCCACCCAAATCGCCCGATTTTCTATCCCTTAAATCGCCCGATTAATGGTGTTCCTATTACTTAATTATTGTAATCTCACTTGAAGCAATCCATGATGAAATCGACCACACATAATTAAATCTAAGCGTGATATAATACCGTAAGCATCATCATGCATGCACCTAAAAGAATTTCTCCATCCCACTGCTCGAATATGAATTACCCTATATCAACATACAAATCTTTCTTTATTCAACTAACGCACTTAAATTCAAACAAACTAGCCAAATCTAAAACTCATGAAATATTCTACCCAAAAAATTTCCACAGGTTCACAAGTTGAAATCAACTACCTGAAATTAACTAGGGTTTTCTATGTCTAAGCACTAACAAACCTTCGAGAGTTCTCATATAGTCATTACCTAATTGTACTCTTAGCGTATGATGAGTGCTACGAAAATATTCTCATAATCATTACTCACCCATATAATCAGTATTACATATATATAGCTTATCAAAATTAACTTACGTATATTAAATATAGAGAACATTTCGTATACCTCTCTTTGAAATTTGATGAAGCCCTTACAAGTTCTTGTCCTTAGCTTCACGTTATTCTTTCGTTAGTCAAGTTCTTACTTTTGCCTAGTACCCCTTTTTGCTCCAAGTTCGTACGTGAGGAATGAGGGGTTTTTCCTATCTTTCCTCCTTGTTATAACATCTTCATTAGATAAGTATTAACTATTGGAAAATGGGAATGATGGGACAAGTTAATGACGTGAGTTTTCCCTCAACCTTAAGCAACTTCATTCTCAGTATTTATCTTAGTTACTTGGGCTCTAAATATCGTTTCATAAATATAGCCCATCATTATAAAACTTTTTTATACTATTTATTATTTTTAGATATTTTTTTTGACTCAATTTTTATATAAATTTGAAAACCATAAAAACCATAAAAATCTATATTCTCGTTCCCAGATTTGCATTTCACTATTCCGGTCCTAATCTGCAACATTACATAATCAATCACAATAAAAATCCGTATTAAATTTTACGGGTATTACATCCCTCCCCCTTAAAAGAATTTCGTCCCCGAAATTACGCTGATTGCAATAACTCGGGGCGTCGATTTCTTTTTCTCTCACAGTGGTTTGGATGTATTTGTTGTCGCAATTCTAGTATTCGGGAAAAGTAATTAATCACTACCTTTTCTGGAAATTTTCAATTCTTATTTGGAATCATTCCTTGATTTTCAGCTTTCTCCTGTTATTTATTTTAATTGGGTTGAACTATTAGACAAAATATTTATATTATTTTATCTTACAGTACAAAATATTACCGCTCCTAAGTTCATAAATTCACAAAAATGAGGGTATCCTATCTTACATATTTGGTTCTACCCTAGGTTGTTCTTCATCTTCTTCAGCAGTAAGGGTAAACACCCTAGCAGGTACCCTCGAAGGTTGGTTTTGCACAGGTCGTTGGTCTTGTGCAGGGGTCGGATTAACCGGCGGATTCTCACGACAAAATCGCGAGATATGGCCCGCCTTTCCACAGTTGAAGCACTTGATATTGGGATTAGGGCCAAAACAGACGCCGACATGTTGACGTCCACACAGTTGGCAAGTCGGCATCGGTTGTCTGGCCAGAGCATTGTTAGGTCTCGCATTCGGCCTTTGTTCCCATCTGGGTTCATTTGGCCTCCCGCGGTTTGGCTGATTAGGAGCATGAACGACCAATTGTTTCTTCTCGTTGCCTTCGCGGCCTTGTTGTCCCTGCTCCATCTTTCTCTTTGCCTCTCGATCTTTAGAAAGTCTTATCTCGGCTTCTTCGGCCACCAAAGCTCGTTCAGCAGCCTTAGCATAAGTCATTTCTGGAGATCTCGTCACCGCGACATCTCGGTACAGTTCAGACTTCAGGCCAATTAGAAAACGTCCCACTTTAAGGTTGTCTGTTGCTACTATATGGGGAGCAAAGCGAGAAAGTTGTTCAAATTTGCGGATGTACTCCGCAACAGACATCCCGCCCTGACGTAGATTGATGAATTCCTCCATTTTTGTGTCACGGGCAGAAATGCTAAAGTACTTTTCCTCGAAGAGCTCTTTAAAGTGCTCCCAGGTCATTGTGCTCGGATCTTCCATCACTGTGATGGTATCCCACCAGTATCCGGTATTTCCCCGAAGTTGAAAGGCAGCACACAGAACTTTCTCCTCGTCGGGAGTCCGGCTATATTGGAACATGGATTCAATGGTCCTAAGCCACTCGCCCGCTGCAATTGGATCTATAGTGTCTTCGAAAATAGGCAGATTGAGTTTACGAAACCTATGCCCGATGGTTTCGGTTCTATCGATCTGGGGCGACGTATGTCGCTCCGACGAATTTTGGTTACGGATCAATGCATTAATTTGTTCGGATTGGAGCCGAACAAGGTCTGCAAGCTAGGAAATTGTACGATTTGAGTCATGTTCATCGGGACTGGATTCCCGTTCTTCATTGTCTCGGCTCGGTTCGCCATTAAACTCACTTCTAGTTCGTACCATTTTATCCTACTAACTAACAAAATATCACATTAGCACATAAGAATCATCACAGAGATATAAACACCTACCGACGAGGCTGTGCTTCCATGCTTTTGAGCGGCCGTACATGGACAGTCTACAGAATCTATATCCTAAGCTCTGATACCACCTGTAGCGACCCCCACTCTCTAATCGCTGATTAGCGATAACTCACGCTGGGTTTAGCAGCGAAAGCCGCAGAGAACCCATTTTACAAAAAAACATTTGTTTACAAAAAAACTTTAAAACAGATGGGCCGAAGGCCCAATACACCCTATCACTCGCCCACAGGTCGTCATCCATGTACGCCTCCGCCCTCAAAAGGCCATAGAAGCTCCGATAGCCAGCCTCGATCGTCGATTACCTACAACACGCAAACACTGAGCTATTGCCCAGTAGGTGAAATAATGCATGCACGTGTGACTCACTCACGTTCACTCACCCCCAATTCTCACTAATACAATGCCACTCACTATCGCTCATCACAACCGGGATACACTCACCACCTCGCAACGGGCCCTGGGCTCCATACTGTGCACCATCACGCGAAATCACTACCACGATCACGAACACTACCACAACACGATCACAACACTACGGCAGTGGCCTACACCGAGCAGCCTCCCTGAGCCATATCAGGTCACACTCTCAGGTCGCCTCTTCTGCCTAATGCGGTGCCTACGCTGGTAGCCTACACCAGGTCCCGTAAGGGTACCCAGGTCGCACCCTCCAGGTCGCCTCCTCCCGCATGCGACATCGTGGCCTACACTAGCTAGCCTACTTGGGGATGTCCCAAGTCGCTCCTTTCTAGGTCGCCCTCAATCTGCCGCATAATGTCCAACGGGCCAATGGCTCACCGTCACAGGCGCTGGCGCACAGCAGATGCCCACACTCACATGACTCCTCTACGGGTCGACAGCCAATATCGGCTACTCGCTCACTAGGTACAATACAGTACCACCGTTCCACCACGGTACACTCCGTGAAATGACGTGTAATGCACTTGCAGGTATTTAACAGGATATTACATGGTAACATGATGCTAGATGAGACGTACGTATGCATGTAAATCACATAGTCACAAAGTAGCACATAAATCATGTGAATCACTTTACAACACGTATTGGTCACGTTACTCACATAAGCATATATTCGAAATAAGCACAAATAAGTTTACGTGTTGTAGATGGATATTCCACCTACCTGTCCTCCGATACTGTCGACTAAGGGGTCTGGTGGAATCCCTAAATATCGAGCCTCTGAGCAAATAAATATTATTAGTATATTTACTAATACCGTACTTGTATTAAAATAATTATATTTAATACTAGTCTAAATTAAGTCAATACCCTATACTATCAAATTTAAATTTCGCTCGAAGGTCGAAGGTTTATTAAAATGTTGGTCAAAGTCGGGTCAACACTAATTCCTATAAAATCTCGGCGAAAGTACAAATAAAATCGTCCGATTGCTTAGCCTTGAAATCGCCCGATTTGTTGTGATCGTTACTTGATTTCGCCGAGAACTCCAATCGCCCGATTTGAGGTGTTCGCATGCCAAAATCACCGAGTGATGGTCACAAATCGCCCGATTTCATGCATGAAATCGCCCGATCATCACATGCCAAAATCGCCGAGCTTCAGTTAATTTCAAATCGCCCGACTTAATAGATCCAAGTCGCCCGATTTTAAAATCGCCGAATGTTTCAACTTCTCACAAATAGCCCGATTTGAGGTTTAACTTAAATCGCCGAGCTTCCCATCTTAGCTGCAAATCGCCCGATTTGTATAGTCATCAAATCGTCCGATTTGCAATGTCCCCAAGCCACCCAAATCGCCCGATTTTCTATCCCTTAAATCGCCCTATTAATGGTGTTCCTATTACTTAATTATTGTAATCTCACTTGAAGCAATCCATGATGAAATCGACCACACATAATTAAATCTAAGCGTGATATAATACCGTAAGCATCATCATGCATGCACCTAAAAGAATTTCTCCATCCCACTGCTCGAATATGAATTACCCTATATCAAACAAACTAGCCAAATCTAAAACTCATGAAATATTCTACCCAAAAAATTTCCACAGGTTCACAAGTTGAAATCAACTACCTGAAATTAACTAGGGTTTTCTATTTCTAAGCACTAACAAACCTTCTAGAGTTCTCATATAGTCATTACCTAATTGTACTCTTAGCGTATGATGAGTGCTACGAAAATATTCTCATAATCATTACTCACCCATATAATCAGTATTACATATATATAGCTTATCGAAATTAACTTACGTATATTAAATATAGAGAACATTTCGTATACCTCTCTTTGAAATTTGATGAAGCCCTTACAAGTTCTTGTCCTTAGCTTCACGTTATTCTTTCGTTAGTCAAGTTCTTACTTTTGCCTAGTACCCCTTTTTGCTCCAAGTTCGTATGTGAGGAATGAGGGGTTTTTCCTATCTTTCCTCCTTGTTATAACATCTTCATTAGATAAGTATTAACTATTGGAAAATGGGAATGATGGGACAAGTTAATGACGTGAGTTTTCCCTCAACCTTAAGCAACTTCATTCTCAGTATTTATCTTAGTTACTTGGGCTCTAAATATCGTTTCATAAATATAGCCCATCATTATAAAACTTTTTTATACTATTTATTATTTTTAGATATTTTTTTGACTCAATTTTTATATAAATTTGAAAACCATAAAAACCATAAAAATCTATATTCTCGTTCCCAGATTTGCATTTCACTATTCCGGTCCTAATCTGCAACATTACATAATCAATCACAATAAAAACCCGTATTAAATTTTACGGGTATTACATAGAATAAATCCTACGTGAAACGTCGAAATTGATTGGTTGATGGAGCAGTCGGTTGTGCTCGATTCATTGTGAAACATGGATTTCGATTATCCGGAGAAATAAATATAAATCTGTTAGAAAACATTTTACTATCGATAAGTAACATATTATCAGTTTAAAGTAACGCTTATGGATTTTACAGTAACAAGTCGTCGTATTTCTGTAACATAAAACTGGCGTCGAATATCACTTTAGAGAACGGTTTATTAAGGGTATTTTAGTCAAAACATAGTTTGGGTCTTTACCTTTAAATTTTTCAAAAAAAAAGGTCCTTAAAACTAAATAAAAATCTGAAAGGGCCTGATCACTATATTTAAAATTGCATAGGGCCTGAATACAAATCGTCCCTTGATTAATTGTACGATGGGTATTTATACTCCTTTCCTTTTTTAGAAGTCCTAGAGTGGATAAAAAAACTTTATTTTTTGATAAATCTATACAAAAATACCCAATTGTATAAAAAATTTGCAAGTCAGTACCTATGTCACAATTTTTTTTATATAAGTACTCGTCCGACTGTGCGTACCATTTTTCCGGTCTTAAAATATCATTTTATATGTGTATTGCGTACCACGTCATGCATTTATATGGTACTCATATATGGTACCTATATACGTTCCATATGGTACCTTGCGACTGACTATATGATTGTACCATTTTCTAACTGTATTACGTACCACATACGTTTCTATATGGTACCTAAATGTGTGATATGAAGTACCTTCCGGCGGGCAGGTACCAATGTGCAAAAAATTTACTCCGACAGGTACCTGCATATAAAAAATAACTGACAAGGTACTGACTTGCTATTTTTTATATTAATGGGTATTTTTTTGTAAAATCCCCTTATTTTTTTAGAAAGGTCACTATTATATATGTAAGCTATACAAAGATTGTTAAGGAAAAAGGACGGGCCCACCGTAGGCGGTGGCGTGAAGTCCAATAACAAACTCAACTCAACGCGTAAAACAAAATAAAAATAAACTACGACCAAGCAACGCACCAAATTCGACGAAGCCTAGTCAGCTGCAAACGCCAACGATCATCCAAGGTCATAAACTGTGCTACACCATGTACATGGCATCCCTTGCTCCGCAGTCCGACTCGCGCCCGCATGCCAACGCTAGTTCTGTGCCCGCCAGAAATGATAAACAGCACTACTAGAAGCTAGCGATAAGCATAGTGAGAAAGATGCTTCCGTCACTTCGCCACATAAAAGAAACTGTAAATTTGAATCTTATTTGTTTTGCCAATTTATTTTTCTAATAGTATTTTTAATTGATAAATTCTAAAGGAAACCACTCGCTAACTATTTATAATAGGTTATAGTTTTACCTAGAGCTGTCAAAATAGCCCGGCCCACGGGCCGGCCCGCCCCACCCTGCCTATGGGGCGGGCTGGGCTAGGATTTTTTCGGGCCGCGGGCTAGGCGGGGCGGTGCGGGCTGGCCCGCCATATTTTTTATTAATTTATTTTATAAATTAAATATATATTTATTTAAATAGAGGAATTAATTAATGATTTTATATATAATTAATGATACATTTATTAATTAATACATAATTAATGTATAATTAAATATTATAATTAAATAATAATGATGCATTTATTAATTAATACATAATTAATGTATATTTATATATCATAATTATATAAATTTATTCTTAATTAACTAAAAAGTATAAATAAAAAAATTTTAAATAAAATTGTGGGCGGGCCTAGCCCGCTGGCGGGGCGGGCTGGGCTTCAGTTGTGAAGGCCCGCCACATGGCGGGCCAGCCCGCCCGGCCAAACAGCGGGCTTTGGCGGGCGACGGGCCAGCCCGCCCCGGCCCGGCCCATTGACAGCTCTAGTTTTACCATTAATTAATACTTTTTGCAACACACTATATATAGAAGTGTTAGAGTAGAAAGTCCAGCGTTCCAACTTTATTGGAAATTATATCAAATACGTGGCACTATTTAACTTATGTTTATACATTATACTAAAGCCATTAGATCATTATAAGCTGAAAGACATGATTGCGCATTTGATAGTAATAATGGAACATGTCTTAGAGCTTGATCTTAAATAAATTCCAATTCGATGGGTATTTCAAGACAAGACATTGAATAATATGGAAAAGACTTGTGCATATGTTGCATGCTTATTAGACGAGGATATTACGTTCCATTAGCATTAGAGTATGGACGCAAATGCATATGTGCATATGCTTGTTAGGGAACTAGTTCATTGAACGTGACTCGACGAAAAATTCTTGATTGGAAACATTTGTCGAATGAGAATTTTCGTGTTGCGATAGTACATGACTAATCCTCTGACTTAAGGCACCATAGTAGTCTTTTGCGCATTGTGTTTTACTTATATTTATCCTTCGATGCTGGACAATCACAAAAGAGTTATTTTGTGTATTGTATTAGTTGTGTGGAGATTTATCTGTGGACAACATCGAATTCGACACTAATAAGTGAATTTCCTATATTTTTCATAGTTTATGATTCAGAGACATTGGCAAGGCACGATGAATTGAGATTTATAAAGGGATCATTTAAACTTAATTCCATGCATTAGATGTCGAAATGATTTTACGTGTATGCACTTGCAATTGAAAAGGTACTCTATTTCACTCAAAACTCGGTAATCACGCTACGCTACTTGTTAGGTGTTACCATGATTTGTGAATTCGTGAGGTTAAATATTTATTTTATGTTAATTACAAGTAGTTGTAAATCCACTCTAACGTTGACTCGTGAACCTAAAGGGGTCACACGAAATTTTGGAGAATGACAATAAGAATTAATATTCCCAATTGTTGAATTAAAATATTAATAATTTGATTATTTTATTAAAGGAATAAAATAATCAATAGATTTGATTATTTGGGCTTTATCTAAGTAGTAGTTGGATTAAAGTTGGACTTTAAAATCAAGTTAAGTCCTTAAGCGGGTTCATTTAATGAATTAAGCCCAATTCAAGAAAAAAAGATTGGTGTGTCTATGTCTTCGCTGTTATAAAAAATATTATTGTGATTAATATTTATATTATGATAATTATGATTATAGAGAGAATATTAAGAGAGGGAGTATGAATAATATCAATACTTTGATGTGTTTTAAATACAACTCAAGGTGCGTATTTATAGGCAAATTTCTCAAATTACAAACAAAAAAATAAAATATTACATCCTTATAAAATAATCACATCTAATTTATATTCTCATCTTATACATACTTATTTAACCACCAATATAAATAATATACATCTACTATTTATACCATCCATCTACTATTTATTTCATTCTTATTTATCAACCACTCTATATAATATACATCCACATAATATATTTCATAATACTCCCCCTTGGATGTATATTTAAGGAATATGCCTCGTTAAAACCTTATTAGGAAAAACTCAGTGGGATAAAAGCCTAGTGAAGGAAAAAGAGTACATAATTCCTTTATTAACTTCTCATATATTGCCTAAATAAAAACCTTACAGGAAAATCCAATGGAAAAAAACCACGGTGAAGGGAAAAAGAGTGCAACGCCTATTTTCTCTAACATCACTTCAAAATCTCGAAGTCTTCAGACTCCGATTGAGTAGACAATTTTCTAAAATTATAAGAGTAAGTGGTTTCGTAAATAAATCTGCGAGATTTTTGCTAGATCGCACTTGTTGTAATCAATATCCCCATTTTTCTGCTACTCAATGTAAAGAAAAATTTGGAGAAATATGCTTTGTTCTATTGTAACGACCCTACTTTTGTAATTAAGAAATTTGACGGATTTCCGCAACGAAAGTCGCGGAAAGCCCATTATACAAAAACTTTTAAAATAAAAGTTCTACATATCATAAAAATATTGTTTTACAGAAGTCATTATTTACATGGGCCGAAGCCCCAAAAATAAACAAATACTATAGCCGATCCACAGGTCGCATCCATGTACCGCTCTCGCCCTCAAAAGCCCGTGGAGTCACAGTAACGACCCGTCCCATACCAGGTGTCACTATAGCATCGGTCCCTACCGGGACCAGTGGGGTTGGACCCACCACACTCCGACTGATAGTCTAGCCCCACTGTACCACCATTTAACCTTTTAGCGTGCTTCGTGCACTCGCTCACACGCACCCTGAGAAACTTCCTAGGGGGTCACCCATCCCTAGATTGCCCCAAGTCAAGCACGCTTAATTTCGGAGTTTCTATAGATGGACTCCCGGAAAGGTAGGTCGACCTTGGTGATATGAGTAGTACTATCAATTCTTTTATATGATTCTTAGCCTGACACGCCCATACATTGTCAGTCTCAGGATCCCCTCTCATTCAGGTGTTGGATCGGTTCGTTCATGTACCCCTTCGCCTAGAAGTCTGCCAGGAGCCGCTCATTGTCCGTGCACCCTGGCACCGACGATCACTCCCCGCCCTCTTCGGCCCCGGGCGTCACATGCCCACCAGCTTCCGCCTGGTTCGTCCCCGAACCAGCACCGTACTGCGAGAGGTTGTGCTATGATACCACCAGTAACGACCCGTCCCATACCAGGTGTCACTATAGCATCGGTCCCTACCGGGACCAGTGGGGTTGGGCCCACCACACTCCGACTGATAGTCTAGCCCCACTGTACCAGCATTTAACCTTTTAGCGTGCTTCGTGCACTCGCTCACACGCACCCTGAGGGTAACCACAATGGTGGTTTATATGTGTGTCATATGTGCTTATTTGGCACTTTATATGACACACCACCATTGTGAATGTGTCATGAGCATGACACTGTGTCATATTTATGACACTGTGTTATAGGAATATTATAGTATTATGGAGGAGAGAGAATGAGGGAGAAAAAGAAGAAATTATTTATTTATAGTTGTGAGTCCGTGTTATAGTAGTGTTATTATTGTGGGAAAAGTAGAATAAAAGCATTATAGAATAAAATATATGAAAATATAGTGAAAAGCTGATGTGGTAGTATTATGAGTGTGTTATTGTTGTGGACACCCTGAGAAACTTCCCAGGGGGTCACCCATCCCTAGATTGCCCCAAGTCAAGCACGCTTAATTTCGGAGTTTCTATAGATGGACTCCCGAAAAGGTAGGTCGACCTTGGTGATATGAGTAGTACTATCAATTCTTTTATATGATTCTTAGCCTGACACACCCATACATTGTCAGTCTCAGGATCCCCTCTCAATCAGGTGTTGGATCGGTTCGTTCATGTACCCCTTCGCCTAGAAGCCTGCCAGGAGCCGCTCATTGTCCATGCACCCTGGCACCGGCGATCACTCCCCGCCCTCTTCGGCCCCGGGCGTCACAGTCACTGCCACCAGCCGCTAACCTAGCCCTGGCGTTCGCCGACGTTGAACTCATCATTACATACAACACAGAAAGGCCTGAACGATACGCTCAGTAGGTGAATTCATGCAATGCACGCTCGTTCCCACATTTTACTCTATCTCAATATCAGGGCCCTAGGCTAGACTCGGCACCAACGCGCGCAAATGGCATCAAGCCATATCCAGAGGTAGCATACACTGACAGCGTTTTGATGATCACGCAACTGCCCTGTCAGGTCGCTATGATTCCTCAATCACATAACCCGCGGTAGCATACCCTGACAGCATTTTGACGATCACGCAATTGCCCTGTCAGGTCGCTATGATTCCACAATCACAATCTCAATCACATCACTGACGGTTTTGCACCCCGAGTAGCGTACCACTAACCCGGGTAGACAGGTGTCGGTAACCCTATCTGCCATCCCTGAGCCAAATCATATATCCGGTGGTGTGCACATCGGGTGGCTCAATCCCGAGTAGATAGGTGTCGCTAACCCTACTCCCACCAGGTGCCCTGCGAGTCTAAACCTCAACTCCTCTACGAGTCTAACTGCCAAAATCGGCACATTCTACCCCACTCACTCGACACCTTAAGGTGTCACCGCCCACGCTATCATCATCTCTCACATGTCCTGATATGTCGTGACGTGAAATGCACAATATGCAAGTCTCACAAAAATACACATTTGTCATGCCATTTAAAACTTCATTATTCCCTTTTTAAATTCTGAACCTACTCTTATAGTTAAATAATAAACAAATTAATGGAATGGGCCTAAAATTGGACTAAAGCCCAAAATTCACTCACTGGTCAACGCGCGAGAAAAGTCAACATTAGAAATGGGATTCGCCAAGTTAGGGATGGAGCATTGGTCAACTCGTGGAACTACGTAGTCAACGCGCGAAGTTATTCGGCCCGCAAAGTATGTACGTCGCGAACTCCAAGGCATCGCAAAACTCTCTCACTGAGTACAATTCGCGAAATCAGACTCGGCCCGCGAAACTCCGTACTTCGCAAACCATTTGAGTTCGCAAACTTAATTTCGGCCCGGGTTTATCTCTCGCTCGCGAAGTCTATGGCCCGCGAGACGCCCGATGTTGGCCCGCGAAATCTTCCTCTCACAATTTCAATTTGCGAAATGAACTTCGGGCCGCGAAGGAAGTTTGCAACCCGCGCTCTCTCTCTAAATCAAAATCTCAGCAGCCCGCGAGAGCCTGATCTGAATTTGGCTAGAATTGCCCGATTTGGGAAAAGGGCATTCGCCCGATTTTGGATTTGGCTAGAATCGCCCGATTTAAAAAGAAAAGGGCATTCGCCCGATCTTGAATATGGCTAAAATCGCCCCATTTGGGAAAAGGGCATTCGCCCGATTTTGGATGAAGAGTTCGGCGAATGCCCGACTTTGTTTCTACGTATTTCGCCCGATTTGTGAGGTACTCGGTTGAAATTGCCCGATTCGTGAAGGACGACTCTGATTTGGCTAAAGTCGCCCGATTTTGGGAAAAGTGGATTTACCCGATTAGATTACACTCGGCGAATTGGCTTTCGCCCGATTTCTCACATAGCATCTCATGCTCAAAGACATTAGTCAATCGTCTGATTGAAGTTAATAAAACCTACTAAAATTAGATACATCCTAAATTGCCCGAAACGTCCACAAAGCATTCTAAAATTTAGAATCGCCCGATTTGGAGAAAAACATTCGCCCGATTTCCCACAGTACATACTCAACCCTTGAGTATTAATCAATCGCCCGATTCCTCACAAAACGTGCGTATATACATATATAGAAATATGTTGGTAAATCGCCCGAAATACCAACAAAGCACACTAACAATTCAAAATCGTCCGATTTAGCCTATTCACCCGAACTTGATCATATCCCCGAATGATCTCCTAAGCATGTAACGTGTATATTCACCCTAAAACCCATATTTTGGGTTCGAATAATTCGAACATGGCATCAAACAGTTTTCTAGCATCAAAATCGTAAATCGAAAGTCCACTTTCTCGAACCTAAATGGCCGGAACCACCCAAGTGCGAAATCTTGAACACACTTTATGTGTTGTACGTGAAGAATCCACCTACCTATCCTCCAAGTTATGTTAGATGATTGCGGTGAGGTTGATTTGGCCGAAACTCCTTTGCTCAAGCTTGTTTCTTTCGTCTCCTTCACTTCTTTCTTCTTTTCCTTTCTTTTGTTTTTTCTCTCTCACTATTTTCGTGCCTTGTGATGTTTTTTGTGAATATTGATTTTCAAAAATGAGGTTTTAAAAGCGGGGATATGAATCCCACGTGATGTACCATGCCCCAATTAAATATCCCACATTTTTGGGATGATTAATCATTATTTGACTTAGGGTGAGTTTAGGGTATGGGAGCCGAGGGTTTTCATGACCGGACCGGACCGACCGGTTCTGACCGGAAATTGGTGAACCGATCGGAATTCCGGTTCGGTTCCGGTCCGGTCTAAGTTTAATTTAAAAAAAAAAAAGAAAACAAAAAGGAAGAATATAAAAACATAGCCAAACGTAGAAATGCACAAAACATGCAATCGGTGTAGTGGTAAAGACTTTGGGTAAAATATAACTAGTTGGGCTAGGTTCGATTCTTGCCGAACACATTTTACGTTTTTATTTTAAAATTAATTTATGAGCCCAATATTTATCTTTTATTAATTTGACCCCTGAAATTTATAAATTTAACATTCCAGATCCTATTATACCATTAATTTTAATTACCAACACAATTTCTTTTTGTTCAATTATGACCCCTATGTTTATAAAATTCTTATTTGAAAAGTGTTCATTAAAGCATGTATATTTTCGATGTTATTTGACACATTAATTCATAAAATATATATTTATTAAATCTAGAGCTAACGGTTTTATACCGGTCTGATTCCGGTTTTATACCGGTTAAACCACTAAACCTTAAACCACTAAAATTTCCGGTCTGGTTCAAAAACTCGGTTTCAGAACCTTGTGGGAGCCATGCATAGGTCCCCTTAAAATTAGGAAGTGTGTTTTGGTTTTATTCCTTTGGGCTCAAATTTGGGCCCTAAAGTTCTTTCACGCCTTAAATTCAATTGAGCCCTTCTCTTCTTACATAGCTACTTTTTCTTGGGCTTAAATATTTAATTTGGATCAATGCTATTTATTGGGCCTGGGCCGAAACTGTTTTGGCTGAATATTGGTTATACCGGGTTTCTCGTTCGGCTTTTGATCCATTCGAATTCCCAACTTTCCTAATTCGAACTTGTACAAAAATTAATTACATCCAAATCCCGTGTTTAAAATTTACGGGTGTTCCGTCTATCTCCTTTAATATATTCTTCCTTTAATTGTGCAATACATGTCGCGCTATCTTCATATAATATCGTCGGAAGTAACTTTCAGATAATAGCCCGCAAGTTTGTTGTATATGCATATTTAGCGCTCGCAACCAAATGCATTCTCGGCAACTTAATGAATTGCTAATATTTCAGCGTGATTAGATGAAAGCCGTTAAACTTTGTTCAGCTGATCGCAATGAAATGGCAGTTCCACCATACGTAAATAGATAACCAGTTTGCGATCGAGCATTATGTTGGTTGGATAAGAATCCAGCATCCGCATACCCAATTAAATCTCCTTTTGATTCATTACAATAGAAAAATTCCATTTTAGTTGTTCCTTAAAGGCATCGATTCGTTTAACTCCGTTCCAATTTCTACGAGTCAGCGAAGAACTGTATCTTGCCAATAAATTTACAGTAAATGCTATATCAGCTCGTGTATGACTTGTAAGATACACTAGCGCTCCAATAGCACTAAGATATAATACTTTAGGACCAAGTAGCTCTTCATCATTTTCACGTGGTCTGAACGGATCTTATTCTCGTCTAACGATCGGACAATCATCGGTGTATCCAATGGATGAGCTTTGTCCGTGTAAAACCTTTTCAATACTTTTTAGTATTAGTTTCTTGATGTATAGATATCCCATTCTTTAAATATTCAATTTGCAGTCCGAGACAAAATTTTATTTTTCCGAGATCTTTCATTTCGAACTCCTTTTTCACAGCTTTTGATAACTCTCCAGGAATTCCAATTATGTTGATATTATCAACATAAACTGCTATAATGACAAACTCAGTTTTTAGATATTTTCATGAATAGGGCAAGTTTGATCATTTTTATAGCATTCTTTCACTAAAAATTCCCTTAGGCGATTATACACATACGCCCAGATTGTTTTAGTCCATAAAGTGATTTATTAAGTTTAATTGAGAACTCATTTCGTGGCCCTTAATTATCAGGTATTTTGAATCCCTCGTGAAGCTTCATATATATATCACTGTCAAGCGATCTATATAAAAAAGCAATGACAACATCCATAAGAGGCATGTCGAGCCCTTCACGTAATGCCAAACTAATTAGATAACGAAAAGTGTGCGTCCACCACAGAAGAATACGTCTCCTCATAATCAATACCAGGTCTTTGCAAAAAACCTCGTGCAACAAGCCGTGCTTTGTATCTCGTAATTTCACCGTTTTCATTTCTCTTTCTGACGAAAACTCATTTATAGTCAACTGGCTTTACATTTTCTGGTATGCGGACTACATGTTCGAAAACTTTTCTTTTCTCAAGTGACTTTAGTTCTACCTCGATTGCATCTCTCCATTTTGGCCAATCATTTCTTTGTCTGCATTCTTGTAAAAAACCTTGGTTCATGATCCTCATTCTCATTAATTTCGTTCATTTCACGTAGCGCTACGTTAAATGAGAGTTGATCGTCAACGTTGAATTCGTCTTGCATCCATTTAATTCCATTCTTGGCATAGTCTATCGAGATCTCTTCATTATCATTATTTTCAAAGTTTTCAGAATTTTCAGGTACCTGAATTTTATTCTCATCAACATTTATGCTCGTCGACTCCTCCTTAGTCGATAAGTCCTTGATTGGACAATTCTTATTATTTGCTTCTTTTCTTCGTTGAGGATTTTTCTCTTTGGAACCCGATGGCCTACCACGCTTAAGTCGTGGCTTCGACCCGAAATCATTCTTTGTATGTTCTATAGAAACATCAATTTTTGTAGGAGCATTAACAGCTATATGTTACTTAGTCACCCTTTTAAAGTCAGTAAAGCTATCTGGCAATTGATTATGAACTTCTAGTTCATATTCATTCGTTCGAGGATCATAATGCTTTAAGGACAATTCATTCCAACTAATATTCTTTTCCAACCGTTTATTTCTCCCCATAATGTCGGAAAATTTGATTCATCAAAATGACAATCGGCAAATATATCACAACCTCCTTTGAGGTCCCATCTTTGTGCATTGTGGTGGCGCAATTGGAACATATACCCCACATTGAAAAATTCGTAGATGGGAAATATCTGGTTCCTGACCATCAACCATTTGCAATGGAAAGATATCACGATATCTTGTTGGCCAGATGCGAATTAATGTCGCTGCATGTAATATAGCATGTCCCCAACTAGACGACGGAAGTTTTGACTTCATCAATAATGGCCTTGCAATTAATCGCAGACGTTTAATCAACGATTCTGCAATACCATTTTGCGTATGAACATGTGGCACGAGATACTCAACATCAATTTCAGTCGACATACAATAATCATTAAATGCTGCAGCATTATCAATATTTTTTATTCGATCCGAAATGTGCATTGAATCAATTGAGCAAGCAGTATAACAAACACACACGGGACCATCTAGTCGATGCATCGTAAAATCCTAGATGGCTCACATGATGAATGTATCAGTCCACATATAATCATACATGTATACACTTCAAAAATGCGAAAGTTTCATTCTTCATTTTCATTGGTGATGGGCGAATAATGAATTTCTTTTTGGAGCAAGCAACACAGGATAACTCTTGAAAGATTTTTAAATGAATAGGAGAATCTGCCGAATTGATTTCGGATCGCGAAAGTTTATCGCGGGCCCATAGGTTTTTGATGTGTGAGTAAACAGGTGTTTCGCGAAGGTTTGAAGAAATCGGACGATTCTAGGTTTCGCGTGATTTTACGTTTCGCGGGCCGTTAATTACTTCGCGAATTTTAAGTGTAATGGGTATAGGAGAATCGACCGAATTAATTTCCGGTCGCAAAAGTTTGTCGCGGGCCCAAAGGTTTTCAATTTGTGCGTAAACCAGACTTCGCGGGCCAGGGCTTCGGGCTCTCGCGGGCTAGAACGTCTCACGAGTCGTGGGATAGCGCAGGGCCGACTTCATGTTTTGCGGGCCAACTGACTTTCGCGGGGTGATTCCTGTGAGTAGCGTCGGGCAATTCGCGAACTTAAGGCGGGTTTCGCGCGTTCGATCGGGCGATTCGCGAACTCGACGAAAGCTTTGCGAACTCGGGCGTTGACTCAAACTTTCGCGGGTTTGACCAGTGCTTTCAAAGACGGGTAGTGCGATTTTAGATTTGGGCTTTGACCTAAACTGAGTGAGTTTGACCGACGATTTGATTTTGGGCTTTTGCCTTATTTTAGGCCCAACTATTTTATATAAAATTATTTTCGGCCCAAATCATTTTAAATTATAATATTTTTATACTTTGACTAGGATTTTCGGGTCAACCCATATTTTAATATTTTAAGGTTATTTTATGATTTTAAAACGCGACCTAGTTTGATAGTTATACGAGTTATGTGATTTCGGTGTATGTATCACACGTGATTAGTTTCTATGTGCATATCACGGCATAGCACGTGAGAGGTTGGTGTACCGTATTTGTACAGTGACGCCTTACGGTGTCGAATGAGTGGGGCAGAGTTGTCGATTCTGGCAGTCAGGTTAGACTCGATTGGGCACCTGGTGGGAGATAGGGTTAGCGATACCTGTCAACTCGGGATTGAGCCACTCGAGGTGTACACCACGGGATATATGATTCGGCTCAGTGATGGCAGACAGGCGTGGAGTGACCTGTCTACCCGGGTATAGTGGTACACGACTCGGGGTGCAAAACTGTCGGGATGACGTAGGTTTGTGGCATGGGCTACCGCATGGTTTATGGCGTACTTTGCCCGTGCGTGGGTCACGAGTCTAGCCGAGGGCCCTATTATGTATAGAGAGACAACGTAGGTATGAGTGTGCATTATATCATGTTTTGCGGACTCGAGATTGGTTTAAGTGCACGCACGCATTGCATGTTTTTACTACACTTACTGGGTAATTGCTCTCGGTTTTATTTTTGTAGGTAAGTCTGAGCCCGACACCGATGAGTGTCAGGGTGAGCTGTAGGCTGGCTGACGGCGGTGACTCCACGGGCTTTTGAGGACGGCGCAGTACATGGGATGCAACCTGTGGAGAGTCGTAGGATAGTCTGATTTAGATCTTTGGGGTTACGACCCGATGTAGTGATATGACATTGAACCCGATTTATGTTATATATGTATATCATTTCATTAGAAAGTTTTTGTTAGAACGGGTCTTCCGCGACTTTCGTTGCGAAAATCCCCCAATTTATTTAATTACGAAGTAGGGTCGCCACAGGTGGTATCAGAGCGTAGGTTTTAGATTCTGAAGACTGTCCATTTACTGTCGCTCAAAAGCCGGGGGAAACCAGCCTTACCTGTAAGTGTTACGTGCTAATGTGATTATGTGATCTTATATGTGTTAGTTTATGTGTATTATATTGTACTCAGAAAATGTCAAGAGGAAGACCTAGACGCGAGTTTGTATGAGAAACTAGCGGCAGGACGAACCTAAGTCCCCGACTCGTGAACGCAACACTATCCATCGCCTGACTGAACTGATACAACGACATTCAGACTAATTCACAATTGATCCTCCCTGTAGTCTGATCGGGTGGAGATAATTGGAGAAAGATTTTGTAAACTTAATCCCCCTGTCTTTTCCGAAGCGGCTAAACCTGCAGTGGCCGAGGATTGGATTGGCACGATTGAAGATCTCTTCATCTATAGTCATGTACCAGACAACGAGAAGGTATTGTGTGCCGTTTCCCGACTTTGGTGGAGCACGAGTTCTGGTGGAACACTGTGAATGTGTAGGAAGATCCTGCTAGAATGACTTGGGAACGCTTAAGGGAACTCTTTTACGACAAGTACTTCACTGCCCACGACCAAGAGCAGCGAATATAGAATTTATGAACCTGAAGCACGCCAGTTGCAGAGTATATCCGCCAATTTGAGGAATTGTCCCGTTTCGCCCCCAATCTCGTGGCGACCAACACATTGAAGGTGACGAGATTTCTTCGGGGGCTGAACCCGAATTTTATGGGGTCTTGAGTGTGGATGGCGTACGACAGTTAGAATTTCGCCAAGCAACTGAGCGTGCACTTATAGCAGAGCAGGCGGAAGGAGTAGTGAGGGAGGCTCAGGAAGCAAGTCGAAAGAGGGAAGACCAGCAAGTAGGAGGGAGCCAGAAACGTCAATTCTTCGGCAAGGGTCCGAAGAACCTAGGCAACCGATCGGGTCAACAAAATTGGCACCCGAGCTTTAACCAGGGACCAACTAACGCCCTAATAGATCCCAGAGTTCAATGCCACAGTGCCAACATGTGGGCGAAATCACTTTGGCATCTGTTACGGACCCCGATCAGTGCAGACTCTACAGTGCTTCTTGTTGGAGAGACCGGACACATCGCACGAGAGCTCAACCTCTACTGCAGAATCAACCACAGAATTTAATTCGACCTCCACCAGTACCTGCGCGAGTTTTTACGATGATGAACGAAGAAGCGGAGGCAACCCCAGCTGTGGTTACCGGTACATTGAATATTTTTCACGTACCGTCTCCAATACTGATTGATTCAGAAGCCACACATTCTTTTGTGTCGGCTAATTTTATGGATAGGGCGGGAATCTATCCCACCAGTTCTATATGCAATTATGTAGTATCCTTACCCCCACGGAGATCCCACTCAAACGAATTTAGTTGTAGAAAGTTGTCCCGTTAGTATTGAGGGTAGGGAATTGAACGTAGATCTAATAGTGATTCCAATGAATGATTACGACACCATATTCGGAATGGATTGACTCTCGAAATACGGGGCCATTATTGACTGTTCGAAGGAGGTAGTTGGATTTCTATCACCGAGGGAGGAGAATTTGAATTGTCTAGAAAGACGAATAGTAAACCAATCCCTCGGATTTCTGCCTTGAAAGCTCAGCGACTCGTAAACACGGGTTGCAAATCATTCCTAGTTTTTGCGGTGAAGGCTGAAGGATCTTCTCTGCCGAAATTGGAAGAGGTCCCAATAGTAAATGAATATCCCGAAGTATTTCTCGAAGATGTCCCGGGATTACCTCCAGATCGGGAAATCGAATTCGTTATTGATCTTGCACCTGGAGCTGCCCCGATCTCTAAATTCCCGTATCGGATAGCACCGAACAAATTACGAGAATTGAATGAGCAATTGGAGGATTTATTGCAGAAGGGCTTTATTCAGCCTAGTTTCTCACCCTGGGGAACCCCAGTACTATTCATTAAAAAGAAAGACGGGTCGATGAGACTGTGTCGATCTTCGAAAACACTGTCGCCCCTTGTAGTTGATCGAATAAATCATCTATTCTCGACAACAAGTATTTATTCTCATCGATTAGTGGCCCTACTTTTCTAATTACGATTAGTGGCGGATTTCCGCAACGTAAGCCGCAGAAGGCCCGTCTAATTAAAACTTTTTCCTAAAATAATATACATTACTATAAAAGTCCATCTACATCGTCTTCACTAACGGGCCAAAGCCCCAAAAATATAAAAAGACCAAAAGCCCTAACGCCGCTCCACAGGTCTTCATCCATGTACCGCACCGCCCTCAAAAGTCCTTGGAGCACCGCCACCAGCCGCCTCAGTCTCGACGCGTATCAGCGTCAGACTCAGTACATACAACACGTAAACACTGAGCAATTTGCCCAGTAGGTGAATAAAATGCATGTATGCAAGTGTGCACTCAACCCCAATCCCAATATCTCACAACATGATATAATGCACACTCTTCTTTTCCCACATTCCTATTTCACACAACACAGGGCCCTAGGTTAGGCTCGACACCTTCGCGCGCAATAGACTACTGGGAGGCCACCCCCAAGTCTCGTGGCAGCCTACCCTGGTAGTGCACTGGACGATCACGCCAATGGCATCCTACCGGGTCGCTCCGCACCCCAGCATACACTGATAGTGCACTGGCGATCACGCCAATGGCCTCCTATCAGGTCGCACCAAAATCTCATCCGGCGGTATGCACCTCGGGAAGGTCACGCCCGAGTAGACAGATCGATCACGCCTGTCTCCGCCAGGTGCCCAGTGAGCCCAACCTCGACTCCTCTAAGAGTCACCAATCACAAGCATCTCATTCTACCCCGTACGTCAATATCTCATATCGTTACCGTCTCACTACGGTACAACCATATCTCGCCCTAACGTGATATGCACATGCCATGCATGTTCACAAAATCTCATAAAAGCATGATTTATATAAAGCGTACGTAGAACATGTAAACACGTAAATCATATAAGTCACATAAATCACAGAATCACATGAAAACACATAGATCACACATGTGTTTACGCATTGTAGATGGATGATCCACCTACCTGTCCTCCCGCTATCGCTAAATAAGAGGTCTGATGGAATCCCTATACGTCGATCCTCTGAATAAATAAATATTATCACATCACTATTTTTTGCTAAGTTACGTAAGTCTCGAATTTCCAAATCTTAAATATCGAAAACCCTAGAAATCTTCAAAATTGTAAAATTGTGAAAACTCTAAAATAATTAAAACCCTAAATTGTCGAAAACCATAATAATGCAGAAAACTTTGTAAACTAGGTAAGGCCGAAAATTTAAGACTATGTCGAAACTTTTATTGACTACCAAAAACCTTTCCACAATGAATATATTGAAAACTTTTCAGTCATGCCGAAAACATCATATATTAGTTAATACCAAAAACTCTGATATATAAATGAAATATCGAAAACTTTTATTAGTGAAGGCCAAAAACTTTTCATAAGTGTCGAAAACTTCAACACGTTGCAAATGTAACATCGAAAATATATAATAATAAACTAATTATTAGGGAGTCACGAAAACTGGTGAAGTAATGATTGTAATGCCCGAAAACCTTCAAGTCTTTGCTAATTTTTAAATACTAAAAAGAATAATTCAAACTTAATCATACCAAGGCCGAAAACTTGGAAGTCAAAACCCTATTATTCCAAAACCTCCTCAATCAAGAAAACTCTTGTAATCAATGTAGGAAAGTATTCACACCCTTGAAACAATTCACATCGAATACTAACCCTCACTCAAAAATAAATTAAGCATTTTCACCATATTAAATCACATATCCCGAAATGCTACATCATTGTCCAACACTGAAAACTTTCTTTACTACGAGGCATCGGAAATTTTCATGTACTCACATAAGTGCCGAAAACTTCCAAGGTTAACATATTTAAATATTCGAAATTCATTTCGCAGTACTCACACACAATTCTAACATACCGAAAACTCTAAACCTAGTAAAACTTAGCATGCCGAAAGAATTCCTATAGAGTTCAATACTCTAAAGTGAAAACCCTAGTTTCATCAAACACTTCACAAGTCATTAAAATGTTCTTATATTCGAAAGTCTGAGAATTCTCAAAACTACTATGCTCTAATATCGAAACTCTAAACTCACTCATAACACTTAGTGTGAAATAAGAATACCTATCCAAACCCAAACCTAAGTTTCCAAGCACTTATAATATTTCGAAATCTCTACTAGTCATTTAATATTACATAAATCACATGCCGAAAACTGATTAAGTATAAGTGTATTTACGTATTTATGGGTGGAAATTTTACCTTCCTCACACCTGGATTTATTTTTGCCGATTTCCTAGTTTAGTCGAATTTGTTTTGCTCTTCCCTACTCTCCTTGTTGAATACTATCTGATCCTCCTAAAATGTTTTCTCTTCCCTCCTTATTTCGTCTCATGTAGGTTTTCTCAATGATATAAGGATGTGTATCTATATGTTGGGTAGCGTGAAAAAGTTAGGAGGTGACAATTCCTTTTTCCTCCTTGATTAAGTAAAGAGAACTTGTTCCTGTGTAATATTTTATTAATTTCATTTACCATCCTTATCCTTTACTATATGATTGATTGATAATAAAATATATTAGGGCATGTAGTGGATACGAAAACTTGGTGTAAAGGTAAGCTATGCTATTGCGAACTTCAATTCATGCGAAAACTTGGTCCATCTTACCCCACGAAAACCTTTTCTATCATTAATATATTAATTTACCTAAGTGTTTCCAAAACTTGATGGATTCATTATATTATTATATACAGGGGCGGACCCACGTATAGCCTTGGGGGGTCACTTGACCCCCCGGCCAGTTGAATAATAAGTAGTATATGCTGTGGAATTTATGAAAATAGTCCATGGTCTAGTGGTTTGACCTCCCAAGTGAAAGATCATGTCAAGAATAGATCTAGGGTTCGACCCCCCAAGTTACCCATTTTATCTTATTTTTGAAAAAAGGCCATATATCAATTGGGTTGGCCTAAAGTTTGACCCCCCAAGCCCAATGGGCTGGGTCCGCCACTGATTATATATGCATGTGTAGTTGGAAAATATGTAATTATACAATGTGATAAGGTTGAGGCATAGAAAACTTGACACGGTGACGAAAACTTTTTTTAAAGTTATACCGAAAACTTTGGTGATGTTAATTGATGTGCCGAAAACTTTATCAATCTCCAAAACTTCTTAATACCAAAACTCATTTTATCTTGAAAGGTATTTCATACCGAAAACATCTTTTAATCATGATCGAAAAGTTTCTAAATCTATTATGAGATGCCGAGAACATTTTCCTAGAGTTTAGTTTTCATATCGAAAATTTCTGTGACGACCCTCGTTTTCTAATTAAGGTTAGTGGCGGATTTTCGCAACGTAAGTCGCGGAAGACCCGTCTAATAAAAACTTTTTCCTAAAAGATAATATAATATAATAAGATGTTATTTTACATAGTAGTATCTGTACGACGGGCGTAGCCCCAAACATGCCAAAAGAACAAAAACCCTTATTATCGCTCCACAGGTCTTCATCCATGTACCGCCCTGCCCTCAAAAGTCCGTGGAGCACCGCCACCAGCCGCCTCAGTCCTGACGCGCGTCGGCGTCAGACTCAGTACCTACAACACGTAAACACTGAGCGACTTGCCCAGTAGGTGAATAAAAATGCATGTATGCACGTGAACGCTCATTCCCGATCCCCATATCTCATATGCACTGTTCACTCTCTCTCTTTTCTCACAATCCTGTCTCAAGTCACACAACATAGGGCCCTAGGTCCGACACCTCGCGCGCCCATAATAATAATATACGGAAGCTTACACTAGCAGCGTTTTGACGATCACGCAACTGCCCTGCTAGGTCGCTCTTCCGTAAGCGGTAGCCTACGCCGACAGCGTTTTGACGATCACGCAACTGCCCTGTCAGGTCGCTCCCTCCGCTGAAATATAATCACGACGGTTTTGCACCTCGGGACGTTCACGCCCGAGTAGACAGATCGATCACGCCTGTCTGCCGTCAGGTGTCATACGAGTACCAACCTCGACTCCTCAACGAGTCAACAATAAAAATCACAACCATCTCATTCTACCCCGCTCGACAATATTTCAAATCAACCGTCTCAATACGGTGTAAATATCTCACCCCTGTGATATGATATGCATATACTATGCATATAAACGTCATAATACATGAAACGTCCGTAAAACACATAAATCACATAAATCATCGAAGCACATAAAGGCACGTAATTCAAATAAGTGTTTACGCATTGTAGATGAATAATTCACCTACCTGCCCTCCTTCTATTGTCAATCAAGGGATCTGGTGGAATCCGTAAATGTCGAACCTCTAAATAAATAAATATTATTAGTATATGTGCTAGTTCTTGAAAACCTTAAATTTTAAAAATAATGAAATTCTTAAAAATAACTAAATCCCCGAATATATTAAAAACCCTAGCAATCGCAAATTCTAAAATACCAGAAATTTATTAAATGTGGAACACTGTTAAATTATTGAAATTATGTTAAGTGTCAAAATATTTAAACATTGTCGAAATCTATTTCTAAAGAATGTCGAGCTCATTGTCGAGACATATAAAATGTCGAGCTCGAACAAAATATTGAGACATATAAAAAATGTTGAGCTCGAATTCTTAGCAATATCGAAATGTTACATTAAAGATGTCGAGATCTTTAATTGAAAAGAATGTCGACATTTTGTGTTGGAGAAAATAAAGTCGAAGTCATCATATCGACATTTTATAAATGTCGAGCCCCTTCATGTGTTTATCGAGATTTTTGAAAGATAATATCGAATTCATATATACAATGTCGAGACTTATACAGATATAACTAATATCGAAATCTTCAGGCCATATCGACATCCTATAGATGTCGAAACCTCCATATATATTTATACACAAAAACCTCGGGATCCATCATATATATAGATATCTAATAAATGTCGAGGCACATAATATCGAGATCTTACTACTATACCTATCTAAATCTGTTTACTATTCATCTCGACATCTCCTCCTATTACCTCTCGACATCTTTCATTTATTCATTTCGAAGTCTTGGTATTGTTCATATCGAAATCCCTTTATTCTCGACATCATTCTATTGTATGTCTCGAAATTACTAGAACTGTTATCATTTAAATTCTCATGAACCTAAAATGAAGGTTAGGGTTTTCCACTCATGATAGATCTCGAAGTCTTATGATAGGATCATATAATTTTAGCAAACAGTATTCCAAAATTAATTTCCTTAGAACTTAAGTTATCTTCGAAGATTAACAGATTTCTTACCTCAACATAACAGAAAATTATAGTCAAGGATCGAAACATGAACATCAGGGTTTTCTTACTCACATGACTTTCGAAATTCTCATATAAACATATCATAAGTCACTCTAGATACCCACTAATAAAATATATTAAGTACAAGAAATTTCATATATGGTAAAATCCCATACCTCGCGTTGAATTTCTGTTTTTTCGTTATTGAGCTTCCTCTTTGTTTATCAGGTTTTCTTTCTTCTTGAAGTCTTGACTTTTTACTCGTTTTATTACATAGGATATGGATATATATTAGAATTTCGAACTTTGTGATAGAATTGAAAGGGTGGTGACGAGTTCTTTTCTTTAAGCTTAAGTAAGCTTATTAACATCTATCCCATCGAAACCTTGGACTTTATTTTTGAGATATTAACGAAGTTAGTACAGTCCAACTTATTATATTCCAACATTATAATGATATCCCATTTTTACTTTATCCAATATTATAAATTCCAATTAGCTTTTGAAAAATTTTCGAATTTAGATTGAAATTATTGAAATTTATGTTCTGGTTAAACAACTTAAATTTCTCCACAATTCCTCCCAATTCACAAAATTATATGATTAATTATATAAAAATCCCGTATAAATTTACGGGTATTACAATTTCTCACCAACAAGGATTTATTTTACAACTCAAAAATATTCCACTAGACTATTTAATATTTTCGGATACATCTTTTATTATAGTGTTCAATTTAATTCAAGCTTCTAAACTTATATTTGCTTTATCAAAATTTTCAAGTTGTCTATTATTCCGCTAATTACACCGTAACACCGTATTAATTTTACGGGTATTACATCCTCTCCCCTTAAAACAATTTCGTCCCAATTCTCTAACTGGTGTAACTCGGGGTAACGATTTCTCCTATTCCTTGATTTATCAGTACCCTATTAAGGCACATTTCCTACTAAATTTAGGTGACACATTTAAATGTGTGGTCCAGCTTTCTAGGATCAACAATTTCTCTATGTCTAGACTCGCCCACATATTTTCTCTAGGCATACTTATTCCTATTCCTACCACGCTTCCGCTGCGCACTCTAGGAGTACTTGAATAAAACGCAGTATTATACGTACATAATTATTTTCCTCAAAATATTCCAGTTCTACTCTATAATTATGTTCAGTCCGAAAATAGTACTGAAAGTCCAACAAATTCGCAATAAAAATTCAGACGAGGCCCAAAATTTAGTCACTGCCCAAAAATTACTAAGCTCGACGAAAATTTTAACACCCAAAAGTCTTGAAACCCAATTCCATCATCCGAAATTTCCTACCAAAATATCTCTTGACCCGAAAATTAAATCAAAGTCAGTACCTGAATATTCATACTACGGAATTCAAGGATTAGTAAGAATAAAAAAAATAGTTTAGTCTCCCGAAATGTCCCCCATAAAAAAAACTCTTGTCTAGCTCGAAAACTCTTGCAGATTAAACATATCGAAAACTTCAACGAACCAATCCTTGAATACCAAAAACTTTATTCCCAATACTAAAGTTGCGAAAACTTTCAATATATCTAAACTCCTAAAAATTACAATCCTATTGTTGCTGATAACTTAGACTTCACGAAAACTTAAATTACTCTAGAGTTTCCATTGCCGCAAGCTCTCTAGGATTTCCACTATTTAACAATCTAAACTATTTCAAGTATCGAAACATATTGATACGTAAATCATTCAAAATCACTCATTGTTCAGTTCACGAAAACCCTCAACATCAAAGTATTTAAAGTCTAAATATATTCAACTTCCGATGGCATTTAACAGTTAAGTCACCATCATACCAACAAACCTTACGTACCATAGACCCCAATATTTATGATTTATAAATAAGTTTCTGTCTACACCCCAAAAACTATACTACATTCACAACCTTTAATTATTCCAATAGCAAAAAGATCCAACAGTAAATTATGTTCACATAGGTAAATATCCACTCATATTATAATCACATTGGCTAGTAGTTCGTGAATTGTAGCCGCATAATATATCGTATATCTATACCACTCATCGATAACTAATTCACCCGAGATATGTTATTCATCCAAAATTCATTCAAAGTACTAGACTAATTCGGTCTACTCATCTATCCTTCATACTACAGCAACATATATCATGTTAATTATATACGCCTGAACACTTTTGGAAACCCAAAAATCTAGGGTTTCTAAACACGTAACATACTCAAAGGTTCCGTATGTTAATCACATAAAATCACCCAAAATATATAACACATATCAACAATCAAGTAATCACATCAAATCTTAAGACTTACAGGCCACGCTGGTTTTCCAGGCTTTTGAGCGGCAGTACATGGACAGTCTTCAGAATCTAAAGCCTACGCTCTGATACCAACTGTGGCGACCCTACTTTTCTAATTACGATTAGTGGCGGATTTCGCAACGTAAGCCGCGGAAGGCCCGTCTAATTAAAACGTTTTCCTAAAATAATATACATTACTATAAAAGTCCGTCTACATCGTCTACACTATACACGGGCCAAAGCCCCAAAAATGTCAAAAGACCAAAAGCCCTAACGCCGCTCCACAGATCTTCATCCATGTACCGCACCGCCCTCAAAAGTCCTTGGACCACCGCCACCAGCCGCCTCAGTCTCGACACGTATCAGCGTCAGACTCAGTACCTACAACACGTAAACACTGAGCAATTTGCCCAGTAGGTGAATAAAATGCATGTATGCAAGTGTGCACTCAACCCCAATCCCAATATCTCACAACATGATATAATGCACACTCTTCTTTTCCCACATTCCTATTTCACACAACATAGGGCCCTAGGTTAGGCTCGACACCTTCGCGTGCAATAGACTACTGGGAGGCCACCCCCAAGTCTCGCGGCAGCCTACCCTGGTAGTGCACTGGACGAATGCCAATGGCCTCCTACCGGGTCGCTCCGCACCCAAGCATACACTGATAGTGCACTGGACGATCACGCCAATGGCCTCCTATCAGGTCGCACCAAAATCTCATCCGGCGGTATGCACCTCGGGAAGGTCACGCCCGAGTAGACAGATCGATCACGCCTGTCTCCGCCAGGTGCCCAGTGAGCCCAACTTCGACTCCTCTAAGAGTCACCAATCACAAGCATCTCATTCTACCCCCGTATGTCAATATCTCATATCGTTACCGTCTCACTACGGTACAACCATATCTCGCCCTAACGTGATATGCACATGCCATGCATGTTCACAAAATCTCATAAAAGCATGATTTATATAAAGCGTACGTAGAACATGTAAACACGTAAATCATATAAGTCACATAGATCACAGAATCACATGAAAACACATAGATCACACATGTGTTTACGCATTGTAGATGGATGATCCACCTACCTATCCTCCCGCTATCGCTAAATAAGAGGTCTGATGGAATCCCTATACGTCGATCCTCTGAATAAATAAATATTATCACATCACTATTTTTGCTAAGTTACGTAAGTCTCGAATTTCCAAATCTTAAATATCGAAAACCCTAGAAATCTTCAAAATTGTAAAATTGTGAAAACTCTAAAATAATGAAAACCCTAAATTATCGAAAACCATAATAATGCAGAAAACTTTGTAAACTAGGTAAGGCCGAAAATTTAAGACTATGTCGAAACTTTTATTGACTACCAAAAATCTTTCCACAGTGAATATATTGAAAACTTTTCATAGTCATGCCGAAAACTTCATATATTAGTTAATACCAAAAACTCTGATATATAAATGAAATATCGAAAACTTTTATTAGTGAAGGCCAAAAACTTTTCATAAGTGTCGAAAACTTCAACACGTTGCAAATGTAACATCGAAAATATATAATAATAAACTAATCATTAGGGAGTCACGAAAACTGGTGAAGTAATGATTGTAATGCCCGAAAACCTTCAAGTCTTTGCTAATTTTTAAATACTAAAAAGAATATTTCAAACTTAATCATACCAAGGCCGAAAACTTGGAAGTCAAAACCCTATTATTCCAAAACCTCCTCAAACAAGAAAACTCTTGTAATCAATGTACGAAAGTATCACACCCTTGAAACAATTCACATCGAATACTAACCCTCGCTCAAAAATAAATTAAGCATTTTCACCCTATTAAATCACATATCCCGAAATGCTACATCATTGTCCAACACTGAAAACTTTCTTTACTACGAGGCATCGGAAACTTTCATGTACTCACATAAGTGCCGAAAACTTCCAAGGTTAACATATTTAAATATTCGAAATTCATTTCGCAGTACTCACACACAATTCTAACATACCGAAAACTCTAAACCTAATAAAACTTACCATGCCGAAAGAATTCCTATAGAGTTCAATACTCTAAAGTGAAAACCCTAGTTTCATCAAACACTTCACAACTCATTAAAATGTTCTTATATTCGAAAGTCTGAGAAGTCTCAAAACTACTATGCTCTAGTATCGAAACTCTTAACTCACTCATAACACTTAGTGTGAAATAAGAATACCTATCCAAACCCAAACCTAAGTTTCCAAGCACTTATAATATTTAGAAATCTCTACTAGTCATTTAATATTACATAAATCACATGCCGAAAACTGATTAAGTATAAGTATATTTACGTATTTATGGGTGGAAATTTTACCTTCCTCACACCTGGATTTATTTTTGCCGATTTCCTAGTTTAGTCGAATTTGTTTTGCTCTTCCCTACTCTCCTTGTTGAATACTATCTGATCCTCCTAAAATGTTTTCTCTTCCCTCCTTATTTCGTCTCATGTAGGTTTTCTCAATGATATAAGGATGTGTATCTATATGTTGGGTAGCGTGAAAAAGTTAGGAGGTGACAATTCCTTTTTCCTCCTTGATTAAGTAAAGAGAACTTGTTCCTGTGTAATATTTTATTAATTTCATTTACCATCCTTATCCTTTACTATATGAGTGATTGATAATAAAATATATTAGGGCATGTAGTGGATACGAAAACTTGGTGTAAAGGTTAGCTATGCTATTGAGAACTTCAATTCATGCGAAAACTTGGTCCATCTTACCCCACGAAAACCTTTTCAATCATTAATATATTAATTTACCTAAGTGTTTCCAAAACTTGATGGATTCATTATATTATTATATATGCATGTGTAGTTGGAAAATATGTAATTATACAATGTGATAAGGTTGAGGCATAGAAAACTTGACACGGTGACGAAAACTTTTTTTAAAGTTATATCGAAAACTTTGGTGATGTTAATTGATGTGCCGAAAACTTTATCAATCTCCAAAACTTCTTAATACCAAAACTCATTTTATCTTGAAAGGTATTTCATACCGAAAACATCTTTTAATCATGATCGAAAAGTTTCTAAATCTATTATGAGATGCCGAGAACATTTTCCTAGAGTTTAGTTTTCATATCGAAAATTTCTCACCAACAAGGATTTATTTTACAACTCAAAAATATTCCACTAGACTATTTAATATTTTCGGATACATCTTTTATTATAGTGTTCAATTTAATTCAAGCTTCTAAACTTATATTTGCTTTATCAAAATTTTCAAGTTGTCTATTATTCCGCTAATTACACCGTAACACCGTATTAAATTTTACGGGTATTACATCCTCTCCCCTTAAAACAATTTCGTCCCAATTCTCTAACTGGTGTAACTCGGGGTAACGATTTCTCCTATTCCTTGATTTATCAGTACCCTATTAAGGCACATTTCCTACTAAATTTAGGTGACACATTTAAATGTGTGGTCCAGCTTTCTAGGATCAACAATTTCTCTATGTCTAGACTCGCCCACATATTTTCTCTAGGCATACTTATTCCTGTTCGTACCACGCTTCCGCTGCGCACTCTAGGCGTACTTGAATAAAACGCAGTATTATACGTACATAATTATTTTCCTCAAAATATTCTAGTTCCACTCTATAATTATGTTCAGTCCGAAAATAGTACTGAAAGTCCAACAAATTCGCAATAAAAATTCAGATGAGGAGGCTTCCTGGTGGTATGAAAGAAATAGATTTTAGTGCTTTAGACGACCTAGAAGGAGGATTGCATCTCTCACCCGTAGGTGCAAGGAGCGTAGCCCAAGATTCTTTTGAGACGAATGAATGCCGAAGAAAGGAAGGCCGTCGTGAGAGCTTACTCCGCTGTTCTTGGTGGAGTAAGGGCTTAGGAGTAGGGGTCAAGGCATGGCTGAGGGTTAAGCTACAGGTTCTGGCTTTATTATAACATCGTATTCTGGAACGCAGTAGGAATTTCTATATTTCCCCTAGGAAAACGATGAGTCTGGACTTGCCAACTGATCCTAGCTCTCAAGGGCAAGGGCTTGGTTCGATTTTAGCTGGAATGTGGGCAATTGATGTATTAAATAAAAGAAGATCCTAGGATAAAAGCGAAAAGGAGTTCCGCCGAGAGTTTTTTCGGTGATTAAAGGCTATCATCAATTTGCACCACAAGGCCACGACTGACTTAAGCAGCAGAACTTGAGGTCAGTGCAAGTTATAGGTTAACGTGCGTTGAATCTTATCTTGCCTCAGAGCTTTCATCCACATTTTGAACTGGTGAAGAAGTCGAGATTGCTATTAAAAAGACGATGCCATTGAAAGCTCAGGAGAGCGAAATTACTTAAATAGAGACATTCGAAGAAGCTACGATTGACACTTGAGATTTGCTTGGTTTGTGCCCACAGCTCGGATCGGATCCTATTGCAGCATGCACCTATGATGGGCCCACTGCTAAACAAAGTGACGATTTCGTTCGCCAAGTCCCTTATCCTTCTCGGAGGGGCAAACAGTCCCCGTATAAAGAAGTTAGGTATGACTCAAAGGTTTCAGTTTTATGCATTAGGGGCTCCGTCCGAGTTTAATTTAAACCAACCCAAATCAGGTTTCAACCATCGAACTAACGATGAGGACATACCAAGTGATGAAGGAAAGTCTAATCCAAAGGCCTTGGCAGCCTGCAAATCTCCGCGCCAGTGTTCCTCTTTGAAGAGACCCGCTTGACGTAAATTTGAAATGTGAGCAACAACTTTCCAACGAATCCTAACATGAGACACCCGAACACCCTCGTGTTTAGCCGAATTTCTGCATTTCAAAATATACCACAGAATTCGAACTGGAACCACAAGCCTGATATGATTTTTCGCTTGAATTCGTGATGATAATCGCTTGGCGTGTCTGGTAAATTGATATTAAATAAGCAGCCAAAAAATTCCCAGACCGCTCTTGCCACATGACAATGCAAGAAAAGGTGCTGAACAGATTCTTCTTCATTCTTGCTTTTCCAAGAGATCAAGGATGAGCCAAGGAAAATACAATAGCCTGTCTCTTGCACGACCACTCCTTTTCTTGCAGGGAAGACTGAGCTCAGCCTAGACTGAATTCGTCACTCTTGGCAAAGAGAAGGGGCATCGACCTATTTGATACTAAGGTCACCGCGAATACTGTTTGTTCGTAATTCCCTTCACCGATAAGTCGACTTTTTGTTCAGACAGGTTGTGGAAACTAAAGCGATAAGTAGCGAATTGAGCCCTGATACTACACTACAAAGCTACTTCTTATCACAATAGTGGATCGGGATAAATCGGTAGCGGGAAAGGGTGAAGGCGAACCTATTTGTCCTTGAATCAGGGTATAAAAAGTAGTCTGTTGATCTATCAGATTCAATGAATTCCTTTCTCACATATCTGTCTATAAAGTCTCTCATGTTGTCAATCCAGTAAAGAAAGAGTCACAAAGTAGTGGTTGTCATAGACTCCTTTCGACTTATGCGCTTATGCGGGCGAGTGCGAGAGGTATGAAATTCTTGCAACCAGTGCAGAAGTGACGACTCACGTCCCACTTCATAGTGGGCCCGGCCCAACTAAAATAAAGAACCGGTAGTAGACCCTAGGTTTGGTCGAAGCTGATCTGAATCTGTTTAGGGGTCAGGTGTCATCCTCTAGATCTCGATGAGATAGACGGGGCAGGTTCTGTAGTCAACTGCACTTGGTCACTTCCTGCTCTGTCGGGTCTTTTGATCTTATCAGTTCCACTCGGCTCTTTCATAGACTCGACACGGGTCCTCTCTTCATGAATCTAAGTTGGAAGCTCCCATTTATTTGGATCATACATCCAATAAAGTAGGAGCTCGCTCCCTACCTAGCAGTGCTTCCCTCTCGAGGTCCTGAAAGGCAGTTGCGAGAACCTGTCTGGATTGAGTGGTCCTTTCTCGGGCAGCTACTGAGACATAGGTTGGCCCGAGCTTCCCTTGGCATACCTCCGTTACCAATTAAATAAATCAAAAAGTAAGTAGGAATTCGTACCAGATAAACTACTGATCTAGCTCTTTCGTATGAAAGAAGGTATTTCCTCTTTCAGGTTAGGCGTCCTTTGCTCGAACGAAAGAGGGATCTTTCTTTTTTTTGTAGTAATGGTATTAAGGGACCTCCACCCTGGCTTAGAGTAACGAACTCTTTGATCAGCCTCCCGCAAGAGAAAGTGATTTTACTTCGGTGCCTGAAAGAGTCGATTCTAGGATTTTGAGTTACCTTGAGACCCCTGTTTCCGGTCCTATTCTTACTTACCTTCTCCTCGCCCGAAGGTCACTTCACTCTTTATAGCAAGGAGCCCAATCGCCAAGGAAAGTCTCATTCCACAGGTACGAAACCAAGGGTACGAAAGGATAGCTATTCAAAGCATCTCGCAAGAAAGGAATAGGCCCTAGGCTTAGCTCTTATTTCCTGGAAAGTTGCTGGGCTAGGAAGGTGACCGAGTGCCTATTTTATTTAAGGAAATTCAGAACCAGGGATAGAACTAATTTTTAAAGATCTCCGCTGTATGAGTCAAGATCAAGCCCTGATTTACCCTATATTATTAGAATATATAATCCATGTTATCTATCTAGTGAGTTCGGGCTTCAGCCGCAGCATTCCCCATTATGCAACTGATCTAAAGGAAAGGGGTAAGCGGGGCAACATCTCTTCTCCCATGCCCCTGATCCACGCTTCTATTCAGAAACTAGGACCGACATCCTGCATGAATAAATATGGAAAGCATCCTTGCCATCCTACCTACACGATGAAAAGGCCAGCCTAAGGTTATAAGAGACATCAGTTGCTCAAATCCAGTAGGAATATCAGGAATAGTAGGATCTAGTAGGGGCTTGCCATGGAATGCAGTGAGGAGAAGCCTGCCCGGAGCTATTGAATTATTTCATAACTCAAGGTCGGGTTGAAAGGAGAAGAATAGGACTCTTTACCAGTTTCATAACCTCTCGATGTGAACCTACTTATGAGTGGAATTTCGTTGACAAGCAAAATGATCGGGAAAACGAACTTTTCTCCAATTGAGATGCTTTCTTCATTTATGGATTCTATGCGAGATTCGGTTAGTGTGATTGGTATGGATAAAAGAATTTCCTATGTTATACTATTGAAGTCTCGACGACGAATTAATTTTATAGATCAGATATTGTTATTCATGATATTGATCCGATTCAATAGCATCGAGCGGTAATTCAGTCATTGAATTTACAGACGAAAGATTTTTCATCTCTAGGGGATTAAATCCCGAGTTATTACGAAGTAAAAAAACCGATGAGATTATGGAAGTAAATATTCTTGCATTTATTGCTACTGCATTATTCATTCTAGTTCCTACCGCTTTTCTACTTATCATTTACGTAAAAACAGTCAGTCAAAATGATTAATTCAATTGAATTTTCAAATTCATTTGAATGAAACGTTCCTTCTGAATTCTTATCAAGAGTTTGCTAAGTCCAATTAAAAGGATTCCAATTTTTTGTTTTAACTTAAATGAAATGAGCAGACTAGAATCGGCAGTATTCTAAGTATTCTAAGAGATAGTATGTATGGTAAGAAAGAAAATAGATGAATCTTTCTTACCATACATACTATCTATCTTTTAGTCTATAAACTCTTAGCCTATCTAGACTATTCTTTTCATATTTCTATGTATATGAATTCTATATATTGTATGGAATTGACATAACCCCCAATTTGCTATATCTATTTGTTCCGATCAATAAGTCGATAAAGCAGAAATAGACTTTCTAAAATTAGAAACCAGGCGGAAAATGTCCAATACGTAACTCGCCCAAGGCAAGATCTTATTGTTGCATAGTCTTTCGTTAGACAACCACTATCTTTATCTCATTTTCTCATTTCTCATAGAAAATGCGTATACACTTACCAAAACGACTTTTTCGTTGAACAGTAAAGAAAGAAATAAAAATGAAAGGGTCCAGTCTTCCTACGTATCTATCTATAAAGATAGTAAGAGTCCATTCCAGTGATTGCAATAGCAAATTTAGAAAGAATTTTTGGTTGTAATCTTGATTACCGCACACAGTTTCAACATAGTTTTTGTAACATTCCATAAACGCTTTGACATTTTGACTCCAAGTCTGTTTATTTTTAGTTGGTGTAAGTGATTTCAATAAATTATTAAGATAATCAGATGGTATAGGGACATTATCTTTGTATACGGCAAATATGCAATCAATCTCAGGAGTGTATGGTCTAATCAGATTGATCTTAGTAAAATCATTAATTATGTTAAGTGGATGACCCATTTTAATAAAGACGTTGGTATATATATAAGGTACTACTTTTACGTATGGCGGTATTGTGATAAAATTCTCGTGCACGGTATAGATATCTGCACCTTCCCTCAATAATGATTCAACAACTTTCATTGCTATGTACGCATCCTTTTGATGAATAAAGTAGGCGCATGTTGAGGTTTTAGTCTTTCGCCAATCCCTCCTATCTGTAGCTATACTTAGAGTAAGGAGCTAATAACGAGCTATTCCCTTTCAAAAGTACCCCTACGATAATGCAACCCTTTAGAGTATACTAGCGTGGGTCGAAGCTCTCACATTCTAAAGAGTCACAAAGAAAAGATTCGAGCTATGGCTTTTATAACAACGAAAGTTATTAGCTCGGAGCTCCGTACTCGGGAAAGTAACTCGCCCTACTAATACAAGGAGAAGAGTATGGAACCACTCGACTGAAAGGAGAGGAAGGTTAGGAAGCCTGGTCGTACGTTGCTTCAACGTCCTTTCAAGAACGGAAGACTACACTCCATAAAGCTTGAAAGGAAGAGAATTCTCGCGCCGCAGCTCGGAAGGTAGTTGTTACGACTTCGTTCCTCTCTTTATAGTCTTTCTATTTAAAGCGAGCTGCTTCATTCCTTTCTCAACCTTGATGCACAGCAAACCAGAGGAAGATAGAACGGAGAGTAGAGTAGGAGAGAGCAAGTGGATTCTCATCCGTTATAAGACGTCATAAAGTGTTGTAGAGTGCTTTCAGAGTGAAAGGAGAATTGTAGCAAGCTCTTCTCTTTAATAGCAACCGATTGACGCTGCGTCGATGAGGTTTGGCTTAACAATCTAAATCAAAGGATTGAAAAGAGAGAAATTCTGCTAATCCCATTCGAAATCGGTTCCACTTCAGTCAAATCCGTCTCGGCTCCCTCGGGATTGATTGTTGGAAGAATTTTCACCGGAGCCGCTCAAGCTACTGAGGTAGGGGACAAAGGATACACTTGATGAATAAGCATCCGATAGAGAATCCCACCCGACCTAGCTATCGTAATGCGTCCCGATGCCAAAGCTTCCTGAACCTACTGAAGCGAGGAATACTAGGATCAGAGCGCTAGCATCCCTTGCTCTCTATCGATTGCTGACTGCCGTCTCATCCGAACAAAAAAAGGAAGAGAACTGGGTGCTAGCTCGAATAGAGGGTGCGCAGAAAGCCCTGGCAAGACTGCAATTCATCGTTCCTTGAGAGACTGGAAAAGAAATTAGTGAAGGAATACAATGATGATATTCTGAAAGAAGAAAAGGTGTTCTGGTACCAGAAATACCAGGTCAGCTGGCTGAAGTTTGGAGATCGAAATACAAGGTCTTTCCACACTACCTCCTTTGTGCGTAGGAGGAAAAGTAGGGCGGTTGCATGAAAGAAGAGCGATGACACCTGGTGTGATGATAAAAATAAGATAAAGGCTGTGGCAGTTGACTACTTCAAACTTTTGTACACTGACACCAACGTTGCCGAGCTTGACTTCTCTTTATTTGGTGGCTCTTCTTCCCTTAATGCTGAAGAGCTTACCTGTCTTGATAGTCCAATCATCGATAATACTAGTCATACTTCTTTTGTTCAAAGCGGGATAATTATCTTTTTGAATGGATAAATTCTACCTCTGGCTACCGAAGGCCTTATTGTAGCAGCTGCTCCGTGAAAGGCAGTCCTCTTACCTTGTTTAGCTCTTGAAGACATAGTTAGGAGGAAATTCAAACCAGGTCTTTCTCCTTCGTTGGAGTGCTCGCTTCTCTTTATGTTGTGTTTATTAGCATTCCTTTAAGTCCCAAGAACGAGGAGAAAAAAGATAGCCTAATAAAGCGAAAGAAAGGCCAACAACCAGAGTCAAGTAGACAGATAGCGTTGCAGGGACCAATCCAACCAGAAAAAATTATTGTTCGAACTGATTCAAGGCTTAGTTGAATTACGGCTATTCTCACTATTCTTTTCTTTACATGTCTTTTTTTCTCTCCAGTGTGAACCGACTAAAAAGGGAATCAAATCTAGATAGTAATATTTGAGAAAATTGTAAACAGAGGATCTTGTACAGCGTGGTGGTACTATCTATCCATGAGGAATAATTGTACATCGTTTAACAGTAGACTAGCTCCATGGTATGGTCAGTCACTCATGAATTCCTTCTAGAAGCACTACTGTAATATAGCTTCTAGAAAGAGCTGCTTTTAGCCCACTTCTCTTACTGATGTGGCATTTGGCCTTCAAAGAGATGATTCAATAGCAATAGCACCAGTCATGAACCCAAGATCTCCTATAAAATACAAAAAAGATCACTCATAGAGATGATAAAATAGATCCCCGCTTTGTATAGGTTAAGATTCTAGTTCTTTCGTGCATTACATAGTTCAGAATAAGAATTCCTCTTGTGAAAGTGCTTTTTTCGGATAGGTAGCACTTAAGAGTAGATTCCTTTATTGGATAACCATCTTTAGAGTCAAATACAATACTATTTCACGGATTAGCTCCCGTGTTCGATTTATAGTGGCTGGCGTATCGTATAAACTTCCAAGCGAAGTTTTCTTTCGACTTCTATTTCGAACTCCACATGGCTTTGCTACTCGCAGCGAAGCAGATCGCGGTTAGTTCTTTCCCCAAAGGAAGACAGGTTTGGTAGATAACAGCTTTCGTACTTCCGCTTCATCGATCAGGGGTCGTTCCTTAAGGGAAATCGAGTTTAGGCCATTTTCAAATTGGTTTTGTTGTTCAGAGAATACGTTGGTTTTCCTTCGTTTGATGGAAGTTGTGTAATCGTGTAGATCATACTCTTTTCTACTGCTATAAGCAGTATAACGGCATTGGAGTAAATTGAACTCCGGGATTTTCTCTTTTTAGGAGGGTGCCAGTTACCCAAGTAGAATTACCCTCCAGTATGGTTCCTGGAGACTAGACATAATTCGTATACTCTAAAGGGTCACAAATAGTGAGTTATACTTTTCTTTAATAAGCATAGCCTCATGCTTAGTCTTGTATAGAGTGGGTTGTTCATTCTTGTTATTTTCACCTTCATTTAAGAACCTATCAGATTGTTCATTAAGGTTCGTTGGAGGAACAGTTGTGGACTGACCATCTGTAGTGGACTGACTGCCAGAATCTCCATTTTGATTTTGACTCATTAACTCATATTTGAAAATAGTAGTAGCATCTTTAGTTCCTAGATCAATGATATGTTTGGATCGTGTATCTATCCATACATTATTGGAATCATAGATATTCTCTCTTTTATTACTAATAGGTTGTCCCAGTTTTAATAGAATATCCTTTTTAACAATCTGTAGAACTTTCCAATCAATTCTGAAATTCGATTGAATGGGTACCCACTCAGTTAGAGATGGATCTTCTAATACCTTTTGAAACCATTCAGATGTAACTAAATCTTTGGCTAGACCTTTATGTTTAATAATATGTTGATCCTCTTTAGTTTCTAACATATAACTTTTAGGTGCTAAGAAAATCCCTTTCTTGACATGGTATTCTAGTTTATACTTACCAATAACAGTGGAAGATACGAAATCGTCAGAAAGAGGCTAAATTGCTAAAACCTCGTTGCCCTTCAGGGACCGAGTCAAGCTGAGCTGTTTCTCCTTTCCACTATTGACTGATGGATTCTTGGACCTGTCCAAGTAGAATTCCATCTTCCTTGAGTGTCTGATCCATTTGAGGTTTCACTTCCGCTGTGAACAAATCCCCGGCATCATGATCCACGATCCCCTGCTTAGATCAGATGCATCTATAGTAACGAAGAGCTCTTCCGCAAGCCATTGGGCGAAATTGAAGAACTTTCATTTTCTTTCTTCCACACACTAGGAACATAGTCGCGGTTGTCGCTTCGCTCCCTTTGCCACGTGAAGAAGACTAGGTTTATCTCAGATGCGGGATGACCAATGTCACGATTGGAATTAGGAAAGGAAGCTGTGGCACTTCTTTACTTTCTATTCTTCGGAGGTTTTTTCAATAAGCAATAGTAGACACACTATGATCTTTGGCTCTTTTCTTTGTCTTCTTATTTACGCTTGTGCCTTTGCAACTTTCGATGGGAATGGTTAAGACAAAGGGGTTCACTTCTTTTTCTTACCCTACAGAATTCCTCTTCCTAGGCAACTAAGAGAAGGCGCCTAGCGATTGGACTGGACTGAGATGCGCGGGATTCCCAACTTTCAATGCCACATATCCTTCCATTTCCCTGGGAAATAGTGTTGATTTGGTTGACACTTTGACCTTTGCGCTTGGTATCAGCCGTCTTCATCTTTTGAGCACCTCCACTTTGGGAGAAAGGGGAAGAACCTAAACTCTTAGGAAAGAGAAAACAAAAATAAGACTTTCATTGAGTTGAGGCGAACGGGAGCGATAGCCCACTCGACCGTAGAGCATTCTTCAAGCCCAATCGAAAAATCTCTTGCAGACTGAATTCTGGATTATGGATAACCTTCTATTGAATCAATCACTTTCTCGCCCTACTACGGTGGTCAGTCTGGATCCAATACCACCCCATCCAGTAACTGCAGAGGGAATAAAGAATCAAAGCGTAGCAGCCGCATCAGCAGTTAAGGGAAGCCTGGTGAACCCTTAAGGTCGAGGGACAGAGGCGAGCGGTATGCTCGTGTCCACCACAGAATTGGTGTGCAATCGGGCGCTTCCTTTTCCTCTAGCAGCCAATAAGTCTCAGGAGGGGCATTCGTGCCAAAAAACTTGTGTGTCGAGCATTCATTCTGTTTTTGTGTCTCGATTCGGGATTGAAGGCCCCACGGCACGGTCTAATATCTGTGTCAAATCTAGCAAACCCGGGGAGCCCCAAGCAGCTTGCTTATTCTTCTATAAAAAATAGGGATCAGAAGTCCCATGCTAGCATTGCTCGCTTACGCCCTCAAAGCTTGTAACGTCTTATCCGGCTATTGATTCATAGCCATATGTGGAATCAGTCCCTTTCTATTCCGAAATAGGGGATTCGTTTACTCCTCCCCGACCATGAATCTCTCTCTGTTGATCGTGACTGGAGGGTTCAGTCAAGCAAGAATGAGGAAACTTTTACCTTGATTGAATATGTATGCTACACCTGACGAAAGAGGTTGGTCATTCAGAAGCGTACTTATGTGATGAACTAACCCTTTGTCGACTTCGAAAGGTGATCCATATATCATCGGCCAATACACAACCTATTAGTGTTTGGATAAACATTTTTTCTGTGAGTCTTCAATGCTTCAAAGTGGGGATTGGATTCCCAATGACTGGAGGTCTGCGTCTGGTCCATTTAACAGGTGGGAACTCAATTAGCCTTCCATATAGGGTGAGGTGCCATATCCCCGGTCGAACGAAGAGGAAAGTTTTAGATCGACCGAGTTAGCTCGACCAAAGCCGGGGAGAAGACAATAAGGTAGAAAGAGCGGAGATACGGGCTAGAGACCCTATCCTAAAATCAGTGTGTGAAAGTGTAGGGTTCAAAAGGGTTCTATCAGGACAGGACACCTACAGGAGTTAGAGGACCGTACTGAGGTCGCTTACTCGCTTTAGAGTTTGATTAAGACAGCTTCTTACTCGGGGTTAAAGGATTATTCTCTCTACCGAAAAACCGTAAACAAAAAGGAAAAGGAAAAGATCACGCTCTGTTCAGGGGGAGCCCTTGAGCAGCTACAGACTTGACTATCTGACCCACAGACCAAACAACCGATCCATCCCATCGGCTTAGATTCGGTAGCTCCCCGAAAACCTCATAACCAATCGAAAAAAGGCTCACCTTACATACCCCCCTCCTTCCTCTCCCTATCGGTCGAGCATCCTTGAAACTCTTCCTTTCAGTCGAGTATTGCCTTTGTCTATGCTAGATTAGGCTTCACACACACCTGCTTTGGTTGCTTTCTTTTTCTTAATGAAAAAAATCTCTCTTTTTGGGCAGCCGGTCTCCGCCTTTCAAGTTCGTTATCCTAACCGTCTCCTCTGCTCCACCTCTGAGCACCATCTTGAGTACCCTTATTTTTTTTCTTATGAAAGTAGACCAATAGCCGGTCAGTTGCGGAGAACGTCCTCCAAGAAAGGGATGACAGACCGCTTCCATCCTTCAAGGTCTTCGATCCGGATCGGCTAGTTCCTTGGCGGTTGTCTTACGAAGTGAATCATACAAAGTAGGAGCGGCATACCGATAAGCAAGAAGAAGCTTTTTATTGAGACACGTGCTGATGCGGTCGGGGCTCTCTCTGAACAAGCAATGGAGCAGAAGGCGGTGCGGGAGAAAAAGGGCCGGCATCTTTCTTCATTCTTGGGCTTAGCAATGTCAGTTGTTAATGGTATCATACGAGAAAGCTGAACTACTACCAGTACCAGCATTAATGAATAACAGAAGAGTTTGACTCTCTCTCTGAGTAGGTTGGCGTTCCGCCTGTCTATCTAGCAAGGAAGCAACCTCGAACTCACTCTATCTCTTCCTGGTACAACCTCCCGGGCTTACAGAAGAAGATTTCAGTCAGAAGGATCCATAATTGGGGGAGTTTCGGTTATTCCATTTCCATTAATGGTTTTTTATATTAGGAAAAGGGACCTTCCAGTTTCGTTTCATTCCCTGCTCTCTCTGTTCCCGTCTTAGTTCTATGCTTCCTATACCGCATGCTCCAGTAAGAGATCAGTCTGCCAATGTGGTATTCGTCGTATCGGAAGTCTTTCTAATAAATTCCAAGCCTATGTGGATCGATCGGCAGTGTGGTCTTTATAGTAATAGTTGTTGTGTTGCCAAGGCCGCCTACTTGAATGTCATAAATCCAATTGGGTAGGAGCGGTTCTCTCTTTTAAGTTAACGAGTAACGTGCAAGCACTAGTGAGTCTTCCAAGTGAGTGGAATGCTTTGCTTAATGTACTTCGGTCGTTCTTACGCTTCTTCTTTTAGTCGAGCCAAGCTTCACGCTTTACTGCCTTTTTCTTTATTTTCTAAAAATGTAAAAGGCTATACAGACTATTGTTACCTCCTCCTAAAAAAAGAGCACTATTTTCGGGAGAAATTCCCTTTTCTTCATCAGCCGATGATTCCCATCAGGATAGCCATGTAAGAGCGACAGCTGCGAAAACCAAAGCATCAAGGTCGGCTGTGAAAACTCTTTTTTCAGTCTTTTCTGAGTCTCGTTTTGAACGAATCCGTGTAAAGGAGTCAATTATTGCCATGCCCATTTAAAGATTCCCGGTATCTCACGAATTGGATTCGAACCAATACCTCTTGCATTCAGCGAACTACCGGTGGTGAAGCTTAACTAGTAGATCGCTCTAACGCCTAGCATCGGAAAGTGACTTGGCTTTTAGGAGAAGGGAAAGTCAATCTGAGGAAAAGGGTTGTAGCCGCCAACATAATCTTCTTTTATTCTGTCTACGAGTTCACAACATCTCCTGGGCTGGGAAAAGATAAGGATGATCAAACCTGTTGCTGGAAGCCTAAGGATAACTCATAAGCTCATAAGAACTCAGGAACTCATAAACAACTTGGAAATGGATCAATAACTCAGTAGCTCAACAGGTATGGATAGAAGCAGTTGATGGGTCCTTAACCAATTCCTCCTCTGATAGAGTACGGAATTTAGGACCGCATCCTGACCGTTAGCTACAAGATGATTCGCCGGCTTCCGGCTGTTGTGCCCTCCTTCCTTATCAGTTCGCTCGCTGCCGCCCTTTCAGGTCTTTTTGTTCCCAGTCTTTGTTCTCCATTTTTGCTCATTTCAAAATGTCGTTATAGTGATGCACGAAACCATTGTAGTTTGGTTATTGGTTGATATTGTTTTGTCCAGAAACCAATTTCTCTACATTGTAGATCCATACATACCTCATATCGAACTTAGCTTGAACCGAGGCGGTTTGCGATAATGGTTACTCAATCTAAGAGGTTAGGCAGGGAAGCCGCTTGTACTAACCCATCACTAACTCATATGTCGGAGGATACCTATCTGCGGTGGATAGATTCCTGAGGAAGTTCGTATACTCCTTTCGGGTTGTAGGAGAGTGGAAGAGAATAACACATGTAAAGCCTTTACGAGCAGCGATTGGACGGGCAGTGTGGGGCTCTGTCAGGGGGTGGCCGAAGGGTTGCGCCCGTAAAAGGCAGAATCACCTTATCTTTCCTAACCTGGCACAATGACAGAAGGAGTGGGGAATACTATTTCAGTTCAGGGGTAGGTTCCCTGATTGGGTCACTGAGGAAAACATGGGCACATCTACAATGATGAGAAACATTTCAACACTTTAGCGGGTGTCTACCTTGTCCAGTATGTCGGGAACAATACAGAAGGATGTTGAAAACTGTACCTGGCGATTCTGAGTGGAAGTAGATGCTTGTGAAACTTTGAGATCGGCTCTCCAAAATGAGCTTGCTGTAACGGTTAACCGTACCGTGTAATATAAGAACAAGCCAAACAAAGTAGGAGAGAAAATACCATATTCTGTTCCTCATCCAAACACTAGGATGCCTAATTCCAGAAAGCTCTGAGTTAGATAAACAACTAGGAACAACTATCAGTACAAGAAGGCGGGTATTGGCCAGGTGAATTGGGTGGCATCAATATTCCCTGGTCGCGCGTCGATCTGACCGGTGGTCTACCTTGTAGCGCATGTCGGGGTGACGAAGATGGCTCCATACGGGATACAAGATATACTTGAAAGGCAGACTCAACTCGTAGTAAAAAGCTAGCAAGCAGCTCGAGAATTCGATTTTTCTTTAGGCTGTGTGCGGGCGGGGTGTGAAATAGCAACACATACGGGTTTTAAGCGCTTCTTTAAAGTATCCCGGTGGTGGATCAAAGCAGAGCCTTGACCCTCGTGGGACGCTCTTAGGGGGGAGAGCTCATGCTCGTGCATACTAGAGAGAAGCTCATTAAGGACCACAACTAGATCAATAGCTACTATAGGAAAGAAAAGGTAGATAGGTCCTTACTGCATTCATCCTTTTCAAATGGGTTGTGCCCAGTTAGTCCAATACTACAGATAGTCACGAGCACAGAAAAAGAAGATGGAATCAAAGACGGTGTTAATGAATTTACTGAAGTGAAGCAAGGCTCTATGTTAATGGAGCTCGACTGGTTGGAGAGGAACGGAAAGCCCTCAGGCTGAATGCCCGAGTAGGGGAATGCACTTCTTGCTTGATTAGCGAGAAAAGTCTGTAGCTACCACCTTCCAATCGATCGGAAGGTGGGTAGATAGTCAAATAAGGGATGCATTCAACCTCATTGGGTTGATATTCACCTTATTGGTCTCTTTCATCTCCATACCAACTTTCTCTACCTCACCGCCGGCGGGTGCACAAGAACCGAATTCCTCAGATTTTGGTTGCCAGGCTGCAACAAAGTCAGTTTTAAGGAAAATGCCCGGTTAGAGCGCTTTACCTATAATTTCTTAGAAGAGGGCGTTAGCAGGAGGCAAGGAGGGGCGTAGCCCAGGTGAGAAGTAATCTAATTTAAGCCTGATTAAATTTCATCTTATATGCAAGGAAAGCTCGCCTTTTTAGTGCCTAAGATAAAAAAAAGGAAGCGAGATAGTACAACAGATTTATTTCGATCTTCGTTTGAGGAGTAAAAGGAGGAATCCGCTCGGGCTACTATTACTTTGATTAGTTAGTTGGTAAGGCAATAGCTTACCAAAGCGACTTAGAGTAAAAAACCCCTTTCTGGTTGTTAGCGATTCTTCTTGTTCCCAGCCCAGGAACTGGGAAGGTGGAATTTATGACTTGTGAGAAAGGGTCAGATGAAACTAGAAATGAAAGAAATAAATAAATATTTTCTTTCTGTTTATTTGTCTAACTGGTAGGGTCGGTCTGTAGAATGCCCCTTTGTACACTCAAAGGCTTCCGCCCCAGCGGAGAAGTTAAGTGAAGTTTAGCCCACCTAAAAGAAAGGATGGGATCGGAGGCTAATAAGAAGATTCAATCCATACTCCTCTACCCGAACAACTTCAATAAAGGAACTGCATGAACCTAAAATGGAAGTAGAGGTTCGTGAACCGATTTGATTGCTTGCTGTTGGTCTTCTTCCTATGAATACTCTAACTAGTGGATATAGCAAGTGTGCCGGGGATGCGGCTCGGGCGTAGTAGGTCTGGACGCCTAGCATAAAAGAGCCTTCTCTGGTAGCGGCACTATACCTTAATATCTCTCTAGCTTCAAATCTATCTAAAAGGTAGTAGTTAGCAGAGCAGAGGTCAGTCTGTCTGCCGCTTTCTTTCATAACAGAGTCGTTATTCCCGGCTGGCATAGAAGTCTCTAGCGCGGGCGAAGGAGATGCATTTATGGTACTGGTAGTATTGGACAAGCTCTCAGGGAATAATCTATTTCTTTCTTATTTCTGCCTTTCTTTCCCATGACGACTAGGAACAGGCAAATAAAAAATTTCACTTTGAATTTCGGACCTCAACATCCTGCTGCTCATGGTGTTTCACGATTAGTATTGGAAATGAACGGAGAAGTGGTGGAACGTGCGGAACCACATATTGGATCACTCCAGTGCGGCACGAAGCCGCTGATGCCGAATCGGCTCCTATGCCGCTAGCTATGCCCTGCTTGGTCCCCCGGCACGGTGGAGGTTCTGTAGCGCGTCATGAGCATCGGGCTAAGGGGCGGTTTAGCAACTCAAGCGAACTGCTCTACCTTACATAGGGACAGAAGGGAGAAGGTTGTGAAGGTGGCCTCGTTATCCACACCTCCGGTCGGATGAATGGAGGACCGACCCGGGTTTAACGAGCGTTGGCGGGTTCTGGAGTGCCTGTCAAGGGCGCTAGCGCATACCCCGGGGTGATCATCACCACCTGCACCTCACATCTCGGCACAGTGGAACGTGTAACCCGCCTGCTGTTCCATTCAACTACATTTGTTCCTGTAATCCATAGCCTAACAGAACGCAGCAGCGAGGGACAACCCGCCCATACAGCCAGCGGGGAGGATGGCACTACTGGCAAAGACCGTCTGGCGAAAACGCCGCAGGCGCGAAGCGTGGTGGGCCTGCGCCGGGGGAGCATAGGGAGGAAAGGGAGACCGGACGGTGGAAGAGCCAGGGGAGGCCGGGTCATTTGACGGAAATGGAAGGCTTTTCCCTATTCGAGAAGGCCCTATGGAGTAAAGGTAAAGGGAAGTGCATGAATTCTTGGGAGCGAGCCTATAAATCTAAAATGCAATAAAGCAAATTCAATGAATAGATAGGTACAACAGACAGCGCAGCCTACACGCGAATTAGCTTCTGAGGTTGAGCAGGCTCAATTTCACCGCAGGATTTGCGAATGAATACCGGGCTGGGCCACCTCGAATGGCGTGAGCCGCATGCGGGGAGACCCGCACGTACGGTTTTTAGGGGGATCTGGTCGAAAGACCGGCCGGCGCCCACCCGACTAGGGGGACTGAGAAATTAATAGAGTACAAAACTTATCTTCAAGCTTTACCTTATTCTGATCGTTCAGAGGGCGATCGCGGGGTCACTGAATGAAGTCCTCCGTTTCTTTCGGAGGTGCTGTGCTGACCCGCAGCGAGGCAGAGATGACTAAGTGACATATGGAATATGGCGACGACAACAGCATGTCGTAAAAGGAGATAACAGGTGGAGCCAACGACCCACTAAGACTAACCTATCTACAACTACATCCTCGAGCGGCAGTCAAACAGGGTCGTGAATGCGAGATGCCAGCGGAATGATCGGCCGGACAGAGGCTAGGGCTCCTTCCTTCCCACCGCGTCCTTCCTTGTGTGTCGGAGATATAAAGCGAGTGCACCGGAAAAGAACGGGGAACTGGGTCGATCTATTCTATGTCGAAGCATCCGAAGCATAACTGCACACTCACACGATCTTTGCCGAGAGATAGGAGCATTCGGTGGAACCGGTGAACTACATTTCTTTCTGGATAGATGTGTGGGACAGAGGGCTCGTGGTACCTGCTGCCCCCCCTTCCTCCTCTGCTTTGAGAACCGTGTGAACGGAGAGTGGGCAGAAGAGAAGGAGGTCCTCATATGGAGTCGCACACTGACTTGAGCAGTGCGGGAGACTAGGGACTGGGTCGAGTAAACCCCCCCTGGGGTCGGAAAAATAACAGACGAAGCTTTACTTAGATAGGGCTTTGATTCGTATTGAGTTTTTCTTAGTGATTGGAAAGGAGGGCGCCAAACAAAGGCTAAAGTGATTCTCTGAGCCGGTCTGGATTTCCAACGCCTCGTGAAATTGGTCTAGATAGATGACAGCACTTTTTTCCCCTCTTCCTTACCGGGAAGTCAATCTTCTCTTATGGCCTTCCCCTCCCGCCCCGCCCTGAAATAGATAGAACCAAACCTCCTTCTCATCCATTAATTTCTGCAAGTAGGGAGGATACAGAGCTAAGCCCCCTCCTATTCGAGGCCGGGTGGCCTCGCCCCACAAGCACCCAACCTTCCTTTTGCTCTTCCTTCGGTTTGCCTCCACGAACGCGCCACCTAGGAGCCCAACTCATATTCCAAAGGCGACCAGCTTTCAATACTAGTTGTTACCTTACGCTGCCATTTTTCCAATATTATTGAATAGCATGGACTGGGGCTAAGATAACTCAAATGGGAGAGCCGTGTTATGGGTGACTTTATTGCCCGGTTCAGAGAGCACTTGTGTATGTGATGCAAGTGAACGTGTACGAAAAAGCTGTCGTAAAGTTTCGTTGTTCGTTCCGTCGTTGACCCTATCTATGTTTCTATGATGGCCCAAGAACACGCTCATTCTTCAGCTGTAGAAAGACTTTTGAATTGCGAGGTACCATTACGAGCTCAATATATACGAGTGTTATTCCGTGAAATAACTCGAATTTCAAATCATTCACTTGCTTTAACTACTCATGCTATGGATGTGGGAGCATCAACTCCGTTCCTGTGGGCTTTTGAGGAGAGGGAGAAATTGTTGGAATTCTATGAAAGAGTCTCGGGAGCCAGGATGCATGCCAGTTTCATACGACCAGGTGGAGTGGCACAAGATCTGCCTCTTGGCTTATGTCGAGATATTGATTCCTTCACACAACAATTTGCTTCTCGTATTGACGAATTAGAAGAGATGTCAACCGGCAACCGTATCTGGAAACAACGATTAGTGGATATTGGTACTGTCACTGCACAGCAAGCAAAGGATTGGGGATTCAGTGGTGTAATGTTAAGAGGTTCAGGGGTATGCTGGGATTTGCGAAGAGCAGCACCTTACGATGTTCATGACCAATTGGATCCTGACGTACCTGTAGGTACCAGAGGAGATCGCTATGATCGTTACTGTATTCGTATCGAAGAGATGCGACAAAGTGTTCGGATCATTGTGCAATGTCTTAATCAAATGCCTAGTGGCATGATCAAAGCCGATGATCGTAAGCTATGTCCTCCATCACGATCTCGAATGAAACTATCCATGGAATCGTGCGCCGTGTGAAACGTAGATCATCGCCGTTCTTAACCGAGACTCAGGTTAAGCTCCGTCTCGGAACCTTGTGGGGTTAGGAGTAAAGCATCCCGAGGTTGTCGCATCTCGTTGAGCGTGGAGAAGCATTGGGAACCCCAATTTATTTATTGGGAGCCGTTTCTTTTCCCGTCCCCCGCCCCGCGCCGCTTTCCGGTTCTTCGGAAGAATCCACTTACGTCTCCCTTCTTCATTGATCTGGGGAAAAGGAAACGTCTATCAGTTGGGAAGCTAGACATCAAGTAAGTGGCTTGATGAGGATAACTAAGCTGACACGCCGGAGTTGGCTGCTGGCACAAGAGGGTGGTGCCTTACCGCACCGCAGGCGGACGCGCGGTAGCATTCGTGGTGGTGCTTCAGGATTCCAATGTACTGCGTCCAAGATCAGAACGAGCTTGCCGGCGGACCACTGCCGTCCCATTCTTGAGTGAGCTGGAGCACAGCCATCTTATCCACTGAACTAGCTAGAAGCTATCGCTTCGGGTCGAAGCATTAAAAGAAAAGGACCAGAAAACGCGGCGGCATAGGAACCACGGGACCCCATACCCTATTAGTATAGTAAAGGGAAAACGTAAGTGCGCTCCTGCGCACCAGCTGAAAAAGCCTTTCCTTTTTTAATCAAAAATGAAATGAAGGTAAGCTTCATAGCTTAAACCTAGTAAAGGGGCTTTGATGCCCTTTGTATAGGTTGGGTTGCTGGATACGGGATCCTCGTAGTAGGCTGGACCAACATCCATCCGAGAGAGGGCAGTCTTTAGAAACAACAGGGGGTACGTATCCCAGGTGAGCTAAGAGGTGAAGAGTGGGAGTAGCACAAAAAGAGGGATTAGCATTATTGACCCAATGATAAACCACTAAGACCTTCCTCGTTGGGGCTCCGCGCAATGAGAAAACGCTGACGCGACGAGAAAGCGAACGGTCAACGGTCAGGTTCAAGACTTAGCCGAGCGTTAGCGAAGCTAGATTCTCATAGCGAGGCGCTTTGAGTTAGCGAAGCGCTGTAGTAGCGCCGAAGCCTTATGTGCTATAATGCTGAACCAAGGACGTTCCGCCTTATCTATAGAAGGAGTCAACTGAGTTCTGAACGAATTAGCTCCTTGGTAATGGCTCAATCTATAGATAGAAAGCCCTATGATGGGAAACTACCACGTTAGGTTTGGAGAGAGATGGGACCGGTTATATAATAGAGGGAGCAGATGCAAGCTTTTTCTTTCAATAGCCGGCCAAATGACTACAGGATCATCGGTCTACTCTACCTCAATTCACCATTTCGAACCTTATACAGAAGGTTTTTCCGTACCAGCTTCTTCTACCTATACCGCAGTTGAAGCACCTAAAGGAGAATTTGGTGTCTTTCTGGTCAGTAATGGAAGCAATCGTCCCTACCGTCGTAAAATAAGAGCACCTGGCTTTGCCCATTCACAAGGACTCGATTCTATGTCCAAACATCACATGCCAGCAGATGTGGTCACCATCATAGGTACTCAAGATATTGTGTCTGGAGAGGTGGATAGATAGGACTAGTACTTTCTCGATCAGGACCCTAGCTTTATTGCGAGCCAAAAACAAAGATGGATTCCCTTCTCCTTCTATCTTCAGTACTAGAGATGAACGAATTCCATACGCTCAAATTTAGATCGAAGAATTTTTTGGTCTTGGAATTTCATGAAGGCGGAGCCAAAACGAGAACGAGTTCAGTCGAACAGCATATATAGTAAATAGTAAATAGAAGTGGAAGAGCCTTAGACTTCCGCCTGAGTTCCCGCAGGGACAGGGTAGGGCAGGAACTTCGCCAGCAAACTCCACACGTCAACCCAGGAGGTGAGGTCTCCCAACGCAGCCGATTGGATGCCCTGAGTCATTTGGTTTTGACGCGTGTCTGTTAGTGGATCACTGCTCGACTTGCATGTGTTAAGCTAAATTGCTTTGAAGCTTCGAATCAGTGATTTGGGGAGATATGGACCCCCTGGCCAAACAGTCGAGCCACTCGTCATTTTCTCCTCCTCTGGTTGTGTGGTTCATGATCGCTTGCTAACGAATAAAGCAAGGCTGCTCCACGTATACGCACAGCACGGACATATTGATGATAATTACTAAGTAAGGGGACCCTGGCTTTTGACTCCTTTCTTCAAATAGTCCCACTGTCAGATCTCTTTCCGTAAGTGAGTAAGTGATGGCATTCGATATTCTTCATTCTCTCTTTCTCTGTCTATCATCGCCTCTCTCTTACACCGAGGGCTTGGTTTACGCTCGCGGATCTGCCACCTCGGGAACTGGTGGTGGGTAGACCGAAGACGGTTAAAAAGGGAACTGGATAGAATTATGTTCAACAAAAAGCGCGAACTTGTCTCTGTATGGCAACCACTAAAAAAATAGGTTAACATTTGGTTCATTGGATTCCGGGCCGGATGGATCCTGTGGATGATCCGTAGGGGGTCTTTATTATCAAGATAATTTATACCAACTAGTTCCTCTTCTGTCTGCCAGCTCATCTATTTACCCGAGCTTGCTTATACCGCTAGCAAGAAGCAATCCTTACCTTACTGTAAGTGAAAGAAGGCTACACAGTAAGCTAAGCGAAGCAACTAGTTTACTTGCTTCCTTCGCCTAGTCTATCTCGCTTTTCTTTCTTTGCCCCTGCACTGTTGTTCGGGAATTTGCTCCTCTACGCAGCCAAGCCCTTATCCTAATCCTCAAGGCGAGTCAGTTGCGCAGGTAGAGATAGGCGATATGCGCAGTAGGTTGTTATATGTGACACTGCTTTAGTCTCGAAAACCAACCCCCCATCGCTATTCAGAGCGAGATACGCATAGCGAGACTGAATCATTCTTAGGAAAGCGTGCAAGTTGTTTGATAGTTTCGGTGGATAACATTCACAACTCATTCTTTATATCTTATATTCTTGAAAGTGATAGACTTATTAGATACATCCACTATCAAAAGCACGACTTTCGACTCACGACTTGCGAGTTAGAGGTTTTAGGAAAAGCGGGAGTCTCCGTCGTGAGGTTAGCTCTACCGAAATTTGAATGCCGCAGCGACGCTACCAAAGTCAAAAAAGTATCCGTGAACAAGTCAAGCGTCGCAAAGGGGCGGGAGGTACCTATATATACCCAGCCAGGTGTGAGTTCTTTCAGTCCAGTGGCTTTGTTTGTATAAACCTCAGAGATTGGGAATGATTTCACCCAAGAGTGGTTTATATAGTAGTAAAGAGACTGCCTGTTTAGGCATTTATGGTCTATACAAGGTAAGTGTAGGCAAAAAAGGTATGTACATACTAGAAAGAAGATTCTTAGGTAGTTGAGAGGTGATTCAGTGTGATGCCATTGTATGGTTAAGTCTTCTGTTCACACTCCCCCTAAAATTGATGCGGAAGATCATAGAGCATCAATTTGCCAACAAGAAAATCATGTCGACCTCGTGTCATGGCTTTGGTGAAAATGTCCGCAGTCTGATCATGAGACGACACGTGAGTCAAAGGTACCATTGACGAGAGAAGTTCTCGAATGTAGTGGCAATCGACCTCAATGTGTTTAGTGCGTTCATGGAAGACCGGATGTGAAGCGATTTTGATTGCACTGGTGTTATCAGCATGAAGTGGTGTGGGAGACTGGAGATTGACTCCAAGATCTGCAAGGAGTCCTCGAAGCCATACGATTTCTGAGCTTGCAGAAGACATGGAACGATATGGAGCTTGGGTAGCTGGAGAGTAGAAGACGAGGGCAAAATAAAGCCTCGTCCTATAGTGCCCCGAAGGTAGCGAATGATACGATGAAGGCATTACCTACTGGGGCAGATGAAGACGACGAGGATCTGCCAAAAATTGGCTGACGATCTGAACTGCATAAGAAAGATCTGGACTAGTCATGGTGAGATAGATAAGGCTCTCAACCGGACGTCGATAGAGAGTCGGATCAGAAATGGGTTCTCCATCATCCTTTTTTGATTTTACATGGAGTTCCATCGGAGTTGCTTTTGTCATCTCTTAGCTTTGCTAAGCGTATGAGGTCTTCTGTGTACTTCTTTTGGCAAAGATGAATACAATGTGCAGAAGAGGAAACTTCAAGGCCCAAGAAATAAGTTAGGGCACCGAGATCCTTCATACGAAAATAAGACTGAAGAAAGTGTTTGAGCTGAGTGATGCCTTTAGTGTCATCTCCTGTGATGATCATGTCATCAACATATAAAAGTAGGCCACTTCTTGGCTCCGGCAAAGAAAGATGGAATAGTCGTGCAAACTCTGGCAGAATCCAGCACTCCAAATTGTGGTTCGAAATTGTTCAAACCATGCACTTCTTTCAATCCATAGAGAGATTTACGAAGACGATAAACGAGAGTTTTTTCCGCTAGCTGGTAGCCAGGAGGAGGTTGCATATAAACTGTCTCCAAATCACCATGAAGAAATGCATTTTGAACGTCCATCTGATGTAAAGACCATTGGTGAATGGACACGGAGTACGAACAGTAGTCATTTTGGCAACGGGAGCAAATCTTTCTTCATAATCGATGCCATACTCCTGCTTATAGCCTTGAGCAAGCAGACGAGCTTTATACCTATCTAGACTACCATCGGATATCAGCTTGATTGAGTATACCCATTTGCTATCAATAATGGATATATCTGATAGTCGAGGAACACCAAATATGATTTGATTCTAGGGCCTGGAGCTCATCATCTATGGCTTTGCGCCAACATGCCAGTTCTGCTGCCTGCTTATAGGTGGAAGGGACACGAACAGAATTCAAAGTAGTCAAAAAAGAAGATGAAGCACCATATCTTTCAGGAGAATACCCATATCGGACAGGAGGTACAGATTGACGATTGAAACGCCGAAGAGGAACTACAGATTCTGATGGTGCAGAAGGAGCAGAGGGTAGCCGAAGGGTGACTGACTGTGTTGAAGGGTAGCGCATCCACAGTAGAGAGAGATACCCTTCAACAACGACTCGAGGGCGAGTCTTCAAAAACTTGACGGGTAAAACTAGAAAGAAAGGAAGTCGTTTTGGCTTCTCTTCCTTACCCATTCATAGCTCATGGTTTCAAAGCATTGAAATAAGACAGGGTGTGGAGTGAGTCTCGAGTAGAGACAGACTATCTCTGAGACGGGTAAGTTATTAAGCAATATTCAGTATATGACTCCGTATAATAGAAATAGAGGGGAGCCCTTGATTTTAGATAAGTCATTTTGCTAGTCTTACATCTATCGGGATATCTTCTTACCGAGGCTGGTGCCTCTTTTCCACTTTGAGACTAGAAGAATCAGTTTCGATTGGAATAGCCTGTTTACGGTAAACCAGATGATGGTACCGGGGATCCGAAACGATTGTGGTTGTGAAAGGCTGCGGAAATGCTCTTTCAATAAAGATTTCTTAGTTATAGCTTACCATTCGAACGTGACCTCTTTTTTGTGCTATTGCTCAGCTAACTCTCAATTCAAGGCAATTCTTTCAGATCTTACCCTCTTTCGACTAGCTTCTAGTTCTTTAGAAGAACACGAGCGGGAAACTTTTTAAAGAAAAGATAGGTAAAGTTGATTAAGGTTTGGGTATTCGAAGCGCAAGGAGATGCAATATAGCCATGCTTTTCAAGTTGGACTGGGCATTGAACCATGATAAGGAAAGGCTTTGGGTGGAGGTCCTTCGATCTAAGTATTTGGTTGATGGTTCATTTCCTAATCGTTTCAGTCCTACTGCATCTCATTGAAAGGTATATGGCGGAGTCATGAGGCTGAAAAGATGAATTCGTGACGGGTTAAACCACTAAATCATACTCCCCGGAAAGCTCTACAAGAATTGGTTGAATCGATCGGTCGAGGGTTCTAGCTTCGGAGGGAAAGTGATCTGGTCAAACTGAATGAATTGAGTACGCTTATTCCAAGCCAAGGAAAGTCAAGCCAATAGAAAGAAGACAGTAAGAGAGATTGAATATGTTAAGCAGGAATGACTTTGTTGGTGTTATAATCAGCAACCGGTATACGACTGATAAGGTGAGTTGGTTTCACACTTACACCCGATCTTAGACACGAGAAATGATCCATTTGACCTAGAAGCCTTCCCTTTAGTTCTTTTCTTTACCCAAATGAGGAGGCTATCATTGATTTAATGCGAAAGCAAAGAGAGACGAGGACTTTTTTGAGTCGGCAAGAAAGAGCTTTAGCCATGGATATCGTTGGAAGACTTGCTGAAATTCAACAAGAAATACAAACCGCGGAAACCGAAAAGCTCCAACAGGAGAATTCGCTCGGTCTGTTCTGGGAGCATCCGCCAGCTCTCGATCCGGAGGTCGTAGGAAGAGTGATGCAAAGGATACGGGACCGCATTCGAGCTCTTGAAGACCGGAAGGAGGCCCTCCTTCAAGAACAACAATCTCTCCTTGTGGAGGGGGCCATAAGCAACCGCAGTAGAAATAGAAACTACGGGGGAAACTAGAAGTTAATAGCTTCACTTCGTTCGTTCCGTCGACTCTTTCTATAAGATTCAAATAAGTAGTCCGTCGACGGTGTGTTTTAATGCTCTTTGTTATCTTTCATCTTGTTTTATGTCTTTTGTTCACTTAATATGTTCTTAGTTAACTTTGTAATCTTGTGTGGCTGGTCTACGTGTGTGTAGGCTTCCTATTGGATGTACTCTTATGTATAAAAATACTTGTAGTGCTGGAATGAATAAAATCTGTTTTATTAAATATTCCTTATGTCTACGTAATATCCGGTCTTCCATCTTCCTTAGATGTAGATGCTACTTCCTTCGTCGAGTGAGTTGCGGAGATCCGGTTCTAACTAAATTTCCTTTCATCCCTAATGGAATGGCCTAGCTTTGCTTCTTCCTCACACTCTTATCGATCCAGCCGACATATGCCTGCTCTGACGGAGATGATTCGGTACGACGGTTCAGTGGAAGAACTTTGGGACACCCTTGGGGTAAAGCGCCAGGTGCTGTAGCGAATCGAGTAGCTCTAGAAGCATGCGTACAAGCTCGTTTGCTTCGGAGCGTGCTAGTGCGTATCGCGGAAGGAGCACCGCGGAGCCACTGGGACTGGATGGACTAGAATCTTTGAACTCCTAGCCCCTCTAGGAGGCAATGTCCTACTAGATTAGATAGGGTCGAAGTGCTCTTTCGATCGAACAGGGATTTACTCTTATTCATTGGAATCATCCAACCCATCAATCCATCTCCATCGAGTTCTTTCTGGGATAAGGTTGCTCATGCGTAATGCACAATTCCTACATCCTCTCCTGTTGTCAAGCAGCTAAATTTAGGAATAAAATGGAAAGGACTATTCCGCCATCATCGAACAAACTCTCTCCTTCAGCTCATCGCACCGAGCTTCCTTGCACTATGTGTGGAACGGACTATTATCGGATTGGGCACGCCCATAGCTTAATAATAGCTTTTATGCGAAAAACAATAAAAAGGAAAACAGCTGCTCTGCGACATAACCAGTCTTCCATCCAAATCATGGATTGGACAATCGTCCAACAGCATTAGCAGTCTCTCTATCATATAGGAAATCAAAATAGTGTTAGTATAATACTACTGAAAATAAAGACAAAAGGAAATGAAATCCACGGAGAAAGATGAAGCAAAGAAAGCACATAGCGTGGCACCCCGTAACAATGGAATGGAGCTTGGCCCTTTCTCGGCCAACATATTAATAAGCAGTGGAATCCTTTTCGGACAAATTTCTTTAAGGGTGGAGGTTGTAATAACCGTAAAATTAATACGTGATTATTTTTGTAATGCTCGAAATTAATGAAGTTAATTTTCGGTCCAAAAACCGATTTTTGGAATGAAGCCGAAAATATTAATTGAGCACGAGAGTTAAATAGTATGGGCCAAAGAGGTTAGAAAGCCCAAGAGATAAATTGAGACAAGAATATGCAAAGAGGCCAAGGGAATACAAGGTCTATATGTTATAAATAAATAAAGAAATACATTAAGGACCGAAAATTATTTACTGGATTGCTATTCACCGCCCCCTTTTTCCTAGTCACCGCCCCCTAAAGGGCTGAAAAAAGACGATTTTGCCCTTTTGAATTTAAATTTCTATTTAAAGTCCTTTTCCATACAACACTTTTCATATCGCAATCACACATCCAAATCAGAGTCAAACATAACAAAAAATAACTCAAATCGAAATGAATCGTCTTTTTGGGAAATTGAAAGGTCAAAAGAAAGTGTCTATTGGCACGGATAGTAAGCAAATTCTCGTAAATTTCGTTCGTATGGACGTGAATTATCGAACATCGATCGGATCCGAACGAAAAATTTCGGCACGACCGAAATGTAATTTCGGTCGACACAAAGGCTGACCGAACAATAATTTCGGTCAGCCCTTGTGGCGACCGAAATCACATTTCGGTCGCCCTTTAAGGCGACCGAAATAATTGTTCGGCCGCGGCTGTCCGAACCGAAAGTTAGTTTCGGCTGGGACGGTCACGGTCGAGACGGGATTTCGGCTACTGCAGAGGTGGCCGAAATCCCGTTTCGGTCGCCTCTTACAGTGTCCGAAATCCAATTTCGGCTGTAATTAATTTTTTTTTTCAGACTAGGAGAGTGTTCCGGAGGATTCGGGCAACGGGATAAATTACAGTGAGCATTTCCGCGAAGGAGGACGATTTCCGACCGACGTGGAAGCCATTAACTGGGCGAAAGGCGTCGCTATTGCTCTTGGTTTCGAGGTGATTATTTCGTCGCATAAGAAATGCGGTACAAAAAAATTGATTAGATGTTCTCGCGGAGAACGTTATAGAGGCAAGGAGGATGAATTGGAGAGGCTATCGAAGTCTAACAAGTGCAGGTGTCTATTTGTAGTCATAGCCCAGCAGGATCCAGCTACTAGGGAATGGTACATTCGTACGGGTGCACCTGAGAATTCCATACACAATCACCATCTGATACAGTATCCCGAGGGACACCGCCAGACGAGTGGGTTAAGTAGCCAGGCAAAGAAGGTCGTAGAGGAAATGACTGCTGCGCAAGCGGAACCAGCACATATCCTCTCAGCGATGAGGGCTCGACACGCAGATGATAATGCGACGATCCGACATATATATAATTATAGAGATCGTTTGAAGAAGCAAAATTCTGAGGGGAGAGACGTGGTGAGCCAGTTGATGCACCAGGCGACAGAGTCCGGATATTTTGTTGAAGCGCTGAGAGACGAGGAGACTAATGTGCTGACACATGTCTTTCTCGCACACCCGGAGTCACTCGCACTGCTGAGGACGTATCCTTATTTTATTGGTATTGACTCGACGTACAAGACCAATAGATATAAGATGCCTCTAGTTGAGATTATAGGGATGACTCCCTGTAATCACAACTTTCTGTGTGGGTTTGCCGTCATGGAGGACGAGACGGAGAGAAGTTATTGGTGGATGTTGAATTCTCTTCGGAATATTCTGGGTCCAGGTGTCCACCCTTCGGCGATTGTGACTGATCGTGAGTTGGGCCTTCTTCGACCGGTACATATGGTATTTCCGCATTCTCATCATCTGCTGTGCACGTGGCATATTTATAAAGATGTGGAGAATAAAATTTATGGTTGGGGGGAAGAGCAAAAGACCGCAGCTCACTTAACGCCCAAGTCCTGGAAAGCAGTTGTGGAAGCTACGACGGTCGACGAATACGAGAAGGCAGTGAATGACATGCGTCTGCGTTGGCTACCCGACTCATAATTCGTTAAGTATGTTGAGCAGACGTGGTTGGTGCATAAGGAGAAGTTCGCCAGAGCTTGGACGAACCATGTGCTTCATTTCGGGAACACCACTACATGTCGTGTGGAGAGTGCTCACAGCGAGCTGAAAGGATGGCTGAATTCGGCCACTGGGTCTCTAGACACCGTATGGGTGAAGGTGCATGAGCAGATTCAGAACCAGTTGAATCGCATCAGAAAGGTAAATTAATTATTATTACGTGTAAAACGAAATCCTTATCTAATATTTTGTTGTATTGACGTGCAGGCACTGGAGGAGTCCCGGTCGAAACGACCTATTGGGTTGTCAGGATTTTCATTCCTAACATTATTATACAGTGTTTCACACCATGCAATATTAATTATGGGAAATGAGCTGCGGCGGGCCAAAGAGTTGTCGAATGAGGTTTACTCCAGGTGTGGATGTTATGTACGACGGACGCGCCAACTACCATGTGCTTGCGAGCTTCAGCAATGCGTGGACAACAACTATCCAGTTTCGGTAGAATGCTTGCACGACTTCTGGAGGACACTCACAATCGGCGAGGGAGTAATTCCCGATATTTGTGATCAAGATCGCTTATACGAGAATGAGAATCACCCGCTCGCTGCCGCCTCTCCGCGTCCCGTTCCCTACGAACGGATGCATCAACGCCGCGCGCCCTCGTATGACGCTCTCCAGATCCCTCCAACGGGGGGGATCTGCTGCTCCCTCCTAGTAGGGACTTCCCACCCTTCGCCTGCAATTAGATATTTATTAAAAAAAAAATTACGACCGAAATCGGATTTCGGCCGTACCATGACCCGACCGAAATCCGACTTCGGTCGGACAACGGCCGGCCGAAATCTAAAATCGGTCGCCGCGGATCCGACCGAAATCGGATTTCGGTCGTGACCGCTCAGACCGAAACATGATTTCGGTCGGAGCCCCGGCGACCGAATGCCGATTTCGGTCCGGCAAGATCCGATCGAAAATCGATTTCGGTCGTAATCTGCCGTGACCGAAATCGACGTTCGGCCGTGCCTTTTTCGCCCGATTTCGCGTCCGATCGACCGTTTTTCGGCCTATTTCGACCCCTTTTCGACAATCTATCTACGTACGAATGAATTTTACGACAATTTTCTTACCAATCGTGACAGCACCCCCTTTCCCTTTCCCTTTCCTTGTCGTCGATCCATTGCGATTTGCAAAATTCTCTGTTTTTTTTGTCTGATTTGGTTGTGTGATTTGAAAAGTGTTGCGTAGTACAGGATTTTAAATAAGAATTCTTACTTTTTATTATATTTTACCTTTTTAAATTAATTTAAATAACATAGGGGCAAAAACGTCTTTTTCAGTCCTTTAGGGGGCGGTAACAAGTAAAAAGGGGGCGGTGAACAGTAACTCCCGTTATTTATTAAGGCCCAAAAGAAACAAATAGGAGCTCAACTAATGAAGTGGCCCAAAGTTGATAAGATAGGCTAAAGAAATGACAATCCTTCCTTTGGATCAAGGACTCCCCCAGTTTAAGCAACCAATCATGAATGAGCAAGGATGACTACTTAGTGGCAAGGGAAGCCACGTGGGAATTTATCATTAACTAGTCACATACTAAATGATAAACCCTTAGAGGAAACAATCGTGCAAAGCAAAACAACGAAAGGAAAGAAGCAGCAACGAAGAAGAAAGAAGGGAACGAAGCGAACGACCAGATATTTGGCAAGCTCAACTCGATTTTCAACGTAGGAAATTTACCCAAAAATAGCTAGGAGGAAAGGTAGGTGGTTTTTAAACCCCTACAACCCGTATTACATTCCCTAAAAATTCAGAATTTGGATGAACGGGTCATCCGAGCTCGAACGAACTCATTTTACGATTGATGGAAATTTTTGTGATGCTCTTGATGTGTTATTATGTGCCTTTCGAACTACTCAAAATATGAGTTCTGTATTTTGATGCTGTGCTTATGTGCTTTGAGTTGATGTTCGAGCATGAAATTCTGGAAAATTAAGGGTTTTTAACGGGAAGGTTTGAAGAAATCGGACGATTCTAGGTTTCAGGTGATTTTATGTTTCGCGGACCGTTTGTTACTTCGGGAATTAAGTGTGATAGGTATAGGAGAGCCGAATTAATTTCGGGTGGCAAAAGTTTGTCGCGGGACCAAAAGTTTTCGATGTGTGAGTCGGGCCAGGGCTTCAGGCTCTCGCGGGCTGGAACGTCTCGCGAGTCGTGAGATAGCGCGGGGCCGACTTCATATTTTGTGGGCCGACTGACTTTCGCGGGGTGATTCCTGTGAGTAGCGTCGGGCAATTCACCAACTTAAGTCGGGCTTCGCGCGTTCGATCGGGCGATTCGCGAACTCGGCAAAAGCTTCGCGAACTCGGGCGTTGACTCAAACTTTCGCGGGTTGACCAGTGCTTTCAAAGACGGATTTGGCGATTTTAGATTTGGGCATTGACCGAAACTGAGTGAGTTTGACCGACGATTTGATTTTGGGCTTAGCCCTATTTTAGGCCCAACTATTTTAAATTAAATTATTTTCGGCCCAAATCCTTTTAAATTAGAATATTTTTATACTTTGACTAGGATTTTCGGGTCAACCATATTTTAAGATAATTTTGGAATTTTAAAACGTTCGGCCTAATTTTGATACTTATGCGAGTTATGTGATTCCGGTGTATGTATCACACGTGATTGGTTTCTATGTGCATATCACGGCATAGCACGTGAGAGGTTGATGTACCGTATTTCTACGGTGACGCCTTACGGTGTCGAATGAGTGGGGTAGAGTTGCCGATTTTGGCAGTCAAGTTTAGACTCGATTGGGCACCTGGTGGGAAATAGGGTTAGCGACACATGACTACTCGGGATTGAGCCACCCAAGGTGTCCACCACCGGATATATGATTTGGCTCAGTGACGGCAGACAAGCGTGGAGTGACCTGTCTACCCAGGTATGGTGCTACACGACTCGGGATTGGGTTAAGTGCACGCACGCATTGCATGTTTTTACTACCACCTACTGGGCAATTGCTCTGGGTTTTATTTTTGTCGGTAAGACTGAGCCCGACACCGATGAGTGTCAGGATGAGCTGTAGGTTGGCTGGCGGCGGTGACTCCACGGGCTTTTGAGGGCGCAGCAGTACATGGACGCGACCTGTGGAGAGGCGTAGGATAGTCGGGTTTAGATTTTTGGGGCTTCGGCCCGATGTAGGTATATGACATTTTGTGAACCCGATTTATGTTATATATGTATATTATTTCGTTAGAAAGTTTTTGTTAAAACGGGTCTTCCGCAACTTTCGTTGCGGAAATCCGCCAATCTATTTAATTAGATAGTAGGGTCGCCACACGGACAACCCTTTGGACCCAACTAAAATGGGCCCATAACTCAGTATAAACTATAATGCCCAACATAAACTTCAGTGGGCCCTTATTTGGCCCATTAATAAAACCCTAGCATGCCTAAACTAAAGCTTTAGTGGGCTCAAACATAAGCTCATTGGCAAAGAATAGGGCTGCCCGAAACGATTTAAAGGGCCTAGAAGCTTGCCAAGTTTGACATTATACTATCATAAGATCAAAAATATGTTAACTATTAAATCATATAAGATACATAATCAAAATCAGAACATCCAAAATATATATATAACAAGAATAACATAAACAAAGTAAACGTTCATTATCATTTTAATTTCTGTAAGGTCCAGTAAGTTAATTATAATATCAAAAAATCGGGTCCGTTCAAAGTTCGTATTCATGTCCGAAATCCGTGTCCATAGTCCAAAATCCGTGTCCATAACGCATAGTCCGTCCAGTCGGTAATTAATTTAAAGTATTTAAACTAATATTGTTTTAATTTTTTTAATCTTAAAAAAAATTCAACACGCCACCAAGAGGAATCGAAATCTGGACCTCTCACAAAAATGACAATATTCCGCGATACCACTCGGCTAGAGGCGTTTTGTTGTATATTTTGCTTTTCTTAAATATCAATAATAGTGTACGATTAATATAAATAAAATTACCGAACATAAAAATGAAATTACCATACATCACTCGTGAAAGTATCTCGACAGAGGTTTGATCGTTGTCGGAGAGCCTTCGTGCTGATAGCGTTTTATAAAAATATTATTGTGATTAATATTTATATTATGATAATTATGATAATATAATTACAGAGAGAGGAAGTATGAATAATTTCAATACCTTGGTGTGTTTTACAATACAACTCAAGGTGCCTATTATAGGCAAATTTCTCAAATTACAAGTCACTAAATAAAATATTACATCCTCATAAAATAATCACATCTAATTTATATTTTCATCCTATACATCCTTATTTAACCATCAATATAAATAATATACATCTACTATTTATTCCATCCATCTACATGCTTATTTTATCAACCACTCTACATAATATACATCCACGTAATATACTTCATAATTTTCGCATTATAGTTTTTTTAAATGTAAAGACTATAATGATTGTTTTGAGTAGGTAAGGTATTTTTCGCGTCCATGTACATATGATGTATATAATGCAAAACGTTTTATCTGAGTTAAGGAGAAGTTGAAGACGACTAATGTTTTTTTTTTTTACCTTCGCTAATGTGTGTTTGTGTGTAGAATTGCTTTACATACTAATATTAATCATACTATTATTAATGCATATGAGAAAACGCTTTTGTAAATATATCCATAACGTTATGTAGGGAGGTTTATATAAACTAGACCTGTCAAAATGGCCCACGGCCCGCGGGCCGACCCGCCCCGCCCTGCCTATGGGGCGGGCTGGGTTGGGATTTTTAAGGCCCGCCAGAAGGCGGGCCGCGGGCTAGGCAGCGCGGGGCGGGCTGGCCCGCCATATATTTTAACTTATTTATTTTATATTAAATATATATTTATTTAAATAAAGGAATTAATTAATGATTTTATTCATAAATAATGATGCATTCGTTAATTAATTGTACATAATTAATGTATATTTAAATATTATAATTAAATAATTAATGATGCATTTATTAATTAATACATAATTAATGTATATTTAAATATCATAATTAATATAAATAATTCTTAATTAATTAAAAAGTTTAAATAAAAAAAGTTTATAAAAAAAATATCAAGGCGGGCGGGCTGGGCTTCAGTTTTGAAGGCCAGCCCCGTCCCGCCCCGCCAAACAGTGGGCTTTGGCGGGCGATGGGCCAGCCCGGCCCGGCCCATTGACAGTTCTAATATAAACCATGCAACACCCACGCAAAACATATTAATTAATCCAATAATCATGGGTCGCTTTTGACGTGCGCTTGAAAAAAGAAAAGAGTTTCTTTTGCTATTCCTTTCTTGTTATATAGGTCCGCGTTAGTTTCTACTAGCGAAGAAATCATTCCGGCGTCATACTCCAAAAGGTGGACTCAATTAGATGGGAGGCATTTGAATCCCTACGGCAGCGTACGAGGCGACACCTACGACGAAATTACGAAGACCTGTTTGCCACTAGCCGGGAATTGATTCCCTCTCCTTCAGGACCGTTTTTTTATTTTTGGAGGCCCCGTTCAGTTGGCAGAAAATAAAAAGGTCCATTTAACATTTTTTACTTTATGTGGCCTTATTGAAAACACGTTGGGCCTATTTTATTAAAAAATACAGCCCATTTTAAAATTGTTGTCACTTGTAATGGATCCTTTCAGGTTTTGTTTACCGTTCCTCAAAATAATTCATTAAAATAGCCTTAAATTCATTTATTGTGTGGCCCTCTATCAACTGTGCTGGATTTGTGGCCCTGTGCAGTAGGCCTGGATGCACAGGCCCAAATCCGGCCCTGCTCTCCTTAGTCACTAAAAGAAGCTACGGAATAGGTAATGTATTAAACCCTAGCAAGTAAAATATGTACAACTTACACCAACGGGGCGATACAATAAATGCATGCTCTTTGTTTGAAGTTTCAACTACGATCGCCCGTGCGGCCTATAGCGAACACAACAAGAACCACATGTATAGAACGTGATGAACTTCTCGTCTATACTTAAGTATCAGTAGACATGCCCAACCGCCTATTGTGACGGTACCGTCTCCTAACCGGACCGGGGCGGTTGACGGCTAGCCGTACCCGTTTCCGTTTAATCTAACCACCTGTTAAACCGGTGCTTGAACCACATTTTTTTGTTTTTTGCAATTCGCTGCAAAGTTAAGTAAATTTTTGGTGTATTTTTCATTTGTATTGTACTTTGATATAATAGTTTAGATATATAAATTTTACGAATCATGAAATTTATTACAAAATTCTAATACAATACAAACTACATAGTAACAACAAATAAGAAACACTTGGGACGTATACATTAAAGGAAATTGGTGTCGGGATCACGATCAAAAGCGATGACTGAGAAAAATGCATAAACATAAGTTAGATATTTACGACAAAAATAAAATAATTAATGAGCTAATGTAATGTTTAAAATTTGAATATTATCTTTTTCGGGCTTCTTCGTCTGAATCGACTTTTTACATTAGTTGATGAAGTAGAGAGATTAAGACTTGGTTGATGAAGACTTAATCGAAAGTAACTTCTGAGAGATTTGTTGTGATTTTTTGATTTGGGGTGCACGGTATTTTTAGGAGTTTTTGAATAAATAGTGTTGTAACCGCTGGTTTAACCACCGGGTATCGGTTAACCGCGACTAATTTTTATATATATTATATATAACTGGCAGCTGGTGGTTTTTGGTGTTGTTCGAAACAGCCCCGGAACCGGCCTGCCGATAACGGTTGCCGGCCGGTTACGGTTAAAAGTCAGCATGTCTAAATATCAGTATATGATTCTTACCCTTAATTTCTCTTTCGGGCTTTTTTTTATGTTGCCTATCCGTTTTAAACTTTTGTTACACTTATGTACCGCTGGATAAAGATTAACAACGATAAACTACTTCCCATTACTATGGTTTTAATAAAAGACACGGACAAAAAATCAAAGCAAAGCTTTGAGCTCAAAAGCTAAACAGAATCCTATATCTGAATCAAAAGACTCACTGTCAATTGAATGCACAAATTGAACTTCCACAAAAAATTTCCCCCACGATTAAATGCACGAGGAGTGCCCACTTGGGTGTGTAGCGTATTTTCTTTTATTTGATACCAAATAATTCGAAAAATAGTACAAATGAAATTTGATGAAATTTAGTGGATTCTATCTCTACTTATTCATCTGATTCTTCAAAGACTTTGGAAAATTCTTGGGTATTGAAATTCCTTGATTTGGGCGTTCGTTAAAGTTCCCTCGTGGGTGATCACGAAAGTCTCCAGTTTTCGTCTTCGAGTCTTGATTTGATATTCGAATTGTGAGCTTGGCCTTGGGCTTCCATTCTTGAGTTTGGGCTTTGAGTCATTGGCTTAATTTTGGGCTTTGATCTTGAACTTGGGCTTTGAACCTTGAGCTTGATCTTGGGCTTCGATTCTTGAACTTGGGCTTTGGGTCTTGAGCTTGAGCCTCGATTCTGGAACTTGGGCTTAGAACCTTGAGCTTGATCTTCGATTCTTGAACTTGGGCTTTGAATCTTGAGCTCTATCTTGGGCTTCGATTCTTGAACTTGGGCTTTGAGTCTTGAGCTTGGGCTTCGATTCCTGAACTTGGGCTTTGAGTCTTGAGCTTGGGCTTCGATTCTTGAACTTGGCCTTTGAACCTTGAGCTAGATCTTGGGCTCGATTCTTGAACTTGGGCTTTGAGTTTTGAGCTTGGGCTTCGATTCTTGAAGCGCGTTCTTGGTCTTCGAATCTTCGAGTCTTCAAATCTTCAAGGCTTGATCTTCGTCTTCGAATCTTCGATCTTCGAGTCTTCAAATCTTCAAGGCTTCGTCTTCGAGTCTTCGATCTTCGATTCTTCAAATCTTCAAGGCGTGATCTTCGAATCTTCAAGGCTTGATCTTCGAATCTTCGAGTCTTCAGATCTTCAAGGCTTGATCTTCGTCTTCAAACGTCTTCAATCGTTTGAGCGTCTTTGATCTTCGATCCTCGAGCGTCTTCGATCTTCGATCCTCGAGCGTCTTCGATCTTCGATCCTTGAGCGTCTTCGATCTTCGAGCGTCTTCGATCTTTGAGCGTCTTCGATCTTTGAGCGTCTTCAGTCCTCGAGCGTGTTAGTATTGTGATCAAGAAGCCAACATTTATATTGTTGTGTTTTCTTTATTTTCACGAATTGAATGATTTATATCATTTTGTTCCTTGAGTAAATTAATTATTTATGGGTCATTTAAGTCGATGACTTAGATTGTAGAATTCCATATTGAAATAAATAATATTTACTCTAAATTATCCTTAATCTTGATATTTAGCATGGAACACTAATTATCATGTTTAAGATTAATGTGTGGATTAAATGATAGTTATATTCTACAAACTATTTGATAAAGAGTTATCAATTTAATCACACAGATATATAATGGAGATTATGATATCGGATAGACCCGAAATGAAACATATTATGGATTGTGTTTGTGTCATTAATGTTTCATACGTGTCTTGAATTCTGTAATATGAGATGTTCATTTTTCAACACTAGGAATGCGTGTATGTTAGTATCGCTCAACGTTAGCCGTAAAAGGTAACTATACGGGTGGTGTTACGACAGGCGTGACTAGTGCGGTGGATTACGTTCATCAAGAATATTTTTTGTCCCTCATTCATATGAGTGATAATATCCACGGGCCCCTTGATAAAGGTGATATCGTAATGCATGCAATGTGATTAAGAGTAATCATATTTATGATAAACTTTTGGAATCAAGAAATAATTAAGTTGCAAGGATGACACATTCATACCTTGAACTTATTTAGGATATTATGCGACAAGGAATTGACACGGGCAATTGCTGTTTAAGGATGATGATACGTATTTGAGATACATATTGTCCGTGTCACTTGGGTAATCTTAATACACTTGCTAGGTGCTAATTGAGATTTATAGATTTAGAATGGGTTCTAATTCTATTGCCAATGTGACATGGATCCTACTGGGTCACACCGAAAAGAACAGATCAAGGAGAACAATAATTTTTGTATGTACTACATGAGATGTAAATATGGTGATAAATAAATTATGTGATAATTTATTCGTTTATCATATAATACGAAAATAAGCAAGGTTCAAATAACACATATGATATAGTTTATGATAAATATATATTTGATATATTTATCAACATTCTTTTATAAGGAAGATTGGGAGGAAATCGGCTGCCATAGTCAATATAACAGAATATTATATAATATTTAGATAAGATCTACATATTAAGGCCATAATCATAGGATGGGATCACGCCATGATTGAGTGATTAACATAATTATGGGATAAAATAATATATTGATCCTTTATTAGTGTAAAAAGGAAAAGATTTCCACTTACTCAATTACTAATAAAATGGGGCAGCCGTGACCTTGAAGGATATCCCTTTTGGCATCTTTGAAAAAGTATGATAACTATTACGTGAGATAGAAAAAGGGTTTTCGGTTCTCAGTGTGTCGATTGAATCAATTTACGTCGTTTGAGTAGCTCCTAGCTGGTGAAAGGACGATTCTTTGATCGTGTTCTTGGTGGATTCCGGTAGAGATACCATATGTTTGGTATTTAAGTACGCACTCATCTCAGGATAATATCAGTTATGATCTCTACGAACTAGTTAGGCTTTAATTCGCATGGATCCTGTCGGAATCGGTTGATATGTTGATATAAAAATTTTAATTTCCGCTGCGTGTAATACTTCGATTATGTGCGCCGATTCCTCACAGTGGTATCAGAGCCTTCTTGCGTGCCTAACTGTTACGGAATAAGAATATTTTGATTCATTATTTTATTCACATGCTTGATTTGGTTGCCTGTTCAACGTGTTGTTTAATTTGCATGTTTAGATCAGTCATGTAATATCTTAACTAGTTATGTGAGAATCTTATCTCCGTTTTAAGTCTGATCTGTATTCATGTGATGCATACGCTGATGATTATAAAATATGTTCAGATATCATGATGCTATTTTCGATAAGCCTTGTGTAATCGATTAGTTCGATGTGTAATCAGTGGAACACAAGTGCATATATAATTGCAATCACATGATCAACGTGTATATGCTATGAGTATATATGGTGTGATGTTTCCAATAAGAATTTGTCTATCTATATACGTTCATGTGGCTGATCGGAAATTGTGACCATGATTGAAGTAAATCATTTGCTTACATATCATTAGATGAGCAGTGGCGTATATCATGCGAATTTCGATATGGTTAATAGGATTGACCAAGCATTAAAATATGATGTTAAATTAGTTGCGATTATGAGATAATCTGCATCTCTAATAGGTTAGAGTATTATTTTGAATAATATTGCATCATATTTTAAATCAGAAAGTGATTTAAATATTTGTTAATATGATTAACGAATATAGTCCCTCTAAAATTAAGTCTACTCCCTTACAATTCTATCCGCGCCGAATTTAGAAAGAATATTGGTGGGACCTACTCAGTAGGCACCGTGTTCAATCTTTAAGAGTCGTGGGGTATGTCCGACATGCCGTATCAAATAGAATGAGTTTGCTTATCAAGAGACCAAAACCGTTTTGGGTCTTGGGGAGAAGTTTTGTTGATATACGATGTTAACAAAACCAAGAGTCAAATATGATTAGCAAAGTGTTGCTTACCTAAAATAGCTAAGATAAAGTTTCATGCCGCCGCTGGCTTATTCTTAGTGAAAATATGGATCTTGGACCTACTACTATGGGGCATTAGATTGTAGTGGGAGTTTTATTCTGTGAATAAAACATTTACTTGAAAATAACTGAAACCTTTTTCCTCTGTGACGTAGATAATGGCAGCACAGGCATTTTCGTTGCGTTCGCTTTTGGACAAGGACAAATTGAGCTCTAATGGGACCAATTTTATTGATTGGTACCGTAACCTAAGAATCGTTCTTAGGCAAGAGCGCAAGGAATATGTAATTAATACGCCCATTCCCGAAGATCCCACTGCTAATTCAAGTGTTGAAGAGGTCGATGAGTACGACCGACATTGTTCCGATGAGATCGATGTACAATGTCTGATTGTGGCGACGATAGCACCCGAATTGCAGAAGCGATTCGAGTTGAGCACGTCGTACAATATCATGGAGCAGCTCAAGAAAATGTTTCAAGAGCATGCACGTGCTGAGAGGTATAATGTGACTAGAGCTTTGCTGGCATGTAAGTTGTCTGAGGGTAACTCTGTTGGTGATCACATGCTCAAGATGTTGAGTTATGTGGAACAGTTGGAGAAACTTGAAGCTCCTGTGGGCAAAGAGTTGGCCACAGACATTATTTTCAACTCTCTTCCTCCCAGCTATTCATCGTTCATCATGAACTATCATATGCATGGAATGGACAAGAGCTTGGATGAGATCCATGGGATGCTGAAAACTGCTGAACTTGACATGAAGAAAGGAGTTTCTCATGTGCTCGCAATTCATGCAGGTGGAAAAAAGATTAAGAAAGACAAATTCAAGCGCCAAATAAAAGGCAAACCAAATGTTGGTAAAAATAAGGCCAAGGTTGTCACTTCGAGTGCTCCCAAGGTCAAGGTTGCTGCTACTGCTGAGTGCTTTTACTGTAAAGGCATTGGGCACTGGAAGAGAAATTGTCCCAAGTATCTTGATGACTTGAAAAATGGAAAGGTTCCAACCGTTTCAGGTATATTTGTTATTGAAGTTAATATTGCTACTTCTGATTCTGAATGGGTATTTGATACCGGATCGTGCGCTCATATTTGTTCGAATATGCAGGCACTAAAGAATAAGAGGATGCTAAGAAAAGACGAAGTACAACTACGTGTCGGGAATGGTGCAAGTGTTGCAGCTGTTGCTATTGGATGCATATATGTCTCTTTGCCGAGTGGACTTATTTTAGAACTGAAAAATGTTCATTATGTTCCATCTATCTCTAGAAATATTATTTCTATTTCATGTTTGGACATGGATGATTTCCATTTTACCATTAAGAATGGTTGTTTTTCATTTTATAAGAATGATTTATATTATGGATGTTCTTATGAGAAGAATGATCTATATTTGCTTGAGATGGAAAAACAAGTTTTAAACATCAATAATAAAAGATCCAAGATTTCTCATGAGAGTATGACTCTTATGTGGCATTGTCGCCTAGGTCATATAAATGAGAGACGCATTAAGAAATTACAAGAAGTGGGACTTCTTGGTCAATTTGATTTGGAATCAATTGAGACATGTGAATCTTGTTTGCTCGGGAAGATGATTAAAGCGCCTTTCACTAAAAGAGGCGAAAGGGTAAATGACCTACTAGCACTAATACATAGTGATGTATGTGGTCCGATGACGACTAATACTCGGGGAGGTTATCAATACTTCCTTACATTTACTGATGATTTCAGTAGATACGGTTATGTCTACTTGATGGACACAAATCTGAATCATTTGAAAAGTTCAAAGAATTCAAGAATGAAGTTGAGAACCAGCTCAATAAGAGAATAAAAGCCTTACGATCTGACAGTGGAGGTGAATATTTGAGCATAGAGTTTGGTGCTTATCTTAAAGAATGTGGAATTGTTTCACAGTTGACTCCTCCTGGAACGCCGCAATGGAATGGTGTTTCTGAAAGGCGGAACAGAACCTTGTTGGACATGGTTCGATCTATGATGAGTCAGACTGAACTTTCTCTTTCCTTTTGGGGCTATGAGCTTGAAACTGCTGCATTCACACTGAACCGAGTTCCCTCTAAGTCTGTAGAAAAGACACCATATGAGATGTGGTTTGGTAAGGTACCAAATGTGACTTTTCTGAAAATTTGGGGTTGCGAAGTTTACGTCAAAAGGTTGATGGTTGATAAACTTGGCCCTAGATCAGATAAATGCTTCTTTGTAGGATATCCTAAAGAAACCAAAGGATATTATTTCTATCACAAGTCGGAGAACAAAGTGTTTGTTGCTCGACATGGCGTTTTCTTGGAGAAAGAGTTTCTCACACGAAAAGGCAACGATAGTAGCGTTAGACTTGAAGAAATTCAAGGTACACTACAAGATGATATGGTTATGGGTTATCATGTGTCCCAACCCATGATAGTCTCCACCAGCACGAGGCAAGAAGAGCCAATTTCGCAACAAGAAGTGGCTCAAGTATTGCCTCAAGCTGATTCGACATCAGTCGAAGTCGAACAACCACAAATTGTTGTGGAGGAGGTTCAGCCGGAGGAACAACCTTTACGTAGGTCAACACGGATAGTCCGAATGCCTGCGAGGTTTTTGGGACTACATGAGATATTGGTATTAGATACCGAGGACCCAATGACTTATAAAGAAGCATTAGACAGACCTGACTTTGATGAGTGGCTAGGAGCCATGAAATCCGAGATGCAGTCCATGTACGACAATCAAGTTTGGAACTTAGTCGATCTTCCTGATGGTGTAAAATCCATTGAAAACAAATGGGTTTTCAAAAGGAAGACAGACATGGACGGTAATCTGACTACATACAAGGCACGACTGGTAGCGAAAGGTTTCAAACAAGTTCAAGGAGTTGATTATGACGAAACTTTCTCACCAGTCGTTATGTTTAAGTCGATTCGGATCCTTCTAGCAATTGCCGCATTTCACGACTATGAAATATGGCAAATGGATGTTAAAACTGCATTTCTAAATGGTGATTTAGAGGAAGATGTGTACATGACACAACCAGAAGGTTTTGTAGATCCATTGAATGCTAAGGAAGGTATGCAAGCTTCAGAAATCCATTTATGGGTTGAAGCAAGCATCACGAAGTTGGAACAAACGCTTCGATAAAGAGATCAAAATGTTTGATTTTATCAAATGCGAAGAGGAACCTTGTGTATACAAGAGAACTAGTGGGAGTGCAATAGTATTTCTAGTACTGTATGTAGATGACATACTTCTTATCGGCAATGATATTCCATCACTGGAGTTTGTCAAGTCCTCGTTAATGAAAGTGTTCTCGATGAAGGATTTGGGTGATGCTGCTTATATTTTGGGCATCAAGATCTATAGAGATAGATCCAATAGACTCATAGGATTGAGTCAAAGTGCATATATTGAAAAGGTCTTGAAACGGTTTTCTATGCAAGATTGCAAGAAAGGTTTCATACCTATGTCACATGGTATACATTTAAGCAAGAATCAGTGTCCTAAAACACCTGATGAGCTGAATGAGATGAGTAGGGTTCCATATGCTTCGGCAATTGGATCTATCATGTACGCCATGATATGCACTCGCCCTGACGTGTCATACGCGCTTAGTGTGACAAGTAGATATCAGGCAACTCCGGGCATAGCACATTGGCGTGCAGTTAAAAATATCCTCAAGTACCTGAAAAGGACTAAGGATATGTTCCTTGTTTATGGTGGTGAACCTGAGCTCGTTGTAAGAGGTTACACTGATGCTAGTTTTCAAACCGACCATGATGATATGAGATCGCAATCAGGATATGTTTTTCTGCTCAATGGAGGTGCTGTTAGTTGGAAGAGTTCCAAACAGGAAACAACAGCAGATTCCACTACTGAGGCAGAATACATAGCTGCTTCTGAAGCGGCTAAAGAAGGATGTTGGATAAAAAAGTTCGTAACTGAACTTGGCGTAGTTCCTAGTATTAATGGCCCAGTTGAGTTGTATTGTGACAACAATGGAGCCATTGCTCAGGCGAAAGAGCCTAGGTCACACCAAAGACCCAAACATGTTCTACGTCGTTATCACTTAATACGAGAAATCGTTGATAGAGGTGATGTGAAGGTTTGCAGAGTTGATTCCGCCGGCAACACAGCCGACCCACTGACAAAACCTTTACCTCAAGCCAAGCACACTTCTCATAGTGAATCTATGGGTATTAGAAACGATGGAAATTGGCTTTGAATTATATGATTATTCTGAGGACCCTTGTTTATTGCTACATGCATAGAGATGTTTGGTTTGGCTTTAGATCAAGTGGGAGATTGTTAGTATTGTGATCAAGAAGCCAACATTTATATTGTTGTGTTTTCTTTATTTTCACGAATTGAATGATTTATATCATTTTGTTCCTGAGTAAATTAATTATTTATGGGTCATTTAAGTCGATGACTTAGATTGTAGCATTCCATATTGAAATAAATAATATTTACTCTAAATTATCCTTAATCTTGATATTTAGCATGGAACACTAATTATCATGTTTAAGATTAATGTGTGGATTAAATGATAGTTATATTCTACAAACTATTTGATAAAGAGTTATCAATTTAATCACACAGATATATAATGGAGATTATGATATCGGATAGACCCGAAATGAAACATATTATGGATTGTGTTTGTGTCATTAATGTTTCATACGTGTCTTGAATTCTGTAATATGAGATGTTCATTTTCAACACTAGGAATGCGTGTATGTTAGTATCGCTCAACGTTAGCCGTAAAAGGTAACTATACGGGTGGTGTTACAACAGGCGTGACTAGTGCGGTGGATTACGTTCATCAAGAATATTTTTTGTCCCTCATTCATATGAGTGATAATATCCACGGGCCCCTTGATAAAGGTGATATCGTAATGCATGCAATGTGATTAAGAGTAATCATATTTATGATAAACTTTTGGAATCAAGAAATAATTAAGTTGCAAGGATGACACATTCCTACCTTGAACTTATTTAGGATATTATGCGACAAGGAATTGACACGGGCAATTGCTGTTTAAGGATGATGATACGTATTTGAGATACATATTGTCCGTGTCACTTGGGTAATCTTAATACACTTGCTAGGTGCTAATTGAGATTTATAGATTTAGAATGGGTTCTAATTCTATTGCCAATGTGACATGGATCCTACTGGGTCACACCGAAAAGAACAGATCAAGGAGAACAATAATTTTTGTATGTACTACATGAGATGTAAATATGGTGATAAATAAATTATGTGATAATTTATTCGTTTATCATATAATACGAAAATAAGCAAGGTTCAAATAACACATATGATATAGTTTATGATAAATATATATTTGATATATTTATCAACATTCTTTTATAAGGAAGATTGGGAGGAATCGGCTGCCATAGTCAATATAACAGAATATTATATAATATTTAGATAAGATCTACATATTGTATTGATAAGGCCATAATCATAGGATGGGATCACGCCATGATTGAGTGATTAACATAATTATGGGATAAAATAATATATTGATCCTTTATTAGTGTAAAAAGGAAAAAATTTCCACTTACTCAATTACTAATAAAATGGGGCAGCCGTGACCTTGAAGGATATCCCTTTTGGCATCTTTGAAAAAGTATGATAACTATTACGTGAGATAGAAAAAGGGTTTTCGGTTCTCAGTGTGTCGATTGAATCAATTTACGTCGTTTGAGTAGCTCCTAGCTGGTGAAAGGACGATTCTTTGATCGTGTTCTTGGTGGATTCCGGTAGAGATACCATACGTTTGGTATTTAAGTACGCACTCATCTCAGGATAATATCAGGTATGATCTCTACGAACTAGTTAGGCTTTAATTCGCATGGATCCTGTCGGAATCGGTTGATATGTTGATATAAAAGTTTTAATTTCCGCTGCGTGTAATACTTCGATTATGTGCTCCGATTCCTCACAGAGCGTCTCCGATCTTTTAGTCGAACACGGTGAACTTCACAGAGATAATCAAAAACTTTAAAAGTCTTATATTGTCTCTTGAAGCTCGTGTTTTCTTGAGTGTTTGTGAGTTGTCCTTTCTGAATTCTAACGCCCCTTATTTATAGGCGTAGAGAATTCAGAGTTATGGAAAATATAATCTTTTTGGGATGATTTCTTCCATATGTCGATTTTTTCCATATATGATTTGATTTTGATTTAATTTGATTCATTTACTTATTTAACAAATCTCTACAAGGCTTTCCTTATGTAGATTTTGTATTAAAGGAATATTTATTATCATACATAATAATAATATATTAATTAAATGAACTATTTAGTAACTTGAGATTAATTTATGGATCTCAATAAATAGCAATTGTAGCGACCCTAGCCATCGCTACCATTTCTAGCGTTTTCTAAGTGCCTAACGAGGCGTTACCTTAAAAGAGGTACAAAATTTCGTATGAAAATTTTCCTTTTACATAAAGGAAGTCGTTTCTGTACACGTCAAAAGAATACATTCATGCAAAAAAAGAATTACTTCGAATCCTAAGTGCGTGCTGGTCTTAATTACTTGAGATGTGTATACATTCGCAGCAAAAGGATCCTATGCGCCCGGCCACACAGGTCGTCATCCACGTACACACCACCCCCACAAGTCACTTGAAAGCTTTCAAAAGCATGCCTTGCTAGCTAGGCGGTCACGTACCGTGATCAGACAAACCTATAACACATAAAACGTGGGGTGAGCTTATAAAGCTCAGTAAATGGGAATTTACGCATGCTGTGCTCGTGTCATGACTTGCAGAGGCAACAACGCCAATGCTTACTAATTCTCATAAAAACCATGTCTTGTCTTGTCTTGTCTTGTAGGGTCCCTAATACACGTCTTGTTTTGCACGTGTCTTGTCTTATTGGGCCCTCGGCTTATCCTGCTACGAGGGCACTTGCCCGTATTACACGTCTTGTCTTGCACGTGTCTTGTCTTGAAAACGGTGACATAGAAAGTCACCTCGTAGCGTTAGAAGAGCCGTATTACACGTTTTGTCTTGCGCGTGTCTTGTCTTAAAATGGTGATATACTGAATTTAGTGACTCCTTATCGCGCCCCGGCGATTATACGTAACTCGTGTCATGTCTTAAAACTCTCGTGAGACTTGTGTATGCACATGAAAATGCATGTATGAAATGCCAATTGACTTGTCATGCCATGTCATGTAACGTGAAATTCATGTCATGTTAGAATCACAGAAGCACCTAGGCACGTAAATGATGCACATAATTTTATGTGTTGTAGTTGGAATTCGCACTTACCTGGCGTCCGTCGATTACAAGCTACTGATCCAGCGAAATTATTAGTCCCTATCCCAAGCATAAAATTATGTTGTCACTGTACTACCTAAATTCTCGAATTCCCTAAGTGTTAAAATGCTTATCTATAGAATAATTAGATATTGAAATTTGCTAAAGTCAAGTTACCCCGTGAAAGTTCTTAGTTCGTGAAATTCATGGCATGGCTCATAATTTGTGACTTGCTCAATTCATGAAATAGAATTCGTGATTCTTCCTAGACTCGTGAATGCTAAATTCATGGTTTCTAATTCATGACTTACTAAATCTGGTATATAAAATTCGTGAATTAGTTTATATCTTATCAACTTCCTGAAGTATTACTTCTAAATTTTCTTATGAACTCACCTTGCAAACCTTAGCTAAATTCGCAAACTCGACCTTAAGCTACTAATTCGTGAAGTTTAATGTCATTAAACTTGATTCGCGAACTATTTCTACACCCTTATAATTCGTGAAACATTCTTACTCATCAAATTCGCGAAATGTTGTCTTAAATTCGCGAAGTGTGTTTCTCGGCTTCTCTAATTCGCGAACTCCATGGATTCACCAAAGCAGTTCGTCAAGCTGGTTCGCGAAGTCTCACATTTCTCTATCGATTTCGCAAACCTTTAGGGTTCGCGAAACTCATCTTTGCGAATTAATATTTTAACACTTTGAACGCCCTCCTTAAATTCGTGAACCTAATTAGCAAACCTTTAATGCACTTTTACGAATTCGTACTCACTTCGCCAAACTAGGTCGACTCATGAAGTTCAATTCGCGAAATCCATATAGTTCGTGAAATCCCATGGCTTTGCCAAAGTTATCCTAGTTCTCCAATCTACGTTAATTCGTTAACCTAAGTTCGTGATATGCCCATCTCTCAATTCGCGAAGTTCGTTCTAAAATCCTAGAGTTCGCCAAACTAGCTCAATTTGCAAAAATGTTCGACGTAATAGATTCGCGAATTGCATTCCTCGGCCCCTAGTTCGCGAAGTGTCTCTTGATTCGCCGCTAGTTCAATTTGCAAAGCTCTCTCTCTCTCTCTCTAATTCACAAAGTTCAATTTAACTAAGAGTTCGCGAAGTGCATTCGCGACTCTAAGATTCGCGAAAATGCTCGGTTTGTGACATCTTCTCTCGTCCCTAACCTTCGCGAAATACATGGATTCGGCAACTTGGTATGAGTTCGCCGTGTTCGTACTTCGCGAACTCGTCATGGCCCACGAAGTGGTTCCAATTCGCAAAGCACATGGATTCGCCAAGCTTAGTTCAATTCGTGAAATTCTATCAATTCGCGAAGTTCATATGCTTCGACCCATGAAATCCTACAATTCAGTTTGCGACGTCTGTGGAGTTTGCAAACTAGAGTTCGTGAAGTTTACACTCACGACCTCTAACTTATCCGAACATCTTTGACCCGCGAATTACCAACTCTTATACACCTTTTCTCAAGAACATTTTGAAGACCATATGAATCCTCAAAATCCTAAAAATCGAGCTTAATAATTTCATGGCCTAAAAAGAGTTTTCCGTGTGCTAACCTCTTATGCATACTAAATTTCGAACTTAAAATCGTAATAAACTTATACCCTCGGGATTGAAATTTCATATATCCCAACATATGATATCCCCGTGCTTACGCTCCTTAAATACATAATTACTTAGGTAAAAATGTAGAATTATGGTAATAAAAAATACCTATCCAAATCTTTAGAAGGATTTCGTAGTCGGCTTCTTCTTTTTCTTTTCAAGGTTTCGATGGTTTTCCTTGCCAAATGAGTTTATGGAGTTGAAAGGTTAGATATATATTTTCTTATCGTAGGTATGGGTAGGGGGACAAAAATTGACGTGAACTTCCCTAAATTGGGGAACTTTGTCTTCCAAGGTTTATCGGTATTTTTAATTAAATAAGTAAAAAAACTATCATTAATAAAATAAACTAGAATGGTAAAGTATTCATAAAGTAGGGCACTTCATACTCCCAGAGTACGAGTTACAGTAACTCGTAACCTGGGATTACGAGTTACTGTCCGAGCTGGCGCGTGCGCTTAGCTGGAGTAACTCGTACTCCCAGATTACGAGTTATTGTAACTCGTACTCTGGGAGTACGAATTAGATATGGTTTTTATCAAAACCCTACGCGGCGAAGAAGACGAACCAACCGACGAATAATACGACGACGACGAAGCCGACGAAGACGATGACGAAGCCTCCACGCCACCGCGTACACACCCCGTTGCTGCCCCAGCCACGCCGCGTGCTGCCCGTCGCGACCTGCTGCCCCGCCTGACGCAACGCCCTGCCCCAGCCGCAACCCCTCCCCCCCCCCCGCTGCCCTGCCGCGACGCCCTGCCCCAGTCGCGACCGCTGCCCGGCTGTCCCCCCGCTCCGCGACGTTGACGCTGCGACCCGCCGCTGCCCGCTGCCCCACCCCGCGACGCAGCCCGCTGCCCACCACGACCGCTGCCCCGCGCCCCGCGACGCTGCCCGCTGTGACCCGCCACCCAGACGACGTCATACGCGCGATTAGTTCGGGTACCCCGTTACGACTTGAAATACCATTTTTGCGTTAATTTCGTTATTATCGAGTTGCTTTTTATTGATTGGTGATTTGTTTGTTTGTTTTTTTTTAAATGTAGAATGGATTTCGATTCTACTTACGGGCCTATTGATAGTTCGGTGTTGACGATGCAGTCAAATCACCGTAGTAGGGATTTGTTGTTAGATGAGACAGCGATAGATAGAACTACTAAATTAGGTCGTTAGAGAATGTAGTGTGGGGTACTAGAGAAGCACCGAACGTCCTTCATGGTCGCTTACTAGGAAAGTTGAACGTTATGGGTCTGTACCACATCTACAGCTGTATGTCGCAGAGGGTTGACCCTCATTTGATTACAGCGTTGGTAGAGCGTTGGAGGAAGGAGACCCATACGTTTCATTTTTGGGTTGGGGAGGCGACCGTTACCTTACAGGACGTAGGTATCTTGTGGGGGTTGCCTGTAGATGGTAGCTGTGTCTCTGGGGTCATCCATACTAGGACAGCCACACAGTGTACTCTGCTCTCGTTGACGTTGTACTCTCGTCTAGCAACCCTAATCGAAAATCATCGACGGCACGCTGTAGATGTTTCTTAGTTTGAAAAATCACACCTCGACAAAACGTAGGGTTTTCTCTGTCGTAAAACTCCCCGTAACCACCGTAGTCGTCACCATGAGGTGGCATTTGGTACGTTTGGAAAAATGGAGCGGGCTGAAACAACATAGGAGCAGCAGAGTCAAGGGGAGTGGTATCATCTGGGGCATCGTCGTCGTTGTTCTCATCGTCGTCGTTGGGATCGGGTAACTCGGACAGTGGATCCTCATCGTCCGCTTCGGAATCACTAACATCAACGTCTTCATCGGGTTCAGGCACAAATTCTGCCACGGGTTCTGACACGGATTCTGGCATGTTGAATGGAACACCAAGCATCGGCATCTCCAAAGAAACATTGCTGAACCCTGCCGTAACTGAGACAATGTCGGGGAAATCCGGACATGTATAACTCGAAGAACCAACTTCAAAATTCCGATGAGGCTCTTCGTTCAAATCAAAAACTATTTCAACAAAAATCTCAACACAATTGTTCTCCGAGTCGGGATGTATAAAAAATTGTAGATCGTTGTCGTTATAGATTTGAAAAAGCTGATGAAAGTGGCGGGAATGTTGATAGTATTCATTTTTTCCATGGACAATCAATGAACAACGACTACTATCAGCACCCGTAATTTCGGACAACAACGATATAAAATCGAAAAACTGGTGTTGCGACGAATTCGCCTATACCCAACAGGGCAGATAGTATATTTGATGGTAGAATCGGATGACTGAATTATTTTGCCGCTGAAATATACTATGACTTGTACGCGACTCGACACCATTGTTTGAGTTATTAAAAAATATTGACGAGGGATATGTTGATATCAGCGAGGTGGGAGTTTATATAGAAACTTAAATCGTATGTTGGTGGTACGATTTAATATAACTCGAGGGGGAGTTTATATAGAAACTTAAATCGTATGCTGGTGGTACGATTTAATATAACTCGTATAATGAAAGTACGAGTTAGATAAATCGTAACCTGGGAGTACGAGTTACGTGAATTATTACAATAATTCACGTAACTCGTACTCCCAGATTACGAGATACTCGTATTATTGCCCGACAGGCTGCATGACCATGCAGGTTGGTCGGGCCCCCCGTAACTCGTATCCTGGAGATACGAGTTAGTAACTCGTGTCCCCAGGATACGATTTACTACGCCATGTCAGTCGCCATGTCAACAGTTGACCAGTCCACAGTAACTCGTACCCCGGGAGTACGAGTTACTAACTCGTATCTTCAAGATACGATATACGTGTTCCAGGTCAGGTCAACTGGTCAGCGGACCAGACCAATTCGTATTCCCAGAATACGAGTTATAACTCGTATTCTGGGAGTACGAATGTTGCTATTTTATTAATAGTTTTCGATTTACGTTTATTTTGTTAATGATAGTTTTTTTTTGTTTATTTAATTAAAAATACCAGGTTTATCTCCAATGACATGGGCCTAAGTTTAATATTTTAGCCCAATTTCTATTTTTATCTCTAAGTATTTGGACCAACTTAAAATCCCACTTGGGATTTGTTATTCCATTTAATATTGATTGGGTTCCCACTAATTTGGGTAATATATTACCTTCATTCCAGGCCATTTCGAAAATTCCTTGGATAAGTTGGATATGTCCTAAGCACTGTAGAATAGCATTATTAATTGTGCTTTGATTTATTAGCTGTCTTCGTATATTGGGGCTTTTATTGTATTTGTCCTTAGTTTAGGACTTAGTATGTTATTCATACCAAGTATGTTTGGTATAAGTAGATGTACAAACATTGAGCTTAATGAGAAGATTTAGAAAATTGATCCGAAAGGCTTGCAATTCGATTCTAGAGAGAGAAATACAAGAAATCTTCTCACTCTATCGAAACTCTCTCTTGAGCTTTCAACGAAGGTTTTCGATCAAAATTCGTTTCTTAATAATTCTAATCGATTGCCTTAGAATTCATGTCTAGGATCATAGAGTTGAATAATTAGGACCTAACAATTGGTATCAGATAGGGGTGGGCATTGGGTCGGGTAGTCGGGTATCGGGTAATTCGGGTTCGGGTAGTTCGGGTTCGGGTTAAGATTTCACTACCCGAACCCGACCCGATTTACAGCGGGTACCCGCTTGTCGGGTATATATCGGGTTCGGGTACCCGACGTCGGGTAGTCGGGTACCCGATTTTTTAATTGGATATGACTAAAAATATTATAATTCAATAAACAAATTAAAATATCCATGTTATATACTAATATCACTTAAAATATTTGGGTATTTTGTTTTCAATAAATATAATACATGCATATCTTTATATGTTTATTTATAAAATTTTGAGTATATATTTTAAATATTTATACATGCATTGATATAAAAAATCACTTCTTAATTATACAATTAAAATAAGAACTTAGTCGAAATATTATTTAAAACTTTAACATCACTCAAGTTAGATATTGATATATGTAATTATATATTTTTAATGTTATGTACAAAACTAATATTTTTTAAAAAAATCGGGTACCCGAATAACCCGATCGGGTAGTAAATTACTACCCGATACCCGACCCGATTAATAATTATCGGGTATCGGGTAACCCGATACCCGACAAATAACCCGAACTACCCGACCCGAACTACCCGACCCGAACTATCAGAGCAGATTCGTTCTGCTTTGAATCGAAAATTGTTAGAATTGGATCGAAATTTGAGTTCGAAGTACAGTTCTATCGAATAACAGTTTGGCGGGAATTAAAATTTCGATCTGATAGCTCACTTCTGTGCTGAATTGGTTTGAAATTTGATGTTTCTGTGCTCATTCTAATAATATAAGTTGATTGCGATCAGATTTCTAGCTGTTTGAACATCGATTTAGTAGATTTGATCGAATTTGAGAAATTACTGTTCACGCGTAGAACTGTTAGAACACATTCTAATTTCGGTCAAAATCGACATGTTTTGCATTCTAATGTGTTTAATTGTGTGTTCGTGCGTGTTCACCGTCTACGAGCAATTACCTGCAATTTCATATTCTAATTCATCGTTTTTGCTTGAATCAGTGTTAAGTATTCTGTGATTTTTTGCGATAAATTCAATTTTTCTCGCTAGGTTCTTCGATCAGGTTAATTTCTCGATCGAAAAACTCTGCGCGAGAATTTTTCTCGATCAGAATACAAAGTCAGATATAAAGTCGTCTTTAACAAGAACGACTTTAGTAGAAAAATTTCTCAAGCATTACTAAGCGAAAAACTTTTTCGACGAAGATCAATTTTGACCTTTGCGCGCTCAAAACTTTCCGTCGAAAAACTTTTTCAGTCAGACTTTCAAAGTTTGGCTAAGCGAAAATCATTTGCATCCAAGAAACTTCTCATGTCAACGAATTTATTTTGACTTAGCGAGAAATTTACTAAAAGTATTGTTTCTTTGCGATCGAAATAAATTCACGATTAAGCGATTTTTCTCGACCAAAAGATTTCAAACATTTTTCTCACTCGTAAAACTTTTCGCTGACAAAGACTTTCTCGCACGAGAACAGTAACCAATACATTTTATTTCGACACAATTATTCTCGATCAAATTCTAAAGATTGAATCGAAAATAATTCTCGACTGCTTTAATATCAAACGCTACTAATTGATTTACTACTTGTGAAGCACGTAACATCAGTCCAAATTATCAAAACAACAAACGAAGATCCTTCATCAACTCTAGAAGATAAAATGGATGTCTACTCAATTGGAAACGACAACCGTCCCCCGATACTCAAGAGAGGCGAATATACAGTTTGGAGAAACCGATTTCTGAATTTTATCGAGCTAAAGGTCAAGCAGAAGACCTTCTCTCATCACTTGAGCAAGGTCCAGCTCAGTTCTGAGTAAATGTACCCGGTGACAACACTATTTCTACTAACCCTCCAATTCCTGCATCTAGGCGACTGAAATAGCCTAGGGAATATACTGCGCAGGAAAGGGTGAGAGCTAAAGCTGACCTGATAGCCAAAAACACTCTTATGAAAGGGATCCCAAATGATATTTATCGGCAGATCGATAGTATTCCAACAGCTAAGGGAATGTGGGATTATAAGATGATGCAACGAACGAAAGTCGGTATCAAGGCTAAGAAGGCAAATATTCTCACAGCTTATGACTCCTTTAGAGCCAAACCCGAGGAGTGCTTACATGATCTCTTCCAGAGATATCTCACACTCCTGAATGAGATGAGGAAAATTGAAATCACTAAGTATGGAAACTAACATTCGATTTCTTTCCTCTTTACCCTCAGAATTGAAGAAGATATCCACTCAAATCCGGCAAAATAAAGATCTTGAGGAGTTGGATATACACGCCATGTTCGACAATCTTGCCCAGCACAAGGAAGACATTAGCAAGATTCAGAAGGGCAAGCATATCGACGACTCTGTTGCCCTAGTCTCGGAGAAGAGAAGCTCAAAACCACGAAAAGAGAAGATCATCAAGCCTCCTACCCCCTCAGAGTCTGAAGACGAAACAGATTCAGACTTAGAGCTTAACATGAAAGTGCTGGGAAAGCAGTTGGCATTAATTGGGAAAATGATGAGCAAACAATACTTCAAAAAGAAGTCCTCATCATCGGCCAATCGACTTAGGATCAAGCACAAAGAACAAAGAACGTGCGCCTGAGACCTCCGAGGTCAAGACCATCAAAGAATCGACCAAGTGCTTTAACTGCGGGAACCTGGTCACTATGCCAGAGAATGTACTCTCCCAAAGAAGAGAGATGCTAACTACTACTACAGGAAGCTTCAACTCACAAAACAGAAGGAAGCTGGAGTAGCTCTAATGGCAGAACAAGACCACTGGCTCGAGGATACATCTAGCTCATAGGAAGAGAATCTTGCCCTCATGGCCCGTCTGGACAAGCATTCTGACACCGAAACCACCAACCAGACGGACGAAGACCAAGCATCCGAATCTTCTCAGGAGGTAGTTTCTCCTTCGACATTATTGACCATGTTAGAATTGTATCAATTAGCATACACTAACATGAAACATGAGCAGAAAAGCGTAAAGGAAGTAGAGAAGAAACTAGCTAAGTCTCAGGAAAAACTTACTAGTCTCGAATAAGAACTTAGGAGCTCTAGTTCAAAAATAGAAAAACTAACTGAGAGCTTAAGACTTAGTGAGACTAGAAACCTTCAAATAAAGAAACCTCCAATAGAGACACATTATTTAAAAATTAAAGAATTAGAAGACATGTTAGAAAATAACTATAATTGCTTTAGGAATCTCAACGAGAAAGCTAATTTCAATTGTAGGATAACAGAAGCTACTTCTAAGATCACTAACCTAGAAGACCAACTAGATAAATCCAATGCTAAGGTTTGTGAACTTACGAAAGAACTTGACGCCTGTAAAGCCGCCAAATTAACTGTGGAAAATAAGTTTGCTCTATTAGGAGAAGAACGTAAGAAGCTACATGCAGAAGTGAAAAAATTAGACGATCTACTTACACGAAGGGGACAATCAGAACAAACCATTTTCCTAAATCAGCCCAAGGATACAGAATTTTATAATCCCATTGAAGTCTTAGGTTTCACTAACTCTCGTGTTTTAAAGAAGAAATAAGCTAATGATATAAAATACATGGGTTTAGGTGTAACCACTCTTATGAACTTTACTAAAGCAGACGATCTAGGTGCTTTAGAGTAAGCTAAGAGAAGAGCCACACATAGGGCGCAAATCCCCTTCGACTATAAAGAGCTAAATGACAGCAACAAATCTAGGGAAATTCCCTTGACGCCAGTCTGTGATGTAGTTCAACCTCCTGAGTCTCAACCTGAAGTCGAGGAAGCCAAACTCATACATTCAAAAAATTCTCCTTACAAACCTCCTATCGTGAAGCAGATAAAGGAATTACAAGCTGCATTAGATAAAGAAAGAGAGAATTTTGAAGCTGAAAAGGAAAAATTCCTAAAAGAGATGGAATATCTCAAAGCTTCATCCATCTCAAAAGCCATTTCTCACGCATCTCCTTCAAATGAAAATATCATTCTGAAAAGCGTGAAGAAAGAAAGAGCGCCTTCAAAAGATCAAAAACGCAAAAATAATACTTCAAAAAAATCTAACTCTAATCATTTCGATTACGTCTACAGGGAGCGTAGAGCCAGCGTTAGAGTTGAAGGCGAGAGTGTCTAGTCTAAAAGTAGAGAAGGAGCCCGTAGATTTGCTTCTAAGAATATATCTCTTTCTGTAAAAATAAAAGACACTCGTAGAAATATAAGAGTTGTTTCCTTTCTCAAAATAATTGCTTCTACTTGCTCCTTAAAGCCTACCACATTTAGAAGCACCAATTTTGAAATAGGCTCTACTTCAACCATAAAAACTGATCATTCTATGACAAATGCTTCTAGGATGACCCGTAGGAAACAAGATCCAGCCATAAAGAAAGCATATGGCGCAATTAATGCTTGTTCTCACATAAGGTATCCCGTTAAGATTGAATCCCCCAAGCACCTTAGGAGACTATCCAATGAAAAGATCGTTTCCACGCTCAAGCCTACTAAAGCATTTGTCCGCGCTGAAATTAATCTTCTCTGTAAGGTTCAACCTAAATGGGTTCCTAAATGCCCGCCTAAAAAGACAAAAGCTGTAACGGCCAAGTCTTCTACAAAGGGCACACCCAAATCAACTTTTATGAAGATGACCTGGGCCGTTAAAGCTTCTACTACCACTAATTTAGGAATCATATCTGAACCAACATCTAAATCTGCTAATCTGAGAGGACCCATGTATAAGTGGGTACCTAAAGCTCTCTAAATTGTTTTTGCAGATCCATCATGTGTGGTACCTCGACTCTGGTTGCTCCACGCACACGACGGGAACACAAGAGCTGCTGAGCAACTACCAAGACGACCGAATGGAAAAGTCAGATTTGGGAACAACGACTCAGCTCCCATTTTAGGATTTGGGGATATTCTGGATAATCTGACGATAAAGGATGTCTCTTATGTCGAAGGTCTCCACCATAACTTGTTCAGCATAGGCCAGTTTTTCGACAAAGGATTCCAGGTGGTCTTTCTCGCTAACCGGTGCAGAATATTGGACAGTCAGAACAACGAACTCCTGCAAGGACTTCGGAAATCGAATCTTTACTCGATTAATCTAACGTCCGTGCGGACCACGAAAGTTATTTGCCTCATCTCCCAGATTACGATTAAGAGGAACAGCTTATGGCATTAACGTGTGTCTCATCTGAACATCAAAGCTCTTCAACGCTTATCAACGAAAAAGTTGGTTCACGGTCTACCAACCATTATTCTACAAAAAGAGCATCAATGTTCGGCGTGCCAACTAGGAAAAATGAAGCGAGCATCTCATCACATAAAACAGATTGCCTCTACTTCACGACCGTTTGAATTGCTTCACATGGACCTTTGTGGACCAATGCAAACACAGAGTATCAGTGGACGCAAGTACATTCTGGTCATTGTTGATGATTACTCTCGCTATACATGGACGAAGTTCCTCCGAACTAATGATGAGACAGGGGACTTGATAATTAATTTTGTGAACAATACTCAGAATTTGCTGCAACAAACCATCCAAGTCATCAGAGCAGAAAACGGCACTGAGTTGAAGAACAAGTACCTCAGTGAATTTTATCAAAAACTTGGAATTAGCCAGCAATTCTCAGCCGCCAAGACGCCTCAACAGAACGGTGACGTTGAAAGGAAGAATCGAACCTTAGTGGAAGCCACGCGCACGATGCTGATTCATTCTGGCCTCCCACACTTTCTTTGGGCAAAGCAGTTAATACCGTCTGTTTCACTCAAAACAGGACGGTGGTTCACAAGCGATTCGACAAAACTCCGTACGAAATAAGAAACAACCGAGTACCCAATATTTCCTTCTTCAAGGTCTTCGGATGCAAGTGCTTTGTGGCGAACGACAGAGAGCAACGTGCTAAGTTCGACCCTAAAGTGTTCCAAGCCACATTCGTCCGGTATTCATCAACTTCAAAAGGCATACCGAGTGTACATCAAGTCCAACCGTTCAATCAAAGAAAGCTACAATGTCACTTTCTACGAAGTGGCAGAGATGGCTCCTGCACACCTCAATTCAGGACCCGTGCCAAACCAGATGGCTTCTGAATACGACAGTGCCAAACCCGCATTCACTGGTGTGTTGGTACAAAACCAACAGAAGATGGCAACAACTCAGGATTCAATGTCAGAAGAAGCTCTGAGACTTGCGTTGGAGGAATTGGATTCTCTATTTGAGCCAGTATATCGGCCAGACACTATTACTGTTACACCATTAGTGGATTCCCCACTCGACGAGGCCGATGTACCATGTTCTTCAAATGTCCCTACCTCACCCGATTCAGAGTTACCACTGATCACTGAAGAACCTACAATAGTTAATGAGGAAGTCTCATCAGAGTCGCTCAACCCAAGTGAAGAATCAGACTTACCTCGACCTCATGAACAACCTGAGATAACTGGAAATCTCGATCCACAAATGGCCGATGCATCTACTTCAGCTCTGCCACATGAGCGCAAGTGGCTCGAGCACATCCGGTTGATCATATTATTGGTGATCCTTCGAGTGAAGTACGGACACGTCATCGACGCTGTCTTTTCAGCTGCTTCTTAAGCCAGAATGAGCCAACCAAGGTAGCAGACGCACTAAAGGACCCCGATTGGGTAATAGCAATGCAAGAAGAGATCAACCAATTCGAGCACAAGTGTGGACCTTAGTACCCCGTCTGCATGGGAAAACCATTATCGGGACGAAATGGGTGTTTAAGAACAAGAAGAATGAAGATGGGGAAGCGATCCGGAATAAAGTAAGGCTGGTTGCGAAGGGATACAATCAACAGGAAGGCATTAACTACGACGAGACCTATGCTCCCGTTGCCCGTCTATCAAATGGACGTTAAGACCGCCTTCCCTAATGGCGTGTTAAAGGAGGATGTCTATGTTGCTCAGCCAGAAGGCTTTGTTGATCAGGAACATCTCGATCACGTGTATCGGTTGGATAAAGCTCTCTAAAACAAGCTCCTCGCGCTTGGTATGATGTCCTGAGCGATTTCCTCGTAAAATCTGGGTTCATCCGAGGGACAATCGATACGACCCTCTTCATCAAATGGCAAGGCAAGGACTTGATGGTCGTCGAAGTTTATGTAGACGACATCATCTTTGGATCAACAAATCCACAGCTATGCAAGATATTTGGAGATTTGATGAAGAGCAAATTCGGAAAGAGTCATATGGGAGAGATGCAATTCTTCTTGGGACTCCATGTAAGGCAGGTCGAAGATGGCATCTTCATAAGTCAGACCAAATACATTAAGGACATTCTGAAGAAGTTTCATCAGAAAAGAGCAAGCCACTCAGCACTCCTATGTCAACAAGCTGCAGGTTGGATGCCGATCCCATTGGAAAAGCGGTTGACATCATCCTTTATCGCAGCATAATCGGTTCTCTTCTCTATCTCACCTCAAGCCGCCCGGATATTATGTTTGCCACTTGCCTCTAGCCCGTTTCCAAGCCGACCCCAAAGAATCTCATATGCTCGCGGTTAAGCGGATTCTTCGCTACCTAAAGGGCACCACGACCTTAGGTTTATGGTACCCTAAAGGCACTAATATCAAATTAATTGGCTATACTGACGCTGATTATGCAGGTTGCCATATGGACAGGAAAAGCACATCCGGTGGCGCTCAATTTCTGGGCGAAAAGCTGGTCTGCTGGTCATCGAAGAAGCATTATTGCGTCTCAACATCGACGGCCAAGGCTGAATACGTCGCGGCTGCCAGGTGTTTCTCGCAAATGCTATGGATGCGGACTCAGCTTCACGATTATGGGTACAATTTAAATACCCATTTATAGCGATAGCCAAAGTGCCATTGTGATTACGTGTAATCCTGTTCACCACTCACGCACAAAACACATAGATATTAGATATCATTTTACAAAAGATCACGTAGAAAAAGGCACGATTGACATGTATTTGTGAACACGGAATATCAACCAGCTGATATTTTCACCAAGGCTTTGGATGAAAAACGGTTCAAATTCCTTGTCGGAAAATTAGGCATGTTGAATCTTCCGTAATCTGTGCTTTACGTGCTCCTATGTGCTTTTACATGTTCTATACTATGTGTTTTCTATACTTGAATACTAAATCTTGCGTGAAATACTTTATATTAATAAAACAAAAAAATATTATTGTACATATAAGTATAATATTAGGGGAATGACGATATCTTTATGATGCTCGATCTAGTCACGAATGAATTTCCCTGACATGCGACTGAGTAATTGCTTAATTTTGTCAGTCTAAGTCGCATTCTTGTGTCTAAAAGTTCTTTCGTAGACTCCACTAGACACAAAGCCACTTTATATTAGTGAGGATTCTAGCCTTTTTATTTCTTTCGACGGATCTATTCTAGAGCGAGTCACACAATCATGGATTGTCTTAACTAGTGATTCTTAGCCTCATACTTGCCATGCGTTAGAACGTTAGGAACATGATTGGGGCACTTAGGATATTCCTCACTCGGCCAAATATGAAATTTTCAATCGTTTAACATAGCCTTTAGTCATCCATTTAGAGCTCCAAATTCCTTTTCTTCATTTGAAAACCCTATGAGCCTTCAACCTACTATCTAAACTTTCGGCAGGATATTCAACCAAGAAAAGGAGGGGGAGAAAACCGAAGACGAAAAGAAAAAGATGACAAAATAAGATGGAAAACGCACACGAGGAATGCTCAATGCACAAAAAGCATACCAAAAGAACTTGCCTCTCGATTATCACAATCTCAAATCATTTAGAAGGGGGCATGGATCTTGCTGTGAATTTCTCCAGCGATAATCTCGTACACTCTTCAGAACGGCTGGAAAGTGGAGCACCACGAAGTGAACTCTCCAACGATAATCCGATCTTATATCGAGATAACAAGAAGAGAAGCACGACCTTGGGTTCGAATTCCATAACTGTGAACTTCTTCAAATCGATAATCTCTGAAACCTCGCTAGGGATTAAGAGAAAAAGGAGCACAGTATCGCCCCGAGAACCAACAAGAAGAACTTCGCCATAGATAATCTCTCAGCCTCGTAGAGAAACGGAGCTTCAGCTTGAGCAAGTGTAGAAAATTTACAAAGGATAAAAGGATGGAAAAGACAAAAAGACGAAAAGTGCCGAAGTAAAGGAGAATGACGAAGAAAAGGAAGAAAATCTTTAGTCCACGATTCCTAAATATTTACCTTCCCTTCTAAGCCAGAACCAAAATACTAAATCCCTCAAAAGTCCCTTTAATTCCGAATCGACGGTCTCTCGCTCGGTGAAATGATTAAAAGCGTCTCGATCACAGGTAATTGACTAAATATGATTGTGTTGACTTGAGTGATATAGATATAAAATCCCTAGTAAAAAATAAATGAGCGCTAGAGCGAACCTAGTGAGAGTTGTCGAAATGGATCCTGCTTTGAATTTAGGACTTTAGTTTGCTGACGTGACTTGACGGCATAAAAACTTTCAAGTGTCTTGTGAATTTCTAGGCGTGACGTGACAATGATCGAAGAAAAATAATCTGACCCCATAGTATTAATAAATTAGTAAAAAAAATGTTGTACTGCGCACATTTTGGTGTGCAATTCTACTTTGCATTTGAGCTGAATTGTTGTTAATGCGAATATGTGTTTTGCTCATACCCTCGCGCGATAGTATAGTTACATGTTTAGGGGACCATGTATCTAGGCTAATATTGATAAATCCTATGTTCTTAAATTGTTACTGAGATTGATTTATGTACTTGCTTGATAAATCAATTAAGGTGCACTATTTGAGGGGTAGCATTTACAACACTTATGCCTTGAACTCCAAATAATTTTGATGAAATCTTCGCGTTTCGGAGCTCACAAATCTTCGCGTTTAGGAACTCCAAATAATTTTGATGAAATCTTCACGTTTCGGAACTCCAAATAAGTGTTGCAGAAAATTCCAATTTGATTTTCCTTGTACAACGCACTTTAGAGGAGGACTTCACAAATCTTCGCGTTTCGGAGCTCACGGCATTGGTTCAACTTTTGAATGGTTCAATATTTTGATCGTTAACGTGTTTTATGAATTTGAATTTAACCAACTTATCTTGGAAATGTTTCAGGGGGAGCCTAAATAGAAAAATTGCTTCCAAAAATTAACTCTAATCATCTCGACATCGTTTGCTCTAAGTATTGCCGATTTACAAAATTTGAAGAGGGAGCCAGATGTCACTAATCTGAATTACAGGGAGTTAATTGCGTTTATATACATATATAGGGGGAGCAACTATGTGGTTTATATTTTTGAAGAAAAACTTGCTATCGAGAAATTCGGGTGAATTTTATAATTTTCATTCACAGCTTCTCGAGCGAAAATTGATTGGGGACTAAGTGGTAATTTTCGCTTTCATATTGACGAGCGAAAATTATACAGGAAACAAATGAAAATTCTCGATCGGAATTTGTCGAGCGAAAATTAAATAGTAATCAAAGGAAATTTCTCGATCGTAAGTTTCTCGATCGTAAACAGCAATGGGCCTAGAACTTTCTAAGTATCGAAAAACGTCTAATCAGCCCAAGTAGGAAACGTTACTTTTTGCAGTCGAAAATCCCCAAATACACGCAAAACCCTCAATCGTAAAACTCAACAGTCGATAATTTTTCTCTCGCGAAAAACTTTTTCTGCAAAGACGAAAGTCGAAATCTTACAAAATCTTACATACTTTCACTAAATTTCATCTTTGAGAGGTAGATTCGACATACTTTAGGGATTTTTGTGTGTTGAAACTCAGTTCGCATCTGTTTTCTGCAATCTTTCGCACGATTTTATGATAATTTCTCGTCTGTTCATAATGTGGAAACACGAATGATAGTTTGCAGTGGTTAAAGACCAGTCTCTAAGCATAAATCTAGGACGAAAACTGCATCTTAAGATAGTTTCGAAGTTTCCTGATCGTTTTTTAGGGTAGATTGTTTTGATTTTCTGCGTTATTATAATTCGATTAAAAGATAGACTAAACTGGGTTTTAACGTTTAAAGGCGTCCAAGAACTTTCTCGCTCGCAAACAGTGTCAATTGAATTTCAATTGATCTACTGTTTGCATTGTAAAAGTTTTTCGATCGCTAAATTTTTGACTTAGTCGTTAAGATAGATAATGTAGATCGCAAAATAAGTACAATCGAGAAATTGAATTTTGGTTTTATTCGAGCGAAAAGATTACTGACGAAATTGATCAAATAGGTGCACTTTAAGTTTCGAGCGCAAAACTTTCAATCGGAAACAGTAATTTCGATTTCAATTTTGTTCTCGGTCGAAAATTTTAGCGGCGATTAAAATAACTTTCTTTTCGACGATAAAATTTCTCAATCGTAAAAGCACGCATTGACAATTTTGCTCGGTCGAAAATTTTCTCGATGTTTGACTTAGTCTCTCGTTGACAATTTTCTCGATCGTAAAATTTCGCAGCGAATTTTTTTTTTAAAAAATACTTTCTCGCTCGATAACTTTCAAAGTGAAAATTTTATTCATGCGCGAAAAATTTCTCGATCGTAAATTTACGCGGAAAATTTTCTCGATCGTATAATTTCTCGCCTACAGTACCAGGTTTTAAAGTTCAAACACTAAGAAAATCTCTAAGTCCTTTCCACTGTAGCGAAACTTAGCGAATAAAATTTTTGATCGCAAAATTTAACGGGGATTTTAATTTCGAAAGTGCATTTAGACAATTTAATTGAGAACTTCAATTCTCGCGCGACAAAAAGCACGGAGTGAACAACGAAATTAAACACTTGGTAAAATTTTCGACTAACCTTTCATAGGACTTACATACATATGTCGAAATGTCATTATTTCTTCAATATTCATTTCCGTATACCTCTGTGCCGATTCATATATCCTTCAAATTAATTTCGACTCATTTGTTTTCAATCGAAATTCGTTTCTTAATAATTCTAATCGATTGCCTTAGAATTCATGTCTAGGCCATTTTCGAAAATTCCTTGGATAAGTTGGATATGGCCATTTATACTGTCACGTAATGGCACATAATTTATATAATCACTGATAGGGGTAACTATCGGATCAGCATTCCTCCTAACTCGGATATCTGACAAGTGGTACTGTTCTCGGTAAAGGACCAGGTAAGAGGGATATCTGGGGACCAAAGGCCTTGTACGGAAGAAGTACGAATGGCGCGCCTGGTAAAAAAGTTTGAGCGGGAAATATAAGGTGCAGCCGACCAGGGGACACGTGGAAGGCGACGATTGGCTGACATGGAAACCAGGAAGTGGGCGTGCCATTCTGACAATAGTACACCTGCGACGAGTGGTCCCCAAAAGGACGTCCAGCTGGCAATAGGGGAACAGAACGGATATATGGGAAAAAGAGAAGGCAAATGCCAACAGGACTCAACACAAGACACTTAAACACTTAGATATTTTCCTCTGTAATCGTCTTCTTCATCTGTTTTACACCATTGATGCACTGTAACGAGTGGCGTGAGTTTGAGGGTGTATTTCTCAACCGTGAATAGTGGAAACTGTTCCCGGCGGCCCGTGGACGTAGGACATCTGTCCGAACCACGTAAAAAATCGGTGTCTATCTCGTTCTTTTCCTTTCCCAACACTGAAACACATATCCTAACACACGCAGAAACATTAGACCTAGCCCGTCTCACTCGTCAACCATCTTTCCCGAACCTAAATCTTGTTGATCGGGGTCATACCCGCATCAAATGGCGCCGTCTGTGGGAAAGGCGGACTGAGACGTGAGTACGCTAGGTAGTTGTAGCGAAGAAAGCAGATCGAGCTTGTGTTCTTTTCGAAGACGGGACGTTAGAGAGTCAGAAAGAAAGTGCATTTACCAAAGGAACAGTGGACCATTAAGGCGCATAGGAACGACGACGATGGAGGAACAGCCACCACTAGCACAAAACCTACAAGGACGATTCGAAGAGGTCATTGAAGAAACGGGGGCAGACCCAGCGCCAACCCTGACACCGGCACTGCCGATCAAGGCCCCATTACCTAGGGCGACGCCCACCTTTGCGGGACCATCTGGGACAGCCTTGCCCCAAACACCTATAACAATGACGGTAGAACAACTGGATCTGTTGGTGAAAAGTGCAGTCGACGCCGCTATGACTGCTAAGAAGGCAAGCAGCAAGGGCAAGCGAAAGCTGATCTCGTCTGCTCAGGGTAAAACCTCAGATGGGCACGTCTCTGAATGGACGGAAACTGTGGGAGAAACAGAGTGGCTACGGAGGAGACCTCAGACCCCCAGCCCAATAGGAATCCGCCGAAAAGAGAAGCCGTTCGAGAGGCGGGGAAGGAAGATTTGTCAAGGCCACCTCCCAAGCGAGGCGGTGAGCATCCTGGAGGACTTCAAGAAGGGACGAGACCCACACATCAAAGAGACATGGCATCCCCAGTGACTGTAGCCAGTGGCTGTAGGGCAGGAAGAAGCAGGGATGTCGAGGAACGAGAAGGGGAAGCAAGGAGCTATAGTACGCGCGGACAGAAAGGGGTGGCAAACGAAAGAGGATCGGAGCTTAGAAAGCAGGTATCAGACCTACGAAGAGTGGTGGAGGAGATACGGAACAAAACGGCTAGGCCGCATTTCCGTGGGATACACCAAGCCGGCACACACTTCGCCAAGGAGTTGTTGGAAGGAGAAGTATCGCTCAACTTCAAGCAGTTGCCCTACGAGTACGATGGCACCACGGATCCGGAGGACCACATTTTACGGTTCAAGAACACTATCCTGTTGCATAACTTTTCAGAAGGGGTGAAGTGTAGAGTTTTCCTAACGACGTTGGTGAGAGCCGCTCAACAATGGTCCAGCCAACTAGAACCGGAGGTTATCCACTCGTTTGAGGAGTTCCAGGAGATGTTTGTCAACCAGTTCGCTAGTGCCCGAAAGCCCCCCAGATCCGACATGTCTCTGTTCCAAGTCAGACAGCGGTCGGAGGAAAGCCTTCGAGCTTACATCAAGAGATTCAACATGGCAGCCTTGGAGGTACCCGCAGCTACTGTTTCTGTTAAAGTTAATGCTCTGGTTCATGGTTTGCAGGTTGGCGACTTCTTCACGTCACTGTCTAAAAAGCCTCCTCAGACATTCGACGAGCTGTTCGGTAGAGCTGATAAGTACATAAACTTGGAAGAGAGCAAACTAGCGAAGATTCGAGAAGCAGCATCAAAGACACTTCCCAGAATGGAAACTAGGGACCATAGCCGGACAAGAGAAGGTACCAGGGCCTTTCGTCCCCCGGTGGCCAGGAGACCTATGCAAGGTGGAGGAAACAGGTACCCTCCCGTGCACCAGAAGTATACGCCTCTGCGGACGAACCTAGAGGAAGTGCTAGCTGTAGTGTCCAGACATCCAGATCTCAGACACCCCCATGTTGGCCCGGGAGGACCCCCAAAGGCCACGTCTGGACCATTTTGCCGCTTTCATAACGAATATGGACATCACACCAACCGCTGCATACATCTGAAGAACGAGGTAGAGAGATTGATCAAGGCGGGACACCTTAAGGAGTTTGTATATCGAGAGCGAGGACCAGCTCCACCCACGCAGCCTAGGGAGAAGGAAGGCCCAGGATCGGACAAGGGGAAACAACCAATGTTAGAGCCTAATAAGCCAGGCCCCAGTCAACAACGGGCTCACATACTCATTATAGTTGGAGACCCCGAAGGTGGAGATTCGCACAAGGCCCGGAAATCGTATGCACGAATGGGGAAGAACATCAGTGCTCACACAGGGGATAGCTTGGTAGGTCAGATGGAAACCACTGGGAACATCCAGTTCGGAGCTCAGGATGAAGTCGAGGTCATGCGACCTCATAACGACGCTCTTGTGATAACTACAGATGTGGCAGGATACAATGTTTCGCGGGTGTTTATAGACGGGGGAAGTTCAGCGGATATCTTATTTTTGGAATGTTTCAAGCAGATGAAGTTAGGGACGGAGCTGAGGCCAGTGACTACTTCCTTATACGGGTTTGGCGGAGCTGGCATTCAGCCCTTAGGGTAGGTCACACTCCCTGTAGGGTTAGGAGAGGATCCCTAGAGGGTGGTACGAATGGTCAACTTTTTAGTGATCGACGCAGTTTCTTCTTATAACATCATATTGGGGCGGCCAGCTATAAACGGATTCAGGGCAGTACCCTCAACGTACCACTTGAAGATCAAATTTCCCGTAGGTGACCAGGTAGGAGAAGTTTTGGGTGACCAGGCGAGCTCACGTCGTTGTTATGCTAACGAAGTTAAGGTGGTGACAGGAAGTAAAGAGAAAAGTGGGGGTGAGGCGAAGCGTACCAAGCTAGGCGAAGGAGAAGGGGAACCTGCGCGGCTGCAGCCGCAACCTAATGAAGAATTGATGTCAGTAGAGCTTTATCCAGGTAGGAAAGGTTTCACAACTCAGGTGGGGACCAAGATGGATGAGAAGACATTGTCGCAGTTAGTTGAATGCCTGAAGCGGAATGCCGACCTTTTTGCCTTCTCACCAGCGGACATGACTGGAGTAGATCCGAACATAGCCATGCACCACTTGAAAATAATACCGGGAAGCCAGCCGGTGAAGCAGAGGCTACGACAATTCGGAGCTGAAAGAGATCATGGGATCAAAGTTGAAGTTGAGAAGCTCCTCAAAGCCGGACATAGTCAAGAGGTGCAGTTCCCCTCCTGGCTAGCTAACGAAGTCATAGTCAAAAAGGGAAACGGTTCTTGGAGGATGTGCGTAGACTTCAGAGACCTCAATAAGGCTTGTCCCAAGGACCATTACCCACTGCCCAGGATATATCAGTTAGTTGACTCCACATCTGGCTGTGAGATGCTAAGTATGATGGATGCCTATCAGGGATACCACCAGATCAAACTCAAGCCGGATGACGTGGATAAGGTCTGCTTCGTCACGGCAGGCGACACATATGGTTATGTCCGGATGCCCTTCGAACTCAAGAACGCGGGAGCTACCTATCAGAGGATGGTCGACACTGTCTTCAAGAATCAGTTGGGGCGCAATATGGAGGTGTATGTCGATGACATGCTAGTCAAGTCAACATGGGCCAAGGACCACGTCTCCGACTTGGAGGAAGCTTTCCAAACTATCCGGAGGAGTGGAATGAAACTGAATCCTGAGAAGTGCACATTTGGGGTGCAGTCAGGCAAGTTCTTGGGCTATATGTGACGAACAGGGGGATTGAGGTAAATCCCAACAAGGTGAAAGCGATCTTGGAGATGCAACCGCCCCGAAACGTTAAGGAAGTCCAGCGCCTAACAGGCAGATTAGCAGCCTTGAGCAGATTTATTGCCAAGTCCGCCTATAAGAGCCTACCCTTCTTCAAGATACTCCGAAAGGGGTGCCAGTTCGAGTGGACGAGCGAATGCCAAACGGCATTCGAAGGGCTAAGAAATTATTTACATAACATGCCATTACTAACCAAGCCATTACCTGGCGACGAACTAATCTTGTACTTTTCCACAGGGGAGTACGCCGTTAGTTCGTTCCTCCTGAAGGAGGAAGGCGATGCCCAAAAACCAGTGTACTTCGTGAGTAAGACGATGCATGGAGCCGAGAGCAGGTACTCCAAGATTGAGAAAGCAGCCCTCGCAGTGATGGTGTCGGTCCGGAGGTTACGCCCCTACTTCTTGTCCCACAAAGTACGGGTACGCACCAATTTGCCCTTGAAGCAGCATTGAGCAGGCTAGACCTCTCTGGAAGGATGGTCAAGTGGGCAGTAGAGTTGGGCGAGTATGACGTGGAGTTCGAAAGGCGACCTGCTATTAAGGGACAAGCCCTGTCAGATTTTCTGTTGGAATCCACTCGGGGTGAGACATCGTCAATCTGGAAGGCTTACGTCGACGATTCCTCGACGTCAACTGGAGTCGGAGCCGGTGTTCTAGTTATCAAGTCAGAGGGGGATGAACTGCAGTTCGCTATAACCTTTGATTTTTCGGCGTCCAATAATGAGGCTGAATACGAGGCTCTGGTGAAAGCAATGGAAATCCTCGGTAGCTTAGGAGCTACGGGGGTAGTCGTACATTCAGATTCACAGCTGGTAGCTCAGCAGGTTCAGGGGAATTATGAGGCTAAGAATGAGAAGATGGTGAAATACGCTGAACAGGTGGAGAAGTTGAAGATAGCCTTCGACAGCTTCGAAATAAAGCAGATCCCGCGAGAGGAAAATAGTCGGGCGAATTCTCTGGCTAGGCTGGCCAGTGCGGCGGTTCCGGAAGGTACCAGGAAGGTTACGATGCTGACGGCCAGCAAGAAGGATCCAAAGGAGCAGGTAGGATGCATAGAAGAGGAAGAAGATTGGAGAGCTCCTATATTGGAGATCTTGCGCAATCCGGAGCACAAGGATGCGAGGAAAGTCCGACAGAAGTTCTGTATCATCGGGGACAAGCTATACAAAAGAGCTTTTGTCCATCCCTACGCTCGTTGTTTGTCCAAAAAAGAGGGGAAGTTGCTGTTAGAGGAAATCCACGAGGGGTGTGCTGGAGATCATGCCGGGTATAAAGCTGTAGCGCGGAGAGTAGTGCGAGCAGGATACTTTAGGCCAACACTGCTGAGGGACGCTAAGGAACTGGTCAGGCGATGCGAGAGCTGCTAGAAGCATGGTCCTAAGATTCATGTGCCTGCAGAAAAACTGGGAGTCATGCATTTCCCTTGCCCGTTTGATAAATGGGGGATAGACATAGTCGGACCTATGCCCTTAGCCAAAGCTCAGAAGAAATTCATCATAGTAGCAGTCGACTATTTCAGTAAATGGGTGGAGGCCAAAGCGGTGTCAAAAATTGACGAGACTAACGTGATAGATTTTTTGTGGCACCACATTTGTTGCAGGTTCGGAGCTCCCCGGATCTTGGTCTCAGACAATGGCACACAATTCTGTGGAGTCAGGGTTCGTGAGTTTTGTGAAGGGATGAAGATACAGCAGAGATTTGTCTCTGTGGGGCACCCTCAAGCCAACGGCCAGGTGGAGGTTACCAACCCCACCATCCTACGGGGACTAAAGGCGAGGTTGGAACAGGAAGGAGGTAGATGGTTGGAGTCACTGGATCCTGTGCTGTGGGCATATCGCATCACTCCTCGAGAGGCCACGGAAGAAACACCTTTCCAGCTAGTCTATGGGTCTGCAGCACTAATACCTGCCGAAGTAGGAATGGAAACACATAGGGTCATCCACCATGAGGAGGAGCAGAACGCGCAGCTCAGAAGGGAGGATCTGGACATGATAGGGGAAGTCAGGAAGATGGCCTTGATTAGAATGGAAAGATACAAAAGTCGAGTGAAGGCGGCCTACGATCGTAGGATAAAGCCCAGGCAATTCCAGGTGGGGGACCTGGTCTTAAGGAGATCCGACGTGCTGAAACCGTTGCGAAAGATAGACTCGACATGGGAGGGCCCCTACAAGGTGGCCCGTGTTCTGGGAGGAGGTGCTTATGAGCTGAAGGATGGAGATGGACGCGGAGTGCCGCGCCCCTGGAACATCTCGAAGTTAAAGAAGTACTATGCTTAGTGTGATTGAAAAGCTGTACATAAATCAAACGGGGAGGTGTACTCTTTTTCCTTCGCCAAGGTTTTATCCCAAGGGGGTTTTACTTGGCAAGGTTTTAAGGAGGCATCGTCCTTTGAATGAAAGAAACTTTTTCTCGATTGGAAATCTGTGATCAGCACCCGTCCAGCATTCACAAAAGCCGCCCAGGTTTCGGATTACTCCGGACTAGGACACCTGTTGGCGTGCTGAATAAAAATGCCCAGGTTTCGGATTACTCCGGACTAGGATACCTGTTGGCGTGCTGAATAAAAAATCCCAGGTTTCAGATTACTCCGGACTAGGACACCTGTAGGCACCCACCGGGAAAGAGCCGCCCAGGTTTCGGATTACTCCGGACTAGGACACCTGTTGGCGTGCTCAATAAAAAATGCCCAGGTTTCGGATTACTCCGGACTAGGACACCTGTTGGCACCCATCGCGAAAGAGCCGCCCAGGTTTCGGATTACTCCGGACTAGGACACCTGTTGGCGTGCTGTATAAAAAAAATGCCCAGGTTTCGGATTCCTCCGGACTAGGACACCTGCTGGCATCTCTCTCGAAAAAGCAGCCCAGGTTTCGAATTACTACGGACTAGGACACCTGCTGGCGTGCTGAACAAAAAAGGTCCAGGCTTCGGACTACTCTGAGCCAGAACACTTATTGGCACAAAAGTGAAAAACGCACCCGATCTTTTGATGACTTCAGGTGGGATAGAAGGCTACCAGGCTCGGATGCAACCCCAGGATGGAATAATCGCCACATGAACTTGACGAGGGAAGGGGCACCGGACTTAGCTTATGCAGGAAGCTCCGGGAGGCGAATGTTTTTCATAGGTGAATATTTGGGTAGCACTATTTATGGAAAGGACCTAACATAGATCAATGAAGTCCCAAAGTAGGAGTAACGGAGGTCAGTAGGTTCTGAGGTACACTCCTCGGATACTTCGAATATACTGCTTAACATCAGCACAAGTCTAAGTAGGGAGAGTGGAGAGTGGTGGTGGTGACATGAGCCTAGAAATTAGCGATCGGAGAAAAATAGGCCATAAAACTACCGAAGTTGCCACTAGTCCAACAACGGGACAACATGCAAAATTTCAAAGGAAAACAACGCATAAGGTCTGAAAGGAAAACAGCAACAGAAACAGTTCAAGAAAAGAAAAACAACATGATAGTTCAGGACATAAAGGGAGTAGTAAGCTAAGAAGGCGGAGCATCGGAGGCGGCCACAGAGTAGCTAAGAAAAACAGTTCCAGCAGCACTCCTCTTCTCGGCTTCACTTGCGAAGGCTTGTTCTAGAGTAGCTTGGAGAGTCTTCTCCTTCTCTGCAAGCAGGTCCCCAGCTTTGCGCTCAATCAAGGATTGCTGTTCCGCCACCAACTTAGCTTCCTTAGCAGCAAGAGCAGCTGCACTTTCTTTCTCCAACTGACGCATCCCTTGCGAGACCAAGTCTTTGACAAGGACCTCCCTTTTACTCCTCTCTTGCTCAAGTTCCTTCTTTAGCTGTCGATCTCTAAGTTTCACTTTTTCAGGGTCTCGAACACGTAACCGTCAATAGGCGCAGAACCACGAGGCCCCAAGCCTCGTTCGGAAGTTGCCAAAAGGAGGCGAGGCAGCATAAATGACAGCTAGCACAACCATATACGAGTCAATAGAAGGACATACGCCATAAATAAAAATGAAGTCAGAAATAAAGATCACCTGGTTCCAGTGATAGGAAGCAAGCTCAACGACCTGGGAGTCAGCCTTGTCATGAATCATCCGCTGCTGCTCAGGTGGCACAAGAGCACGAAGGAACTTCACCCTCTCATCCAGTTCAATCAAGTCATGATTGTTGGGCAGCTCTAACACCGTCCTTCCGTCGACACGATGATCAACACTCCATTCACCTCCTGTGTAAGCAAAGGGAGTGAACTCCAGGGGATCAGGGTGAGAAGATGCTGTCTCTACGCGCGGCCTCTTGCCCTTCGACGTGAGGCCCTTCTTTTTCTTCTTCTTCCTAGCTGGTAGGGATGTAGATGGGGAGGTATCCTCCTCAGCTACGTTCTCCGCAGGATCCAGTATCATCACGTCTAGGTCCATCTCAATTTCTGCTGAGGAACCTGGCTGGGGAAACGACAGGGGTGGAGGGCTGGGCCTCGACAGGGGTGGAGGAATCCTCATTCTTAACGGACAAAGTCTTGAAAGCATCTTTCCATGAAAATGACATACCTGCCAAAAATTGAGAGTCAGAAGGGAAGTATAAAAAAGAAGGAGAAAAAGAGATCAGGAAGCAGGAAACCTGCTTACCCTCAGGGTCGAAGGTGACAGGGTGAGGGGAAAGACCAAAGTGATGAAGTAGGCCAGGGTGGGTTACTATCTCCACCATGTTAAATTTTTGCTTCAGAGCTAAGGCATTTAGGAGGCCGATAGCAGCTTCGTTCTGTTCAGAATACTCAGGTTCGATGCCTGCAAGACGTTGGGGCAATCTGCCAACCCAACGATGATGGGGAAAATCCCACTCACCCCCAGTCGGTGCCACAAAGAAATAAAAAGGATGCCACTCCTTATCTATACCGTGCGAACCCTTATCAAAAAAATGAACAGAGCCACGGGGGTTCGCACATAAGTAGAAAAAAGGGAGAGTAGGCTTCAGTTGGAACTGAGAAAGGACGAGATTAACGGAGGGTTTCCCACCTGCAGCAGTGACCAAAATGTAGAAAGCTATCAACTGGCGAATGGAGGAAGGGCTAAATTGGTTTAAGGGCACTCGATAGGCAGTAGATACGGAAGCCAGGAAGGGATGAACGGGGAAACGCAAACCAGCCTTTATTTGATTTTCCCAAAAAGCGAGGGCCGGTGAAGGAGGACAGTTAGCACGCTGACTAGGATTGGGGAGCGACACACAGAAGCTACTAGAATGAAAACCTTCGGGGGCTATTTTTTCTAACCTACGAAAAGAGGACCTTGACTGACCGAACACCTTCCAATCGTCTACCCCACGATCAGAGACAGCGGTCCCCTGAGAACGCGTTCGATGAGCAGGGGACAAACCGGGAACCACCTGTGGCGGTGGCGGCGCGCCGGAGGATGTACCAACAGGGGGCTGTGAAGGAGTCGCGAGTGGTTTGGAGGACGTCGCACCCTGCGACGAAACCCCCTGCCGAGGCCCTTTCGAAGCTGCGCCGCCCGGTGCAACGGAAGAGGCTGAAAGGCCTGGCGACGACGGCCGCGTATCTTCAGGAATGCTACTCGACATGACTTCGCCCCACAAATACGAAATGGGAAAGGAACTAAGATAAAAATCGACGAGTGTACGAGAAAGGAAGAGAGGTATCGAGGAATTACCTGATGAAGCGACGCAAGGAGGGATGATCTTGAGCACTGATTGATTTTGGGTGAAAATGTCAAAAAGAACCCTAAAGATGAAGAAGGGAAAAAATCGCTAAGTATAGAAGAGTTTTTTGGAGAAAACGGGGGAAAAATGATAAAGTAAAGGCCTCGAAAATTTCAAAATGAGTAAGTGAGAGAGAGAAGATGATTTTGGGGACACGTATCCCTTCAGGGAGACGTCAATTCTCTGAAAAAGGTGCGTGAGCTGTCCCATCCAATTAAAGGTAGTGCAGGCCAACTGGGAAGGTCCGAAGGCACAGTGAAGGAGGAATGCTCTCTTAATAATACTCGGAGCTGCAATGCTTAGCGCATTACAACTCAGAGTAGGGGGACTGGATGATAGGGGTAACTATCGGATCAGCATTCCTCCTAACTCGGATATCTGACAAGTGGTACTGTTCTCGGTAAAGGACCAGGTAAGAGGGATATCTGGGGACCAAAGGCCTTGTACGGAAGAAGTACGAATGGCGCGCCTGGAAAAAGAGTTTGAGCGGAAATATAAGGTGCAGCCGACCAGGGGACACGTGGAAGGCGACGATTGGCAGACATGGAAACCAGGAAGGGGGCGTGCCAGTCTGACAACAGTACACCTGCGACGAGTGGTCCCCAAAAGGACGTGCAGCTGGCAATAGGGGAACAGAACGGATATATGGGAAAAAGAGAAGGCAAATGCCAATAGGACTCAAACACAAGACACTTAAACACTTAGATATTTTCCTCTTTAATCGTCTTCTTCATCTGTTTTACACCATTGATGCACTGTAACGAGTGGCGTGAGTTTGAGGGTGTATTTCTCAACCGTGAATAGTGGAAACTGTTCCTGGCGGCCCGTGGACGTAGGACATCTGTCCGAACCACGTAAAATCGGTGTCTATCTCGTTCTTTTCCTTTCCCAACACTGAAACACATATCCTAACACACGCAGAAACATTAGACCTAGCCCGTCTCACTCGTCAACCATCTTTTCCGAACCTAAATCTTGTTGATCGGGGTCATACCCGCATCAATCACATAGGCACGAAATTCAACTAGTCACATACGCACCTAATATGCAATCACGTAAAACACATAACATGCACGTAAATTTATTGGTCAACTAGCTTCGAGGGCTCGGGTGCTACAACAATTTAATTAAATGATCTTATTTTATTTCTTGGAAGTTGTTAGGAAATATTTTGTAGTGTTCAATTTCATTGTATTATCTTTGTTGATTTGCTTTATTAAACTTTGGGCTAGCTCTTAATTGGGTTAGTTCTTAGTTATTCATGTAATGGGCCTTCACAAGAGGCCCACCTATTATATACCAACTTGTGGTATAAATAGAAAAACCCTAACACATAGTTAGGTGTGCTTGTGTGTGTTAAGAAAATAAACATATGTTAGAGTGAGAGTCTCCTCAAGAACACCACCAAGCCCACACGCCCTAACCTAAATCTCAATCTTTAGGCGTGTTTAATCTGTCCGAAGTCGTATTGTTGGTGAAATCTCGGAACCAACAAGTGGTATCAGAGCCCAACGCGACCGGATTTGCTTGTTTTGAGCGAGATTTGAGTGAAAAATTGCATGAAAAATTATTTTCGTCACTTTCAGTTTTTGGGCGATTTCGAACTCGTTTTGTTGTTTTTAGACATCCCAAAGGTTGATTATGTGTTTAGGAATGTTTTTCTGATGTTTTGGAACAAGTTTCGTCGATTTTGAGTGAGATTTGAGCGAAAACGAGCCATTTTTCTGGAAAAAGTCGCGCAGCTATGGAACAGTAATCTGTGTTCTTGGCCGAGAAATTTTCTTACCCGAGAAAATTCTTAGCCGAGAAAATTTCGCAGGCCGAGAAACTTTCGCTGCCCGAGAAATTTTCGCATCTACAGGCCGAGAAATTTCGCAGGCCGAGAAATTTTTCCGAGAAATTTCGCTGCTACAGCATGTGAAGCCCCGCGAAATTTTCATACACTTCACTTCATCATACATATTTTCGCATCTTCAAAATTTTTCGCAACCACAGTGATCCAAAAATTTCAACTTCACTTTTTCGCATCCTCACTATTTCGCATCATCACTTCACTTCCATATCACTTGAGAAAATTCAAAACTTGCGAAATTTTTGCTACTTGAAAACTTTTTCTACCTGCGAAAATTTAATACCGTTTTTAGAACAAATTTTCACCGCGAAATTTTTGGAATACATGCGAAAAATTTGCACAACTGCGAAATTTCTTAACTTGCGAAAATTTTCCATACTTGCGAAATTTTACTCAATCTGCGAAAATTTCTCACGACGTGTCTATGTGCTATAACTTGCGAAATTTCCTTATTTTCGCGACTCACTCTCACAACGAAATTTCTCGGGACAACATCTTTCGCACATTTTCACACCATTTTTTCGCACCCCCCGAGAAATTTGCACCCAACCTTTAAACTTGATCCAAACACACCTTTTAGCTTCAAATCTTGCAAAAAATCACTCTTTAAAAATTGCACTTAAACGTTTTTTTACCACCAAAATTTCTGGCCCCCCTCGGATTAAATAAGATTTCACCAACAATACGACTTCGGACAGATTAAACACGCCTAAAGATTGAGATTTAGGTTAGGGCGTTTGGGCTTGGTGGTGTTCTTGAGGAGACTCTCTCACTCTAACATATGTTTATTTTCTTAACACACACAAGCACACCTAACTATGTGTTAGGGTTTTTCTATTTATACCACAAGTTGGTATATAATAGGTGGGCCTCTTGTGAAGGCCCATTACATGAATAACTAAGAACTAACCCAATTAAGAGCTAGCCCAAAGTTTAATAAAGCAAATCAACAAAGATAATACAATGAAATTGAACACTACAAAATATTTCCTAACAGAAGTAACTTACTAAATCCCAATAATATATCATAGACAATTTATTTATTTATTTATTTTTTGATTGCCTACAAATGCCCCCACTTCAAGTCTTGTTGACGGATTTACGGAGACGAGATTTGAAGTATATCTTCTTTTATTTACGTCGATTATAGCATTATCCGCTTGCTATCTCGTAGCATGCATTAAATCTCCCATTTACCGAATTCGGCCCGTGGACGTAGGATATCTATCCGAACCACGTAAAACTTGTGTCTCTTTCGTCTCTTTCATTTCTAACACTAAATAATAGATTTGGGCACACCTAAAAGATCCAACCCGGTCGTTTTACCCGTCATCTTTTATTTCCCGAACAAAATATTGTTGATCGGGGTCATACTCGCATCAAATGGCGCCGTCTGTGGGAAAGACAGACTGAGACGTGAGTACGCTGGGTAGCTGTAGCAAGAAAGGCAGACCAAGCTTGTGTTTGTTCGAAGACGAGACGTTAAAGAGCCAGAAGGAAAGTGCCGTTATTGAAGGAGCAGTAGATCTCTGAGACGTGCAGAAGTAACAGCGATGGAGGAACAGCAGCCGTTAGCACAAAATCTGCAAGGACGATTCTAAGAGGCCATCAAGGAGACTGGGGGAAACCCTGAGCCAACTCTGACGCCGGCACCGCCGGTCAAGACCCCATTGCCAACAACGACGCCTACCTTTGCGGGACCGTCCGCCACAAACTCCCATAACTATAACGGTGGAACAGCTGGATTTGCTAGTGAAAAGCACAGTGGACGCTGCTATGACTGCTCAGAAGGTGAGGAGCAGAGGCAAACGGATGTTGGCCTCGTCGGTTCAGGTCAGAACTCCAGATGGGCATATCTCCGAATGGATGGAAACTGTAGGAGAGAATGGGGTGGCTATAGAGGAGACCTTAGACCCCCAGCCCGATATGAACACATCATAGAGGGAGGTTGTCCGAGAAGGAAGGAAGGAAGGGCTGTCAACTCCGCCTCTCCGACGAAGTGGTGAGCATCTCAGGGGACTTCAGGAAGGGCCAGGGCCCACGAACCCAAGAGATGCAGCGCCTCTGGCGACCATAGCCAGTGGATGCAAGGCAGAAGGAAATAGAGAAGCCACAGAACAGGAGATAAAAGTGAGGAGCTACAGCAATCAGGGTCAAAAAGAAAGCTACGAGCGAGAGAGGATTAGAGCTTAGGAAACAGGTGTCTGACCTACGAAAGTAGTGGGTGAGATGCGGAACAAGACAGCCAGGCCACATTTCCGAGGAATACATCAGGCCAGCACGCCTTTTGCTAAGGAGTTGTTGGAGGGAGAAGTATCGCTCAACTTTAAGCAGTTGTTGTACGAATATGATGGTACCACAGATCCGGAGGAATATGATGGTACCACGGATCCTGTTGCAGAACTTCATGGAGGGGGTAAAGTGTAGGATTTTCCTAACAACGTTGGTGAGATCCGCCCAGCAATGGTTCAGACAACTAGAACCAGAGGTTATCCACTCATTTGAGGAGTTCCAGGAAATGTTCATCAACCAGTTTGCTAGCGTTCGGAAGCCCCCAAAATCTGACATGTCTCTATTTCAAGTCAAACAGCGACCCGATGAGAGTCTCCGATCTTATATCAAGAGATTCAATGTGGCAGCCTTGGAGGTACCCTCAGCTACCGCTTCCGTTAAAATTAATGCTTTGGTTCATGGTTTGCAGAAGCCCTGGAGGTACCCTCAGCTTTGGTGACTTCTTCGCGTCGCTTTTGAAGAAGCCCCCGTAGACGTTCGAGGAGCTGCTGGGCAGGGCAGACAAATACATAAACCTGGAGGAGAGCAAGCTAACAAAGATTTGGGATGCAAGGCCCAGAACACTTCCTAGGAAAGAAACGCAGGGCCACAATCGGATCAAGGAAGGTGTGCGGACCACTCGCCCTCTAATGATCAAGAAACCTATGCAGGGGACTCGCCCGAGGCCCGCGGACCACTCTAATGATCAAGAAACCCAGAGGTGTCAAAGTGGCCCGAGGCCCGCGGGCCAGCCCGCCCCGCCCTGCTAAAGTGGCGGGTTGGGCTGAGCTTTTTCAGGCCCGCCAGGAGGCGGGCCTAAGCGGGCCAGCCCGCGGGCTGGCCCGCCATTATTGTTAATATAATATATTAAATAAATATATATTGTATTGAAAATAAATACTAAATATAGAAAATAAAACTAAATTAATTAGATAATATTCATTTTATTAATTATTAATATCATATTTATTCATAATTTATTAATAAATACCATAATTAAATAAAAATTATTACTAATTAAAATTTTAAATTAAAATAAAAAATAGAAAAAAATATTAGTAGGCGGGCGGGCCTGGCCCGCCAGGCCCGCGGCCCGCCGCGGGGCGGGGCGGTCCCCAGTTTTTTAGGCCCGCCATCGCCCTGCCCCGCCAAGTGGCGGGCTTTGGCGGGTTGCGGGCCAGCCCGGCCCGCCCCGCCAAATTGGCAGTACTACTCCCGCGTATGAAAAATATACCCCCTGTGGACGAACTTGGAGGAGGTATTAGCTGTGGCGTCAAGACATCCAGCATCAGATACCCTCGAGTAAACCCTTGAGGACCTCCGAAGCCCACGACAGGACCCTTTTGTCGTTTCCATAACGAGTACGGGCATCATACCAACAGCTGCATGCACATGAAGAACGGGATATAAAGACTAATACATGCGGGGCACCTCAAAGAATTCGTACACCGAGATCGAGGACCGATTCCGCCCATGCCGCCTAGAGAGAAGGAAGGCCCGGGACCAGACAAGGGAAACAACCAGCGCTGGAACCTAATAGATCGGGGCCTAGCCAGCAACTGGCCCACATCCTCATCACGGTTGGAGGTCCGGAAGGTGGAGACTCACATAAGGCTCGGAAGTCATACGCGCGGAAGATAGAGAACAGAAGTGTTCAGATAGGGGTAGCTTAGTAGGTCATATGGAGACCACCAGGAACATATAGTTCGGAGCACAGGATGAGGTCGACGTCATGCGACCTCACAATGACGCTCTCGTGATTACCACGGATGTAGCGGGATACAACGTTTCGCGGGTATTCATATATGGAGGGAGTTCGGCGGATATCATGTTCTTGGAATGCTTCAAGTAAATGAAGTTAGGAATGGAACTGAGGCCAGTGATCACTTCCCTATACGGATTTGGCGGAGCTGGCATATAACCTTTAGGATAAATCACGCTCCCTGTGGGGTTGGTGAGGACCCCGGACGGGTGGTACGAATGGTCAACTTCTTAGTTGTTGACGCAGTTTCTTCCTATAACATCATATTGGGGCACCCAGCCATTAACGGATTCAGGGCAGTACGGTCGACGTATCACCTGAAGATCAAATTCCCGGTAGGTGACCAGGTGGGAGAAGTTTCCGGAGATCAGGTGAGCTCACGGCGGTGCTACGGTAACGAAGTCAAGGTCGTAACGGGAAGTAAGGATAAAAGTGGAGTCGAGGCTAAGCAGGCGAAGCGCACGAAGGAAGAAGGGGAACCTACGCGACTGCAACCCTAGCCTAACGAAGAGTTAATGACAGTGGAGCTGTACCCAGGTGGGGAAGTTTTCACTACCCAGGTGCGGACCAAGATGGATGAGACGACATTGTTGCAATTAGTCGAGTACCTGAGGCGGAATGCTGATCTTTTCGCCTTCTCACCAGCAGATATGACTGGGGTGGATCCAAAGATAGCCATGCATCACCTGAACATAATCCCGGGAAGCCAACCTATGAAGCAGAGACTGAGGTAATTTGTGTGGCGACCCTACTTTTCTAATTAGGATTAGTGGCGGATTTTCGCAACGTAAGTCGCAGAAGACCCGTCTAACAAAAGACACTTTTTCATAATTTACATTACGACAAAATGTCGTCTACAGTGTGACCAAGATACACGGGCCGTAGCCCCAAAATAAAAAAATAGCAAACACCCTAACGCCACTCCACAGGTCTTCACCCATGTACCGCCCTACCCTCAAAAGTCCGTGGAGCAGCGCCACCAGCGCCTTAGTCTTGACGCGTAGCAGCGTCAGACTCAATACCTACAACACGTAAACACTGAGCGAATTGCCCAGTAGGTGATTAAAATGCATGTATGCAAGTGTGCACTCAACTCCCAATATATATCACATGCCAACGGACACTCTTTCTATACCCATATCCTATCTCATATCACACAAAATAGGGCCCTAATCTCATATTACTGAGCCCATATCCACACACCGCCTTGCTGTAAGACGCAGCGGCGGTGTATCAGGGCGGCCCCACTGTTGCCGTCGGGTGGAGTTGCGCAAAGTGCCCTTTAGTGGACCGGGCCCACCACCCATCGGACCCCTGACGACAGCCGCAACAGATTGCATAGTAGCCCTAGATGTCGCAGCAACCACCGCTGCAGATGCAGCCCCAATCAGACCCCCGTCTACAGCCGCCATCGAAGAAACCCTAGCCGTCGCGCCATCAACCGTTGCAGATGCAGCCCCAGCCGTCAATCCACGATCGCCACTCGTACCCGTGACCCAGAATCCAATCTGTGCCCCTTTCCATCGACCACATGGACGCGTTTGATCAGCCCCCGGAATTTGGGCTCGTCGAAGCATGCCGCGAACTCCGGGTAGGCGGCACATAAAGCCGTCAGATCTGGCAGAGCCGGCATTGGCGTCGATGTGACGTCACCGATTGCCGTATTGTCCCGATCAGATTCCGATGCCTTCATCACTGGATCATCCGCCATCAACACCGAAACCCTAGCCGAAGAGAAATCCTTAAACCAATCCACCCCCCGCCACCCAACCGATGGAGAAGGGCAGCACGCACACCGGCCGGCCACCAACAATGGAGGATGGCCGGAAACGATGGTGACGAACGTGAAAATCCGATCAAAAATTTGAAAAAAACCCCAACTGTGTGAAAATTGCACCTACTGATGGTGGTGTAATCTTATTCTCCTATCGATGAAAGGTATCAGAAAAATAATTACACAGATAATTGCAGCAAAAATCCCGTATTAACTTTACGGGTATTACATCCTCCCCCTTAAAAGAATTTCGTCCCCGAAAACCGACTTGAATAACTCGGGATAACGAACTCTCATATAGTCCTCACGCTCCCAAGTGGCTTCCTCAATTGATTGTTTCCGCCACAAAACCTTAACTAACGGAATAGTTTTAGTCCGTAGTCGTTTTGATTCGTAAGTCAGAATATCTACAGGCTTCTCCTCATAACTTAAGTCTGGCTTAATTTGTTGATAGAGGAGTTCGTTCTGGATCACATGACTCGGGTCCGCGACGTACTTTCGTAATGTCGACACGTGAAATACGTCGTGAACTTGCGATAAAGAAGCCGGTAATTCCAACTGATATGCAATTTCACCGACTCGTTTTATAATCTTGAATGGGCCTATGTATCTGGGACTTAGCTTGCCCTTCTTTCCAAAGCGCTTTACTCCTTTCATTGGGGAAATCTTTAGGAATACTTGGTCATCCTCTGCGAACTCTAAGGGTTGTCGCCTGTGATCTGCGTAGCTTTTCTGTCGACTCTGAGCAGTTCGCATCCTTTCTCGAATTTTCGTTACGGCTTCTTTCATTTCCCGTATCATATCGGGTCCAAATAGCGCTCGTTCGCCGATTTCGTTCCAATGGACTGGAGATTGGCATTTCCGCCCGTATAATGCCTCGTACGGCGCCATTCTGATTGTACCGCGAAAGCTATTATTGTAGGAGAATTTGATTAGCGGCAAGTATTTGCTCCAATTCCCCTTGAAGTCTAGCACGCAGGCTCGTAAGCTATTATTTGGATCGTTCGTTCAGACTGTCCGTCGGTCTGGGGATGATATGCAGTACTGAACGAGAGCTTAGTACCCATCGCTTTCTATAAGCTTTGCCAAAAATTAGATAGAAATCTCGAATCTCGATCCGAGACGATAGAGATTGGAATTCCATGAGTCGAACAATTTCCTGAATATATAATTCAGCATACCGTTCCATGGAAAAAGTAGAGCTGATAGGAATGAAATGGGCTGATTTGGTTAGGCGATCAACAATCACCCAAATGGCATCATGTCCTTTCATCGTCTTAGGCAAACCAACAACGAAGTCGATCATGATGTGGTCCCATTTCCATTCAGTAAAGGCTGAAGAGTTCTAGCAGGTCGCTGGTGTTCGGCTTTGATCAGTTGGCAAGTCATAAATCTAGTTACGAACGTGGCGATGTCCTTCTTCATTCCCGGCCACCAATATGTGATTATTAAATCTTGATACATCTTTGCTGCACCCGGGTGTATTGAGTACATTGTTGCGTGTGCTTCTGTCATTATCGTTCGTCGTAATTCTTCATCATTGGGTACGTACAGCCAATTCTTGTATATCAAAGTTCCATCATCTTGGGTTTCGAATTCCTCAGGTAGCACATCTTTCACTTTCAGATAAAATTCATCCTCTTCTTGAGCTTTCCTGATTTTTTCTAGAAACGTAAGCTGAAGAGATAGTGTTGCTAGTTTCGTTTCTACTTCACCTAAGTCCACCACTTCTACTCCAATTCTGTGCAATTCTGTGCTCATAGCCTTTCGACTTAGTGCGTCGGCGACTACGTCCACTTTGCCTGGATTATAATTAATAACGTAGTCGTAGTCTTTTACTAGCTCTAGCCATCATCGTTGCCTCATATTCAGCTCTTTCTGAGTGAAGAAATACTTCAAACTCTTGTGGTCAGTGAAAATCTCGCACCTTTCTCCGTAGTGCTAGTGTCTCCAGATCTTCAGAGCGAAAACCACTGCAGCTAACTTAAGGTCATGGGTCGGATAGTTCCTTTCGTACTCCTTTAACTGTCGAGAGGCGTACGCAATCACTTTATCGCTCTGCAGTAATACACAACCTAGTCCGTTCTTCGAATCATCACTGTAGACCGAGAATCCTCCCGTTTCCGATGGTATTGCTAGAATGGGAGCAGAAGTGAGTCGCTTCTTCAGTTCCTAGAAGCTTTGTTCGCACGTTTCAGACCATTTGAAAGGTACGTTCTTCCTGGTCAAGTTTGTCAGAGTCGAGGCGATGCTAGAAAAGTCAGCTATGAACTTACGGTAATATCCCGCAAGTCCTAGGAAACTTCGGACCTCGGTTGGAGTAGTCGGTCGTGGCCAATTGTTCACAGCCTCAATCTTACTCGGATCCACATAGATTCCATTCCCAAAAATCACGTGCCCCAAGAAAGCTACGAGCCAAAATTCACATTTCTTGAATTTGGCGTAGAGCTGTTTCTCTTGCAGGATTCCTAAAACGATGTGTAAATGATTCTCGTGTTCTTCCTTCGTCTTAGAATAGATCAGGATATCGTCAATAAAGACGATCACAAAGCGGTCGAGATAGTCTTTAAAGACTCGTTTCATAAGATCCATGAATGCAGCAGGGCATTTGTAAGTCTGGAGGGCATGACCAAAAACTCGTAGTGGTCGTACCTCGTACTGAATGCTGTTTTAGGAACATCTATCTCCCTGATCTTTAATTGATGGTATCCCGAATGGAGATCGATTTTCGAGAATACCGTAGCACCCTGTAGTTGGTCGAATAGATCATCGATCCTTGGCAACGGGTACTTACTATTGATCGTGATCATGTTCAGCTCCCGATAGTCGATGCATAGCCTCATCGACCCATCCTTCTTCCGTACGAACATGATTGGTGCTCCCCACGGTGAAAAGCTGGGTTGAATAAACCCTTTATGCAACAAGTCCTCTAGCTGTTCTTTCAATTCTTTCAGTTCGTTCGGTGCTAGTGGGTAAAGAGTTTTAGAAATAGGGGCGGATCCTGGTATCAAATCTATTATGAACTGTATTTCTCAATCAGGGAGTAACCTCGGGAGATCATCGGGAAATACATCAGCATACTCGTTGACTATCGGTACGTCCTTCAGTTCTGGCTGGTAACTCCTCTGCCTTCACCGCATACACGATATAAGACTCACAACCGGATCACTCAATAGTCGTTGAGCCTTCAGCGCAGAGATTCGTGGAATATGATTCGGAGCGGTTTTTCCCGAAAAAGTGAACACCTCTTCTTCGGGCAGGTGGAATTTTGCGACCTTCTTGTTACAATCTATGATTGCTCCATATTTCGAAAGCCAGTCCATCCCAAAGATGACATCGTAGTCGTTCATTGGGATCACAATTAGGTCGACGCTCAGAGGTCTACCCTCAATATTCATGGAGCATCCTTTCAGCACTTGGTTAGTGCGTGTTGGATCACCGTGTGGTAAGGTAACCACATAATTGTATTCAGATAAGGTAGGAGGACTCCCACCTTTTTCACATACTTGGCCGACACGAACGAATGTGTGGCCCTAGAGTCAATAAACACAGAAGTGGGCACGTTATAGATAGTCAACGTACCCGTTACTACAGAATGATTCGCTTCGGCCTCCACATTGGTCAGAGTAAAAACTCGTGCTGGCACTGGAGGGGGTCGTGGTTGATTCAGGACTTGAGGCACATTCACATGACACGTTCTAGCATAGTCCAACCTTTCCGCATCGAAAACACTGTGTAATACGACATACGCCGAAATGATAACGTCCGCACTGTTGGCACTGTGGTGTGGTGTTCGGAGGTCGGTTTGGAATATTAACCGGTCCTGGTTTAGCCTTGGTCGCCAATTCTGTTGGCCCTGTTGATTCCCGCGATAGTTTGGGGCCTCTCCAAAGAACAGGCGTTTCTGATTTCCTCCTCCTTACTGTCCTTCTACTCTTCTCTTTGCATCTTGTGCCTTTGCAACTCTGGTCTCCGCCTGTTCAGCTAAGATGGCTCGTTCAGTGATACGCCGTCTTTCCCTTCGTGTCATACATGCTTACGCTTCGAAAGATCTCTAGTTTAAGACCTTACAGAAAGCGTTCGATTTTTAGCTCGTCAGTGGCCACTATATGTGGCGCAAACCTCGAAAGTTGCTCGAACTTGCGGATGTAATCCTCCACTGACATTCCTCATTGCTTGAGATTGATAAACTCGTTCAGCTTCTGCGTCCTATCCGACGCCATAAAATACTTTCCTCGGAATAGAATCTTGAACCTCTCCCAGGTCATCGTAGTGGGATCCTCAAGCTCTTGAATGGTCTCCCACCAGTAGCCCGCGTTCCCACGCAACATGAAGGTGGCACATGTCTCAGTATCAGGTAAATGACTTACGCGAAACATAGTTTGAATTGTCCTGAGCCAATCCTCCGCAGGTAGGATCGGCGGCCTCCTCGAACGTAGGGGGTTTAATCTTCAGAACCTCTCCCCGGCAGCTTCTACACGTTCTAGTCCCGGGGATGTATGACGTTCCGATGAGTTCTGACGGTGGATGAAATCGTTAATCTGATCATCGTCGGATCAGATCGGTCATCTGATGGATGGTAGTATTGACGTTAGGTGGAGATTCAGATCCCACCTTACGACTAGAACTACCTATCTCCCGACGTCCCTTTGGCATTTTTAACTGGTTCTACAATCATTCATAGAAAGCGCATATATCAAATATTACGTAACCACAACATCAAATATTAAACTTACAGGTCAGGCTGGTTCTCCAGGCTTTTGAGCGGTAGCACATGGACAGTTTACAGAATCTAAAGGCGAAGCTCTGATACCACCTGTGGCGACCCTACTTTTCTAATTAGGATTAGTAGCGGATTTTCGCAACATAAGTCGCGTAAGACCAGTCTAACAAAAAAAACTTTTTCATAAATAATTTACATTACGACAAAATGTCGTCTACAGTGTCACCAAGATACTCGGGCCGTAGCCCCAAAATGACAAAATAGCAAAAACCCTAACGCCGCTCCACATGTCTTCATCCATGTACAGCCCCGACCTCAAAGTTCGTGGAGCACCGCCACCAGCTGCCTTAGTCATGACGCGTAGCAGCGTCAGACTCAATACCTACAACACGTAAACACTGAGCGAACTGCCCAATAGGTGAATAAATGCATGTATACAAGTGTGCACTCAACTCCCAATATATATCACATGCCAACGGACACTCTTTCTTTTCCCATATCCTATCTCATATCACACAACGCAGGGCCCTAAGTTAGGCTCACGCGCGCAATAAATGTCATGGGTGGTCACGTGATCACACCCGAATCCAATATCATGGGTGGTTAAACCCGTATCCGTAAGTCATGGGTGATAACACCCGTATCCATATATATATATATATATATATATATCATAGGTGATAACACCCGTATCCCTTCTAGCGGTATGCTCCTCGAACCGACCACGTCCGAGTAGACAGATCGATCACTTCTATCTCCGCCAGGTTTCGTTGAGCCTAACAGGTCACAAATATTTTCAATCTACCCCACTTAACCATACGTCGAGTCATCACCGTCTCAATACGGTGGAAACCATCTCTCAATCTGATGTGATATGCACATGCCATGCATATAATTGTAATAACACATGAAAACATGGTCCACATGAAATGTCTGTAAGACGCGTAAAAAATCACGCAAATCACATAAATGATTGAATCACATAAGAGCACATAAATCACATATGTGTTTACGCGTTGTAGATGGATGATCCACCTACCTGTCCTCCCGCTAAAACCAGTCACGAAGTCTGGTGGAGTCCCTAACTGTCGATCATCTAAATAAATAAATATAATTTGTATTTGTAGTAATCATCGAATTGTACAGCCTAAACTAATTATATCAGAAATTATTAAAATATTCTAAGCTTGAGATGACCTAAATCGCCCGACTTATGGTCAACTCTCAGTAAATACCCAATTTTTAATTACCATGAATCGCCCGACTAGTCATATTCTAAAACCTAGTTTTGCCCGATTTATGCATGCATGGAGGTGTGTGATCCGCGAAATTCCTACTCAATTCCCAAGTCGCCCGATTTCTTGTGTAATAGTCCAAAGTTTCGATCGAAAGTTGCGTTGTTTGTTTTGAGAATCGCCCGACACCTTGAAGTCGCCCGCTTCATCACATTTTAATCATGGTTTTGCTAAGTTGTTCTTATCTCCACAATCGCCCGATTCTTGCCTACATAAAATGAATTTCGCCGAGTCCTTTAACACAAATCCCCCAATTCTCTATTTCGCCGAGTATACTGGATATTATCAAATCGCCCGATTCCACGTCCTGAAGTCGCTCGATTGTCCCATGTCAAAATCGCCCGATTTGGTGAAGTGTTGAAGTCATATTCGCCGAGCTGATAGTTCAGGTAAATTTCTACAATCGCCCGATTACTTATATCAAGGATCACGGTTAACAAAACCCTAGCTTCGGTCGATTCTTACCCAAATTAGAATCGTCCAAATGTGACCTTACAACATTCTAAGACTCGAAACACTTAAAATTGCTCGATCCTAACATGAAATGGAATCGCCCGATTCCTTCAAAATGCCGATTCTTTTGAAAACCCTAAAAATTAACTTCATATATCATTACGGTCCGCTTCAATTTTATTTCAAACCCAGAGAATCTTACACCTTAAATTATTAAGTTTCTAAATAACATAACAATTTCTAAAGAATAGAACACCGTAGGTTTTGAATTCATAAATAAAAACTCCTGTTACATAAGCATTCGTGAGCCTACCCTGTATTTCAAAGATTTAGGGTTTTCTACACATGCTAATTATTTTGAAATACTTTCGTACTCATTTTCCAGTCATGTAATCGAGTATGACTATTAAAATTGCCTTAAATATACAATGCTCAAGAATCGTTTGTATACCTTATTTGGAAGATGCGTTGTTTGAGTTTGATAGAGCGAGCTCCCAAATCGTTGTTGCTTTTTTTTGTTTTGGTATTTCAGCTCAAAGTTCTTGCTAGTTAATGAATTTCTTCCTCTCCTAACGTTCCTTATATGATAAATATGAGCATCTCGATTATAGTGTGTGATTTGAAAAGATGGTGACATAATTTTCCCCCAAGCGTAAGTAATGACTTTATCATAGTTTATCTTAAATACTTGGGCCTATATTTCGAATGTTAGATGTTGTCCAACCAATAATTTTACTTGTATTTAAATTCTTTGTGTAAATTTCGACATAGATATGGACTACTAAAATTCATACTTTCGTTGCATGACTTTAAATTTCTTTACCAAGTTTCCTAATCAGAAAAATAATTACACGGATAATTACAGCAAAAATCCCGTATTAAATTTATGTGTATTACAATTTGGAGCCGAAAGAGATCAGGGTATCAAGGTTGAGGTTGAGAAGCTGCTTAAGGCTGGACGTATTAAGGAGATACAGTTCCCCTCCTGGCTAGCTAACATGGTCATGGTCAAGAAGGGGAATGGTTCTTGGAGAATGTGTGTTGATTTCTGAGATCTCAACAAGGCCTGTCCCAAGGACCACTACCCCCTACCAAGGATAGACCAGCTGGTTGACTCCACATTTGGTTGTGAGATGTTAAGTATGATAGACGCCTATCAAGGATACCACCAGATCAAGCTCAACCTGGACGACGTAGACAAGGTGTGCTTCGTCACACCAGGCGGCACGTACGGCTACGACAGAATGCCTTTCGGGCTTAAGAATGTAGGAGCTACCTATCAGCGGATGGTCGACGCAGTATTTAGAGATCAGCTAGGACGCAATATGGAGGTCTACGTAGATGACATACTGGTTAAGTCAACGTGGATTAAGGATCATGGCTCCGACCTAGAAGAAGCTTTCCAGACCATCGGGAGACTGGCATGAAGTTGAACCCTGACAAGTGCACCTTTGGAGTGCAGTCGGGGAAGTTCTTGGGATAGATGGTGATGAATAGAGGAATCGAGGTGAACCCTAACAAATTGAAGGCCATATTGGAGATGCAACCACCTCGGAACATTAAGAAAGTTGAACGCCTAACAGGCAGGCTAGCGGCCCTGAGCAGGTTCATCACCAAGTCTGCTGACAAGAGCCTACCCTTCTTCAGAGTGCTACGGAAGGGATGCCAATTCGAGTGGACGAAAGAATGCCAAGCGGCATTCGAAGGGCTAAGGGATTATTTGCATAATATGCCTTTACTAACCAAACAATTACCTGACGATGAACTAATCTTATATTTTTCCACAGGGGAGCACGCCGTGAGTTCAGTCCTCCTGATAGAGGAAGGTGACACCCAAAAGCCAGTATACTTCATGAGTAAGACAACGCACGGAGCTAAAAGCAGATACTCCGGGATCGAGAAAGTAGCTCTGGCGGTGATGGTGTTGGTCCGAAGGTTACGCCTCTACTTCTTGTCTCACAAAGTACGGGTACGCACCAATTTACCTTTGAAAAGGACTTTGAGTAGACCAGACCTTTCCGGAAGAATGGTCAAGTGGACAGTCGAGCTGGGCGAGTACAATGTAGAGTTTGAAAGACGACCTGCCATGTTGACGGTTCATCAACATCGGCGGGAGCCAGAGCGGGTGTCCTTGTTATCACACCAGAAGGAGATGAACTGCAGTTTGCCATCACATTTGACTTCCCGACGTCCAAAAACGAAGCTGCGGCCCTAATACCTATTGAGGTAGGAATGGAGACGCATAGGGTCATACATTACAAGGAAGAGCAAAATGAGCAGCTCAGATCAGAAGATCTGGATATGATAGAGGAAATTAGGGAGTTGGCCTTGATAAGAATGGAGAAGTACAAAAGTCGAGTAAAAGCGGCCTATGATCGCAGGGTAAAACCCAGGCAATTCCAAGTAGGAGATCTGGTCTTGAGAAGAGCAGATGTGCTCAAACCGCTGAAAGTAGACTCGACAAGGGAAGGCCCCTACAAGGTGGCCCGTATTCTGGGAGGAGGAACTTACGAGCTAGAAGACAAGGACGGACGCGGAGCGCCACGTCCCTGGAATATCTCGAAGCTAAAAAAGTAATATGCTTAGTATGGTAGGAAAAGCTGTACATAAATCAGACAAGGAGGTGTACTTGGCAAGGTTTTAACGAGGCATTATCCTCTGAACGAAAGAAATTCTTTTTGGAAACTTGTGCCCAGCTCTCTCCCAGAATCATCAGAACAGGCGCTAGCCCTGGATCACTCCAGGTTGACGCTAGTTGGCTGTGTAGTGTTTACGCCCAGGTTTCAGATTACTCCGGACTAGGATGCCTGTTGGCGCTCAAAACTATTCTGTTGCCCAGGTTTCGGATTACTCCGGACTATGATGCCTGTTGGCGCTCAAAAAGAAAAATATGCCCAGGTTTCGGAGTACCCTGGACTAGGACGCCTGTTGGCGCTCAAAACTATTTTGTTGCCCAGGTTTCGGATTACTCCGGACTAGGATGCCTGTAGGCGCTCAAAACGAAAAATATGCCCAGGTTTCGGATTTCTCCGGGCTAGGATGCCTGTTGGCGCTCAGAACTATTTCGTTGCCCATGTTTCGGATTACTCCTGACTAGGATGCCAGTTGGCGCTGAAAAAGAAAACTATGCCTAGGTTTCGGATTACTCCGAACTAGGATGCTTGTTAGCACTCAAAACGAGAAATACCCCCAGCCCTGGATCATTCTGTCAGGACCCGTCGTCCGACCACGTATTTTGTTCTAATCCTAAGTTCCTAATGCTCCATTATCATGCGAATGCGAAAATGCGAATAAAATTTTTCATTTTAAAATTTGCTTGCGAAAATATTACATACAAGTCAAAAGAATGTTATACAGTTTTCCTGGCCATATCTACACAAAATAAGTGCATGTGTGTGCAGCAAAAGCTTCCTATGCGCCCGGCCTTCACAGGTCGTCATCCATACACACACTCCCACCTCAAAATCAGCCGGATAGCTTCAAAAGATTGGCCTCGCATAAGGATTTGATCACGTACCGTGATAGGCAGAACCTACAACACGTAACGTAAAGAATGAGCCACCGAGGCTCAGTAAGCAGAAATTATGCATGTATGCACGTGTCCTAACGATCGACAATCCACGCCGTCGTTTTCTAACGCTCATACTCTTTTTCTTATACTCGTACTCTTCCCTCGACTCATACTCTTACTTCATGCGGGCCCTCGGCTTTCAGTCCCACTATGCGCCATCTTTAGAGATCTCAAGTGTGGAGGTTCACACACTAGAAGGTCACCCGAAGGAATCTTCCCTTACTCAGTGCGGCCTCCACGCGAGCGCTTCTCACTGGTAGCCAACACCGAGGCCACTAATCACGTAGGTCACCCGAAGGAATCTTCCCTCCGGGTGGTGCTTTACATGCTAGAAGGTCACCCGAAGGAATCTTTCCTTGCTCAGCGTGTGCCCCGAGCCGCATCCTCCAGGTTGCATCTCCCGCATACGGGGTATTTTCCCCAGCCTCTTATATAGGCCTTATAGCTTCATTCGCCTTACTGGCTGCATAGGGGAAGCCGTGACTCTTCATTCGAGTCGACACAGAAGCCAATATCGGCGAGTATACATCGCACACTGGCGATCTTACGCACGCTCATACCTCGCGTCTTATACACTACGCATGCGTGCAAATGCTCATGCTTTGCTCATGTACATATTCTAATCATGCCATCATGCACATAATTTAATCGTATCATACGTACACATTTTATACAAAATTCACGAGCACGTAATTCACATAATTGGACGCAGGCAGGTTACGTGTCGTAGTTGAATTTCTACTTACCTGGCGTCCGTAGGCTAGCGGTCACCTGACCCGTAAGTGTTCCTAAGTCTCGACCTTAGGCATGAAATATTGGTGTCAGTGCACTATTTTATTTAATGGCTTAAGTATGCTAATTTCTAAGTTAGGAACATATTTTTGGTAATTCTAGTCGGATTCGCACACTCTCACATGCCCCGTGAAGTTCCAATATTGCGAAGTGTTTTTCGCGAAGTCTAAGTCATTGCCCTATTTAATTCGCAAAATACCTGGGTTCGCCAAGTTGCATAGGGTTCGATATTTATATAATACATAGGGGTCTCGACACGGATTAACAGTAGATCTCGAGTTGTAGGTTAAGTTAAATCTCGGGTTTAAATAAACACACAATCATGCCATGTACTTCGACATTAAACAAAATGTCGACATAATTTTTAGCATGATTCTCGACATTTCTTATATTTAAATGTCGATACAATGAATAAATCTTCGAACTTCACCTCGATATTATCACAAGAATTTCGACATATATATTGTATGTAATGATCTCGACATTTTTCCTAGCTTCGACATTTTACCTTGCATCTCGACATCTTACTCGACATTATATCTATCCTTTCGATATTTACCTTGATCTATCAACATTGTATTTCGACATTTTGAACTGAAAATGTCGACATGAACTCAACGTGAATCTCGACATCATTGTCGACATTTTTCCTTGACATTCTTCAATCGACTTTTTGCTCAGTTCGACATCGGTCTCGACATCTACCTCGACATTTACTTCGACATTTTCCCGAAATCAGACTCAATTTCGAAAATTTGTACCTTCTCGACATTTGAAGATCTCGACATTTTTCATTAGCTCTCGACATTGTCCTCTATTTCGACATTCTATCCTTCGACATTCATTTCGACATTTATATCGATTTCTTTGAACTCGACATTTTATCCAAATAAAAGGACTCGACATTTTGTGCTTAATTCCGCTCGACGTTAATCTCGACTTTAATATCGACATTCATCTATCTTTTCGATATTTACCTACACAAAGATGTCGAGTCTTACATATATGACATTATATATAACATATCGAGATTATAACTAGGTTTTAACACTTAACATCTGCAAAGATATCAAGATTCACTAATTAGCTCTCGAGATTATGTCTCGACTTTTCAACTCGATATTTTCCTATCGAAATTCCTAATTAAATCTTCCCGGGTTTCATCCATTCTTAGGGTCCTCTTCCACCTAAACACGCCCCATACCATCCTAAAATCATCCCCAGCTAAGGTTACAACCCTTAGAACGAGTTAGGCTATCAACGCCTAATTAATCTCAAAGAAATCCTCAATGTGATTTAATTTAATATTTCTACTAAGGCAACTCGAAATAACTTAGGGGGATGATTTCACTTACTCAAATCCTTGGCTAATTTTGAGGGTGTCGTTTGGATCTTCTTCGATTTTCTCCCTTCTTCGTCCTTTAATTTTCGTTGGTTTCTCTCCTAGTAAGTTTATGAAGTTAATAAAAAGATTTAGATTAAATATCTTGAGGTGAGCATGGTGATGGGACTCTAGTGGCGTGGGATCTCCTTTTTGAGGAAGCTTTGTCCCCTAAATGGATTTCCAAAAGGGGTTGAGCCCAAATTTAATAATTCATGGCCCAAGAGAATCCTAGCCCAACTCCCATTTGTTTTCTCTTTTACTATTATTATCATTTCATGTCCTTCATTAGCATTATTTTCGAAAATCACTCACATAATTTAGGGGTCGTCATAGTACATATTCATCGGCACGTAATTGCACGTAATTCTCATAACAACATGAGCATGAAATTCATAAAATCGCATAAACATATAACACGTACGCTAATTAGCACGAAACTACTTAGGTCATATACATAATTTATTGGCCGACCTAATTTGCGGGTCTCGGGCCCTACACATTCCAAGTCTATTACTTGTGGGCTTTACAAAAAAGTACCTCTCGGCCTCGGTTCTCTCACGTAAACCCGGCTGACTTTGTATCATCCCAGGTGGGATAGAAAGCTCTTAGGCATCGACTCAGCCCCCTAATGGAGGACAAGAACAAGCCGATGCTGGCCTTGCGAAAGGTGAGAAGGTCCGCTGGTATCCAGCGGACCTGAGGAAAAACGAAAACAAGGGATATCCGACTTAGCATACCCACGAGCTCTTCAGGTACACTTTCCTGTTTATCAATAACCTCTTGGATAAAAATTTCGGATGTGAATACAGTAACATGCTGGAAGAAGGTCTGACGCAGAATAATGAGGTATAACAGTGGGAAAGGTTGAGGTTAATAGGTTAAGGAGAGAACTCCTCATATACTTCGAATGTGCTGATGAACATCAGCAAAATCCGAAGTAGGGGAGGAGAGAGTGGTGGTGGTGCAGGCCCGAAAGTTGACAACAAAATGGGCCCAAAATACATAAGTTCTTACACAATGGAGTTGAAAGGCGAGCAAAAGAGGAAAACAAGCCACAACATCACACACAACGGGCAACAAAGGAAAGGGACCATAAGAAAAGCACCACAAAAGGTCCTCAGGAAAGCAGCACACAGGACCCAAAAGAGAAAAATAACAGCAAAGGTCCAAAACAGAAGAATAACAAAAGAGGTCCAGAAGGGAAAAACATCATAAATTGTTCGAAATGGACAACAAATTAACAGTCTAGGAAGGCGGAGCACTGGAACTGGTCGGGAACCTCTATGGTAGTAGACAACTCCTGTTGCTCCAACTCAGAGAGTTGACCCAGAAGGACCTCGGGGGAGATCTCCAGCAAAGCAGTGGAGCAGCGAGGCACCTCAGCAAGCAAGAAGTCAGGATTAGGAGCTGCCTTCGGATTACCTTTGAAGGTCGGAGGGGCGCTTATAGCCTCCATTACTGCGTCCAAGGTGGAGGTCGGCTCGCGTCCAGTGGCAAAGCCTCCTAAGAAGTAATGCTGCATAAAGGGCGCGAAGTACACCAGAGAAAGGGTGTCATGCAGATAGCCCTCATGCCAACTCTGGCTCAGTTGGGTCAGAAACTTCCTACCAAGAGGGGAGGCTGTGAGATGTTTCTGGCAAAGCTGGACTCCTTCCAGCTTACCCGCAGAATGACTATCCTCAACCTAACTGTTGGGAAATCTAAGTCCAGCTCCGTGCTCGCATAGGAGACCTGATCTGTCTACTCGGGATATCTAAGTCCAGCTCCGCGCTGGCACTCAAAAACCCAATCTATCTGCATTGGGATATCTAAGTCCAGCTCCGTGCTGGCACATAAAGACCCAACCTGTCTGTTGGGATATCTAAGTCCAGCTCCGTACTGGCGCACGAAGGCAGCGTTCGACCCAGCGTTCTTGAAGCATCGGCCTGACCTGCTCGCTGAAGCTTGGGTACAGGAAAGCTGGCTCGAGAAAGCCTCAAGGCTAGCCCAGATAAATACGAAGGGACTATGGAGAGCTAGAAGTTGGGACAGGATTCCCCGCAAACGAAGGCGGATAGTTACGCCGCGTTGACTCCATTCAGGATTAAAACCAGATTGCTCCGAGCAGTAAAGTCTCTGTGCCTCTTTTCTGACTATCAGTTCGAATGCTCCAGCCTGGATTTTTGCCCTTTCGCCAGCAGATTTGCAGTCTTGTGCTCGATGAGCTGCCTATGTTCTGCCACAGGCTTGCTAGCTCATCCTTCAACCACCTGATCGTGGCATCCCTATGCTTCCGCAGCTCGGTTAGCTCCCTTGAGACGAGCCACAACCAGGGAATTGGCCAGCAGAGCAGACATCCAACTTATCAAGGGAGACGGAGTCCACAGCATGGCGACCCACCTCCCATGCTAACATACGGAGACCTAGTTTTGGGAGCAGGAGTTCTACGTCAGCTCTCCGTCGACAAAGAGACATGATCTATTCGATCCGAAGTCCAGCTTCGAGTTGATGAACAAGACCTGGTCTATCTCATCAGGATTCCCAGGATCCGGGTCAACTCTTTGGATTCCAGGTCAGTTCTTCGAATTCCAGGTTAGTCCTCACCCACAAGCTTGATCTGGTCGATCCTAATTTACAAGTCCAGCTCTAGGCTGGCCGAAAAAGACCTATTCATCAACTTGGGATTTCTGAGCCAGCTCCATGCTGGCATGTAAAAAGCCCTGTCATCAGTTTGAGGTTCCCAAGTCTGGCCCTAGGCTGGCAAGAGGAGATATGATATAATCTGTCAGGACGTTTTAAGTCCAGATCTTGATCAATCCTGTCCGATTGTCTAAATTCAGCTCCGCGCCAACTCAGAGAGACCTGATCTATATGATCAGGATTTTCAATCCAGCTCTCCACTAACGAAGGGGACCTGGCCTATCTAGTTAGGATTTCAAGGATCAGCTTTCTGTTAGGAGGGTATCCGACAAGGCATTGGATGGCGAGTATCCAAGTAATCTCGTCGAGACTGCTGAGTATATCTCCGGTCAAACACGTGAAGTCCTAAGCTGTTTGGGACTTTTTGGGCAACGGGGAAAAACGGCAATTCATGAGTATGGTACGTTGGGATCAAGAGTGGTCAAAATTCGGACCTAATTGTGAACTGAAGCGAAGAAGGGAAGACAGCGTGCTCTAAAACTACTCTTAAATGTCTTACTACGTTGAACACAATTCAAAGAAAGGGACTGGTTGATAGGGGTAGAATATCGAGCACGCTAGAAAGGAGGAATGCTTTCTTAATAATACTCCGAGCCGCAATACTTAGCATATTGCAACTCAGAGTAGGGGGACTGGTTGATAGGGGTGACCTCTGATCCAGCATTCCTTCTGAACTAACAACTTAGACGTAGGGCAGGTAAGGAAGAGAGCCGTATGGCCCAAGGGATCGATCGGGCGAGAAGGACTAAGTACGAGGTTCGACCAGAGGCTACAAAGCTGATATTTGGAGAAGCTAGGGGGATATCCCAGGAAGCTACGGAACTATACGGAAGGGCCAGAAGAAGAGCTTGGAAGAGCTAAGGAAGCGTCTGGGAGACCTGACGAATGAGGGTAGTTGAAACCCTAGACGCGTCAATAGTATAAATAAGTGGCTCTTATCCATTTTACATCATCTTCCACACGCCCCACACACACTAACACACCAAGAACACACATAGAACTCTCTCTCCCTCTCTTTATCTTCTCTTCACCCTTTAGTGCTTGGAATCACTTGTAAACATGAGAGAAGGCGAGATTGAGTGTGTAATATTCCTCCGTTAATAGTGAACATTCTCTGGCGGCCCGTGGACGTAGGATTCACCCGAATCCGAACCACGTAAATCATTGTCTCTTTACTTTTTCCGCCTCGTTCTTCATACATTCAACCACGATTTCATCCGAACCGGCCTTCACCTTCATTTCCCGGACCATAAATCTTGTTGGTCGGGGTCGTACCCGCATCAAAACCTAAAAAGGGTATAATGTTAGTGTATAAATTATATTAATTGACTGTGTAAATTTTCGTTCGAAAATTCTATCAAAACAGTATTTTGCCTATACCGAAAATTGGCCCTAAAAATACTGATAGGCTATTTATGATCGGCATCGAAAGAGCCTATGCTCATTGAAATCAGAATCTTTTTTTATAACTCAAAATGTTTCTCTCTTAAGTGGTTTAAATTCATAAAATACCCTACAAGTTCACGAACTCTATCTCACATCTCTCTCAATTCGCAAACTATTCTACTTCGCGAAGTCATCTCTTTCTTATACCTAGTTCACGAACTTTATGTAATTCGTGAACTTCATCTTCGCGAATCCTATGTAGTTCGCGAACTACTCATGGTTCGCCACATATCCTACCCTAGTTCGCAAAGGTCTAACACATTCATGCTTCGCGAACCCTATCTTCCCTTTCCCTTGGTTCGTGAAACTCAATTCGCCAATTTCGGGATTCGCCAAAGCCTACATTAAGTTTCGCGAAGTATCTCATTTCTTGTCGAGTTCGCAAACCTCGTAGGGTTCGTGAATTTATTCATAGTCCGCGAAATTAAACATCTAGCCTAGTTCGCGAACTAGAGTTCGTGAGCTTTTTCATTCAGCGAACTTGTGTGTTTGGATCTTAAGTGTCGCGAACTCCATCTAAAGGTTCGCGCATCACTCATAATTCGTGAAGTTAACGTTTCACGACCACCCCAATTCCCGAACTGTATTATTTCGCGGGTCCATGCAAACATAACCCCTTTTATGGATTCGCGATCCACGGCTTTGCCCAATTTGCGAAACTCTCCACGGTGTTTCACGAATGCATGCATGATAGTCTCGAACCTGATTCGCGAAATATTCTATACTAATGGGTCGTGAAGCTTATTTCTAAATTCATAGTTCGCAAAAACTTCCATGAGTTCGCAAACTTAAAGCCACTTATGGTTCGCGGTCTTGGGTTCGTGAACTTTATTCACGAATCCACTCATACCCATAAACATCAATTTCACCTAACTTGTTAGATCTTTTTCGATCAAAATATACTTTTTACTCAAGAACTCGTTGAAGATCGTGTGAACTCCCAAGAACCTTAATATCCAAGCCTAGTAAAATACAAGCTAAAACATATTTTCGTGCTCTAACACCCTAAGCGTGCTAATATAGAACTAATGACACAAGATCGAAGTAAGAAAAATATACTTTTGATGATTAAAACTTGTATCGACCTAGCAAGACATTTTCTATGTTTAAAATCCTTAGTGTATCCTATTACTTGAATCAAATATAAAACCGTGGTAAAGAAATTATACCTATTCCAAGCTTCTTCACTTTCCTTAGGGAGCTTGCTTTTGAAAATTATCCATAAGGATTTTTGGGCCTTGATTTTTTTTAACTTAGCCCATTAATACTTGTGATCCAACTTGAGCTTATAGCCCAAATTTCCCTTAGTCTATTTTCAAAATTTCATATAAATTAGGAGTCTCATGGCACAAAAGAATTAGTGCACAAAATTTAATATAATTGGCACGCAATTCATAAAATCACGTAGGCATGAGATTAAATTAGTCACATAAGCACGAAACATGAATGCTAATTTATTGGTCCTCACTTACGGGGACCCGGGTTCTACAGCGAGGGCCGTGGAAGGCGGAAAGTTAACGCGCTGGTTAGGGTTTGGAACCGAAATATGGAAACCAGAGCTGTGAAAGCCTTCTGGAGCTAACTTCTCCAATCGCTGATAGGTCGACCTGGACGGACCAAACAGTTTCCAATCCTCCGCCATACCACTGTTCCCGACGGTCCCTTGTGAACGGGTCCGGCGGGACGAAGATGATCCAAGAACTGGCTGCGATGGCAGCGGCACACCAGAGGGTGTGTCGACAGGAGCGCGAGAAGAAGAAGGTCAGGGAAACTCGGGGGGCGCCGCGTCTTGCGACGAGGCCTTCCGCTTAGATCCCCTTCGAGGTTCGACACCCGGAACGGCAGATGACGCGAAGAGGCCCAGCGAGAACGGGCACATATTCTTGGAAGCAACACTACTAGACATATCTTCAACACGCAGAGGGGAAAACCGAAAGGGAAAACAGGGGAAACTAAGGAGAAATCGACGAAGGCGCAGGAAAGAGGGAAAAGAGAAGACGAGGCGTTACATGAGGAAGTAGCAGATGGAGAGACGAAACTTGGGCGCTGCGCGATTTTGGGCACTGTGCGATTTGGGGCGAAAGTGACGATGGGAACCCTAAAGACGACGATTGGGGATTTTTTATTAAGTGTGTGAAGTGTTTCAAAAGGGGGAAAACGAAAAGAAGGGAGGCAGCGAAAGTTTCGAAGTAAGAGAGGAAAGGTGAAAAGACATGGGACACGTGTCTCTCCAAGGATATGTTGCTTTTCTGCAGAAAAGGAAAAAATGCAAGGGAGTCCCATCGGAATATAAGCCACACAGACTGGTTAGGAAAATTTAGGGAGACTAAAAAGGAGGAATGCTCTATTAAATATACTCCGAACTGCAATACTTAGCGCATTGCAATTCAGAGTAGGGGGACTGGTTGATAGGGGTGACCTGCGGTACAGCATTCCTCCTAACTTGATTACCTGCGGATAGTAACTTTTTGGACTAGAGGCATGTAAGGGGGGGAGTTGGAGACCAGTGGCCTTGTACGGAAAAAGTAGGATGGGCTCTGACAACGAAGTGGTTTGAGCGGGAAATATTGAGTGAGGCCGACCAGGAGACACGTGGAAGGCTGCGATTGGCTGACATTGCCTTCAGAGAGGAGGCGCGCCAGTCTGACAATAGTACACCTGCGACCATTGTCTCTCCTAGATTGTACCAGAAGTCGCTGTCAAGTGGTCCCAAAGGACTGCCAGCTGGGAAAGCAGAGACCAAATGAATATATGGGAATAGAGAGAGATCAGATTAAAGGGATATTCAACACAATACACTCAAGCACTTAGAGATTTTTCCCTGTATTCATATTTTTCTTCTCCATTAACACACTGTAACGAGAGAAGTTAGATTGATGGTGTAAATCTCGACTGTTAATAGTGGATACTTTTTCCGGCGGCCCGTGGACGTAGGATATCTATCATTTCTAACACTAAATAATAGATCTGGGCACACCTTAAAAGATCCAACCCGGTCTGTTTCACCCGTCATCTTTTATTTCCCGGACCAAATATTGTTGATTGGGGTCATACCCACATCAAGAAGCAATCTGTCGAAGACGCATCATGCTCGTATCTACCCTCCTCTTATTGGATCGTTCAGCGAAAGTCGGAGGACTTCGAATCCGCCACACAATCCGGACTGGTCAGCGAAAACAGATCTGAATCGAAATCGTAAGGCTTGGATTTTGAAGTCGAGTCATCATTCACTGCCGAACAATCCCCATTATTGTTCGTCGTCAAACAGCTCACTTCCTCTTTTTTCCTTTTTTTTTTTTTCTTTTTTTTTAATCTATTTTTTCCTTTTTTGGTCCTTTTTTTCTTTTTCTTTTTTTTTTTCTTCTTTTTTTTTTCTTTTTTTGCTTTTCCTTCTTATTTTTTCTTTTTCCTTTTTTTTCTTTTTTGTCCCTTTTTTTCTTTTTCTTTCTTTTTTTCTCCTTTTTTTTCTTTTCTTTTTTTTTTTTTTTTTGTCCCTTTTTTTTTCGGGTCACCCCGTTTTTTAGGCATAGTAATGTTTCAAGGATTTGCCGTTGATGGGGCCAATTCTTAATCCGTCTTCGGACACCAACTTGTATGCTCCGCTCATATAGACTTCCTTTACAACGTAGGGACCATCCCATTTTGATTTAAACTTGTCCCCAACTCGACGGTTAGTGATGATTGGTCTTCTTACTGCAAGTACCCAATCTCTGACTTGAAATGACCTAAGCTTCACCTTCTTATTAAATGCTCTCGAAAGACGAGCTTAATAGCATTCCAGCCTTTGTTGCGCGTCAAGTCTCTTTTCATCAAGAGCTTCTAATTCTTCGAGACGTAAGCAAGCGTTCTCCTCCGTAGTGAGTCCTTCTTGTATGGCCATCCTAAGAGAAGGGTGTTAGGATATTTAACAGATTGTGTCACTAGTTTACGTCTTGGGCTATCTATTGTAATTATCCTTTTAGCTTGGGCTTTGGACTAGATTGTAATTAGCCTAATCTTTAGTGTTTGGGCCTTAATATACCTAGGTTTAATGCGGTATATAAGGTTTTTCCAGCACTATTTTGAAGGTAATCAAATATCAAAAGGCAAACCCTACTTTTCACACAATACACACACTTTAAGGTGAGATCCTCTCTTTTTTCATCCCATTCATGCCTCCTTGATTCCTTGTTTGGTGCAATCGGGACCAACAAGTGGTATCAGAGCAAACGTGGATCGATCTACATTGATTTGAATCCCGTTTCATTCGATTCCGAGAAAGATCAAAGGTGTTTTGGGCAAAAAATCACTTTCGGGTATTTTGGATTCGTTTTGGGGTTTTAATGCTTCGTTTTTGTGCTTAAAACCTTCCCCCAGATCGATTCTATGCCTAAAATGTTTTTAGAACACTTTTGGATCAGTTTTAACGAGTTTTGAGCGAGATCGAAGCAAAAATCTTCAGAAAAAGTCATCTTGGCCAGTTTCTGTTGTTGGTCGATTTGATCCGTTTTTTGTTGTTTTTAGCCCACAAATCGGTCGACTATGTGTTTAGGGAAGAATTTCTGAAGTTCTGGATCAAGTTTGAGTGACTTTGGTTGAGATTTGAGTGAAAACCGGACGATTTTCTGGTAAACTCGCGACAGCAATGGAACAGTGACTTCATGTTCTTGGCCGCGAAATTTTCCGACACGTCGTTCAAATCCGAGAAATTTTATATCCGAGAAATTTCATTCCGAGAATTTATCTAAACCGCGAAAATTTCTCTGTTTCACTTCATTTTTTTTCTCAACTGCTCACTTTCAAAATCCGAGAAATTTTATACCCGAGAAAGTCTATCCCGACAATTTATCTGAGCCGCGAAAATTTTCAAAAAACTGAGAAATATTTCTAAGCCGAGAAATTTTTTTAAAACAGAGAAAGTTTATTCCGAAAATTTATCTAAGCCGCCAAAATTTTCAAAAGCTGAGAAATATTACTAAGTCGAGAAACTTTTTAAAACCGCGAAAGTTTTATACCTGCAAAAAAAAAATCTTTGAAATGGAGAAAGTTTGTCAAGACCAAGAAAGTTTCAACTGAGAGTTTTTCAAACCGAGAAATTTTCTTTTCAAAACCATGACTTGACAAATCCGAGAAACTTTCTAAAACCTCACTTCAGCCCGCGAAAATCCTTCCAAACAAAAATTTTTCAACCTGAGAAATCTCAAACTGAGAAACGTTCTCACATGCAAAATTTTAAATCTGAGAAAATAGTCTTCAACTGAGAATTGTTTTTCTGTCCGAGAATTTCTCCTTAAACACACGCAAACACTGAAATTTTCTCAAACAATAATTTCTCGGGTAATTTATCTTATAATCACGAACCATTTTGAAACGTCTTTTCAAACCGCAAATTTTTCTCGTGTTAAATTTGTTCTCGAACTTATTCAAATCTTGATCCTTTACACTTTAGTCCTATCCTCCTAGACCACTTTTGAAAAAAAAAATTTACTCTTCCAATCTCATTTTTAAATTTCTAGAACTACTATGAATTTCAAGATATTTTTCCCTTCATACGTTTTCGACCACCACACACGTTCACTTAGTTCTAAGAAATTCATTAAACGATTTTCTCAAACTCTACTCGTTAAATTCATATTTCTCATCTCGTTCGTCACTAACCTTCTTATCTATACAAGATCAAAACCACGGACGATTCGACTGCACCAACCATGTCTACCTCAAATGACATCTCAACAGTGGGCTCCGACACCAGGCCTCCGATGCTGCGACAAGGCGATTACAGCATATGGACAAACAGGTTCCTCACGTTCATCAGGAACAAAGGCGCACCACTCTCTCAATACTTACTGGACTCCATCTTCAACGGTCCGGCACAGTTCTGGACGATCATCCATGCTCAACCAAACGCAAACCCTCCTATGGATGAACGCCGCACTCCAAGAGGTCCCATTAATGAGGATGGCTCGCCTACAGGCCGACGAGACTGCCAAAGGATACCTCTTCCAGGCTATGGGCAACGAAGTCTACGCACACATCGAGTGCTGCTCAACTGCCAAGGAAATATGGGATGAACTCGTGGAAATTATGGCAGGCACAACAGAGAGTGCTCAGGGGAGGAAATCAGCCTGTCTTTCGCAATATGAACACTTCCAGGCATATGAAGGAGAGGAGCTGCATGACACGTACCTCCGTTACTTGAAAGTCATCAATGAACTCAAGAAAGCCAAGATCTCAAGGGACAAATTCGATATCAACAACCGCTTCCTTGGTAGCCTCAAACCACATTGGGGCAATGCGACGGTGATAATGATTCAGAGTAAGGACCTCTCCAACACCTCCATCCACGCTCTCTACGACAGCCTGTCTGCCTATGCTCCTTACGTGCAACCACAGTCTACCAACACTCGAGTTGACCGCTGGCTCTCCTCTCGAACAAGACTGCTGAACGATCTTCCACCTCTAAGACCAAACAGAACAAAGGAAAGCACCCAGCTGTTGTATCTGACATCTCTTCAGGATCCGAAGCTGATACAGAATCTGACGAAGATGTTCGTGATCTACGCAAGCAGCTGGCAATGCTCACAAATATGGTCTCAAAGAAGATCGGGAAAAAATCCTCATCTTCCTCCCATCGTCAAAGAACCTTTAGCGGCACTAAAAAGACCAACCCTACGGAGGAAGCTAAGCCAATAAAGAAAGAGGAGGAATCCGCACCTCAAAAGTCTGTGAAGTGCTTTCGGTGTGGAAAGTCAGGCCACTTTGCCAATGAATGCCACGCCCCACGCGTGAAGGACTCTGGCTACTACGACCGTAAGGCCAGAATGACCCGCAAAATGGAAAGTGGAAAAGTTCTTCTCACCGAAGAAGCTGAGTGGGTGAACGACACTTCCGAAGACGAGGAGCCTAAGGATGAGGATTGCTGCATGGTAAGGCTGGTCGAACATGACGAGGACGAGGAGATGGTCAACACCAGTGAGAACATTGCTAAGACCCCTACCAACGCAGAGTCTGAGGTACGAATTTCACAACTCGATGATGTGTTTAATCACCGTCACACCATTAAGAAACCCACCGTAGACGCTAGGGACTATGATGAACTTAAACTAAAATTTGAAAACAACTATGCCTTACTTAGTTTAAAAGTAGAAGAGCTCCCTTGCGCAAAGGAACGATTAATTGCCTCTGAAGCGTTAGTCAAACGTCTGCAAAACAAGAATAAACAAAGTGAGACTAAGGTTAAGGAAACCTCACTGGCCATCAGTTCATGTGAAACATCTCGTCTCTTGACGGCCGCACAATATGAACTGCTTACTAAGGAAAGAGTTAGGCTGTACCGAAAGGTGAAAGAACTTGAAGAGCAACTTCACCTTAGAAACAAAAACGCACGTCTCTTATGCCAATTGAACCAACCAGCCAAAACAGAATTCTACGACGCCCGGGTGGGAATCGGCCTGACTAGCAATTGCGAACCAACGCCGAAAATAGTAAAAAGGTATAACATGTGTAGCACTACGTTCCTGCAAACAAGGAAGGGTGCTCCCTCACAGCTTATGCCATTTGTGAGATCCTCCTCCGTTGTTCTTTCGAAAGACTAGAGGGAACAGAACATTCGTTGGGCGGAAATCGCGTATGACTACACAGAATTGAATGCTAGTGATAAGACTAAGAAACCTTCACTCTCTGAAGACATCAAGACTCTACTTCCAACCAAAGAACAGGAAATTGCTTTCCGAGAAGCGCTTTCTCGCATCTATATCCCCAGAGAAACTTCTGGTCATAGCAGAACTGAACACTAGAATTAGAAGCCTTCGCGAAGGAGCGAGATGATCTACTTAGCAAAATCTTTACCCTAGAGCAATTTCACAATACGAACAAACCCTCTACGTCGAGTCAAGTACCCAATTCTCAAACATGTAAATTTAAGAGGACGGCGAAGATGACTCCTGAAGCTGAAACATGTTCAAACACTAACTCTCGTATTCCTATGGACACAGGGAATGTGAGTTCGACGCCTCTAGAAGGGAGTTCATTTGAAATAAAGGAGAACCCGCTCTTCGATGACAAGAAGAAAAGACCATCCTATACTCGTCTTCCCTCTTTATGTAATGAATCCCAATATCTTAAGGACGTAGATAATTATGTTTCCAGAACTTATCTTCCTTTTACCAAACTTATGTCTATGTGTTGCTGCAATGACTTTGTTCTCCCAAGCTTTCATGATATGAAACACACGAACACGCAACACTCCGACCAAGCAAGCGAACCTCCTCTACGAAACCTTTGCATCCTCCCATTTCATCTAAACCTACGGTTGAGCGAAAACGTCTTCCGATGCTAAATACAAAGTCACCTAGTGCTCGCAAGCAAAAGACGACCAAAACCGAAGCACGACAACAACAACCAAAACCCCCACGCCATTTCATGAATAAGGCACCGTACATGCAAGCACAAGTTAGGAAAATATGGGTTAGAAAAACCATAATCCCGCCACTTCAAACAAATCACAACGGGAAACCTAAATTAGATCCAGCGCAACCTGATTTAGACCCCACATTTCCCGTTAAGCGCATGATAATTTTACTGGTATCACAAGAAGGTCCCGTCCGTAAATGGGGACCCAACGTTTGTTGATCATTGTAGGTCTGTCATGTGAGGTATCTAGATTCAGGTTGCTCCACATGACGGGGAACAAGGAGCTGTTGAGCAACTTCTCCGAGCGCTATCTCGGAAGGGTCTCCTTCGGAAACAGTCAAATGGCGCCAATTCTCGGAACTGGCGATCTCGTCCATGACAAACTGACGATCAAGGGCATCTCTTACGTCGAGGGTTTGAGCTACAATCTCTTCAGCATTGGTCGTTTCTGCGACAAAGGATACAAGGTTCTGTTTGAATCTGACATCTGCAGCATTATAGATGCCTCGGGACTACCTCTTCTTTCTGGAACGCGCACGTCTCACCTCTATGTACTCAATCTTACGACCTCTTGACCAATATGTCTTCTCTCTCATGCTACACCCAAGTTGAACGATCTATGGCACCGACGTCTTTCACACCTCAATTTCAAGACTCTCAACAAACTGCGCAAGAATAAGCTCATCAACGGTCTACCTCAGCTGTCCTATCATAAGGAGCATCTCTGCTCTGCCTGTGAATTGGGGAAGATGAAGCGCTCGTCTCACATCTCCACGGAAACGCCGTCCTCTAAGCTCATTCTCGAGCTCTTGCACATGGATCTTTGTGGCCCGATACCTACGGCTACACTCGAAGGAAGACGGTATATTCTTGTGATTGTCGACGACTTCTCGCGCTACACGTGGACGAAACTTGTTCGTACAAAGGATGAAGTTCCTGATTTAATCATCGAATTTGTTGTTGCATCCCAAAATCTTCATCAACAGAAGGTTCGGATTATCAGGACTGACAACGGAACTGAGTTTAAGAACAAGAAGCTCAGTGATTTCTATGCCACTCAGGGCATCACCCAGCAGTTCTCAGCTGTGAAGACACCGGAACAAAATGGTGTCGTCGAGCGTAAGAATAGGACCCTAGTTGAAGCTGCTAGGACTCTCCTCATCCAATCTGGCCTTCCTCACTCTCTTTGGGGCGAAGCTATTCAAACGGCTTGCTACACGCAGAACCGGGCTTCTATCCACAAGAGATTCAACCGCACACCATATGAGATGCTGAATAATAGTCGTATCCCGGATATATCTTATCTAAGGGTCTTTGGTTGCCGATGTTTTGTTGCCAATGATCGCCAACATCTTGGGAAGCTCGATCCTAAAGCACTTGAAGGCATCTTTGTTGGATATTCTCTGAACTCGAAGGCATACATAGTCTATCTTAAGGAGAAACGATCAGTCATAGAGAGCACAAACGTCACCTTTGATGAAAACGAAGGCGACCACATGGCTTCTGCTCATATCAGACCAGAACCAGGTCTTCTACAGTCGTTGACAAAAGGTCAACTTTCATCGACGGGAACTTCCTCATCTGAAGGCAACTCTGGCGAACTGGATCTCGATCTGCTTTTCAAGTACTTCTATCCAGTCCCCAAGACACCCGTCACCACCACTCAACCTACCGCTGCAACCACCCCACCTACACCACCGGATATCGGCAATGATGTCGTCCCTCCAAACTTGGATGATCTCAATCTCAACGAAGACGACAGTTTACCCAACCCTGGAAACATTGCTGATCCTGACGCCGAACCCTCTCAATCTACTACAGTTGAGATCTCATCCTCTGACATCGGACCCCAATCTAATGAGCCTCCAATCGACACAAATGCGGCTAGCTCCTCACAGACTAATGTACCACTTTGGGCTCGCTCTCATCCTGCGGATCAGATTATTGGGGGTCCCACATCCGGTGTTTCGACGCGCTCAGCTACAATGAATGAAAGTTTGTTCGCTTGCTATCTCAGTCAAGCCGAACCATCTCGAGTAGCTGAAGCTCTCAACGATCCTGATTGGCTAATTGCAATGCAGGAGGAAATAAATCAGTTCGAACGTCTACAAGTTTGGGAACTCGTACCACGCCCTCACAACAGATCCATTATCGGCACAAAGTGGATCTTCAAGAACAAAAAGGATGAAGACGGTGTTGTCATTCGCAATAAAGCAAGACTTGTGGCTAAAGGGTACATTCAACAAGAAGGCATCGACTACGATGAAACCTTCGCCCCCGTTGCCAGGATCGAAGCGATACGGATCTTTCTTGCCTTTGCTGCTCACAAGAACTTCAAAGTCTTCCAAATGGACGTGAAGACTGCATTTCTGAATGGATTTCTCAAAGAAGAAGTGTACGTTGATCAACCTGAAGGGTTCTTGAGCAAAGAGTTTCCTCATCACGTATATCGACTCTACAAGGCTCTCTACGGACTGAAACAGGCTCCCCGAGCTTGGTATGACGTCCTTTCAGACTTCCTCGTTCAGTCAGGAACAAGAAAGGATCTATGGATACAACTCTCTTCACCAAGCGGAATGGCCCGGACATCATGATTGTACAGATTTATGTCGATGACATCATTTTTGGATCGACTGAACCACAACTATGTGAAGAATTCGCAGAATTGATGAAGGAGAAATTCGAAATGAGTATGATGGGCGAGCTAAACTTCTTTCTTGGTCTTCAAGTAAAGCAACTCCCCGACGAAATCTTCATCAACCAGTCCAAATACATCTATGACATCCTCGGGAAATATGGAATGAAAGATGCTAAGACTGCCGCTACACCTATGTCTCCCTCTGGTCGACCCGACGCGGACCCATCTGGTGCTCCCGTCGACCAAACCGTCTGTCGTGGGATAATAGGCTCTCTCCTGTACCTCACTGCTAGTCGACCGGATATCGTTCTCTCGACAGGAATCTGCGCACGTTTTCAGGCTACACCTAAGGAATCCCATTTCACTGCCGTCAAAAGGATTCTCCGCTATCTCAAAGGAACACCCAATCTGGGATTGTGGTATCCCACTCAATCTGACTTCAAACTGGTTGGATTCTCTGACTCGGATTACGCAGGATGCAAGATGGATCGGAAAAGCACCTCTGGAGCTGCACACTTCTTGGGTGGTAAACTCGTGAGTTGGTCTTCTCGAAAACAAAACTGTGTCTCAACTTCGTCGACGGAGGCAGAATATGTCGCCGCCGCTAGTTGTTGTTCACAACTTTTGTGGATGAGAACCCAACTACGAGATTTTAATTTTCATGTTGATAAAATTCTCATTTATTGTAACTCGAAGAGTGCGATTGCGATGACGAGTAATCCAGTGCATCACTCGAGAACAAAACACAGATATTCGTCACCACTTCATCAAAGAACATGTCGAACAAGGGGCGATTGAATTGCACTATGTCACTACCGAAGATCAACTAGCCGACATTTTCACAAAACCGCTGGATGTCAAACGATTCCAACACCTTGTGACTATGTTTGGCATGTTGAATCTTTAGTTATGATCAATCGACCCTACATGAACTTTGATAAAGTGTACATATTTTTAATTTTACTCCATTTTCTATGTGTCTTGTGTAAATTTCGCGAAGTAGGCTGAATTATATCTCTTGAGGGGGAGTTTTCGATTAAGGGGGAGTTTCTGATTTTTCTTACAAAAAAAGGGTTTACGATTCATTTTATTAAGGGGGAGTTTTTTATACCAATTTTTCGTTAAAATTGGTCCAAATGTCAAAATTTTAAATTTTGGTCAAACGGAGTCAAAATTGGACCAATTGGACCCAATTTTGACCAAGCCCGCGAAATTTGGCCCATTTACTTAATTTCTCGCATGAACAGTCACAAAACCCTCAAAACACTTAACTTTTTCACAAACCATTTCAACTCCCCGAAAAATTCAAAAATTCCGCACCCTACCAATCAAAAATTTCTCAACTTCACGCATCGTCGTCTTCTTCAATCTTCATTCACAATCAGTTTTCCTGCATTCTCCGTCGCCAAAATCAGCTTTTCGGTATGAATACACCTCAAATAAACCCATCTCCGTTCGTTTTAATCATGATTTTGCCCCGTTTTGTGTTTAAAATTTTAGGTTTAGAATTATTTTCTCGGCTTCGATTCGGCCGCGTGATACGATTTTGGTGTTTAAAACCCCCAAATATGTATTGCCCGTCCAATTTGGAGTCGATTGAGTCCAGTTTATCGAATTTTGGTTAAGATTTGAGTGGTTCCAAGGCAAAAATCATAGCGTCGTTTCGTACGTTTTCGCACTCTGTTCTTCACCGAGAAAATTTTCTTTTCCGAGAAAAATATTTTAACGATAGATTTTCGCTGCTACAGTGAGTGAAGTCCCGCGAAAGTTTTTTTTTCCGAGAAATTTCTTGCGTTAAAATTTCGCTGTGAGTGATGTCCCGCGAAAGTTCTTATCCGAGAAAATTTTTCCTTACGTTAAGATTTTCGCTGCTACAGTGAGTGAAGTCCCGCGAAAGTTCTTATCCGAGAAATTTTTTTTTCCTTACGTCAAAATTTTGCTGCTACAGCGAGTCATGCCCCGCGAAATTTTCACACATCTCACTTCATATTACATCTTTTCACATCTTCACTATTTCGCAACTACAGTGACCCAAAAAATTTCTCAACCCATAAACTTCAATTTTTCTCGGATCCGTGCTGATCAAATCATTTCGCAACTACAGTGACCCAAAAATTTCTCAACCCATAAACTTCAATTTTTCTCGGATACGTGCTGATCAAATCATTTCGCAACTACAGTGACCCAAAAATTTCTCAACACATAAACTTCAATTTTTCTCGGATTCGTGCTGTCAAATTCTTTCATAGCTACAGTGGTTCAATAATTTCTCAACCCATACATCATTGTTTTTTCGCGGATCACGCAACTTTCTCAACCTGAGAAAATTGTCAATCCAAGAAATTTTATCACTTATCAAACTGAGAAATTTCAAACCGAGAAATTTTATCCCCTGAGAAAATTTATTTTCTCTCACCCTGCGAAACTTTCAAACCACTTGAGAAAATTCAAAACATGCGAAATTTTTGCTAGCTTGGAAATTTCTCTACCTGGGACAATGTTCTAACTGCGAAATTTTTGGACAACTTAGAAAATTTCTCTACATGCGAAAATCAGACTGCTCACTTGTAAATTTCCTTAACTTGCCGATGTGTTATAACTTGCGAAATTTTACACTACATGCGAAAATTTTCTCTTCGCTACAAAATTTTTCTCATGTACCAAAATTTTCTCATGTCACATAAACTCTTTACTTCTGAAAATTTTCTATGTGTTGGAAAAATTTCGTTACATTTCCGAAAATTGTCGAAACTCGCCATCACATGACCGTCATTCAATCTTAACAATTTTATTTCAAAAGGACTCTAAGTTACCTTTAATTTTAATTTCATTTTTATCTTTACGATTTTGGGCTCTTTTACGTTTCGTTTTATTGTTTCACCCACAACTTACTTATATCCATCTTCTCGCGATTTAGCCCGTACTAATCATGCTACAATTACTGTCGAGCACAGATATGACCAACACAAATCAAGAAGCACTTGAAGCACTTGAGAATGCTGCAATACAAAGGGACGTCGCTCGCATCGAGCTCAATACGCTGACATTTGTTCCACCAATCGAGCAGGTCTTCCCAACAAGTCGATGGGCTGCCTTGATACCAAACAATCACATGGTGGACTTGGACAACTTTCGGTGCGATGCCGCCATCATCATTGAGATCCTCAAAGGGCATCCCCTCCGACACGCCCTCACTCATGGCGAGCCAGAAGCCCAAGTCTATCTCCAACAGTTCAGGCACACATTGCATATTGCTGGACCACACTACCGCGCTTCAGCCATGTCCGCCGAAATCGATCAATAAACCGTAGTCCTCACTCGCAAGATTATCCAAGAAGTACTTCAACTCCCTATCTACTCACCTTACGAACCACTTCCGACGCACGAACAACTCATCAACGACATCGACAGATTGGGCTATCAACCTGAAAACAAGAAGAAGAAAGGCCCACTCGTTCTCAGCGAAGTCACCACACGCAACCTACCTCAACCCTGGCGGACTCTGTACCTCCTACTGAACAAATGCATGTCGGGTAAACACGCTGGCCAGGACCGCGAGAACCACCAAATCCTTACCATCCTAACCGGCATCGCACACAACCACAAGTACAACTACACTGAGATCATCTGGATGGATCTTGTCACTATGATTCAACGTCGCGATCGGGAAATCGCCAAGGATATCAAGAACCGCTTCGTCCCTTACATGCGATGGCTCCCTGCACTCATCAAACACTTCCGCATGTTCTCCACCTGCATCCGCATCCGCCCGGCGAATGAACATTTCGTGATCCCCGTTGTCGAAAAGTTCGCCAAGAAAAACACTACGGCGAAAGATCGACACGCTATGATCATCCCGGACGAAGTACTTGCCTATGCTGACTCAACAAATCCGCACGTTCGAGAATATCTCACCTCCACCGCTTCATTCCGCGAGAGTCCCCTAACCATTGTCCCTACGGAGCAGACTGACCCGCTTCTCCTAACCCCGGGACTAGCCAAAACCCCACCTCCACTACTAAAAAGTCATCGAGCCGTGCCGCATCCTCTTCCACCCGCGTACCGAAAAAACGGTCGCGCGAGGATGACGTAAGCCAAACCACGGAGCGTCGATCAAAACGGAAAAACGATCGACCTCATCAGTCACAAACAAGCCGAGCCCAACCCATAGGTGCAGGAGGTGATGTGTTCACCTCCCGGGTACAAGACGTGGCACATGGCTCAACCACGCAACCAACCCCACCAATCCACTTATCTTCCTCTCTACAGGAAGATACTTCATTCCACGAGGAGCTACGTATGCCATCGACATCCCACTTGGAGATAGTCGATGTTGAAACAAGCAGTCCTCCGCCTCAGACTGCATCATCTTCAATCACATCGAGTATACTGCCCTCACTCCCTATAATTTCATATGTTTCTAGGACACATACACCTTTTACTGCACAACAGAGTCTTCGTGATTCTGTCAGAACGCTCGGTGATGTCTCTGTGACTGAGAGCGGAAGACCTAGCACGGCCAACATCAACACAATTGTGAGCCTAGGCCATCAATCGTTTGAGTCTGTCTCATCGATGATGCCAACGGGAAGTCTTAGTGACCCCGTCTTTTCCCGTCCTGTGCAAACGGACGGCCGATCGGCTCTCTTTTCCGATTCGGTGTCAGTTGGAATTCTTCGTGACTCCAACTTGTTAGACTTACCCTGTTTCATCACCGAGACCGCGCTAGAGGCTCGCCTTCAAGAGTTTGCAAAGACTCTTGAGGCATCCATCCTAGATAAAGTCTATGGGGGTCTCGATGCGTCCACCCGCGACAAAGGCAAAGGTGTGGCCCCGGAGACGCCACCACCAACGCAACATGTGGACGTCGAAGCTGTTCTTGCCTCCATTTCCGCAAAGGAGCTCTTCTACATCCTCCGAGCCCGACTCGCATCAATGACGGAACTCGACGAGGAGGAACAGCAAATGAAGGCCATCATGACTCAGCCAATGACTTGCCGCGCTCAAGGCGAGTCTAGCGGGATCAGACGCGATGATCAAGATGATGATCATGATCGACGCGAGGGGGAGAATAGGCAGCAAGGCCAATCTCAAGGAGTTGTGCAATCGACGCCGCCTTCCTCCTCTGCACCTGAAACGACGCCAGTGACAGAAACCTCACACCCCACCAGCCAAAAATCCCATCCTATTAACCCCGAGTCACTAGCCAAGTCACCCTCACCACCACCTACTGTAACTGTCTCCGAAATGCTAATCGTCACATCGACGTTAGAAACCACCACCGCACCTTCTCCACCCACCCTTTCGGAACCTCTAACTGTCACATCGACATTAGAGGCTGCCACCACATCTACGCCACCCGACACCCAAATCATCCTCGCCAAAACCATCACCTCAACCGAGCCCCTAGAATCTCCACCACAACCATCCCCACAATCCACAACCTCCTCCGACGCAACACCCTCGCCATTTCACAGCCATACCCCTCTCAATACCGACCCCAACATGGCTCCAGAGGACTTCTACTGCGCGCAGAACGAGATCGAGGCCTACATCTTCAACGATGAATGGCTTTACACACCCGCCGACGCAGTAGCAGCCAGGAAATTGGTGGAGAATGCTCGACGTCTGCTAAAGGAAGCATCGCTTGCGCTGATCAACACTGCAGACAACGAGAACGGGGAGGAGTACGACGCTGAACCCACCGAGCTCGAGAACATCCTACGGTTTCAAGCGCAGCAAGCTGAGGCTCCTGCTGCTCAACCGGATGTGCCCACTGCGGATAAGCCGGAAGCACCGTGGGAAAACAAGAAGATCACCGCACCATTCCAAGAAGAGATTAGGAAGAGGATCTGGCGGCGTAAGAAGCAGATCATCACTGTCTTCGATGAATACGAGCTAATGAATATCCAAAACTGGAGCGAGGAGAAGAAGAAGCTCTACCGATGGAGTCTCCTTTGGCGCAAGTGCACAAAGCGGACGCTGTCCGATGAGGAGAACATCGTGCTTGAGATGAATCGGGCTCCCATCTGCAAAGTCACTACCATTCGCCGCGAGTCGGAAGGACGTGTCCACTATCCAGTGTTCACGGTAATGAGGCAGGATGAGAGCTGCAGTGAAGTAAGCGAGGCAGACTTCAAGTTTCTGCGCCTAGGTGATCTGTACAGCATGCTGGAATCCATAAAGCAGTTCAGACTCATCACCAAAGGTTCTGGACATCTCGTACAGGCTGAACCGGTCACTATGGGCTACGTGGCTCTCAAGCGGCACATGCTCCGACAGGTGAGATTCTTCGCCTCCCACGATCTGCAGATGGCGGTGGTGCACAACCTAAAGAAGGTGAACCTGACTCGCCCATCTTTCAAGAACGCGGACGACTATCGAGAGGGCGATGTGATCGACGGGGATGATCCGGCGGTCGCCTACTCAAACTACAAGGGAAAGATAAGGCTACTACGCTGCTCCGAAGTGGCAAAGTTCTCGGATGGGACACTCACCATCATTCAAGACAAGCTCATGAGGATTTGCCGCATCCTTTCGGAAGAAGACCCACACTGCCGATCCAAATTCGCGAAGTTCATTGACGCTATAGCTGATCGAATCGTTCTTCGAAGGAATCTCCGCGCCTTCGAGTTCAAGCTAGGCCTTCGCGAAACAAACACTCGCTGATCTACCATCACTACGCCCAAGATCCAAGACTTCCAACAATTGACACAAAGGGGTCATACCCGCATCAAGAAGCAATCTGTCGAAGACGCATCATGCTCGTATCTACCCTCCTTTTTTGTCCTTTTTTTCTTTTTCTTTCTTTTTTTTCTTCTTTTTTTTTCTTTTTTTGCTTTTCCTTCTTACTTTTTCTTTTTTTTTTTCTTTTTTGTCCCTTTTTCTTTTTCTTTCTTTTTTTCTCCTTTTTTTCTTTTCCTTTTTTTCTTTTTTTTGTCCTATTTTTTTTTGGGTCACCCCGTTTTTTAGGCATAGTAATGTTTCAAGGATTTGCCGTTGATGGGGCCAATTCTTAATCCGTCTTCGGACACCAACTTGTATGCTCCGCTCATATAGACTTCCTTTACAACGTAGGGACCATCCCATTTTGATTTAAACTTGTCCCCAACTCGACGGTTAGTGACCTAAGCTTCACCTTCTTGTTAAATGCTCTCGAAAGACGAGCTTGATAGCATTCCAGCCTTTGTTGCGCGTCAAGTCTCTTTTCATCAAGAGCTTCTAATTCTTCGAGACGTAAGCGAGCGTTCTCCTCCGTAGTGAGTCCTTCTTGTATGGCCATCCTAAGAGAAGGGATATGTTGTTCGAGCGGAATTACGGCTTCAGTTCCCTAAACGAGAGCTTAAGGTGTCGATTCAGTGGGCGTTCTGTGAGTGGTTCGGTATGCCAATAAAGCTTCATTAATTCTTTGGTGCCAGTCCTTCTTTGATTCTGACACTATCTTCTTGAAGAGATTGCACAACGTCTTGTTGATGCTTCGGCGTGTCCATTTGCGGCAGCGTTATACATAGATGATTTCCTCTGTTTGGACCCAAACTTCTCGCAGAGCTTATCTATTGTGCTATTACAGAATGGTTTTCCATTATCAGTGATGATGTAGCGAGGGATCCCGAAGCGATAAATAATGTTGATGCGAATGAAATCAGCGACATTTTTTTCTTTACTTCTTTTAGAGGAATAGCCTCAGCCCATTTGGAAAAGTAGTCTGTTCCAGCCAGAATGTATGTGGTCCACCCGATAACTTTGTCCTTGGTCCCATGACATCTAATCCCCAAGCGTCGAACGGCCATGCAGCAATTGTTGGATGTAGTGGCTCAGGTGGTTGGTGCATAAGGTTAGCATGGAACTGGCAAGCTTGACATCGTCATGCATAATCTAAGCAATCTTTAACCATCGTTGGCCAGTAATATCCATCCGTTTTATGGGAAAGTGCAACTTTGGTCCAGACTGGTGAGCACCACATATTCCCGAGTGAGCTTCCTCCATGGCTTGACCAGCTTCTTCTTCACTTAAACATCTCAAGAATACACCATCAAAAGACATGTGGTAAACTGTTCCTCTATAGAAGATTAAACGAGGTGCTCGTTGTCGAACTTCAATTCTTTGACGTGGGTCCTCGGGCGGTTTTTCCATGTTCCAAGTAATCGACCAATAATTGCCTCCAGTCTTCTTCCTCCACTTCAAATACTTCGATGGTGTGATTTTCTTCCTCGGTAGCATTATCGTCTTCACTATCATCATCAAAATCGGGTGGCACGACCCAATTTCGGCAAATAGGTATTTGGATTTTCTCATGCGGCGTTGAAAGAGTCGATGGAAGTTTGGCTAATGCATCCGCTTGCTTGTTTTTGGATCTCGGCACATGTTCGATTGTCGCTTCCCCGAGATATCCTATCAGCCTTCTGGCGTAGTTGCAATATGGGAGGAGCTCAGGCTTCTTTACTTCATATGAGCCAATTATCTGGCTAACGAATCAACTTGGAGTCGCCATATATTGCGAGTTGTCTTCGTTTAATCTCCACAGCCATCTCTAATCCGAGAGTTAGAGCCTGGTACTCGGCGACATTGTTCGAGCAATTCTGGGTCATAGTGAATGAATAAGGAAGCACGTCTCCATCGGAAGTGACAAATACTACTCCAGCTCCGGCCCCTTCTTGATGTGAAGCTCCATCGAAATACATCTTCCACGGGGGAACTACTTCGACCAAGAGTACGTTTTCGTCGGGAAATTCGTGGCATAACTCCACTCTGCTGGGGTAGGGTGATCAGTGAGGAAACCTGCCAAGACTTGTCTCTTAACAGCCTTTTGAGGCACCTATTTTATTCGAATTGTTGCAATTGTAAATACCACCTCGCAAGCCTGTCTGAAAGCACCAGTTTTGACATCACGTATTTCAGCGGATTTGCCCGTGACACCAACCGGATTCTATGAGCTTGAAAATAATGCTTGAGCTTCTGGATTGAGAAGGTGAGCGCTAGACATAATTTTTCGACGAGAATACTTTAGCTCGTGAGGTGTCATCATCCTACTGAGGTAGTACAATGCGTTTTCTTTCCTGTTGTCATTTTCTTGTGCTAATAGGGCTCCAACAGAGCTTTCTTGGGCAGTTATGTATAAGATGAGTGGTTGTTCTGGTATAGGCGCGGCCACTACTAGCGGATTAGTTAGATAGGATTTGATGCTTTCGAATGCATTGTTGCAGGCTTCATCCAATTCGAACGTAACGCCCTTTTTCATGAGGTGACTAAAAGGTTGACATCGATCGGCTAGATTCGAGATGAACCTCCTCAAGTATGCAAATTTCCCTTGCAAGCTTTTGAGCTCGTGGATGTTACGAGGTTTTGACATCTTCAAGATTGCATCTATCTTTGCCTGCTCAATTTTGATGCCTTTTTTGACGCACTATGAACCCGGGAAACTTTCCCGAGGAAACACCGAACGCGCACTTGAGAGGATTCATTTTGATGTGATATCTCCTTAAGCGGTGATCACATTTCTCAAATTACTTAGGTGATCCTCACGTTTTTTGGACTTCACTACTAAATCATCGACACAACATTTAACATTTGTGTGAAGCATATCGTCAAAGATATTCTGCATTGCTCTCTGGTATGTGGAACCCGCGTTTTTAATTCCAAACGGCATAACCTTGTAGCAATAGATCCCTTTTGGTGTGCGAAAGGCCGTCAACTCTTCATCTTTTGGCGCCATGCGAATTTGAGTATAGCCAGAAGATCCATCCATGAAGGATAACGCTTCGTGGCCGGTCGTGGCATCTATCATAAGCTCAGGTATTGGCAACGGGAAATCGTCCTTTGGACGCGCTTCATTCAAATCTCTGAAATCGACACAGACTCGGAGTTGTCCATGTTTCTTCTTGACGGGCACTATGCTTGAGATCCATGTTGGATATTTGACTTCTCGAACGAATCCAACTTTAATCAACTTATTGACCTCAGCCTCAATGAGTGGAATTAAATATGGTTGAAACCACCTTTGTGCTTGCTTAACTGGGCGTGAACATTTCTTTATCGATAAGTGATGGATTGCTACTTTTGGGTCCAGTCTAGGCATTTCCTTATATGACCAAGCGAACACGTCATTGAATTCTGTCAGTAGCTCGATGTAGTTCTTCTCTTCATCGGCATCTAGAAGCGCACTTATATATATTTGTCTTATTTTATTTTCATCGCCCAAGTTGATTTCTTTCAACTCGTCTACGGTTGCCTTAATACCTTCTTCAAGCTCAAGAGGAGCTATCTCAGCATCTTCTTCGATGAGATTTCCGTCGTCTATGGTGATATGACAAGATGAACCTATGCTTTCCATATCTTCTCCGTCCTCGTGATGTTGATCACCGCTACAAGACACAGAGCGTGATAGAGTCGTGTGGGTACGACTTTTTACTTTAAGTTGAGTCGTGAGCCGAATGACGCGTGGATGACTCTGCTTATTCAGCAATTTTAAGTTTCCGCATAGCATTTTTGCATGGCTCAAGTCTATCAAATACGGAAGTTCTTAGATTTTTCTCAAGTCTTAGTCTTTTGAACAGACTCCTTTTAATTCACTGTCTTTCAAACGGACTCTTCTTGTGCCCTAGTCTCTCAAACGGACTCTTCTTATGCCCTAGTCTTTTAACGGACTCTTCTTGTGCCCTAGTCTCTCAAACGGACTCTTCTTATGCCCTAGTCTCTCAAACGGACTCTTCTTATGCCCTAGTCTTTCAAACGGACTCTTCTTGGGCATCATCTACTGCAATGCGTTGTTAGTGGAATATGCATCAGTTTCGGACACAGAGTTTATACTAGCCCCCTTTAATACTATGCGAACAGGCCTCTGAGGGGTAAACCCGAGACCTTTCTGAGTATTTTTCAATTCGAGAGAACTTCTGTTTAGGGAGTCTGGGAGTTTACCCAATATTGATTTTTCATTCGGATCATATCATGCTTTTGTGAGGAGTTTATAGGCCTTAGGCCCAAATACTCCACTCATCTGCCTATTTGGCGACATATGATGTCCATTTCTGATCGCTGCGTAGATCCTTCAGCCTTGACCGGCGAGCTTTGCGGTTTCTTAGAGCCAATTTGAGTTAAGGGTAGTGTCAGGACTTTCATTGCGTATATCATCCCTTCAATGTCATGCGTGCCTTCATCACCTTTATTCCTCTGTGTTGTACTTTCCTCATGCGTCACATTCTCACTCGTTTCCTTTGTACGCTCGAGATAATATTTTGCATCGACAAAGTATGATTCGACTTCGGTAAATAAGATTGTATCGCCACGAACTTTCTTTACGGTGTCGTTATCGCAGTACTTGAAACATTGATGGACAACTCCATTTTCGTGTAGCCATGGACGACCAAGCAGCACGTTGTAGGATGTCCTGGCGTCGATCAAGTGGAGCAATGCTGTTGATGTCATATTTTGCATCACTAGTTCCAATCTGCTCATACCTATGGCTCTTTGGTCTCCTTGGTTGAAACCTTGAATCATCAATAGACTGCTAGAGAGTTCCTCTATCGGAATTTCCAGCTCCTTCAGAACCCGTAGAGGCAAAATCTTCACTGCATAGCCTCCATCGATCAACATGCGTTTTACATTCTTTTCGCGAACGTAGCCAGATACGAACAAGGGGCTATTATGTGGCTTAGAACCTAGGAGCAGATCCTCATCGGTGAATGTCATAGCAGACATGCATGAGCCAATGGTGTCGTTTTCCTCGATCTCATCTGACAGTCATCATTAAGGACTTCAGTTTCTTGAGTCATATAACAAGTAGCACACTCTTCTTCCCAACTTTCAAAGTCCTCGTCAATAACTGCAATATGATTTGACTCCGTCGACTCAATATCAAGAGTTATCTTTCCTTGTCTGGCTAGTTGCATGACCTTATCCTTAAACATAAAACAGTTGTGAATTCGATGGCCTACCAAACGATGGTATTTACAGTAGTTAGGATCGGGGGTTCGTCCCGCTTCATCGGGCCGCTTTATCTCAAGTTGGTCAATGAGATCTGTGCGCAGAAGTTCATCGAAGATTTCTGATACTTCGGAGTCCAGAAACGGATACTTCTTCGCCTGAAGCTCTTTAAGCGTCAATTTTCTTTCTGTTTGCTCTGGTGGCACAATATTTACCTCAATTTCTTGCCTTTTTGTCTTCCTCGAAGCTTGAGAGGTGTAACGTTTGTCGCCAAAAACTCTTTGTTGTGGGGTTTTACAAATGATCGACCCCTTTCTTGACACAGCTCTCTCTTGGAATTTTCGAGCCTCTTGGACGGGTGGTCCATTCGGCCCACTTGTGGCTAGATTGAGTTCCATATCATGGTCGCGGGTAGCCAACTCTTCAAATGTTCCAGGGCGAATTCCTTGAAGGATATACCATCCCATGCCATTCCTTGAATGCATATTTCGATTCCCAAGGCTTCAGATAAGCGGTCCTTGCAATTAAGACATAGATTCCTCCAGCGATTAATATAGTCAATTACGGGTTCATATTTCCATTGGTGATCACTAGTGAGCTCAATCATGCTAACCGTGCGACGAGTACTATAGAAACGGTTGAGGAATTCATGTTCCATTTGGTCCCAGCTATCAATTAAACCAGCTTCCAAATCAATGTACCAATCGAAAACATTGCCCTTCAGCAAACGAACAAATTGTTTGACGAGGTGGTCTCCATAAGTTCCTGTATCATTGCATGTCTCAATGAAGTGAGCCACATGTTGCTTTAGATTTCCTTTGCTGTCAAACTGCTGAAATTTTGGAGGTTGGTAACCGCGTGGCATCTTCAAGTTATCGATTCTAACAGTATACGGCTTTGAATAAGTCAATGAGGATTTGGACCCTCCGTCTTTTATTGTCCCAATGATGAACTCCTTCAGTTGGCTAACGGGAATCATCCTGTCATTGGAATCTTGGAAACTCCCCGAAGGCTTCTCGAGTTCCCTTTGCTCTTCTTTTTTGGTTTCGCCAGAAGATTCATCTTGCTTCTCGTATGCGCGGCTGTTATCAACGTTGCTGCTCTTGCTAGTCAACTTTGCAATCTGGGCATCTTGTTCTTGCATGTGTTTTGTAAGCCCTTCGATTGCTCTCGTTATACTTGCAATTTGCTCTTCCAGGGTCGTAGCATTCGTCACCATGACTTCATCTCGTTTAGAAAAATTGCTTGAGGTCGAATGGAGAGAGGATATCGACGAGTACTCATTTTCGATATTTTGTTCTTCTTCTACAACGCCGAGAATGACATTATCTTTGCCAAAAATGACTTGGTGATCTGTACCCTTGGACTCTGGAATCACTTTTGACATGCTTCGGGTCTTAACACCAATGCTTTGACGGGAAGAACTTGAAACACTAAAGTTCGATGAGTTTATCATCGATGCGTTCTAATTCTTGAAGAGATTAGAGGCAGAGAGGTTCCACTGTGCGTGCCAAAAATTTGTAGCGTATTTTCTTTTATTTGAATACCAAATAATTCGAAAAATAGTACAAATGAAATTTGATGAAATCTAGTGGATTCTATCTCTACTTATTCCCTTGATTCTTCAAAGACATTGGAAAATTCTTGGGTGTTGAAATTCCTTGATTTGGGCCTTCGTTAAAGTTTCTTCGTGGGCTTTTGGGCTTCATTCTTCAGTTTTCATCTTCGAGTCTTGATTTGATCTTCGAGTTGTGAGCTTGGTCTTGGGCTTCAATTCGGCATGAATCTTGGCCTTAATTTTGGGCTTCGATCTTGAACTTGGGCTTTGAACCTGTAGCTTGATCTTGGGCTTCGATTCTTGAACTTGGGCTTTGGGTCTTGAGCTTGACCCTCGATTCTTGAACTTGGGCTTAGAACCTTGAGCTTGATCTTCGATTCTTGAACTTGGGCTTTGAACCTTGAGCTCTATCTTGGGCTTCGATTCTTGAACTTGGGCTTTGAGTCTTGAGCTTGGGCTTCGATTCTTGAGCTTGGCCTTCGATTCTTGAACTTGGGCTTTGAACCTTGAGCTTGATCTTGGGCTTCAATTCTTGAACTTTGGCTTTGAGTCTTGAGCTTGGGCTTCAATTGTTGAAGCGCATTCTTGGTCTTCGAATCTTCGAGTCGTCAAATCTTCAAGGCTTGATCTTCGTCTTCGAATCTTCAATCTTCGAGTCTTCAAATCTTCAAGGCTTCGTCTTTGAATCTTTGATCGATTCTTCAACTCTTCAAGGCGTGATCTTCGAATCTTCAAGGCTTGATCTTCGAATCTTCGAGTCTTCAAATCTTCAAGGCTTGATCTTCGTCTTCGAACGTCTTCAATCGTTTGAGCGTCTTCGATCTTCGATCCTCGAGCGTTTTCGATCTTCGAGCGTCTTCGATCTTCAATCCTTGAGCGTCTTCGATCTTTGAGCGTCTTCAATCCTCGAGCGTCTTCGATCTTTTATTCGAGCACGATGAACTTCACAGAGATAATCGAAAGCTTTAAAAGTCTTATATCGTCTCTTGAAGCTCGTGTTTTCTTGAGTGTTTGTGAGTTGTCCTTTCTAAATTCTGAAGCCCCTTATTTATAGGCGTAGATAATTCACGTTATGGAAAATATAATTTTTTCTGGGATGATTTCTTCCATATTTGTGTCGATTTTTTCCATATATGATTTGATTTTCATTTGATTTATTCCATTTTTGACCTAATTCTCTTAATATCTGCTGAGATTTGATTCATTTACTTATTTAACAAATCTCTACAAGGCTTTCATTATGTAGATTTTGTATCAAAGGAATATATATTATCATATATTACAATAATATATTAATTAAATGAACTATTTATTAACTTAAGATTAATTTATGGATCTCAATAGATAGCAATTTAATGATCTTATTTTATTTCTTGGAATTAACTTACTAAATCCCAATAATATATCATAGACAATTTACTTATTTATTTATTTTTTGATTGTCTACAGGGTGTTCTTCCACAACCATGGAGGTCCTCCATGAAAGCCTCCATGTAGCATTGTGGCTAGCTTTTCGCCGATTATCGAAAATGCATTAGTTTGAATTGCTTTTCTCAAGAGGGTCACAGCTCATGACCTTCCTTTAGATGGTGCCGAATTTGTGCCAAGAGAGAAGCACTATTTTTCTTTGAAATGAGTTATCTATTATCTTTTCCATGAGCATGCTATGATAACTCAAGAGTTGTCTCTATCAAGTATTATAAAAATTAAGTATTTTACTACTAACGATATATAATAATAGTAGAGAGAAACTCGACAGGTTTAATATATTCTTACACAATACAAATAATCCGGTTGAGATCACCTATTCTACTCTTTGTATTCCACTTCATATTCCAACGAACGAAAATCGTTACACCTCCCCCGTCAAGTGTTAAAACACCCGTAAACATCATTACACCCATGAATTTCATTACAAGAAGTGTTTAAACAGAAAAAAAAAACATTATTACGTATTTTTCTAATATGGTGTAGAAAAAATCAGTATTATATATTAATATAGAAAAATACGTAATAATGATGTTTACGGTTGTTTTAACACTTGGCGGGGGAAGGTGTAACGATTTTTCATTCGTTGAGAGTGGAATGGGTGATCTCAACCGCAAATAATCTATTTTACAAAATCTGTCAAATTATATCAACAAAATAAAATATTACAACCATAGGTAATCACATCTTCAATTTCTAATTAATAAAATAATCATATCTACTTTCTCGATCAACATTCTTAACTTAGCAACAAATTATATTTTTTACTTAACTACCTTTCTAAATAATATACATCCATCTTTATTTAAACGTTGCATAATACTCCCCTTGTATGTAGATTTAGTAATATGTCTCATTAAAACCATGCTAGGAAAATCCAGTGGGATAAAAACTTAATGAAGAAAAGAGTACATAATTTCTTTAATATGCTTTCATCTGTTGCTCGTTAAAACCTTACTGGGAAAACCACATGGAGAAAACTACTGTGAATGAAAAAAGAGTGCAACGCTTATTTACTACCCCTAACGATAATATATCAATTGGAGAAAACCACATGCTCGTTTTAAATCTCGAAGAATTCGAACTCCAATTGAATATACCAATTTCCTAAATATTATAGGGAGAGTACTTTCGCAAATAATTATGTAAGATTTTCACTTGATCGCACTTGTCGTACATCACTATCACCATTTTTCTCCGGATCATGCGTAAAAGATTTTTATGGTGAAATAAGCTTTCTTCTATCTTATTTAATATACAATTCCTTTAATTTGGAAATGAATGTTGCATTATTTTCAAAGTAGTTTCGCACATCATGCCCACAAGTTTCTTCTATATGCTCACCGAGCGCAGCTAAACACATTATCGACTAGCTCCAGGTATAACTATAGGTTCCACAAAATTAGATGAGGTAGCCGTTAAACTTAGTTTGTTAATAGCCATGAAATGACTGTTACCCCATATCTCAATAAATAACCCGTTTGTAACCGAGTATTACCTGGATCGGATATAAATCCAGCATAGACATACCCAATTGAGTCTGCTTTCGTTTCATTTAAGTAGAACAATCTCATTTTAATTGATCCTTTAACTCCTTTCCAATGTCTACGACGCTGACGAACAATACATCGCCATTAGATAACAACAAATACAATATCACGTTGCGTGTGACTCCTAAAATACATTAGTGCACCGAAAGTAATGAGATATGATACTCCAGGACAAAGTAGTTACTCGTAATTTTCGCGTGGTCTACACGGTTCTTTATTCACATCCGAAGATCGAACAATAATCAGAGTATCTAATGATGAGTTTTATCCACATGAGATCCTTTCAATACCTTTTCTCGTATAAGTCGCTTGATGTAAAAATATATTCTTTAATTATTTAATTTGCAGTCTAAAATAAAATTTCATATTACCGAGATCTTTATTTTCAAATATCTTTTTCAAACAATTCACGACTTTTGACAACTCTACAGGAGTTTCAATAATATCATCAAAATAAACTGCTATAATGAAAAACTCATTTCATGTATTTTATAAATATGCTATAATGAATAACTGCTCTTGATCATTTTCGTATCCCTCCTTCATCAAGTATTCAGTAAGGGTTTTGCACCACATACACTCTTAATGCTTTCTAGCTTGATTGAGTATTCATTTCTGTTAGGATTTAGAAACCCTAAAAGTCACATGTGTCCCACATTGGATAATTGAGGAGAGTTTGATCAGTATATAAGTAGATGAGTCACCCCACCTATCACCAATTAGTTCTCGGATGGAAGGTCATCTCTTATATGTGCCAACTCTCCTCTTATGTGGGCCGGTTAGACCCAATAAAAAAATTTCGCAAGCGGGCGACCTAAAAATCGTTTATGAGGTTCGAAAAGAGTGACGTTCCTCACCCGACTCATTAAAATCTACGGCGGGTTAAAAAGAAGTGGCGTTCCTGTCCGAATTTAAAAAAAAAAGTGTGGTTCACATGTGAGGAGGGAGTGTTAAAAATTAGAAACCCTAATAAGTCACATGTGTCCAACATTGAATAATTGAGGAGGGTTTTGATCTGTATATAAGTAGATGAGTCACTCCAACTATCACTAATTGGTTTTAGGCTGAAAGCTCATCTCTTATATGGGACAACTCTCCTCCTATGTGGGCCGTTAGGCCGAATAAAAAATTTACAATATCGGGTCCTGACTTTTCAGGCAACTGAAATCCATCAGAAATCATCATATATATGTCAAGTGGGCCATATAAATAAACAATAACTATATCCATAAGACACACGTCGAGTTCTTCACGAATTGTCGGACTAATTATATGATAAAAAACAGTTGCATCCACCAAAAGAAAATATGTCTCCTCATAATTAATATCAGGTCTGAAACTTTTCGATTCACAAGTGGTTTTAATTATGTCACAATTGCATCTTTCTCATGGCTGATGTTTTCGTTGTCAGCATTCTTTTACATTGGTTCAGTATCCTCATTCCCATTCATCTCATGTAACTTACGTTAAATGAGAAGAGATCATCAACATTAACGATGCCTTGGTTCCATCTAAGCATAGATTATCAAGAACTCTTCATTATCATCATTTTCAATATCTAGTATTCATTCTCATAATCAATGCCTCTTGTAGAGTCTATAAATCATCGACTTACTCATTCTTATTATTTCTAGGATTGTTAATCTAGGATAAGGCAGCTAGAAAGCCTTTTCTATGATTTTTTTAAAGCAAAGAAAATTAAAGATGAATCAGGTCTGGCGGGTTAGACCCGGTTCATGCGGGTTCGGGGCGGGTTTAAGCTTTAGGCGGGAGGGGGGCTGGTCTCGGGTCCTGCCAAATCCGCTTCAGACCCGCCCCGTTGCCATCCCTAATATCGACTACCGAGTCATGTTAAGATACATCATTTAGTCATAGTACTGCATCCTTCAAAACTTTGATACTATGAACAATTTTTGCTGCCTGATTGTATTTATAGACCAAAAAAAATATATAAATCAAACCAATTAACTAGAACTATAACATGTAATTTCAAATTGGTCGAAAAACCCCAGTCGAATCCTGAGCCCCAATTGATGAAATAGCTGAAAATCATTAGACGATCTCCACCAATATCAACAAATCGACAAAATAAAAAACCACAATCAAAGTCGTAAAAAATAAACAATAAATTAACGCACCTAGAGCTGTCAGAATGGCCTGTGGCCCGCGGACCGGCGCGCTGCAATTTTTCAGGCATGCGAGGGGCGGGCCTGCCTGAACGGGCTAGCCCGCACGGGCCGCGGGCTCAGGCGGGGCGGGGGGGCCAGCATGGGCTGGCCCGCCAATATTTAACATTAATATTAGTTAATAAATGTATATTTATATATAAAGTAGTTTTTTTATTATTTTTGTGGTTGGTTTGTAATTTTTCATAAAGTTAAAAAAATACATTAATCAATATTAAAAACGTTGAATTAGCTTTATATATATTTTATTTTTAAATTTTATTCTGAATTCTTTTTAATTTTTAATTAAAGCGGGCTAGGCCCACCTAGGCCCGCGGCGCACCATGGGGGGCGGGCTAGCTTTTCTTTGGCGGGCCAGCCCGCCCCGCCCCGCCAATGGGCGGACTCTTTCCAGGATACGAGCTGGCCAGCCCCGCGCGGCCCGTTTTGACAAGTCTATACACACCAATTACTCACACAGTAAAATAAATCATTGAAACTATAAACTCAGTTCTAGTATAATTGGCGGTCTTTTGCAGGCTCCGGGCCCGCCCCACCGACCCGTTTTGACAGGTCTAAACACACATTACACACAGTAAAATAAATCTTTGAAACTATAAACTCAGTTCTAGCAAAATGAAGATATTTATTTTGTAGGTGTCCCGAAATAATAATCATCATCGCTGTTCACCATTAAATATTGCCCGCATAAGACTGACATAACATGATTTAAATGTAAGTGCTTATTGGTTGGGAGCTCTATTTTTCCGGCCAACTTGTATTTACCTCAACTACAAATTGAAACTTGCAATTTACTGTTTTACTATTACACTCCCAATCTTAAAAAAAATGTTTCCACAACAGAACATAGACTTTAGACCCACATATTGTAAATTCAATCTCCTTGGAGCGAAAAATAGCCACTAGAAACTGGTGGCTCATGTGGCCCTTATTACTTGTGCTCTCTGCAAATATTTTGTAATTATCAGCGATTTTGTACTCAACCGAAAAGAAGAAGAAACAAAAACGTAGGAGTCTTTTCTTTCCCTGTTCTATTCTGTGAAGATAATGTTATTTTTCATCTTCAATTTTTCTTCAACGGATTCTCATTCCTGGCTTGCTCGGAGCTAATATGGCTTCACTAAGTCCATGGAAAGAGTCGCTCTTACAGTCATCGTTACATACGTGTTTGTGAGTAGGTAGGGAGTACTTTTCTGTGCATCAATATCGTTGTTTTTGCCTACTTCCATGATTGTGAGGTTAGGCTTCGTCGTAGCTGCTTCTATAGCAGCTTACACAGTCAAGCAGGTCAGCGTAAGGCCTCGAAAGGCTAAAGCCTTAGGTAAATCGTCTTTCCTTGGGTATTTCAGATTGTTATTATTCCCATATTAGTTAGAATTATTCAATTTGAAGATAATGAATTCTTACATGTGTATATTAGACGATGATGAAGCAGCCCTGGAGATATCTAGGAATGAAGACGATGAACAAGTTGCTAATGTACGGCTCTCACTGTAATTGATACTTATTTTTCTTTGCTGAAAATGTTTCCTAGTTGTGAATTGATTGTCTGGTCTCCAATGAATATCAGACCAAGGAAGAGGAAGAAGAAGAAGTGAAGCTGATAAGCAGCGTCATAAATCCCGCCGTCCCTTCGTCAGAATACGAAGACGACCTACTGCCCGAATTCGAAAGCCTCCTCTCGGGCGAAATCGAATTCCCGCTCCCCACAGACAAATACGAAAGCCAAATGGCGAACAACGCCTACGAACTCGAGCGCCTTCGCTGCCTCGTCAGGGAATTGGAAGAGAGGGAAGTCAAGCTCGAGGGCGAGCTTTTAGAGTACTACGGTCTGAAAGAGCAAGAATCGAACGTCGTCGAGCTTCAGAAGCAGCTTAAGATTAAGACGGTGGAGATTGACTTGCTCAACATTACCATCAGTTCATTGCAAGCAGAGAGGAATAAGCTCCAAGAAGAGGTTTCCCACGGGCTTGCTGCTAGGAAAGAGCTCGAGATTTCGAGGCGAAAGTTGAAGGAATTGCAGAAGCAGATTCAGATGGAAGCGAATCAGACCAAAGGGCAGCTTTTGCTTCTAAAGCAACAAGTCAGCGGGCTTCAGGCCAAGGAAGAGGAATCGCTGAAGAAGGACTCTGAAGTGGAGAAGAAGATCAAAGCTGTCAAGGAAATGGAAGTTGAGGTCATGGAGCTTCGGAGGAAGAACAAGGAGCTTCAGTACGAGAAAAGGGAGCTGATTGTCAAGTTGGATTCTGCTGAGTCCAACTTGAAAGCTCTTTCCAACATGACAGAAGTTAGTTGAGAATTTTTGAACTATTGTTTTATACGGTTTAGAGCTAGTTGAGATATCAAACCCAATCCCACGTCTGATAATCGATAAAAGAATGATCGTATGTAAGCTTGTGCGTTACTTCCTCTCTTGCCAATTGGTTTTAGAATGAAACCCCACCTTATGAGTTTTGGCTAGAGGAAATTTGGAAATCCCTACAGTGCTATATTCTGACCTTTACATCGTTGTTGTTCAGACAGAAATGGTGGCCAAGGTAAGAGAAGAAGTGAACGCCCTGAGGCACGCGAACGAAGACCTAGTCAAGCAAGTCGAAGGGCTTCAGATGAACCGCTTCAGCGAAGTGGAAGAGCTCGTGTACCTCCGATGGGTCAACGCCTGCCTGAGATTCGAGCTGCGCAACTACCAAACTCCCTCGGGAAAAGTGTCGGCCAGAGATCTCAGCAAAAGCCTAAGCCCGAAATCCCAAGAACGTGCCAAACAGCTCATGTTAGAATACGCAGGTTCAGAACGCGGAGGAGGAGGCGGCGGCGGCGAAACCGATTTGGACAGCAACTTCGACAACACTTCGGTGGACAGCGAAGACTTCGACAACGCTTCGATCGACAGCTCAATGAGCAGATTCAGCGCTAAAAGGCCTACGCTGATCCAAAAGCTCAAGAAATGGGGCAGAACCAAGGACGATGGGAGTGCCTTATCTTCTCCGTCGAGATCTCTCTCTGGCTCTTCGCCTGGGCGGCTGAGCATGAGCCAAAGCAGGCCGAGGGGCCCTTTAGAAGCCCTAATGCTGAGAAACGCGAGCGATAGCAATGCAATCACGTCGTTTGGAGCTGCGTCTGAGAACGACGAGCTCGAAACTACTCCTAAAAAGCAGCTCGATTCCGTCGCTTCTTCCTTCCACGTTATGTCGAAATCGGTCGAGGGCGTTTTGGAAGAAAAGTATCCGGCGTATAAGGACCGTCATAAGCTCGCTTTAGAGAGGGAGAAGTTCATTAAGGAGAAAGCCCAACAAGCTCGAGCCGTTAGGTTCGGCGAGGGCGGCGGAGGAGGAGGCTTCAAACCGCCTCCACCGTTATCTCTGCCGCCCAAACTCGCCCAAATAAAGGAGAAACCGATTGCCAGCTCCGGCGAGGCGAACTCGGATTCCGGCGAGGGCAAGCCGGAGAGTCCGTCCGTCAGCAAGATGCAGTTGGCGCAGATAGAGAAAAGGCCTCCGAGGACGCCACGACCGCCTCCCACGCGGGCCGGCGGGAGCTCATCCACCGCCGCCGCCGCCGGAGCCGCCTCGACAGGCGGGCCTCCACTTCCGCCGCCGCCACCTCCGCCTGCGCCCGGCGGAGGTCCGCCCCGCCCGCCGCCGCCGCCCCCGGCGGGCGGTTTGTTGAAGTCCGGCGGCAGCGGTAAAGTGCATAGGGCGCCGGAGCTCGTGGAGTTTTACCAGAGCTTGATGAAGAGAGAGGCGAAGAAGGACTCGTCTTCACTGATTGGTGCTAAGGAGAGCGCTTCCGATGCCAGGAGTAACATGATTGGAGAGATTGAGAACAGATCGTCGTTCCTCTTAGCTGTGTGTCGAAGCTTTCTTATTTTTGTCTCCATCATTTTAAAAACTATATATATGAAAAAGGCAATGAGGATGTGAAAAAAATCATTGGAACAGGTTAAAGCTGACGTGGAGACGCAGGGAGATTTTGTGATGTCGCTTGCGACTGAAGTGAGGGCTGCTTCGTTTGCAAGCATAGAAGATTTGGTTGCATTTGTGAACTGGCTCGATGAGGAACTATCATTCTTGGTAATAATGATAATAAGCCTGAAAGTCTTCTTCTTCTTCTTATAAGAAAAGAATAATTTAACGATCGACGTACTTAGGTTGATGAAAGAGCGGTCTTGAAACACTTTGACTGGCCAGAAGGTAAGGCCGATGCATTGAGAGAAGCAGCTTTCGAATATCAAGATTTAATGAAGTTGGAAAAGCAAGTATCACAATTCCAGGATGATCCCAACCTTCCTTGTGAGCCCGCTCTTAAGAAGATGTATAAATTGCTTGAGAAGTAAGAAGACCAGTTAATAAACTCCATATTGCCTATCATAAACATCTCGAACAAAAAGGCAGGCGTGTCATATATGATCGATCTCATCATAGTTTGCTTTCATGGATCTCTAATGCAGGGTTGAACATAGCGTATATGCTCTATTAAGAACGCGTGACATGGCGGTTTCGAGGTATAAGGACTTTGGTATTCCTATAGATTGGCTGCTTGATTCGGGAGTTGTTGGAAAGGTAATAAGCCATGGATTTTCGTAATATTATTATATTACACGCATAAGAGATCATTCATCAATCATTCAATGTTAGAAAAGAAATAATTTTTATGTCTTAACAATATGTATGTTTGTTTGATTGTGTTGCAGATCAAGCTGGCATCAGTACAATTAGCTCGAAAGTACATGAAACGTGTGTCTGTGGAGCTCGACGCGATGAACGAGCCCGAGAGAGAACCGAACAAAGAATTCTTGTTATTACAAGGAGTTCGTTTTGCTTTCCGTGTCCATCAGGTTCGATTCCTCCTCCTTACGCAAGCAAATAAGATTGAGTAATTTTTACGTATTATTTAATAGGCTAAACTTACGTTATGAGATTATATATTGCTTTCAGTTTGCGGGAGGGTTTGATGCAGAAAGCATGAAGGCTTTTGAAGAGCTAAGAAGCAGAGCGGCTGCTAGCACGACGCAAAACATTAAAGAAGAAGAAGATGATAGTAATGATAATAAACCAGAAGAATAATAAAATCAATTTATCATCGACTTTTGTATTCTTGTGCCTATATTACAAAACTAGTATATTATTACCTGTATATGATATGATGATGGGTGTTTGAAGGACGGACATTATTAGTTTTACGGCGGTTATATACCAATACAAAATGTTAAATACACAAAACTACATACTTTGTTAGATTCAGTTTCCTTCCGAGATTCCGATACATACCGTGTAAGACTCTCATAGTCATACGAAGCCAACATACACTTATAAGCTATGCGTTTCTCAAACCATTTCACCGCCTCGTCTAACTTAAAGCATTTGGGGGACGAGATTTTCTGTGCCCTTTCTTCGAACAATTTGTTTGGAGATAGTTGATTTAATCGTCATCCGAGAAACGAATCAAAGACAATCGAAGTCCTAACAACCATTCTCCAACAATTCATTTTCCTATATCAATACAATCGATAGAGTATTATGCAAAAACAATTATGATAACATCTTTACTAATAGTATTAATCAAATAATCTATATATACAAACGATGGATAGCTACTCTCGTGGCGAGCCACGTGGACGAGCAACCGTCCCCCCTTGCGACACGTGGACATGGAAAGTTGAAACACTCACCTTAACCTTATAAAAGAAACCCTAAGAAACATACGAGACTTTTGGGGTACATCGATTAACGTTAGAAAATAAATGTCATATAACATGTAACATTTTCATATTAATAATATATAAATTCACTAAACTACCTCATTGAATCTATATATATATAAGATGGATAGCAACTCTCCTGACGAGCCACGTGGACGAGCAACCGTCCCCCCCTTGCGATACATGGACATGGAAAGTTGAAACACTCACCTTAACGTTATAAAAGAAACCCTAAGAAACATAGGAGACTTTTGGGGTACATCGATTAACGTTAGAAAAGAAATGTCATATAACATGTAACATTTTCATAATAATAATATATAAATTCACTAAACTACCTCATTGAAATATCGAAACACTAGCGTTCGTAAATACATATATGCACTAACCCTGACTGTTGCAATGCCTATCTAACTGCAATTAAATTTTTGTAATGGATTGAAAACCTTTAATGCGAGAAGCGAAGAGAAAATTTTAACGCAAACATACTGACATGAAACTGTTAGGTTGGGACTATTCGACTACGTATTTCTAGCACGATTAACATTCGAACATGTAGACGTACACGTATTGCGGTACTAGTCCTATGCCTAATATGTACTTAAGTTAAAGGACCCATTCGGTGATCAATTAAATTTAAGGGGGTCTGTCGCAATTAAATAAGATGTGTGTGGTTAATTAATATTTGTGTAGAATTCCTGGGGGCTGAAACGTAAATATCTGATGGGCTTATTAACGGGCCAGCCCATTATGACATCTATATATATGGGTGTGGTCCCTAAGTGCTGTACAACGAAACATACAGCTGTCACTCTTCTAAAACCCTAGTGGCTGCCGTCTAAGGATATTTGGAGTACCCATCTTCCCCAAACTAAAAAGGTTTCACGTACACGTACTTGGAAGATCCGCATACCCTGTTCTCGTCAAGAACGCTATGGAATTTACAGGTACGTTTTCTATTTCCGCTGTACTTAGTTTACGCCAATTAATCCAATCAATGTTAAAGTTTTTTCGGATCGATACGGTTACGGATTCCAACAAGTTGTATCAGAGCTCCTTGCTTTGGATTAATTAGGGTTTAAGAATTTGGGAATTTTGCACCCATGAGGGCTGCGTACTGCGCCGTTGGGCGCGGGGCGCTACTTCGGAAAATTGCAAACCGGCACTGTTCGGCGTGTGTAAGGCTGCGTGGCTGCGAAAGTCACGGCACGGCAGCGCCGTTGGGCGCTGCGTTTTTGTGCTCGGAAACAAAGCTGCCGGTCGACGAGCGGAACAGTGCCGTTGGGCGCTGCTGCTCTCAAAATTTGGCAGCGGCGTGGCTGGGATCGTTCTTCACGCTGCGTATCTCAGGGGTGCTTCGGGGCTGTGCGTTGGGGCTGCCTGGCAGCGCCTCTGGCGCCATGTGTGGCTGCACGGAGGCGACATGGTGGCTGCTGTACAGACGGCGCCGTTGGGCGCCGCCAGGCTGTGCGATCGTGTTACAGTTTAGAATAAAACGCAACAGCATCGGCGACTTCTATGGGAGATTAAGCGCGGGAGTATTTTGAAGACGCTAACACGTTTTCATCAACTTGACTGCTATAAAAGATATTATTTTCGTTTATGCTTTATTCTATGTTTTTTCACCTGTAACGGCGTGTAATAGAATTCCCGCGCTGGATTCTGTATCAATTGGTATCAGAGCGAATTGATCCGATCTTGAAGAGATGGCAGAAGGAACTCGTACAGCTGAGCTGCGCAAGGAGCTAGAGCAATTTCGTGACAAGGTCAATGTGAATAATACCTCTATTAACGAGCAGCAGGAGAATATACGATCAATGATAACACCGATGGCAGGCAAGACATCCGATCAGCCTGAGTCACACGAAAACGCAGGGAATGGAGGAGGTGGTGGATCGGCCAATTCCGGTATCAGATGCATACCAAATGTTCCACAATCGAGTTTCCCAAGTTCAATGGCGAGGATCTAAGGGGGTGGATTTATCGGTGTGAACAGTTCTTTGAGGTGGACAGAACACCGCCGGATGCGAAGGTTAGAATGGCTGCGGTTCATTTGGAGGGACGTGCTCTTCAATGGCACCAGGTCTTTATGAATACTCGACTCATCGAGAGCTTCCACGATGGTCAGAATATGTGAAGGCTTTGCACAGTGGATTTGGTCCCCATTCGTACGATGATCCTATGAGTGAGCTAGTCAATCTCAAGCAGACTAGTTCTGTACATGAGTATTTGGACAGCTTTGAGGAGTTGATGGACTATGTAGAACTCACTGAACAGTATGCAATGAGTTGTTTTCTGGGTGGGCTGAGGCCAGAAATTGCGGTTGCGGTAAGGATGTTTCGACCTAGGTCACTATCTGAGGCCGCCAATCTAGCTAAGTTACAGGAGCAGGCTAATGGGCTATCTGCCAAAAGAATGCCTCTCACGAGTTCGACCACAAGCTCTACAGGGGGAAGTGTGAGGTCCAATGTTTCCACTGTTAGGGCTCCATTCAATCCAAATGTGGGCATGCCCAACCGTACTATGGGACAGGGGTCATCAAGCTCTGCACCCACGTACGCTAATGCTCATAATACAGCGAAGGGAGGCAGCCAACCTATCATACCCTCAAGGAGATTGAGTCCACATGAGATGGATGAGAAGAGATCAAAGGGGTTGTGTTTCTGGTGTGATGAAAAATATTCAGCTAATCATTCTTGTGCGAGGAGGAGACGGATTTACTTATTGGAGGTGATGACTGATGAGGTTGAGAAGGGAGAGGAACAAGTGCAAGAACCTGGCAAGGAGGTTGAAGGGGAAGAAGGGCTTGAAGATAGCGAGGACCCTGTGATAAATTACAAGATATCGAGGCGTGCAATGGCGGGGGTGCATGACTACAACACCATGAGAATTGCTGGTAGTGTTGATGGGAAGCCTCTGCACGTTTTGATAGACACAGGGAGTACTCATAATTTTCTAGACTTGGAATGGGCTAGGAAGTTTGGGTGTAGGTTGGACCAAACCACTCTTTTTCCAGTAGTTGTGGCTGATGGAAGCAAACTGTACAGCTCCTATGTCTGTAAGAGTTTCATATGGAAGATGCAAGGAACTCAGTTTGTTGCTGATATGATGACTCTTCCCTTGGGAGGGTGCGACATGGTGTTGGGAGTTCAATGGCTGGTGACTCTAGGAAGCATCACTTGGAATTTTAAGCAGCTTAAGATGGAATTTCAGGTTGAGGGTAGGAAAGTACTGCTGCGAGGAATGCAGCCGCCCAGGATCAAAATGATTACCACGAAGAGGATGAATAAGTTGCTGACCCGTCCCGCCTAAATCTCAATGTTACAAGTGATGATGATGCAAGGAGAATACCATAGCAGCACTCAACCTGTCACGAATGATGAAGGGAACATAGCAGGAAAGGAGCAATACATTATGCACAATCTGTTTGTAGAGTACCAAGATCTGTTTGTAGAGCCCACACAATTACCACCTCAAAGGATCTATGATCATGCTATCACTCTCAAGGAAGGAACATCCCCTTTCAATGTTAGGCCTTACAGGTACCCTATGCTGCAGAAAGATGAGATTGAGAAGATGGTGCAGGAAATGCTTTCTTCAGGGATCATAAGGGAAAGTGTTAGTCCTTTCTCTTCTCCTGTGGTTATGGTCAAGAAGAAGGACGGCTCTTGGTGTATGTGTGTAGACTATAGAGAGCTCAATAAGCACACGGTGAATGATAAATTCCCTATTCCCCTAATTGACGAGCTGCTGGATGAACTCCACAATGCAAGAATTTTTTCTAAGCTTGACCTGAGATCCGGATACGACCAGATCAGAATGCGGGAAGGTGATGTTTTTAAGACTGCATTTAGAACTCATCAGGGTCACTACGAGTTCCTGGTGATGCCCTTTGGCTTGACCAATGCACCCTCGACCTTTCAACCACTTATGAATAAAATATTTCAACCATTCATGCGGAAGTTCGTCCTAGTATTCTTTGATGATATCTTGGTATATAGCCCGGATTGGGATAGCCATTTGAAGCATTTGGGAACAATATTTGAGGTGCTGAGAACCAATCAGATGTTTGTTAAAAGAAGTAAGTGTCACTTTGGGGCAGGAAAAGTGGAATATCTCGGGAATGTCATCTCTGAGGGTTCGGTGGCAGCTGATCCTACCAAGATTCAAGCCATGATGGACTGGCCTATACCACAATCACTAAAGCAATTGAGAGGGTTCTTGGGGTTATGTGGGTATTACAGGAAGTTTATAAAAGGATATGGAAAGTTAGCTCAACCGCTCACCAATCTGTTAAAGAAGGACAACTTTCATTGGAATGCACAAGCTACTCAAGCCTTTGAGCAGCTGAAGCAGGCCCTCTGCGATGCCCCAGTACTAATACTCCCTGACTTCATAGAGACTGATGCTTCAGACTCAGCCATTCGTGCTGCCCTGCTTCAACAAGGGAGGCCTATTGCTTACACGAGCAAGCCTTTAAGCCCGCGAGCTGCAGGCATGTCTACCTGTGAAAAGAAGCTCTTGGCGGTGGTAACTGCCATCCAACAATGGAGAGCATATTTGGTAGGGAGGCATTTCACCATCAAAACAGATCACCAAAGTCTTAAGCACCTGATGGAACAGAGGATTTCTACCCCAAGCCAACAGAAATGTTAGCAAAACTGATGGGATATGACTACACAATTCTGTACAAGAAGGGCTCAGAGAACATTGTAGCGGATGCTTTTTCTAGGAGGCCAGACCTGGAGGTGCAGCCAAGTGGGGTGATTACTAGTATTAGCTATGTGGGGTCTGACGTGTTAGAGAAAATAAAAAGGAGTTGGGCTGCAGATGAACATGTTCAGGGAATTATTCAGAAGGCAACAGGGAATGCTTCTGGTCCCTATCAATGGAATGGAGAGTTATTAACTAGAAAAGGGAAAGTTGTGGTTGGAAATGAACCTGAGTTGAGGAAGGAATTGATCACCCTCTTCCATAGCAGCTCGATTGGTGGTCATTCAGGGATAGAAAACACTCTACATCGAATGAAAAGAACAGTGTATTGGAAGCATATGAAGAAAGATGTTTACAACTTTGTGAAGGAATGCATTGTTTCTCAGAGATTCAAGGATGAGAATGTAGCATGTCCTGGCTTATTAAACCCTCTTCCGATCCCACAAAACTTGTGGGCAGATATTTCAATGGGGATGGTCTTCCCCTTTCTGCTGGAAAAGACTCTATTTTGGTGGTGGTAGATCGCTTAAGCAAGTATGCTCATTTTTTAAGTCTGAAGCACCCTTACTCAGCTGCAACCGTAGCTCAAGTTTTCTTAGACAATATTTACAAGCTGCATGGGGCCCTTCAAACAATTGTCACTGATAGAGACGGTATCTTTATGAGCCGGTTTTGGAAGGCATTCTTCAAATCTCAGGGAGTGCAGCTCTTAACTTCAACTGCGTATCATCCGCAAACTGACGGCCAAACGGAGGTGGTTAATCGATGCTTGGAATGCTATTTGCGGTGTATGTGCGGGGACAGGCCCAAGGAGTGGGTTCACTGGCTCAGTTTAGCTGAATGGTGGTACAACACCAGTTATCACTCGTCTATTGGCACCACACCATACTAGGTGGTTTATGGACAGTCTCCGCCACCCCATATCCCTTACTTGAAGGGTTCTTCCCATGTTGAATTAGTGGACAGAAGCTTAACACATCGAGAAGCTACCATCAGACTGGTGAAGCAACAACTCGCAAAGGCTCAGAATAGAATGAAGACACAAGCAGACAAAAGGCGTAGTGAACGGTCTTTTGAGGTGGGTGATTGGGTTTTTGTGAAACTGCAGCCCTACAGGCAGCTTTCTCTCAAACCACAAGCTTATAACAAGCTCTCTGCTCGCTTCTTTGGACCCTTCAAAGTTCTGCAGAAAATAGGTCAGGTTGCTTATCGTTTGCAACTCCCAGCAGAGTGCAAAATCCATCCCACATTCCATGTATCTCAGCTCAAGAAGAAGGTGGGAACCCAACAAGTATCGCCCCAACTGCCATCTTTCTTGAGTTCTCATGGACATGTTATGCTGACACCTGAGGCTATATTGGAGAGAAGGCTGATCAAGAAACACAACAAACCGGTTACTCAGGTAGTGGTTAAGTGGATTAATGCTCCACCGGAGGATAGCACGTGGGAAGATTGGTTTGTTCTTCAGCAGTTCACTGACTCTTGCGGACAAGAGTTATTTTAAGGAGAGGGGAGTGTTACCGTTTAGAATAAAACAGACAGCATCGACGACTTCTGTGGGAGATTAAGCGCGGGAGTATTTTGAAGACGCTAACATGTTTTCATCAACTTGACTGCTATAGAAGATATTATTTTCCTTTATGCTTTATTCTATGTTTATCCACCTGTAACGCCATGTAACAGAATTCCCGCGCTGGATTCTGTATCAGATCGGCTTTGCAGTGATAGCCGCGTGGCTGTCTGAATCGTTGAGGTGGAGGCTGCCCTGCCTACAGTTGCGTGAGGGCTGTTTATTTGCTGAAAAAGAAAAGCAGCCTATGGTGGCTGCCATGCTCACGTTTGGTGCTAAATCCATTAGGGTTCTCTTAGGTTTTTGGTGTTGGGCCAAAATTTAGGCCCATTACTATTTATTTATGTTGTCTTAGGCCTATAGTTGTACCATTAGAACGTTTGGGCTGCCTTAGGGTTTTCTTAATGGGCTTAGTTTTATTTTGGCCACATCAGGTTACAAAAAAAAGGGCCTTTTATGTTTGCTGTTTGGGCTGCCTAGACTTTAGTAAATGGGCCATATTAATTTTAGAATAATTTTAGGCCCACTTCAGATTTGGACTAATTTAATTTTATTAGGTCCAATAAATGTGTTATTGGTTGGCTATTTTCCGTGACTATTCGGGGTGCTTTTAAAGTCAGAAGTATTCGAAAAAATCGCGACTTTTAACAGACAGTGATTATTAACTTTAATAACGGCATAAAGATGCTTATTTTAGCATATCGATTATTAGTGATATTTTATTGAAGTAGTATAGTCACCTTCGTGACCTCTGCTGTGGGTATTTTATAAATCTAACAGTCGGGTCGGTGGCGTAACATGACGCATGCCGATATTTCGACCGGCCCTTCGGAAGGCAATTATCTGGCAGTGGCTTGTGTACGTCTGTGACGGTAAGCTGAAGTACCTGAAGGTTTTCCATTGCGAGTAGTTGATCGGCCCTTCGGAAGGCAACTACTTGGCTGGAATAGGGTACGGACGCTTGATCGTTGCACCAGTTTGATAACTCGTGGATTGACTACCTAACCTTCGTTAGGCACTTTTGCACAACGATTAAGCTGAAGATGGGTTGTTATAATTTAATTTTTTAATCATTATTAAAGCTAAAAATTGTGAGTTAATTCAATCATCGTTCTCTTTTTAGCTGAGATGGTCGGTGTTGCGACTACGAACTCTGCCATGAACAACATTTCCAAACTTAATGGAATGAACTTTGCTGCTTGGAAAAATAAATTGCTTATGGTTCTGGGTCGTCCAGCTGAACTCACTAACTGAGCTCTCGTCTGGAACAGAGAGCTCACGAAAAGTGGGAGTGGATTAATCGCGTAAGTCTTATGGTCATGAAGAATGCAATCCCAGAGACCTTCTTAAGTACCGTGTCATCAGAGGCGACTGCAAAGGAGTTTCTCGATGCCCTGCAGGAACGTTTTGTAAAAAACGATAAGGCGGAGACAAGTGCTGCTTTACGCAAGCTTATTTCCATGAGGTACAAGGGCAACAGAAACATTCGTGAGTATATACTCGAAATGGCGAATTTAGCCACTAAGCTGAGAGCACTCAAGCTCGAACTTCCTGAGGATTTTTGTTCATTTGGTGCTTGTCTCTCTCCCTGCACACTACAGTCAATTCGAGGGTGAGCTATAATTGTCAGAAGGAAAATGGACAATTAATGAGCTCATTTCTCATTTGGTGCAAGAAGAGGAGAGACTTAGGCAGAATAAAGTCGAGAGTGCTCATCTGGCTTCGACTCACTCTGTTGGCAAAAAGAGAAAGGCTAAGGAAAATGCGGTCAATCAGAAGAAGCCTAAGGGCTCTGAAAAGGAGCGTAAAGAAAAACCAATTGAATGCCTCTTCTGTAAGAAAGCTTCTCACTTGAAGAAGGATTGTGCCAAGTATCATGCTTGGCGACTAAAGAAAGGTACAAATTTGGCTTTTGTAAGCGCTGAAATTAATTTGGTTTCTGTACCTGCATATACGTGGTGGGTTGATTCCGGTGCTACAACTCACATAAGTATGTCTATGCAGGGTTGCCTGAGCTGCCGAAAGCCCAGTGATGCTGAAAGATTCATCTATATGGGGGCTGGAGAAGCAGTTGAAGTTCAAGGCGTGGGGACTTTTAGATTATTATTACGTTCTGGTTTCTTTTTGGATTTGAATAACACTTTCGTTGTGCCGTCATTTAGACGGAATTTGATTTCAGTTTCTGTTTTGGACAAAGAAGGTTATATTTGTTCATTTGGTAACAGAAAGTGTGTTATTTATTCTAACTCTTCGGCTATTGGAACCAGTAACCTATCTGAACATGACAATCTGTATCTACTTGATACAGTAAACTACGAAGAGTCCCATAATGTAGAAACTAGAGGAATTAAGCGCAAGTTACCATCCGAGGATTCATTTGGTTTATGGCATAAGCGTTTGGGTCATATATCCGAAAGGAGAATTGATAAGCTTGTGTCTGATGGAATTCTGGAAACACTTGATAAATCCGAAGATCATTTATGTATCGAGTGTATAAAGGGTAAAACAACAAATAAAAGAAAACTAAATGCTGAGGGAGCTACGGAAGTCTTAGAACTGATTCATACGGATGTGTGTGGTCCATTCCCTATGGCTTCTGGGAATGGACAACGCTATTTTATCACGTTCATCGATGATTACTCTCGTTACGGGTATTTGTACCTAATTCATGAGAAGTCTGAAGCACTTGACGTTTTTAAGGCGTTTAAAGTCGAAGTCGAAAATCGACACGGCAAAACGGTTAAGGCTGTCAGATCCGACCGTGGTGGAGAATACTACGGGAGGTATGACGGATCAGGTGAACAACGTCCAGGACCGTTTGCTAAGTTTCTAGAGGAGTGTGGGATCGTCCCTCAGTACACCATGCCAGGAAGTCCAAATATGATCGGTGTTGCTGAGAGACGAACAGAACCCTTCAGGATATGGTGAGAAGTATGATTGCTCGTACGACTTTACCTCACTCACTCTGGGGCGACGCATTAAGAACCACAACCTATATTCTTAACAGAGTCCCTAGTATAGCTACGAACAGTACCCCTTACGAGTTATGGACGGGTAAAAGGCCCGTCTTTAGGCATTTACGAGTTTGGGGATGTCCTACTGAGGCACGGCCTTACAGGCCGGGCAAGAAGAAATTGGACTCAAGGACTGTTAGTAGCTACTTTGTAGGTTATCCGGAAAAATCACGAGGCTATAAATTTTATGATCCCACATCAAGAACATTTTTCGAGACAGGAAATGCCAGGTTCTTTGAGGATCTTGAGTTTGGGGAGGATAAGGATAATCGAAACGATTTCCTGTTCGAAGAAGAGGGTTCAAAAGTTCCTCTTCATACAGCTCAGGTCGGTCAGGACGAAATTTTTGTCCCTATGGTTATCCGACCTCGAGATATGGATGAAGATAAAATCGTTCCTCCAATGGATCAGCATACTTCACCTGTAGCTGTTCATCGTGATCAGCCTTATGAAGGTGAAGCTGAAGCTGATCATCAAGTACAAACTCATGAACCTCAGATCGAACCAGTGCCTATACGGAGGTCAATGCGTGAAAGGAGAAATGCAATTCCGGATGACTACGTTGTATTTCTTCACGAGCATGAGGATACCATTGATTTAGTGGGAGATGATCCCTTCACTTACCAAGAGGCAATGGAAAGCTCTAAGGCTCGCGAATGGACCAATGCCATAAAGGAGGAAATCCAATCCTTGAAGGACAACGACGTTTGGGATCTCGTCTCGTTACCTGAAGGCGTGAAACCGATTGGTTGCAAATGGGTACTTAAACCCAAACGAGATTCACTGGGTAACATTGAGAGATATAAAGCTCGTCTTGTCACGAAAGGATTTACTCAGAGGGAAGGCATAGATTATAAAGAGACTTTCTCTCCAGTTTCATCGAAAGACTCTTTTAGAATTATCATGGCACTTGTGGCACATTTTGACCTTGAGTTGCATCAAATGGACGTAGAGTTGCATCAAATGGACGTAAAGACAGCTTTCCTCAATGGACATCTCGAGGAAACTATATATATGTTGCAGCCAGAGGGCTTAGCTTCGGACAAACCTAGCCCACTGTTCTGTAAACTAAAGAAATCCATCTACGGACTCAAGCAGGCTTCTCGTCAGTGGTACCAAAAGTTTCACCAGACTATCACCTCTTTCGGTAGCAGATTTAGGAGTTTGTTCAGATATGGTTCCTAAATTAGTGCTTGTAGTAGCGACCCAAGTCATCTTTGAAGAAGTGATTAGGGTTTGCCCTTTATAGAAGACTTGGCCTTTCCGGCTTTTGTTTTCTTAGGCGGAGTTTTAGGAACCCGTTTAGGTTGAACCTTGCAGGGAAGATTAATTTCAGCACGGACAAATGTTTTGGTAGGCTTGACCGAGGAAAAGATCTTTTCGTTTGATAACCTCCTAAGGTGCTTGCGGGATTCGATCTTAGCTGGATACCTTAGGTGAGAACAAGCATGAATAGCGCCATATGCTTTCTTTATGACTGGATCCTGTTTCCTACGGGTCATCCTAGAAGCATTTGTCTTAGAATGATTGGTTTTTATTGCTGAAGTAGAGCCTGTTTCGAAATTAGTACTTCTAAATGTGGTAGGCTTTAAGGAGCAAGTAGAAGCAATTATTTTGAGAGAGGAAACAGCTCTTTTATTTCTACGAGTGTCTTTTATTTTTACAGAGGGCGATATATTTGTTGAGGAATTCAGATCTACGTACTCCTTCTCTAATTTTATTCTAGACACTCTTGCCTTCAACTCTAGTGCTGGCCTTACGCTCCCTGTAGACGTAAGCAAAGCAGGATTAGAGTTAGAATTTTTTTGATTATTTTTAATTTTCTGATCCTTTGAAGGCATTTTTTCTTTCTTTACGCTTTTCAGAGTTCGATTGGGGAAGATGCGTGAGAAATAGTTCTTGAGATGGATGATGCTTCGAGATTTTCCATCTCATTTAGGAATTTTTTCTTTTCATTTTCAAAATCCTCTCTTTCTTTTTCTAAGACGACTCTAATCCCTCCACTTTCTTAACTATGGGAGGTATGTAGAGAGAATTTTCAGAATGATGAATTTGAATTTCCTCATTTTTAGAATGATCTTCAAGAAAATTAACTGTTTCAAGGCTCCAGCCTTTGGGAGGTACCCAAGTTTTGTCGCGTTGATTCAGTTCGATGTAAGAAAATAGTATTTCAGCCCTAGTGTTGGCTTGTCTCTTGGCTTCTTCTTCTTCAAACGTTACTTTTGCGTTAGTAAAGGTCATGAGAGAAGTTAGTCCGAGACCCATGTACGAGATATCATAAAGTTGTTTGCAGTTAACCTTCTTCAACTTACGTGGGTTTTCATAGCCTAAGCCATAATTATAGTCATAGAATTCTAAGTCCTTGGGCTGATTCAAAAATATAGTTTGATCAGTATGTGCCCTTTTCACCAAAAGATCTTCTAATTTCTTAATTTTATTATATAGCTTCTTACGCTCAGCGTCTAAGGTAACATAGTTATTTAGAGCGGTGCTCTTTTCGGCCTGACAGGCGTCTAGACTTTTACGTAGTTCACTAATCTTAGAATTTGACTTAGTCAATTCTTCTTCAAAATTAGTGACCTTCTTAGTTGCTGCCCCAACTCTACTTTTTACTAGACTCATTTCTTCCAAGTTCCTTAGTAGACATTTGTGTTGTCTAGCCTGTCCTCTAGTTCTTTTATTACCGAACTATGCTTATCTAATGAGGTGTGCTTAGTCTCTTTAGACTGGAGTCTCTTAGTCGGTTCATCTATTTTGAGACTAGAACTCCTAACTTGTTCTTTGAGACTAGCTATGGTTTCCTTAGACCTAAGAAGTTGTTTCTCTACTTTTATTCCTCGTTTCTGCTCAGTTACATGCTAGCAAATTTAGAGCTTAACTCAGCTAACAAGTCAGAATTTGTAGAGTCAGAGGTTTCTACCTCCTGAGATGAGGTGGATGCTTTCTCGTCGTCCGTCTCTGCGGGAGTATCATCTTCATTTTCATCATCAAGGCGTGCCATTAGGGCAAGATTGTCAGTGTCAGGATCTGAGCTGTCCTCTAGCCAGTGGTCCTGCTCTGCCATATAAGAGCTACTCCGGCTTCCTTTTGTTTGGATAGTTGAAGCTTCCTGTAGTAGTAGTTAGCATCATTTCTCTTTGGAAGGGTGCACTCCCTGGCAAAGTGACCTGTTTTTCCACAATTAAAACATTTTGGTATGTCTTTGGAAATTGTTGCTTTTGAGGACTCAGACGGCTTGTCTTTATTCTTCGAGCTTGTAGTTCGAAGTCTGTTGGCAGAAGATGATGACTTCTTCTTGAAGTACTGCTTTGTCATCATCTTGGTGACTAATGCCAGCTGTTTGCCAAATTCTTTGATCTCAGAGGGAAGTTCTGAATCAGATGTGTCTTCATCCTCTGAGGAGCTAGGGAGCTTGACGTGCTTTTCCTTGCATGAGCGGGAGTTCTTCTTATCAGAAACTAGAGCTATGGAGTCCTCGGCCTGTTTGCCGTTTTGCTCCTTTTGTAACTCACCTATGGCTTCTTCATGCTGTGCGAGGTTATCAAAAACAGCGTGAATATCCATCTCGTCCAAGTCCTTATTTTGTCGGAATTGGGTAGAGATCTTCTTTCAGTCGGTGGGCAGTGCGGACAGGAACCGAATGTTCATCTCCATGTTAGTCTTTTTGATCTCAATCTTCCTCATTTCGTTGAGAAGAGTGAGGTACCACAAAATTCATGAGATAAGTTAGTCCGAGACCCATGTACGAGATATCATAGAGTTGTTTGCACATAACTTTCTTCAAGTTACGTGGGTTCTCATAGCCTAAGCCATACTATAGTCATAGAATTCTAAGTCTTTGGGCTGATTCAAAAATATAGTTTGATCAGTATGTGCCCATTTCACAAAAAGATCTTCTAATTTTTTAATTTTATTGTATAGCTTCTTACGTTCAGCGTCTAAGGTAGCATAGTTATTTAGAGCAGTGCTCTTTTCGGCTAGACAGGTGTTTAGACTTTTTCGTAGTCCACTAATCTTAGAATTTGACTTAGTCAATTCGTCTTCGAAACTAGTGACCTTCTTAGTTGCTTCCTCAAGTCTACTTTTAACAAGACTATTTTCTTCTAAGTTCCTTAGTAGACATTTGTGGTTATTGTCTAGTCTATCTTCTAGTTCCTTTACTATCGAACTATGCTTCTCTAACAAGGTATGCTTAGTTTCCTTTGGTTGGAGTCTCTTAGTCAATTTATCGATTTTGAGACTATAACTCCTAACTTGTTCTTTGAGACTCGCTATGGTTTCCTTAGACCTAAGAAGTATTTTCTCTACTTTTATTCCTCGTTTCTGCTCAGTTACTATGTTAGCAAATTTAGAACTTAACTCAGCTAACAAGTCAGAATTTGTAGAGCCTCCTGAGATGATGTGGATGCTTTCTCGTAGTCCGTCTCTGCGGAAGTATCATCTTCCTTTTCATCATCAAGGCGTGCCATTAGGGCAAGATTGTCGGCCTCAGAATCTGAGCTGTCCTCTAGCCAGTGGTCCCGCTCTGCCATAAGAGCTACTCCAGCTTCCTTTTGTTTGGTTAGTTGGAGCTTCCTAGAGTAGTAGTTAGCATCCTTTTTCTTTGGAAGGGTGCACTCCCTAGCAAAGTGACCTGTTTTTCCACAATTAAAACACTTTAGTGTGTCTTTAGAGATTGTGGCTTTTGAGGACTCAGATGGCTTCTCTTTATTCTTCGAGCTTGTAGTTCGAAGTGTGTTGGCAGAAGATGATGACTTCTTCTTGAAGTACTGTTGTGTCATTGTGGCGACCCTACTTTTCTAATTACGATTAATGGCGGATTTCCGCAACGTAAGCCGCGGAAGGCCCGCCTAACTAAAAACTTTTTCTTAAAATAATATACATTACGACAAAATGTCGTCCACCTAGTCAGTTAATACAAAGGCCGTAGCCCCAAAATAACAAAATAGCAAAAACCCTAACGCCGCTCCACAGGTCGCATCCATGTACCGCACCGCCCTCAAAAGTCCGTGGAGCACCGCCACCAGCCGCCTCAGTCTCGACGCGTATCAGCGTCAGACTCAGTACCTACAACACGTAAACACTGAGCAATTCGCCCAGTAGGTGAATAAAATGCATGTATGCAAGTGTGCGCTCAATCCCAATCCCAATACCTCACATGCCATGCACACTCTTTTCTTTCCCACATTCCTACCTCACGCGCGCAATAAATATCATGGGTGGTCACGTGATTCCACCCGTAATCAGCGGTAAGCTACGCCGGTAGTGCACTGATCGATCACGTCAATGGCCACCTACCAGGTCATCTCTTCCACAATAAATCATGGGCGATAAAGCCCGTATCCATATATATATATATATATATATATAATCATCTGGCGTTTTGCACCTCGAACCGACCACATCCGAGTAGACAGATCGATCACGTCTGTCTCGGCCAGGTAATCTGTGAGCCTAACAAGTCGTCACAATAATATCAATCTACCCCACTTAACAGTACCTCGAATCATCACCGTCTCAATACGGTGGAAACCATCTCTCGCCCCCACGTGATATGCACGTGCCATGCATATATATGATGGTACATAAAAACATGGTTTCACATAAAACATATATAAATCATGTAAATCACGTAAGTCACAGAAATCATCGAATCACATAAAGCACATAAATCACATATGTGTTTACGCATTGTAGATGGATGATCCACCTACCTGTCCTCCTGCTAGCGTCAATCAAGGGATCTGGTGGAATCCGTAAATGTCGAACCTCTAAATAAATAAATATTATTAGTATATGTGCTAGTTCTCGAAAACCCTAAAATTTATAAAAACCTAAAAATAATGAAATTATTATTAAAAATAAAAATAAAAATAAATAAACCCTAAAATATTGAAAACCTTCGAAATAGCAAAATTCTAAAATACCAAAAATTTATTAATTAAAACACGATGTCGAAATATTTATACAATTATCGAGGTCTTTAATATAAATGTCGAGATCTATATATATATATATATAACTAATGTCGAAAACATCAACCATATCGACATTCTATAAATGTCGATAGAAATGTCGAGTTCTTTAAAAGGTATATCTCGAGTTCTTTATGTTACATATATCGACATCTTCACATAAGAAGAACTACTGTATCATCTCGAAATTCTTCTACTGTGCATCTCGATATTTATTTACTATCTATCTCGACTTTCTATGTTAACCTATCGAAATCTTTTATAAATCACGAAAACATCACCTAACTCCTTAATAAGAAATCTAGCTCCAATAGTCACAAAACTTTCTATCACTCCCTCAGTCAAATTTCAAATACTCAAAACTTTCTTATAATAAATATCTCGAGAACTTTTCATAATAAGAATGGCCCAAAAATTTTATTAAATGTCGAGAAGTTTCTTGAGTAGGTTCATGTCGAAAACCTGTACGATAACACCTAAAACTTTCTATAACAGTATCGAAACCTTAATTAATACCAAACTCTTGCTAATAAGGCCGAGACTAGGATTTAGGGTTTTCTTAGCTACCTCACTATTATAATTACCTTGAAAAATTATTCTATTTCCAGAAAGTGATACGGTCTAAAAATACTAAACCCCCAAGAACTGTTTAAACTTTGATAATTATGAACCCTTAATTAGCAATCCGTCTACTCCCATAATTATCTTAGAAATTCATCAGGGTACCTATTCGTCACTCCAAGACTACACGTAAACACTCTTAAGAAATATATGAGCCGAATTCTAAGGAGCTAGGGTTTCTTAATCATTATCAAACCTTTGAGAATTTTCGTGTACTCATCCCCTAAAATTCTTATTACCTACTTAAGAATCAACATGTATAATTATTGAATCAGATTAATAAAACTCTTGCATACCTTATTTCGAAAGCCGTACTTGTTAAGTCAGAGTTGCTAAGCTTAATCGACTTCCTCCTAGCTTTATTTTGTTCTTTGTTCCTACCCAACAAAGATTTCTCTTTTTATGTTTTACTATTCTTCAAGTCAGGGTTTTCTCATAATCATCACTTGATATACACGATTGTTTTCCTTGGAACTCGTGTGATATGATTAGTTGGTGACCTCATTTACCTAAAGTCTAAGTAATTGTCGTTATCAATATTTATCCTTAGTATCTTGGGCCTGAATCTCGCAAACTAAACAAGGCCCAAATTAATTTATTCCATCCTTATTAATTTCATTAAATCCTTGATCAAGTTTCCAAAATAATTTTTTTGAAGCTGACGTAGCTTTTATTGTCGCCTCAATATTTTGATTTAATATTTTTCAACATTCCTAACTCTAAAAAATTACATGTGCAATTACATCAAAATTCCGTATTAAAATTTACGGGTATTACATCCTCCCCCCCTTAAAAGAATTTCGTCCCCGAAATTCAGTGGTGGAGGACTCACGTTCGGTTCTACGACTAGCCTTTATTCGTGTATTCCCCATACCCTATAGGTGTACTTATTTCTATTCTCATCACACTTCCGCTGGGCACTCTAGGCGATAAGGAGTTTTAGAAATAGGGGCAAACCCTGGAATCAGATCTATCCTGAACCGTATTTCTCGAATAAGGGGTAACTCCGGGAGATCATTGGGAAATACATCAGCATGCTAATTAACTATCGTTACGCTTTTCAGTTCTGGCTGAGGTAATTCCTCTGCCTTCAACGCATATACGAGATAAGACTCACGACCGGACCTCAAAAGTCACTGAGCCTTTAGAGCAGAAATTCGTGGGACACGAGTCGAATTGGCTTTACCCGAAAAAGTAAACACCTCTTCTTCAGCAATTGGAATTTTACGACCTTCATGTTAAAATTTATAATGCCTCTCTATCTCGAGAGCCAATTCATCCCAAAGATGACATCGTAGTCATTCATAGGGATCACAATTAGGTCGATGCTCAAATTTCTACACTCAACGTTCACGGAGCATCCTTTTAGCACTTGGTTAGTGCCCGTCGGATCTCCATACGGCAGAGAAACTATAGAGTTGCATTTAGATATGGTAGGAGAGATCCCACCTTTTCCACGTATTTGGCCGACACGAACGAATGTGTGGCCCCATAGTCACTTAACACAGAAGTAGGCATGCTATAAAAGGTTAGCGTACCCGTCACTAATGAGGGATTCGCTTCAGCCTCCTCGTTTGTTAATGTGAAAACTCGCGCTGGCACTAGAGGGGGTCGGATTAGGGGTTGATTCGGAACTTGCGGCACATTCACGTGACACGTTCTAGCAAAATGCCCAACCTTTCCGCATCGAAAACACTGTGGAGTCAGATTTGGTCCTGTTCTCTGACATACGCCGTAGTGGTGGCGTCCGCACTGTTTACATTGTGGTACCGTGTTCGGGGTCGGTTTGGAACGTTAACCGGTCCTTGGTTCGGCCTCGGTCGCCAATTCTGTTGACCCTGCTGATCTCCATGATAGTTTGGTGCCTTGCCAACGAACTGGCGTTTCTGGTTTCCTTCTCCTTGTTGTCCTTCTGCTTTCCGCTTTGCGTCCTGTGCCATTGCAACCCTGCTCTCCGCCTGCTCGGCTAGGATTGCTCGCTCAGCGATGCGTGCGTAGGTCTTCCCCTCGGTGTCGTACATACTTACGTTTCGGAATATCTCGGGTTTGAGACCTTCCAGAAAACGCTCGATCTTCAGCTCGTCGGTAGCTACAATATGTGGCGCAAACCTCGAGAGTTGCTCGAACTTGCGGATGTAATCCGCTACTGACATTCCTCCTTGCTTGAGATTGATAAATTCGTTCAGCTTCCGCGTCCTATCCGGCGCCGTAAAATACTTTCCTCTGAATAAAATCTTAAACCTTTCCCAGGTCATCGTAGTGGAATCCTCAATCACCTGATTTGTATCCCACCAGTAGCCCGCATTCCCACGTAGCATGAATGTGGCACATGTCACCTTTTCTGTATCGGGTAAGTGGCTCACGCGGAACATGTTCTCGATAGTCCTAAGCCAATCCTCCGCATCGGTAGGATCGGCGGCTTCCTCAAACATAGGGGGTTTAATCTTCGGAACCTCTCCCCGGCCGCTTCTACACGTTCTAGGCCCGGGGATGAGTGACGTTCCGAAGAGTTCTGACGGTGAATGAGATCATTGATCTGATCGGACTGTCGTCGAATCAGATCGGTCAGCTGATGGATGGTAGAATTGTCGTTAGGTTGGGATTCAGATCCCGCCCGACGACTCGAACTGCCTACCTCTCGACGTCCTTTCGGCATTTTTAACTAATTCTACAATCATTCACATAAGGCACATATCAGATAACACATAATCACGTAATCAAGTAATGAACTTACAGGCCAGGCTGGTTCTCCAGGCTTTTGAGCGGCAGTACATGGACAGTCTGCAGAATCTAAAACCGAAGCTCTGATACCACCTGTGCCAACCCGTCCCATACCGGGTGTCACTATAGCGTCGGTCCCTACCGGGACCAGTGGGGTTGGGCCCACCGCACTCCGATTGATAGTCTGGCCCCACTGTACCACCATTTAACCTTTTAGCGTGCTTCGTGCACTCGCTCACACGCACCCTGAGAAACTTCCCAGGGGGTCACCCATCCCTAGATTGCCCCAAGTCAAGCACGCTTAACTTCGGAGTTTCTATAGATGGACTCCCGAAAAGGTAGGTCGACCTTGGTGATATGAGTAGTACTATCAATTCCCTTATACGATTCTTAGCCTGACACGCCCATACATTGTCAGTCTCAGGATCCCCTCTCATTCTGGTGTTGGATCGGTTCGTTCATGTATCCCTTCGCCTAGAAGCCTGCCAGGAGCCGCTCATTGTCCGTGCACCCTGGCACCGGCGATAACTCCCCGCCCTCTTCGGCCCCGGGCGTCACATGCCCACCAGCTTCGGCCTGGTTCGTCCCCGGACCAGCATCGTACTACTTTTCTAATTAGGATTAATGGCGGATTTCCGCAACTTAAGCCGCGGAAGGCCCGTCTAACTAAAAACTTTTTCTTAAAATAATATACATTACGATAAAATGTCGTCCACCTAGTCAGTTAATACAAAGGCCGTAGCCCCAAAATAACAAAATAGCAAAAACCCTAACGCCGCTCCACAGGTCTCATCCATGTACCGCACCGCCCTCAAAAGTCCGTGGAGCACCGCCACCAGCCGCCTCAGTCTCGACGCGTATCAGCGTCAGACTCAGTACCTATAACACGTAAACACTGAGCAATTCGCCCAGTAGGTGAATAAAATGCATGTATGCAAGTGTGCGCTCAATCCCAATCCCAATACCTCACATGCCATGCACACTCTTTTCTTTTCCCACATTCCTGTCTCACATCACAATATGGGGCCCATGGTTAGGCTCACGCGCGCAATAAATATCATGGGTGGTCACGTGATTCCACCCGTAATTAGCGGTAAGCTACGCCGGTAGTGCACTGATCGATCACGTCAATGGCCACCTATCAGGTCGTCTCTTCCACAATAAATCATGGGCGATAAAGCCCGTATCCATATATATATATATATATATATATAATCATCTGGCGTTTTGCACCTCGAACCGACCACATCCGAGTAGACAGATCGATCACGTCTGTCTCGGCCAGGTAATCTGTGAGCCTAACAAGTCGTCACAATAATCTCAATCTACCACACTTAACAGTACCTCGAATCATCACCGTCTCAATACGGTGGAAACCATCTCTCGCCCTCACGTGATATGCACGTGCCATGCATATATATGATGGTACATAAAAACATGGTTTCACATAAAACATATATAAATCATGTAAATCACGTAAGTCACAGAAATCATCGAATCACATAAAGCACATAAATCACATATGTGTTTACGCATTGTAGATGGATGATCCACCTACCTGTCCTCCTGCTAGCGTCAATCAAGGGATCTGGTGGAATCCGTAAATGTCGAACCTCTAAATAAATAAATATTATTAGTATATGTGCTAGTTCTCGAAAATCCTAAAATTTATAAAAACCTAAAAACAATGAAATTATTATTAAAAATAAAAATAAAAATAAATAAACCCTAAAATATTGAAAACCTTCGAAATAGCAAAATTCTAAAATACCGAAAATTTATTAATTAAAACACAATGTCGAAATATTTATCGAGGTCTTTAATATAAATGTCGAGATATATATATATATATATATATAACTAATGTCGAAAACATCAACCATATCGACATTCTATAAATGTCGATAGAAATGTCGAGTTCTTTAAAAGGTATATCTCGAGTTCTTTATGTTACATATATCGACATCTTCACATAAGAAGAACTACTGTATCATCTCGAAATTCTTCTACTGTGCATCTCGATATTTATTTACTATCTATCTCGACTTTCTATGTTAACCTATCGAAATCTTTTATAAATCACGAAAACATCACCTAACTCCTTAATAAGAAATCTAGCTCCAATAGTCACGAAACTTTCTATCACTCCCCCAGTCAAATTTCAAATACTCAAAACTTTCTTATAATAAATATCTCGAGAACTTTTCATAATAAGAATGGCCGAAAAATTTTATTAAATGTCGAGAAGTTTCTTGAGTAGGTTCATGTCGAAAACCTGTACGATAACACCTAAAACTTTCTATAACAGTATCGAAACCTTAATTAATACCAAACTCTTGCTAATAAGGCCGAGACTAGGATTTAGGGTTTTCTTAGCTACCTCACTATTATAATTACCTTGAAAAATTATTCTATTTCCAGAAAGTGATACGGTCTAAAAATACTAAACCCCCAAGAACTGTTTAAACTTTGATAATTATGAACCCTTAATTAGCAATCCGTCTACTCCCATAATTATCTTAGAAATTCATCAGGGTACCTATTCGTCACTCCAAGACTACACGTAAATACTCTTAAGAAATATATGAGCCGAATTCTAAGGAGCTAGGGTTTCTTAATCATTATCAAACCTTTGAGAATTTTCGTGTACTCATCCCCTAAAATTCTTATTACCTACTTAAGAATCAACATGTATAATTATTGATCAGATTAATAAAACTCTTGCATACCTTATTTCGAAAGCCGTACTTGTTAAGTCAGAGTTGCTAAGCTTAATCGACTTCCTCCTAGCTTTATTTTGTTCTTTGTTCCTACCCAACAAAGATTTCTCTTTTTATGTTTTACTATTCTTCAAGTCAGGGTTTTCTCATAATCATCACTTGATATACACGATTGTTTTCCTTGGAACTCGTGTGATATGATTAGTTGGTGACCTCATTTACCTAAAGTCTAAGTAATTGTCGTTATCAATATTTATCCTTAGTATCTTGGGCCTGAATCTCGCAAACTAAACAAGGCCCAAATTAATTTATTCCATCCTTATTAATTTCATTAAATCCTTGATCAAGTTTCCAAAATAATTTTTTTGAAGCTGACGTAGCTTATATTGTCGCCTCAATATTTTGATTTAATATTTTTCAACATTCCTAACTCTAAAAAATTACATGTGCAATTACATCAAAATCCCGTATTAAAATTTACGGGTATTACAGTCATCATCTTAGCGACTAAGGCTAGCTGTTTCCCAAGTTCTTTAATATCAGAAGGAAGTTCTGAATCAGATGTGTTCATCCTCTGAGGAGCTAGGGAGCTTGACGTGCTTTACTTGCGTGAGCGGGAGCTCTTCTTCTCTGAAACTAGAGCTATGGAGTCATCGGTCTGTTTGCCTTTTAGCTCTTTTTGTATCTCACCGATGTCTTCTTCATGTTGTGCGAGGTTATCAAAAACAGCGTGAATGTCCATCTCATCCAAGTCCTTATTTTGTCGGAGTTGGGTAGAGATTTTCTTCCATTCGGTGGGCGATTGTTAGGTCCTGAATTATCAACTCTATGATCGTAGACTTCAATCCTTAGTTAATCGATTAGAATTATATATAAATCAATGTTCGATCGAGAAACTTGTCTCAAACCTCGAGAGAGAATTCACTTAGTGAGATGAAGATTTCTGACTTTCTCTCTCTAGAAATTGGATTGACAGCCATTCGGATCAAATTTCTAAATCTTCTCTAATTAGCTCATGATTACAATGCTATTTATACCAAACATACTTGGTATAAAGATCAAACTAGTCCTAAACTACGGAAATATATGAAGCGCCCCAAATTACAAGGACAACTAATAAATCAAAGCACAATTACAAGTGATATTATACTCTCCCCCTTTGTGCTTGATTTCTCTTCCGCGCTGTCTGTCCTCGTCGGGCGTAGTACGACCTGCGCAAGCCCAGCGCTTACTCGTAGTTCCTGAGAGTATTTTTCAGCTCCAGTCGCTCTTGGATTTCATCAAGAAGTTCCATCAGGAGCGGTTGTTCTCTCACGAATCGGTGGATCCTCAGCATCGTCTCTCGGTTGATTTCTTCCAATCTCTGCTCTATATTCTTCCTGATGACCTTGAGCGTCCCATCACAGAACTTGTGGATTTCAGTCTTTAGCATCAACCTATTCTTCTTAGCAATTGGACTGTGGTAGGTGATGCCTAGGACCGAGCTGATGTGCACGTGATTGTTGGGAAGCCCTTCGATCTAGACCATTTGTTGAGCGGAGCGATCATGTTGACCTTCTTCATGTTGCTCTCCAGAGCCATCTGAAGGTCGTGTGCGGCGAAGTACTTGACTTGGCGCATCATGAACCAGTAGAGCCCCTCGAGACCTTCTGTCTTGATGAAGCCTTGAGGACCTTTGTATTTCTCCACGTAAAGCTGGTAGAGGTTGTGCACCTCCTCGGCAGGGAGATACGGTAGGTCACTCTCGCTTAGATCTTCTTGAGTCCTATCTACTCGCTCGATGGCGTAGTGAGATGTTGGAAGTCCTCCTTTTGCACAGTAGACGTTGAGTAACTGACAGATTGGGGATTGTAATGACTATTGGCTTGGCTTTTAGTCATCCCCAATCTCACATCCGGTCCGAGGTGAGTCAGCATCCAGAGATACGTCATTCTCTTTTGCTGATCCCAGTGAGATATCCCTCTGAGCTCGAACTTATTCAGCTTCTTAACTTTATTCGGTGACCTCCAAATATGCTCACGAACTTCTTCAAGGAAAGGAATCTCAATTCTAATATTCTCCCAAGGCATGTCGATCCGAACGGTCCCTGGCGTTAGTCTTGTGGCGGAACCGCTCGTTGTGCAATCAATTCTGGAAGCCCTGTGGGATCTTGTTCATAATCTTCACCTACCTGAAGCTCTTCGTCTTCTATCAGTACTAGGTCCACCGACGCTTGTTGTAGAAAGTGTCGAACTTCCTTAAGCCGTTGTCTCTGATGCTCGTCGGGCATGGAATGGGTCATCCACTGTCCTTCGAAGATGTACTTATCGAGGAACTCATGTGGATTGACACCATGTCCCGATGGTCCTGGTTGATTTTGAGTAGCTAAAGGAGTAGCTTGGTCTGCGCCAGAGCTACGAGCATGGCGGCACTTGCCTCTTCTTCCGGAAGAAAGGGGCTTGTGAGGGTCGTTGGTGTGGGCGGAGGCGTCCTTAAATAGAAGGATGGTGGGTCGATTTGGGGTAGAGTGGTGGTACGGTGCGTGGTGTGTTGTTTGGGTGGTTTGGGTTTGGCCTGCTCCAGTGCCTGTCTGCGTTGCGCCTGAGCCTTGTTCTTGGCCTTCACCTTGGCCACTCGTTGATGTCCTAGGTCTTTTCTCCCCCTCATGATGATCCTGATCGTCTGGATCATCATGTTGACGTCGTGTGCGGGAGCTTTGGACTCAGCAAGACTGAGTAGGTGGCTCAGGGTGATCCACGAGACGCCTGTAGAGAGATTCTTTCTGAGGCGATCGAGTGGGAAGGCCGATAAGGCGGGCGAAAAGGATGTCGTGGAGCTGGGTAATGGGAATTGTGTATGAGTTGATGAGGATTGAGGAGTCTGCAAGTGGATCGGTGGGAGTGGGTTGTGAGGTAGAGTGTGTTGGTGCTGAAGGGCCCTCGAAGACGGGTGCTTTCCCAGTATTGCGGGGACGTCTCGATGGCAGCGAGCATTCTCTCCATCATTTTGTCTTCTAGCGATTTCATGGCTGCAGAGAGTGCAGTCTGAAACTGCGCTTCAGTCACGAACTGGACGGATGCCTCCGTCGAAGATGGACCAGGTCGACTGATGTCGCCTGTTATCAACCCTTGAGCAGACACCGGCTCCTGAGGTTGGCTCACAGTCACATGAGGTTGTGACTGTTTGAGACTTCCACCCAATCCTTGAGTCGAATCTTGAAGATTCTCCTCTATGGGTGTTTCGGAAGGTTCGGATTGAACCTGCGACCCAGACACTGGTAAGTTGTGTTGCGGCTCAAGATTGAGAGATGGAAGGTCCTCAGCACTCGAAGAAATGGTCGATGCAGTGTCTGATGTGGTGGTGACGGTGGTGGAAAGAGACTCTTAATCTTTTGTGAGTTTGTCTCATTAGTTGGATCTCCTCATCGGACGCCGTGCTGGATGAGGTGGCTGTGTGAGGAGTGGGTTCACGATCAACGTTCTCACGAGCCTGTTCCGCCACTGGTGGAAGTGAGATTTGCCCCACTTCTGTCCCGGGCTGTGCTTCTTGGAGAAGAGCCACCTCTATGGGCTCTTCGAGCACGCCGACATGTATTGGCACTTCCACGTGGAGTTTTTCTGCTGGAGCCTCTTGTTCCGACTCTGCTGCCACAACATCAATCAACGTGGCATCTTCGTCAGGGATTTGCACGTCCTGAGTTGGAGGCTCAGCTCTAGCTCCGGGCCACAGCATCGATCAACGTGTCCTCAAGGCTAGATTGTTGTTGTTGTTGAGGGTAACTACAAAGTCTGTCGGGGGCCCTCTAATCATCTGTTTCGTCAGATGATTCTCCCGACAGAACCTTTGGTATTCGGCTCCCGTGGGGTCAGCGAGCCTTTACAACCCAAACGGTATGGCCATTGATGGCTGGTCCAAGTCCGTTAGCTTTGGGTTGTGGAAAAATATGAGCCTTGGCGGTTGATAATTTCCTCCTGGAGGCAGACGAGGTACATTCTGCTCGTACAGTTCCATTTGTTGTCTAGTGATAACGGAGAACCACCGAGCATACGGCACATTCTTCGATCGTTTGTTCTCCTTCAGTCGGATTTGCTCGGCTAGATCATTCCAAATCAACTGAGCGAAATCGCAGTTGCGAGAGAACGCGATTCCATGGAAAATCCACAGAATGTTGCTGTTGCCTTTGTCGAAGCCGGCGTGCTTTGGCGATAGGCACTTATTGATAATGCCAAAGAGCGTCTTCCAAGGATGTGGGATCCCGTTGCTCTGAACTTGAGCTAATTTAGCCAGTGGAGGTCGGTATCCCTTTGGAGGAAGTCTTGCACCAGCTCCGCATCAGTTGGAAGAGGGTCGTAATTTTGGCTGAAAGGGAGGTCGAGGAGAAGTCTGAACTCATTCTTGCTCATGCAGACGTGCCTCTCCTTACAACCGTTGTAAAGTGGTACACCCCGTCCATGATGATGCTCTTAATCATCTCCCAAAACATTCGAATCGATCAAAACTCGAAAGTGCTCTCGCACAACCATTCGAATCGATCAATTCTATATATTATTATTTTATTATAGAACTCGGCGAAACTCTCTTTATTCAAAGTAGTTTCGACCGAAAGTATACTTCTCTTAGTAATCATAATCCATCGAACATGATGTCACTCGATTTAAAGTGTGCACAAGCTAAATCGATCGAAACTTCATATGTCATAGCACACCTTTCGATCGAATCTTTGACCCTTCCATTTACCCGATTCCATGAAATTAAACAATATAATATATAACAACAGCAGTTCATCTTTCTAAGATACATTCCATCGAAAGTTCACATACATAGATCTTAAACAATCATGTTAGTATGATTTATATTTGAAAACCCTAAAATCAACAACTTATATACAATCGTTCTTCTCCTAGAACCTTATCCTAAACCCTAGTTCTCTTTGGAAACATACTAAATCATGATTAAAAAACGTAAACTTCAAAGTATAATTTTATACCTTTTCCAGTTTAAGCTTGATCTCTACTGCTCGAACTCTCACTTCCCTCTTGATCCTAAGCTCTCGACAGTTAAAGCATAAAGTGTTTATTTTTCTTTCTTCTTTGTTTCTTCAACTTGAGGTAATGATTAATAAATGACAAAAATCTTAACCTAATCCTGAGGCCAACTGGGCCCTTCTTCATCTTGGTTTCTGGTTGACCAGCATGCCTCCCTGACATGCATTTGTTCACCAGCAGGTACAATGTTCGCCACGGTTGAGGTAGATTGCGGGTGGTGACTTCACTGAGGACAAGTGGGCCCTTCTTCTTCTTGGTTTCTGGTTGATAGCCCAGCCGGTCTATGTCCTCGATGAGTTGTTCATGGGTTGGTAGCGGGTCGTATGGGGAGTAGACAGGGAGTTGAAGCACTTCTTGGAGTATCTTTCGAGTGAGGACCACCGTTTCTTGATCAATCATGGCGGATAAGTTTTTAGCAAGGTGGAGTGGTCCAGCTATCTGCAGCGTGTGCCAGAATTGTTGAAGATACACTTGTGCTTCTGGCTCGCCATAAGTGAGGGCGTGTCGAAGCGGGTGCCCTTTGAGGATTTCTATAATGATTGGGGCATCGCATCGAAAGCTGTCCAAGTCCACCATGTAATTATTGGGAATCAAGGCCGCCCATTGACTTGTTGGGAAGATCTGCTCGATTGGTGGGACATAGGTACGCGTGTTGAGCTCGATGCGAGCGATGTCCCTTTGGATTGCAGCCGCCTCAAGTGCTTCAATTGCGCCTTGATCTTTGTTTGTCATATCTGTGCTTGCAAGGAATTGTAATAGGATTAGTACAGATTAAATCGTGAGAATATGAACATGAAAGCATTCTTAAATTGTAAATGAAAGTTTCGACACATTTTAAAACGAAACTTTTCAACACTTCTATTAGTCGAGCTGATGAAGAGATCTTTTTTTTGTTCGAGGTTCAAGAGGAAGGAGAGGAACCACCGCCCAATGGTGCTTTTACGAAAGTACGGTCACCGGTGGCTAATACCTTCTATAAACTATCGAAGAAAATTTCTTTATTGAAGACAATTTTCGCATGTAGTGAAGAATTTCGCATGAGAAAAAAATTCGCACGTTAAGAAACTTCGCAAGTTGTTCAAAAATTTTCGCACGTAATGTTAATTTTCTCATTTCAAGGAACTTTCGCATTCAGAGGAAATTTTCGCATGTAGTGGTAATGTTTCGCAGGTTATAATATCTAGGCATGCCGAGAAAATTTCGCAGATAGAGTAGGTTTGCGCATGTATTGGGAAATTGTCGCAAGTTATAGCACAGAGACATGTCGTGAGAATTTTCGCATTTAGTGTAATTTTTTTTTTTTCGCGTGCAGGGAAAATTTTCGCAAGTTAAGAAGTCTCGCAAGTTAACCAAATTTTCGCATGAAATGAGAGAATTCGCTAATGGTCATACATAAATAAGTCGAGAGACATTTTCGCAGATTGAGTAAGATTTCGCATGTATGAAAGAACTTTCGCATAGGAATTTTCGCACATAAGGAAATTTTCGCACGTTAAAGCGATTTTTCATTCATAGTTAATTTTCGCATGTATCAAAGAAATTTCGCAATCAGAGTAAATTTTCGCATGCAGTTGGAAATTTTCGCATCACGTTTATCAAAGATTTTTGTATTCAGAGGAAATTTCGCATGTAGTGTTAATCTTCGCAAATTATAGAAGTTTCTCATGCGAAAAGATGTGATATGAGGTGAAGGGTATGAAAGTTTCGCGGGACTTAGTCAGTGTGGCAGCGAAAATTTTGACGCAAGAAATTTCTCGGATAAAAATTTTCGCGGGGTCTTACTCACTATAGCAGCGAAAAAACTAATGTTTAAGCAATTTTCAGGAAATTTTCTCGGATAAAATTTTCGCGGGGTCTTACTCACTATAGCAGCGAAAAAACTAATGTTGAAGCAATTTTCAGGAAATTTTTTCGGATAAAATTTTCGCAGGATTTTACATACTGTAGCAGGGAAATTTAAACGTGAGGGATTTTGGATAAAAACTTTCGCGGGACCTATCTTACTGTAGTAGCGAAAATCTAGCGTTTTCTGAAAATTTCTCGGCGAAGAACTCTGTGCAAAAACGTTCGAAACGACGCAATGAATTTTTGCCTTAGACCCACTCAAATCTTAACCAAAACGCAATAATCTGGACTTAATCGACTCGAAATGAGACGGGTAATACATATTTGGGGGTTTTAAACACCAAAAACCTAACATGCGTCCTATTCAAAGCCGAGAAAAATTAATTCTAACCTAACCGATTTAACAAAACGGGGCAAAAACAGGATAGAGCGAACGGAAATTGGTTTATTTGAGGTGTATTCATACCGAAAAGCTGATTTGCGACAATGGAGTTAGCAGGAAACGGATTTGGAATGCAGATTTGACGATGACGACGATGCGAGGAGTTGAGAAATTTTTGAAAGAGGGTTGCGAAATTTTTTGAAATTTTCTCGGGTATTTGTAAGAATGTAGAAAACGTTAAGGGTTTTGGGGTTTTAGGGATTTTAGTTACTGTTTATGCGAAATTTTTGAGTTAATGGGCCGAAATTCGTGGGCTTGGTCAAGATTGGGCCCTGATTCAATTTTTCGCGGGCTTGGTCAAAATTGGGTCCTGATTCAATTTTTTTCGCGGGCTTGGTCAAAATTGGGTCCAATTGGTGTTCAACTGGTCCAATTTTGACTCTGTTTTGACCAATTAATCCAATTTTGACTCTGTTTTGACCAAGGAGTTAAAATTTCAACCCTTTTTTTTTTCTTTTTTTTTTAAATTAAAAAAAAATAATCAGAAACTCCCCCTTAACCTAAAGCTTTCCTTTTTTAAAAAAATTGAGAGAAAAATAACCAGAAACTCCCCTTAATCGAAAAAACCCCCTTGAGAGACATAATTTAGAAGACACATAGAGAATGAAGTGAAGTGAAAAGGAAATATGTACACATGATCAAAGTTCATGTAGGGTCGATTGATCACAACTGAATATTCAACATGCCCAACATAGTCACTTGGTGTTGGAATCGTTTGACATCCAACGGTTTTGTGAAAATGTCGGCCAGTTGATCTTCGGTTGTGACGTAGTGCAATTCAATCGTCCCTTGTTCGACATGTTCTTTGATGAAGTGGTGACGAATATCTATGTGTTTCGTTCTCGAGTGATGTACCGGATTACTCGTCATCGCAATCGCACTCTTTGAGTCACAGTAAATGGGAATTTTATCAACATGAAGATTAAAGTCTTGTAGTTGGGTTCTCATCCACAAAAGCTGTGAACAACAACTAGCGGCGGCGACATATTCTGCCTCCGTCGATGATGTTGAGACACAGTTTTGTTTTCGAGAAGACCAACTCACGAGTTTACCGCCCAAGAAGTGTGCAGCTCCAGAGGTGCTTTTCCGATCCATCTTGCATCCTGCATAATCCGAGTCAGAGAATCCAACTAGTTTGAAGTCCGATCGAGTGGGATACCACAAACCCAGATTGGGTGTTCCTTTAAGATAGCGGAGAATCCTTTTGACAGCAGTGAGATGGGATTCCTTAGGTGTAGCCTGAAAACGAGCGCAGATTCCTGTTGAGAGAACGATATCCGGTCGACTAGCAGTGAGGTACAGAAGAGAGCCTATTATCCCACGATAGACGGTTTGGTCAACGGGAGCACCAGATGGGTCCGCGTCGGGTCGGCCAGCGGGAGACATAGGTGTAGCAGCAGTCTTAGCATCCTTCATTCCATATTTCTCTAGGATGTCATGGATGTACTTGGACTGGTTGATGAAGATTCCGTCGGGGAGTTGCTTTACTTGAAGACCAAGAAAGAAATTCAGCTCGCCCATCATACTCATTTCAAACTTCTCTTTCATCAATTCTGCAAACTCTTCACATAGTTGTGATTTAGTCGATCCAAAAATGATGTCATCGACATATATCTGCACAATCATGATGTCCGGGCCACTCCGCTTGGTGAAGAGAGTTGTATCCAGAGGTCCTTTCTTGAACCCAGATTGAACAAGGAAGTCTGAAAGGACGTCGTACCAAGCTCGGGGAGCCTGTTTTAGTCCGTAGAGGGCCTTGTAGAGCCGATATACGTGATGAGGAAACTCTTCGCTCAAGAACCCTTCCGGTTGATCAACGTACACTTCTTCTTTGAGAAATCCATTCAGAAATGCAGTCTTCACGTCCATTTGGTAGACTTTAAAGTTCTTGTGAGCAGCAAAGGCAAGAAAAATTCGTATAGCTTCGATCCTGGGAACGGGGGCGAAAGTTTCATCGTAGTCGATCCCTTCTTGTTGGTTGTACCCCTTAGCCACAAGTCTTGCTTTATTGCGGATGACAACACCGTCTTCATCCTTTTTGTTCTTGAAGATCCACTTTGTGCCGATAATGGATCTGTTGTGAGGGCGTGGTACAAGTTCCCAGACTTGTAAACGTTCAAACTGATTTATCTCCTCCTGCATTGCAATCAGCCAATCAGGATCATTGAGAGCTTCAGCTACTCGTGATGGTTCGGCTTGACTGAGGTAGCAAGCGAACAGACTTTCATTCATCGTAGCCGAACGCGTCGAAACACCGGATGTGGGGTCCCCAATAATCTGGTCTGTAGGATGAGACCGAGCCCAGAGTGGTACATTGGTCTGTGAGGAGCTAGCCGCATTTGTGTCTATTGGAGGCTCATTAGATTGGGGTCCGGTGTCCGAAGAAGAGATCTCAACCGTAGTAGATTGAGAGGGTTCAGCATCAGGATCAGCAATGTTCCCAGGGTTGGGTAAAATGTCGTCTTCGTTGAGATTGAGTGCATCCAAGTTTGGAGGAACGACGTCATTGCCGATAGTTGGTTGTGTAGGTGGAGTGGGTGCAGCGGTAGGTTGAGTGGTGGCGACGGGAGTCTTGGGGACTGGATAGAAGTACTCGAAGAGCAGATCGAGATCCAGTTCACCAGAATTGCCCTCAGATGAGGAGATTCCCGTCGTTGAAGGTTGACCTTTTGTCAACGACTGTAGAAGACCTGGTTCTGGACTGATATGAGCAGAAGCCATGAGGTCGCCTTCGCTTTCGTCAAATGTGACATTTGTGCTCTCTATTACTGATCGTTTCTCCCTAAGATAGACTCTGTATGCCTTCGAGTTCAGCGAATATCCAACAAAGATTCCTTCAAGTGCTTTTGGATCAAGCTTCCCAAGATGTTGGCGATCATTGGCCACAAAACATCGGCAACCGAAGACCCTTAGATAAGATATATCTGGGATACGACGGTTATTCAGCATCTCGTATGGGGTGCGGTTGAATCTCTTGTGGATGGAAGCCTGGTTCTGTATGTAACAGGCCGTTTGAATAGCTTCGCCCCAAAGAGAGTGAGGAAGTCCGGATTGAATGAGGAGAGTCCTAGCTGCTTCAACTAGTGTCCTATTCTTACGCTCAACGACACCATTCTGTTCCGGTGTCTTCACAGCTGAGAACTGCTGGGTGATGCCCTGAGTAGCATAGAAATCACTGAGCTTCTTGTTCTTAAACTTAGTTCCATTATCAGTTCTGATAATCCGAACCTTCTGTTGATGAAGAGTTTGGGACGTAACAACAAATTCGATGATTAAATCAGGAACTTCATCCTTTGTGCGAATGAGTTTCGTCCACGTATAGCGTGAGAAGTCGTCGACAATCACAAGAATATGCCGTCTTCCTCCGAGTGTAGCCGTAGGCATTGGGCCACATAGATCCATGTGTAAGAGCTCAAGGATGAGCTTAGAGGACGGTGTTTCCTTAGAGATGTGAGACGATCGCTTCATTTTCCCCAATTCACAGGCAGAGCAGAGGTGTTCCTTATGATATGTCAATTGGGGTAGACCGTTGACGAGTTTATTCTGACGCAGTTTGTTGATAGTCTTGAAATTGAGATGTGAAAGACGCCGGTTGTCACGACCCACTTTTTCTATAACTAGTTTGGCGGATTTTTCGCAACGTAAGCTGCGGAAGACCCGATTTAAAAAAAAAACTCTTATTTAATAATTTAATATTATACACTCGCACACATTTATTTCGCACACGTCCCGTTATGCAAACATTATAATTTAAAAGACTATAGCCAATATGTTAAAATATTTAAACACACTAATAACACCCCTCAGGTCGCATCCATGTACGCCCAGCCCTCAAAAGTACGTGGAGTCACCGCCACCAGCCTGCCATAGTCGTGACGTGACTCAACGTCCGACTCGTTCGTACCTACAACACATAAAACGTGGAATGAGCTATAAAGCTCAGTAAGTGGAAATATGCATGTATGCACGTGCCAACTAGCAAAGGCATCCGCGCCAGTGCTTTCTAATACTCACATACACATATCATTCTTATTTCTTTCTCATTTATTTTTCATTTCAATCTGGGCCCATAGCTAACTTACTACTCGCACCACCATAACATGAGCTCAAATCCTATACGGATAAAAATACGATAGTTGGCCCACTCTGGCTAGGACAAAACTAGGGTTTATCTCCAGTTTTTCCATTCACCAGGTCGCCCCTCTATCCGACGATCGTCATTTTTCCATAGCGGTTGCCTTTCCTGGCACTCTGGCTTACGCCATGTGTCTCGTCCAGGTGACCCTCGTCCGCTAATGACAATGACAGTTGCTACACACTGGGTGGCCTACGCTAGGTCTCCCTAGGTCGCCCCTACCCAGGTCGCTCCTCCTGTCGGACAGTTGCTCCACACTGAGCGGCCTACGCTAGGTTTCCCTAGGTCGCCCCTACCCAGGTCGCTCCTCCTGCCTCACATAATACATTAGACGGTTTACATCCCGTCGTGGTGCCTTTGTAGAAGTAGCTATAATATTCGTTCTCATATGATTGTATACTGTGCATACTCATAAATGCAAATCCTCACATCTTCCGTGTATGCACATGCTCATGCCATATGAATGATGTCATACATGCCATGCTCGCGTACAAGCGATAAATGCAATGCACGTTCACCTTCCCATAATAACAATATCCAAACGTGCACATAATATACGATGATATGGTGTACCAACTGGTTTCCCACGTCATCGCAAAATCATAAATAATGGCTCACCATGCGATTTCATTATCGCCAGTAAGCACCTCATGTAAAACAACCAACACAGGTTGCCACATAATCACATAATTTCACATAATTCACGTCACGTAAAATCCCTCACATAAAACAACCAACACACGTTACTATATAATCACGTAATTCAACATAATTCACTCACATAAAATCATACAACACAGATAACCACATAAGGCGAATATAAACATGTAGTTTATGTGTTGTAGGTGAGATTTCCACTTACTTGACATCCAAGCTACTTAGCTTATAATTCTGTAATTTCTTCTTTAATCCTCGATCCTTAAAACATAGTAACACTACAAAGTCAGTATACGCTAGTTCAGGTATACAACTAAGACTTTCGAATTAAATATAATAGTACCCATGTTTCGAAAATAACATGGTCTTAGAAAATGATTTGCTTTGCACACATGTAGGTTTCGAAATAACTTGCTAGTGTTACTGGCGTTTTCGAAAGTAATATAGTACCAACATTATATTTCAAAAATCGCAAGACCTAAAAATTGAACTAAGTTTTCAAAAATCATACGAACAACACTATTTCATTCAAACACCTAACGCAACATAACGTCCATAACCTCTTTCGAAAATAATTCTCAAACCTTTACCTTTCAAAAGTCTAATAAAATTCAGTACATACACTTTCAAAAATTATTTCCGAAACTAAAAATTGTGGATATCTAACTTTTTAACATTCCCATCTTTCGAAAATCAATACTTCAAAAATAATTTCCTAAAATGTTTCTTTTTTCGAAAATCCTAAACACTACCAAATACGCCTTTCGAAAATCTCTTATTTTAAAAGCTAGCTCCTTAAAATTATACTTGTGACACCTAACTTTCGAAATTCATTAAAACCCTTTCAAAATCACATTTAGTTTGAGAAATCTTACAACACATCTACAAACATCCTTAACTAAGAAAACGACTTATTATTCCAAAAGAACCCCATCTGTGTTTGAAACTAAATCTTTCGAAAACATAAAACCCTTGTTTTTATTAAAACATCTTAAGCTTCGATCAAGATGCCTTTCCCAAGAACATACTAAACCTTGTAAGAACTTATACATAACGTGTTTCAAAGCTTTCAAAAATTAGAACCTCTATTGAATATGAAATAATAAGGATTTTGTGCTTGCCAAACCCTAACTAAAGCTTAAAAGTCTTAGTAAAATCCATACCTTCTTCCCAAGCTAAATTACGAGCATCATACTTGAGTTTTTCTCTCGTCGCTCTCTACTTCTTTCCAACTCAACGTTGCATATTATTTCTAATGAGACATTTTCACATACTTTTCCTATCATAAATTATTTTTATTTTAGCTTAAGGGTTGTTTTCTTCCATGATTTATTGTTTCGCATTATTAGTACTTAGGTCCACTTAGTGAACTATTTTCACGTTGGCGTCCCAAAAGCTCATTATTATTTTGATTAAAGTAATTGTCTAGCTTAACTTTAAGTTTCTCAAAATTTGTTCTCATCCATACTTAGCCACGTTATTCCTTCCTACCGAAAATGACATATACCAAATCTTAATTCAAGTGTTAGTTCTTATCCCCAAGGTTAACGTGTAAATGATATGGACATTTACCCTTTGTTTAACTTAAGCTAAGTATTAGTCATTACATAATTACATTATTCATCCAATAATAATATATTTATAATAAAAGGTGTACCTCACCTCCAAGATCAGACCTTCAAATTGCTAAGACTCTCGTGAGTATTCTTGATTTGGTTAGTCCTTAGTTCGATATTATGTGTTAGCTTTATGAGGGTTTTTTACTTATTAGCATTGAGTAATATATTTTTAATTTTAGCTAAATACCTTTAGGAATTTCAAAATTCCTTATTAGAGAATTTCGTAATATGTACTTAAGAAGTTTCAAATATTACTTATACCAACATGCCTAAATTTCGAACTCTTCATCTTCTTTCTAATTTATTTCTCGGAAGTTTTGTCTAATGATCACTTCAATTTTCTTCTCCTCAAGACTTGTGTTATTTAGATTAATATAGTTTTCTTCTTGTCTTTAAGTTTAATCAATTTGTATTTTTCCTAAGCCTAATCGTCAATGAGCTTCTAGAGAATTTGGACATTTACCTAATACCATCACAAACCAAATGTAAATAGTTTAAGCCTTTTATTATTCATTATTTAATAATAATTAAACTCCCAAGAACGAAATCCCTTACTAAGTTTTCCAATCTCACCACATGTATTACCAATAATTGTTGCTATACTATTTTGGGTCAACATTGGCCTTAATTTAATTTGGGCTCTAATACTAATTTGGTCTATTTTATTTATTAATTTCCATTGAATTTGGGTCAAGATCATTTGGGTCTAATATTAATATACCAGATTCCTCATTTGGGTCTCTTTGAATTTTAATTCCATTTACAGATATTTACCAGATTAATTCTATTCCCGTATTAAATTTACGGGTATTACATTCTCCCCTCCTTAAAAAGGATTTCGCCCCCGAAATCATGCCAAACGGAATGATTTGGGATAGCGATTTGTAGAAAATAAGTTGACTCGGTTGAGCGATCGGCAATCACCCAATTGTCACCGAAAATTTTCTTAGGACTTCTAAACCCATTAAAATTTGTGAAGTTAACGAATCCCAGCGGTTATAGGATGGAGATCGAACGGCGAATATAGAAGATCATAGGGGATCAGATTATCTACTTATTCGGCGTGGAAATATCTACATACAGATTTTCTTCGGCCCTTATTGCTTCTCAAGGAATTAAATAATATAGTTCTCTCCAGTACTGCACCTAATTCATAAGTTAGGAATATCTGACACATTAATGAGGCAAACTAGCTATAAAGCGCGTTAGGTATTTTCATTTCTTTTCCAAATATAATTGGTTCAGTGAGGCTGAAATGATATCCTAACATTCTCACCTAATTCATAAGTTAGGAATATCTGACACATTAATGAGGCAAACTAGCTATAAAGCGCGTTAGGTATTTTCATTTCTTTTCCAAATATAATTGGTTCAGTGAGGCTGAAATGATATCCTAACATTCTCAACCCCGAACGTTTTTTTTTTTTTTTTTTTTACTCTCTTCGAGCTCTCAATTTGTGCAAGGGAAAGTCTATCAACGACCGACTATAGTTAATTCCGTCTAATAGTAAACTTTAAAAAAAAAAACTACGATAAGCTTCCATCTCTAGAGTCTTGGAACATAGTACTCATTCATCGGCTGAAATTCAAATAGGAAATATGTTTCATAAAGGAGCCAAGATCGTAAAAGTCAATCTTTCTAATCAACTCGAGCTTGTATAATAGATTTTCAATAGGCACCCACAACAACCGCTTCAATCGCAATTGTGTTACTTTGGGGTAGAACTGGGAGAAACGGTTATGAAATTATACTAAGCATAATTATGAAGCACATATATTATACCCTTACGCTTCTGCTGCACAAATCGAATATCAAACTTTGAATATGTACAGCTGATAATACTAACAGAGAAACAAATAGAACAAAGTTTACTTGGGCGCAATAGGGGTTCGAATCATCGGCAGAAAGAAATAGAGCGGAACTTCATCATTATACTTCAACGAAAGAAATAATATTTAAAGAAAAGAGAATATGTCTTCGACTATGATTTGGTCGGAGGAAAATCTCGTGAGATCATCGGAATATGCATATCCACACAACTATTAATTACTAACGATTTTGACGATTCTAACTGATGTAATTCCTTTGTCATCACTACATATACGAGAAAAGACTTATAACTCATCTTCATAAATTATTAAGCCTTTAGAGCAGGACGGAAATTCTATTTGACCTTGTCTTTTCCCAAAAGATGAATACTCCTCTCCTGGGTAACTAGGGTTGATCAATCTTCGATATAGAAATTAAATATGGTTTCATATTGTTGAGAGCATATATATTAAAACCACAATTCAGACCAATATTCATCTGATACGCTCAGGTATTAAAATATTCTTCCAACTATTTATTAAATCGTGTTAGGTTTCCACGTGAGTAGGTATCTAAGTCGCTATACTAGGATAGGCGAGGAATATTTTAACTTCGCCTGTTGACATGGAAGAATAAAATTGTACGGCTCGGAAATCATAGGAATGAGTATGTTATAGATAGTCATCGTACTCGTTATCCCCGTAGGAAGGACTTTTGACTTTACAAGGTTCAAATAAACATTCGGTTAGGAACCCGTGAGGGTTGTCCCGATATTTTGACTAAGTCCAGCGAAACAAATTTGCGCTCCGACAGGTTTTTTTTTTTTTTTTTCTTTTTTAACCAAGTCCATGCTTCCCACATTGAAAGCATCGACAATTGGATTTAGGTATTAAACCATAACAGATGCCCGAAATTGCCCACATCATCAGCATCAAAGAATAAATTTTGGAGCTCAAGTGGAGAGGTTAACTTCCCACAGATTTGGCCCTAAATGACTATTACGGTCCTTGGAATGTCAACTTTTGTCAACTTCTCACTGTAACTATTCTTCACTTTTCGTTTCCCTAAATTCTCCACACATTCATGTGATGAACTTAGAATATTTGCGAGCTTATAGAACAGATCTTTAAGCTCGCTTACAGTCTGATCCGTTTGTTCTTGGATCAGTTCCATAAGGTACAACAATACCGAGTCATGTTCGTTCATAGAGAATACAACCCCACTACTTGATTCTCCAACATATTCCCTATGTCCGTTAGTCATTTTCTTGTTACATCTACAATCATCCAAACATATAGGCACGTCATTATAATCACATAATCACATCAAACATGAAACTTACAGGCAAGGCTGATTCCTCCAGACTTTTGAGCGGCCGTACATGGACTGTCTTCAGAACCTATTACCTAAGCTCTGATACCACACTGTCACGACCCACTTTTTCTATAACTAGTTTGGCGGATTTTTCGCAACGTAAGCTGCGGAAGACCCGATTTAAAAAAAAAAAACTCTTATTTAATAATTTAATATTATACACTCGCACACATTTATTTCGCACACGTCCCGTTATGCAAACATTATAATTTAAAAGACTATAGCCAATATGTTAAAATATTTAAACACACTAATAACACCCCTCAGGTCGCATCCATGTACGCCCAGCCCTCAAAAGTACGTGGAGTCACCGCCACCAGCCTGCCATAGTCGTGACGTGACTCAACGTCCGACTCGTTCGTACCTACAACACATAAAACGTGGAATGAGCTATAAAGCTCAGTAAGTGGAAATATGCATGTATGCACGTGCCAACTAGCAAAGGCATCCGCGCCAGTGCTTTCTAATACTCACATACACATATCATTCTTATTTCTTTCTCATTTCTTTTTCATTTCAATCTGGGCCCATAGCTAACTTACTACTCGCACCACCATAACATGAGCTCAAATCCTATACGGATAAAAATACGATAGTTGGCCCACTCTGGCTAGGACAAAACTAGGGTTATCTCCAGTTTTTCCATTCACCAGGTCGCCCCTCTATCCGACGATCGTCATTTTTCCATAGCGGTTGCCTTTCCTGGCACTCTGGCTTACGCCATGTGTCTCGTCCAGGTGACCCTCGTCCGCTAATGACAATGATAGTTGCTACACACTGGGTGGTCTACGCTAGGTCTCCCTAGGTCGCCCCTACCCAGGTCGCTCCTCCTGTCGGACAGTTGCTCCACACTGAGCGGCCTACGCTAGGTTTCCCTAGGTCGCCCCTACCCAGGTCGCTCCTCCTGCCTCACATAATACATTAGACGGTTTACATCCCGTCGTGGTGCCTTTGTAGAAGTAGCTATAATATTCGTTCTCATATGATTGTATACTGTGCATACTCATAAATGCAAATCCTCACATCTTCCGTGTATGCACATGCTCATGCCATATGAATGATGTCATACATGCCATGCTCGCGTACAAGCGATAAATGCAATGCACGTTCACCTTCCCATAATAACAATATCCAAACGTGCACATAATATACGATGATATGGTGTACCAACTGGTTTCCCACGTCATCGCAAAATCATAAATAATGGCTCACCATGCGATTTCATTATCGCCAGTAAGCACCTCATGTAAAACAACCAACACAGGTTGCCACATAATCACATAATTTCACATAATTCACGTCACGTAAAATCCCTCACATAAAACAACCAACACACGTTACTATATAATCACGTAATTCAACATAATTCACTCACATAAAATCATACAACACAGATAACCACATAAGGCGAATATAAACATGTAGTTTATGTGTTGTAGGTGAGATTTCCACTTACTTGACATCCAAGCTACTTAGCTTATAATTCTGTAATTTCTTCTTTAATCCTCGATCCTTAAAACATAGTAACACTACAAAGTCAGTATACGCTAGTTCAGGTATACAACTAAGACTTTCGAATTAAATATAATAGTACCCATGTTTCGAAAATAACATGGTCTTAGAAAATGATTTGCTTTGCACACATGTAGGTTTCGAAATAACTTGCTAGTGTTACTGGCGTTTTCGAAAGTAATATAGTACCAACATTATATTTCAAAAATCGCAAGACCTAAAAATTGAACTAAGTTTCAAAAATCATACGAACAACACTATTTCATTCAAACACCTAACGCAACATAACGTCCATAACCTCTTTCGAAAATAATTCTCAAACCTTTACCTTTCAAAAGTCTAATAAAATTCAGTACATACACTTTCAAAAATTATTTCCGAAACTAAAAATTGTGGATATCTAACTTTTTAACATTCCCATCTTTCGAAAATCAATACTTCAAAAATAATTTCCTAAAATGTTTCTTTTTTCGAAAATCCTAAACACTACCAAATACGCCTTTCGAAAATCTCTTATTTTAAAAGCTAGCTCCTTAAAATTATACTTGTGACACCTAACTTTCGAAATTCATTAAAACCCTTTCAAAATCACATTTAGTTTGAGAAATCTTACAACACATCTACAAACATCCTTAACTAAGAAAACGACTTATTATTCCAAAAGAACCCCATCTGTGTTTGAAACTAAATCTTTCGAAAACATAAAACCCTTGTTTTTATTAAAACATCTTAAGCTTCGATCAAGATGCCTTTTCCCAAGAACATACTAAACCTTGTAAGAACTTATACATAACGTGTTTCAAAGCTTTCAAAAATTAGAACCTCTATTGAATATGAAATAATAAGGATTTTGTGCTTGCCAAACCCTAACTAAAGCTTAAAAGTCTTAGTAAAATCCATACCTTCTTCCCAAGCTAAATTACGAGCATCATACTTGAGTTTTTCTCTCGTCGCTCTCTACTTCTTTCCAACTCAACGTTGCATATTATTTCTAATGAGACATTTTCACATACTTTTCCTATCATAAATTATTTTTATTTTAGCTTAAGGGTTGTTTTCTTCCATGATTTATTGTTTCGCATTATTAGTACTTAGGTCCACTTAGTGAACTATTTTCACGTTGGCGTCCCAAAAGCTCATTATTATTTTGATTAAAGTAATTGTCTAGCTTAACTTTAAGTTTCTCAAAATTTGTTCTCATCCATACTTAGCCACGTTATTCCTTCCTACCGAAAATGACATATACCAAATCTTAATTCAAGTGTTAGTTCTTATCCCCAAGGTTAACGTGTAAATGATATGGACATTTACCCTTTGTTTAACTTAAGCTAAGTATTAGTCATTACATAATTACATTATTCATCCAATAATAATATATTTATAATAAAAGGTGTACCTCACCTCCAAGATCAGACCTTCAAATTGCTAAGACTCTCGTGAGTATTCTTGATTTGGTTAGTCCTTAGTTCGATATTATGTGTTAGCTTTATGAGGGTTTTTACTTATTAGCATTGAGTAATATATTTTTAATTTTAGCTAAATACCTTTAGGAATTTCAAAATTCCTTATTAGAGAATTTCGTAATATGTACTTAAGAAGTTTCAAATATTACTTATACCAACATGCCTAAATTTCGAACTCTTCATCTTCTTTCTAATTTATTTCTCGGAAGTTTTGTCTAATGATCACTTCAATTTTCTTCTCCTCAAGACTTGTGTTATTTAGATTAATATAGTTTTCTTCTTGTCTTTAAGTTTAATCAATTTGTATTTTTCCTAAGCCTAATCGTCAATGAGCTTCTAGAGAATTTGGACATTTACCTAATACCATCACAAACCAAATGTAAATAGTTTAAGCCTTTTATTATTCATTATTTAATAATAATTAAACTCCCAAGAACGAAATCCCTTACTAAGTTTTCCAATCTCACCACATGTATTACCAATAATTGTTGCTATACTATTTTGGGTCAACATTGGCCTTAATTTAATTTGGGCTCTAATACTAATTTGGTCTATTTTATTTATTAATTTCCATTGAATTTGGGTCAAGATCATTTGGGTCTAATATTAATATACCAGATTCCTCATTTGGGTCTCTTTGAATTTTAATTCCATTTACAGATATTTACCAGATTAATTCTATTCCCGTATTAAATTTACGGGTATTACATTCTCCCCTCCTTAAAAGGATTTCGCCCCCGAAATCATGCCAAACGGAATGATTTGGGATAGCGATTTGTAGAAAATAAGTTGACTCGGTTGAGCGATCGGCAATCACCAATTGTCACCGAAAATTTCTCTTAGGACTTCTAAAACCCATTAAAATTTGTGAAGTTAACGAATACCAGCGGTTATAGGATGGAGATCGAACGGCGAATATAGAAGATCATAGGGGATCAGATTATCTACTTATTCGGCGTGGAAATATCTAATACAGATTTTCTTGGCTTATGCATCAAGGAATTAAATAAATAGTTCTCTCCAGTACTGCACCCTAATCATAGTTGAATATCTGACACATTAATGAGGCAAATAGCTATAAGCGCGTTAGTATTTTCATTTCTTTCCAAATAATAATTGGTTCAGTGAGGCTAATGTATCAACATTCTCACCTAATTCATAAGTTAGGAATATCTGACACATTAATGAGGCAAACTAGCTATAAAGCGCGTTAGGTATTTTCATTTCTTTTCCAAATATAATTGGTTCAGTGAGGCTGAAATGATATCCTAACATTCTCAACCCCGAACGTTTTTTTTTTTTTTTTGTACTCTCTTCGATCTTCAATTTGTGCAAGGGAAAGTCTATCAACGACCGACTATAGTTAATTCGTCTAATAGTAAACTTTAAAAAAAAACTACGATAAGCTTCCATCTCTAGAGTCTTGGAACATAGTACTCATTCATCGGCTGAAATTCAAATAGGAAATATGTTTCATAAAGGAGCCAAGATCGTAAAAGTCAATCTTTCTAATCAACTCGAGCTTGTATAATAGATTTTCAATAGGCACCCACAACAACCGCTTCAATCGCAATTGTGTTACTTTGGGGTAGAACTGGGAGAGAAACGGTTATGAAATTATACTAAGCATAATTATGAAGCACATATATATACCCTTACGCTTCTGCTGCGCAAATCGAATATCAAACTTGAATATGTACAGCTGATAATACTAAAGAGAGAAACAAATAGAACAAAGTTTACTTGGGCGCAATAGGGGTTCGAATCATCGGCAGAAAAGAAATAGAGCGGAACTTCATCATTATACTTCAACGAAAAGAAATAATATTTAAAGAAAAGAGAATATGTCTTCGACTATGATTTGGTCGGAGGAAAATCTCGTGAGATCATCGGAATATGCATATCCACACAACTATTAATTACTAACGATTTTGACGATTCTAACTGATGTAATTCCTTTGTCATCACTACATATACGAGAAAAGACTTATAACTCATCTTCATAAATTATTAAGCCTTTAGAGCAGGACGGAAAATTCTATTTGACCTTGTCTTTTCCAAAAGATGAATACTCCTCTCCTGGGTAACTAGGGTTGATCAATCTTCGATATAGAAATTAAATATGGTTTCATATGTTGAGAGCATATATATTAAAACCACAATTCAGACCAATATTCATCTGATACGCTCAGGTATTAAAATATTCTTCCAACTATTTATTAAATCGTGGTTAGGTTTCCACGTGAGTAGGTATCTAAGTCGATATACTAGGATAGGCGAGGAATATTTTTAACTTCGCCTGTTGACATGGAAGAATAAAATTGTACGGCTCGGAAATCATAGGAATGAGTATGTTATAGATAGTCATCGTACTCGTTTATCCCCGTAGGAAGGACTTTTGACTTTACAAGGTTCAAATTAAACATTCGGTTAGGAACCCGTGAGGTTTGTCCCGATATTTTGACTAAGTCCAGCGAAACAAATTTGCGCTCCGACAGGTTTTTTTTTTTTTTTTTTTTTCGTTTTTAACCAAGTCATGCTTCCCACATTGAAAGCATCGACAATTGGATTTAGGTATTAAACCATAACAGATGCCCGAAATTGCCCACATCATCAGCATCAAAGAATAAATTTTGGAGCTCAAGTGGAGAGTTAACTTCCCACAGATTTGGCCCTAAATGACTATACGGTCCTTGGAATGTCAACTTTTTCAACTTCTCACTGTAACTATTCTTCACTTTTCGTTTCCCTAAATTCTCCACACATTCATGTGATGAACTTAGAATATTTGCGAGCTTATAGAACAGATCTTTAAGAGCTCGCTTACAGTCTGATCCGTTTGTTCTTGGATCAGTTCCATAAAGGTACAACAATACCGAGTCATGTTCGTCATAGAGAAACAACCCCACTACTTGATTCTCCAACATATTCCCTATGTCCGTTAGTCATTTTCTTGTTACATCTACAATCATCCAAACATATAGGCACGTCATTATAATCACATAATCACATCAAACATGAAACTTACAGGCAAGGCTGATTCCTCCAGACTTTTGAGCGGCCGTACATGGACTGTCTTCAGAACCTATTACCTAAGCTCTGATACCACACTGTCACGACCCACTTTTTCTATAAACTAGTTTGGCGGATTTTTCGCAACGTAAGCTGCGGAAGACCCGATTTAAAAAAAAAAACTCTTATTTAATAATTTAATATTATACACTCGCACACATTTATTTCGCACACGTCCGTTATGCAAAACATTATAATTATAAAGACTATAGCCAATATGTTAAAATATTTAAACACACTAATAACACCCCTCAGGTCGCATCCTGTACGCCCAAGCCCTAAAAAGTACGTGGAGTCACCGCCACCACACCTGCCATAGTCGTGACGTGACTCAACGTCCGACTCGTTCGTACCTACAACACATAAAACGTGGAATGAGCTATAAAGCTCAGTAAGTGGAAATATGCATGTATGCACGTGCAAATAGCAAAGGCATCCGCGCCAGTGTTCTAATACTCACATACACATATCATTCTTATTTCTTTTCATTTCTTTTTCATTTCAATCTGGGGCCATAGCTAACTTACTACTCGCACCACCATAACATGAGCTCAAATCCTATACGGATAAAAATACGATAGTTGGCCCACTCTGGCTAGGACAAAACTAGGGTTTATCTCCAGTTTTTCCATTCACCAGGTCGCCCCTCTATCCGACGATCGTCATTTTTCCATAGCGGTTGCCTTCCTGGCACTCTGGCTTACGCCATGTGTCCGTCCAGGTGACCCTCGTCCGCTAATGACAATGACAGTTGCTACACACTGGGTGGCCTACGCTAGGTCTCCCTAGGTCGCCCCTACCCAGGTCGCTCCTCCTGTCGGACAGTTGCTCCACACTGAGCGCCTACGCTAGGTTTCCCTAGGTCGCCCCTACCAGGGCGCCCCCTGCCTCACATAATACATTAGACGGTTTACATCCCGTCGTGGTGCCTTTGTAGAAGTAGCTATAATATTCGTTCTCATATGATTGTATACTGTGCATACTCATAAATGCAAATCCTCACATCTTCCGTGTATGCACATGCTCATGCCATATGAATGATGTCATACATGCATGCTCGCGTACAAGCGATAAATGCAAGCACGTTCACCTTCCCATAATAACAATATCAAACGTGCACATAATATACGATGATATGGTGTACCAACTGGTTTCCCACGTCATCGCAAAATCATAAATAATGGCTCACCATGCGATTTCATTATCGCCAGTAAGCACCTCATGTAAAACAACCAACACAAGTTGCCACATAATCACATAATTTCACATAATTCACGTCACGTAAAATCCCTCACATAAAACAACCAACACACGTTACTATATAATCACGTAATTCAACATAATTCACTCACATAAAATCATACAACACAGATAACCACATAAGGCGAATATAAACATGTAGTTTATGTGTTGTAGGTGAGATTTCCACTTACTTGACATCCAAGCTACTTAGCTTATAATTCTGTAATTTCTTCTTTAATCCTCGATCCTTAAAACATAGTAACACTACAAAGTCAGTATACGCTAGTTCAGGTATACAACTAAGACTTTCGAATTAAATATAATAGTACCCATGTTTCGAAAATAACATGGTCTTAGAAAATGATTTGCTTTGCACACATGTAGGTTTCGAAATAACTTACTAGTGTTACTGACGTTTTCGAAAGTAATATAGTACCAACATTATATTTCAAAAATCGCAAGACCTAAAAATTGAACTAGTTTTCAAAAATCATACGAACAACACTATTTCATTCAAACACCTAACGCAACATAACGTCCATAACCTCTTTCGAAAATAATTCTCAAACCTTTACCTTTCAAAAGTCTAATAAAATTCAGTACATACACTTTCAAAAATTATTTCCGAAACTAAAAATTGTGGATATCTAACTTTTTACATTCCCATCTTTCGAAATCAATACTTCAAAAATAATTTCCTAAATGTTTCTTTTTTCGAAAATCCTAAACACTACCAAATACGCCTTTCGAAAATCTCTTATTTTAAAAGCTAGCTCCTTAAAATTATACTTGTGACACCTAACTTTCGAAATTCATTAAAACCCTTTCAAAATCACATTAGTTTGAGAAATCTACAACACATCTACAAACATCCTTAACTAAGAAAACGACTTATTATTCCAAAAGAACCCCATCTGTGTTTGAAACTAAATCTTTCGAAAACATAAAACCCTTGTTTTTATTAAAACATCTTAAGCTTCGATCAAGATACTTTTCCCAAAACATACTAAACCTTGTAAGAACTTATACATAACGTGTTTCAAAGCTTTCAAAAATTAGAACCTCTATTGAATATGAAATAATAAGGATTTTGTGCTTGCCAAACCCTAACTAAAGCTTAAAAGTCTTAGTAAAATCCATACCTTCTTCCAAGCTAAATTACGAGCATCATACTTGAGTTTTTCTCTCGTCGCTCTCTACTTCTTTCAACTCAACGTTGCATATATTCTAATGAGACATTTTCACATACTTTTCCTATCATAATATTTTTATTTTAGCTTAAGGTTGTTTTCTTCCATGATTTATTGTTTCGCATTATTAGTACTTAGGTCCACTTAGTGAAATATTTTCACGTTGGCGTCCAAAAGCTCATTATATTTGATAAAGTAATTGTCTAGCTTAACTTTAAGTTTCTCAAAATTTGTTCATCCATACTTAGCCACGTTATTCCTTCCTACCGAAAATGACATATACCAAATCTTAATTCAAGTGTTAGTTCTTATCCCCAAGGTTAACGTGTAAATGATATGGACATTTACCCTTTGTTAACTTAAGCTAAGTATTAGTCATTACATAATTAAATTATTCATCCAATAATAATATATTTATAATAAAAGGTGTACCTCACCTCCAAGATCAGAATTCAAATTGCTAAGACTCTCGTGAGTATTCTTGATTTGGTTAGTCTTAGTTCGATATTATGTGTTAGCTTTATGAGGGTTTTTTACTTATTAGCATTGAGTAATATATTTTTAATTTTAGCTAAATACCTTTAGGAATTTCAAAATTCCTTATTAGAGAATTTCGTAATATGTACTTAAGAAGTTTCAAATATTACTTATACCAACATGCCTAAATTTCGAACTCTTTTCTATTTCCGCTGTACTTAGTTTACGCCAATTAATCCAATCAATGTTAAAGTTTTTTCGGATCGATACGGTTACGGATTCCAACAAGTTGTATCAGAGCTCCTTGCTTTGGATTAATTAGGGTTTAAGAATTTGGGAATTTTGCACCCATGAGGGCTGCGTACTGCGCCGTTGGGCGGGGGCGCGGCGCTACTTCGGAAAATTGCAAACCGGCACTGTTCGGCGTGTGTAAGGCTGCGTGGCTGCGAAAGTCACGGCACGGCAGCGCCGTTGGGCGCTGCGTTTTTGTGCTCGGAAACAAAGCTGCCGGTCGACGAGCGGAACAGTGCCGTTGGGCGCTGCTGCTCTCAAAATTTGGCAGCGGCGTGGCTGGGATCGTTCTTCACGCTGCGTATCTCAGGGGTGCTTCGGGGCTGTGCGTTGGGGCTGCCTGGCAGCGCCTCTGGCGCCATGTGTGGCTGCACGGAGGCGACATGGTGGCTGCTGTACAGACGGCGCCGTTGGGCGCCGCCAGGCTGTGCGATCGTGTTACAGTTTAGAATAAAACGCAACAGCATCGGCGACTTCTATGGGAGATTAAGCGCGGGAGTATTTTGAAGACGCTAACACGTTTCATCAACTTGACTGCTATAAAAGATATTATTTTCGTTTATGCTTTATTCTATGTTTTTTTCACCTGTAACGGCGTGTAATAGAATTCCCGCGCTGGATTCTGTATCAATTGGTATCAGAGCGAATTGATCCGATCTTGAAGAGATGGCAGAAGGAACTCGTACAGCTGAGCTGCGCAAGGAGCTAGAGCAATTTCGTGACAAGGTCAATGTGAATAATACCTCTATTAACGAGCAGCAGGAGAATATACGATCAATGATAACACCGATGGCAGGCAAGACATCCGATCAGCCTGAGTCACACGAAAACGCAGGGAATGGAGGAGGTGGTGGATCGGCCAATTCCGGTATCAGATGCATACCAAATGTTCCACAATCGAGTTTCCCAAGTTCAATGGCGAGGATCTAAGGGGTGGATTTATCGGTGTGAACAGTTCTTTGAGGTGGACAGAACACCGCCGGATGCGAAGGTTAGAATGGCTGCGGTTCATTTGGAGGGACGTGCTCTTCAATGGCACCAGGTCTTTATGAATACTCGACTCATCGAGAGCTTCCACGATGGTCAGAATATGTGAAGGCTTTGCACAGTGGATTTGGTCCCCATTCGTACGATGATCCTATGAGTGAGCTAGTCAATCTCAAGCAGACTAGTTCTGTACATGAGTATTTGGACAGCTTTGAGGAGTTGATGGACTATGTAGAACTCACTGAACAGTATGCAATGAGTTGTTTTCTGGGTGGGCTGAGGCCAGAAATTGCGGTTGCGGTAAGGATGTTTCGACCTAGGTCACTATCTGAGGCCGCCAATCTAGCTAAGTTACAGGAGCAGGCTAATGGGCTATCTGCCAAAAGAATGCCTCTCACGAGTTCGACCACAAGCTCTACAGGGGGAAGTGTGAGGTCCAATGTTTCCACTGTTAGGGCTCCATTCAATCCAAATGTGGGCATGCCCAACCGTACTATGGGACAGGGGTCATCAAGCTCTGCACCCACGTACGCTAATGCTCATAATACAGCGAAGGGAGGCAGCCAACCTATCATACCCTCAAGGAGATTGAGTCCACATGAGATGGATGAGAAGAGATCAAAGGGGTTGTGTTTCTGGTGTGATGAAAAATATTCAGCTAATCATTCTTGTGCGAGGAGGAGACGGATTTACTTATTGGAGGTGATGACTGATGAGGTTGAGAAGGGAGAGGAACAAGTGCAAGAACCTGGCAAGGAGGTTGAAGGGGAAGAAGGGCTTGAAGATAGCGAGGACCCTGTGATAAATTACAAGATATCGAGGCGTGCAATGGCGGGGGTGCATGACTACAACACCATGAGAATTGCTGGTAGTGTTGATGGGAAGCCTCTGCACGTTTTGATAGACACAGGGAGTACTCATAATTTTCTAGACTTGGAATGGGCTAGGAAGTTTGGGTGTAGGTTGGACCAAACCACTCTTTTTCCAGTAGTTGTGGCTGATGGAAGCAAACTGTACAGCTCCTATGTCTGTAAGAGTTTCATATGGAAGATGCAAGGAACTCAGTTTGTTGCTGATATGATGACTCTTCCCTTGGGAGGGTGCGACATGGTGTTGGGAGTTCAATGGCTGGTGACTCTAGGAAGCATCACTTGGAATTTTAAGCAGCTTAAGATGGAATTTCAGGTTGAGGGTAGGAAAGTACTGCTGCGAGGAATGCAGCCGCCCAGGATCAAATGATTACCACGAAGAGGATGAATAAGTTGCTGACCCGTCCCGCCTAAATCTCAATGTTACAAGTGATGATGATGCAAGGAGAATACCATAGCAGCACTCAACCTGTCACGAATGATGAAGGGAACATAGCAGGAAAGGAGCAATACATTATGCACAATCTGTTTGTAGAGTACCAAGATCTGTTTGTAGAGCCCACACAATTACCACCTCAAAGGATCTATGATCATGCTATCACTCTCAAGGAAGGAACATCCCCTTTCAATGTTAGGCCTTACAGGTACCCTATGCTGCAGAAAGATGAGATTGAGAAGATGGTGCAGGAAATGCTTTCTTCAGGGATCATAAGGGAAAGTGTTAGTCCTTTCTCTTCTCCTGTGGTTATGGTCAAGAAGAAGGACGGCTCTTGGTGTATGTGTGTAGACTATAGAGAGCTCAATAAGCACACGGTGAATGATAATTCCCTATTCCCCTAATTGACGAGCTGCTGGATGAACTCCACAATGCAAGAATTTTTTCTAAGCTTGACCTGAGATCCGGATACGACCAGATCAGAATGCGGGAAGGTGATGTTTTAAGACTGCATTTAGAACTCATCAGGGTCACTACGAGTTCCTGGTGATGCCCTTTGGCTTGACCAATGCACCCTCGACCTTTCAACCACTTATGAATAAAATATTTCAACCATTCATGCGAAGTTCGTCCTAGTATTCTTTGATGATATCTTGGTATATAGCCCGGATTGGGATAGCCATTTGAAGCATTTGGGAACAATATTTGAGGTGCTGAGAACCAATCAGATGTTTGTTAAAAGAAGTAAGTGTCACTTTGGGGCAGGAAAAGTGGAATATCTCGGGAATGTCATCTCTGAGGGTTCGGTGGCAGCTGATCCTACCAAGATTCAAGCCATGATGGACTGGCCTATACCACAATCACTAAAGCAATTGAGAGGGTTCTTGGGGTTATGTGGGTATTACAGGAAGTTTATAAAAGGATATGGAAAGTTAGCTCAACCGCTCACCAATCTGTTAAAGAAGGACAACTTTCATTGGAATGCACAAGCTACTCAAGCCTTTGAGCAGCTGAAGCAGGCCCTCTGCGATGCCCCAGTACTAATACTCCCTGACTTCATAGAGACTGATGCTTCAGACTCAGCCATTCGTGCTGCCCTGCTTCAACAAGGGAGGCCTATTGCTTACACGAGCAAGCCTTTAAGCCCGCGAGCTGCAGGCATGTCTACCTGTGAAAAGAAGCTCTTGGCGGTGGTAACTGCCATCCAACAATGGAGAGCATATTTGGTAGGGAGGCATTTCACCATCAAAACAGATCACCAAAGTCTTAAGCACCTGATGGAACAGAGGATTTCTACCCCAAGCCAACAGAAATGTTAGCAAAACTGATGGGATATGACTACACAATTCTGTACAAGAAGGGCTCAGAGAACATTGTAGCGGATGCTTTTTCTAGGAGGCCAGACCTGGAGGTGCAGCCAAGTGGGGTGATTACTAGTATTAGCTATGTGGGGTCTGACGTGTTAGAGAAAATAAAAAGGAGTTGGGCTGCAGATGAACATGTTCAGGGAATTATTCAGAAGGCAACAGGGAATGCTTCTGGTCCCTATCAATGGAATGGAGAGTTATTAACTAGAAAAGGGAAAGTTGTGGTTGGAAATGAACCTGAGTTGAGGAAGGAATTGATCACCCTCTTCCATAGCAGCTCGATTGGTGGTCATTCAGGGATAGAAAACACTCTACATCGAATGAAAAGAACAGTGTATTGGAAGCATATGAAGAAAGATGTTTACAACTTTGTGAAGGAATGCATTGTTTCTCAGAGATTCAAGGATGAGAATGTAGCATGTCCTGGCTTATTAAACCCTCTTCCGATCCCACAAAACTTGTGGGCAGATATTTCAATGGGGATGGTCTTCCCCTTTCTGCTGGAAAAGACTCTATTTTGGTGGTGGTAGATCGCTTAAGCAAGTATGCTCATTTTTTAAGTCTGAAGCACCCTTACTCAGCTGCAACCGTAGCTCAAGTTTTCTTAGACAATATTTACAAGCTGCATGGGGCCCTTCAAACAATTGTCACTGATAGAGACGGTATCTTTATGAGCCGGTTTTGGAAGGCATTCTTCAAATCTCAGGGAGTGCAGCTCTTAACTTCAACTGCGTATCATCCGCAAACTGACGGCCAAACGGAGGTGGTTAATCGATGCTTGGAATGCTATTTGCGGTGTATGTGCGGGGACAGGCCCAAGGAGTGGGTTCACTGGCTCAGTTTAGCTGAATGGTGGTACAACACCAGTTATCACTCGTCTATTGGCACCACACCATACTAGGTGGTTTATGGACAGTCTCCGCCACCCCATATCCCTTACTTGAAGGGTTCTTCCCATGTTGAATTAGTGGACAGAAGCTTAACACATCGAGAAGCTACCATCAGACTGGTGAAGCAACAACTCGCAAAGGCTCAGAATAGAATGAAGACACAAGCAGACAAAAGGCGTAGTGAACGGTCTTTTGAGGTGGGTGATTGGGTTTTGTGAAACTGCAGCCCTACAGGCAGCTTTCTCTCAAACCACAAGCTTATAACAAGCTCTCTGCTCGCTTCTTTGGACCCTTCAAAGTTCTGCAGAAAATAGGTCAGTTGCTTATCGTTTGCAACTCCCAGCAGAGTGCAAAATCCATCCCACATTCCATGTATCTCAGCTCAAGAAGAAGGTGGGAACCCAACAAGTATCGCCCCAACTGCCATCTTTCTTGAGTTCTCATGGACATGTTATGCTGACACCTGAGGCTATATTGGAGAGAAGGCTGATCAAGAAACACAACAAACCGGTTACTCAGGTAGTGGTTAAGTGGATTAATGCTCCACCGGAGGATAGCACGTGGGAAGATTGGTTTGTTCTTCAGCAGTTCACTGACTCTTGCGGACAAGAGTTATTTTAAGGAGAGGGGAGTGTTACCGTTTAGAATAAAACAGACAGCATCGACGACTTCTGTGGGAGATTAAGCGCGGGAGTATTTTGAAGACGCTAACATGTTTTCATCAACTTGACTGCTATAGAAGATATTATTTTCCTTTATGCTTTATTCTATGTTTATCCACCTGTAACGCCATGTAACAGAATTCCCGCGCTGGATTCTGTATCAGATCGGCTTTGCAGTGATAGCCGCGTGGCTGTCTGAATCGTTGAGGTGGAGGCTGCCCTGCCTACAGTTGCGTGAGGGCTGTTTATTTGCTGAAAAAGAAAAGCAGCCTATGGTGGCTGCCATGCTCACGTTTGGTGCTAAATCCATTAGGGTTCTCTTAGGTTTTGGTGTTGGGGCAAAATTTAGGCCCATTACTATTTATTTATGTTGTCTTAGGCCTATAGTTGTGTACCATTAGAACGTTTGGGCTGCCTTAGGTTTTCTTAATGGGCTTAGTTTTATTTTGGCCACATCAGGTTACAAAAAAAAGGGCCTTTTATGTTTGCTGTTTGGGCTGCCTAGACTTTAGTAAATGGGCCATATTAATTTTAGAATAATTTTAGGCCCACTTCAGATTTGGACTAATTTAATTTTATTAGGTCCAATAAATGTGTTATTGGTTGGCTATTTTCCGTGACTATTCGGGGTGCTTTTAAAGTCAGAAGTATTCGAAAAAATCGCGACTTTTAACAGACAGTGATTATTAACTTTAATAACGGCATAAAGATGCTTATTTTAGCATATCGATTATTAGTGATATTTTATTGAAGTAGTATAGTCACCTTCGTGACCTCTGCTGTGGGTATTTTATAAATCTAACAGTCGGGTCGGTGGCGTAACATGACGCATGCCGATATTTCGACCGGCCCTTCGGAAGGCAATTATCTGGCAGTGGCTTGTGTACGTCTGTGACGGTAAGCTGAAGTACCTGAAGTTTTCCATTGCGAGTAGTTGATCGGCCCTTCGGAAGGCAACTACTTGGCTGGAATAGGGTACGGACGCTTGATCGTTGCACCAGTTTGATAACTCGTGGATTGACTACCTAACCTTCGTTAGGCACTTTTGCACAACGATTAAGCTGAAGATGGGTTGTTATAATTTAATTTTTTAATCATTATTAAAGCTAAAAATTGTGAGTTAATTCAATCATCGTTCTCTTTTTAGCTGAGATGGTCGGTGTTGCGACTACGAACTCTGCCATGAACAACATTTCCAAACTTAATGGAATGAACTTTGCTGCTTGGAAAAATAAATTGCTTATGGTTCTGGGTCGTCCAGCTGAACTCACTAACTGAGCTCTCGTCTGGAACAGAGAGCTCACGAAAAGTGGGAGTGGATTAATCGCGTAAGTCTTATGGTCATGAAGAATGCAATCCCAGAGACCTTCTTAAGTACCGTGTCATCAGAGGCGACTGCAAAGGAGTTTCTCGATGCCCTGCAGGAACGTTTTGTAAAAAACGATAAGGCGGAGACAAGTGCTGCTTTACGCAAGCTTATTTCCATGAGGTACAAGGGCAACAGAAACATTCGTGAGTATATACTCGAAATGGCGAATTTAGCCACTAAGCTGAGAGCACTCAAGCTCGAACTTCCTGAGGATTTTTGTTCATTTGGTGCTTGTCTCTCTCCCTGCACACTACAGTCAATTCGAGGGTGAGCTATAATTGTCAGAAGGAAAATGGACAATTAATGAGCTCATTTCTCATTTGGTGCAAGAAGAGGAGAGACTTAGGCAGAATAAAGTCGAGAGTGCTCATCTGGCTTCGACTCACTCTGTTGGCAAAAAGAGAAAGGCTAAGGAAAATGCGGTCAATCAGAAGAAGCCTAAGGGCTCTGAAAAGGAGCGTAAAGAAAAACCAATTGAATGCCTCTTCTGTAAGAAAGCTTCTCACTTGAAGAAGGATTGTGCCAAGTATCATGCTTGGCGACTAAAGAAAGGTACAAATTTGGCTTTTGTAAGCGCTGAAATTAATTTGGTTTCTGTACCTGCATATACGTGGTGGGTTGATTCCGGTGCTACAACTCACATAAGTATGTCTATGCAGGGTTGCCTGAGCTGCCGAAAGCCCAGTGATGCTGAAAGATTCATCTATATGGGGGCTGGAGAAGCAGTTGAAGTTCAAGGCGTGGGGACTTTTAGATTATTATTACGTTCTGGTTTCTTTTTGGATTTGAATAACACTTTCGTTGTGCCGTCATTTAGACGGAATTTGATTTCAGTTTCTGTTTTGGACAAAGAAGGTTATATTTGTTCATTTGGTAACAGAAAGTGTGTTATTTATTCTAACTCTTCGGCTATTGGAACCAGTAACCTATCTGAACATGACAATCTGTATCTACTTGATACAGTAAACTACGAAGAGTCCCATAATGTAGAAACTAGAGGAATTAAGCGCAAGTTACCATCCGAGGATTCATTTGGTTTATGGCATAAGCGTTTGGGTCATATATCCGAAAGGAGAATTGATAAGCTTGTGTCTGATGGAATTCTGGAAACACTTGATAAATCCGAAGATCATTTATGTATCGAGTGTATAAGGGTAAAACAACAAATAAAGAAAACTAAATGCTGAGGGAGCTACGGAAGTCTTAGAACTGATTCATACGGATGTGTGTGGTCCATTCCCTATGGCTTCTGGGAATGGACAACGCTATTTTATCACGTTCATCGATGATTACTCTCGTTACGGGTATTTGTACCTAATTCATGAGAAGTCTGAAGCACTTGACGTTTTTAAGGCGTTTAAAGTCGAAGTCGAAAATCGACACGGCAAAACGGTTAAGGCTGTCAGATCCGACCGTGGTGGAGAATACTACGGGAGGTATGACGGATCAGGTGAACAACGTCCAGGACCGTTTGCTAAGTTTTCTAGAGGAGTGTGGGATCGTCCCTCAGTACACCATGCCAGGAAGTCCAAATATGATCGGTGTTGCTGAGAGACGAACAGAACCCTTCAGGATATGGTGAGAAGTATGATTGCTCGTACGACTTTACCTCACTCACTCTGGGGCGACGCATTAAGAACCACAACCTATATTCTTAACAGAGTCCCTAGTATAGCTACGAACAGTACCCCTTACGAGTTATGGACGGGTAAAAGGCCCGTCTTTAGGCATTTACGAGTTTGGGGATGTCCTACTGAGGCACGGCCTTACAGGCCGGGCAAGAAGAAATTGGACTCAAGGACTGTTAGTAGCTACTTTGTAGGTTATCCGGAAAAATCACGAGGCTATAAATTTTATGATCCCACATCAAGAACATTTTTCGAGACAGGAAATGCCAGGTTCTTTGAGGATCTTGAGTTTGGGGAGGATAAGGATAATCGAAACGATTTCCTGTTCGAAGAAGAGGGTTCAAAAGTTCCTCTTCATACAGCTCAGGTCGGTCAGGACGAAATTTTTGTCCCTATGGTTATCCGACCTCGAGATATGGATGAAGATAAAATCGTTCCTCCAATGGATCAGCATACTTCACCTGTAGCTGTTCATCGTGATCAGCCTTATGAAGGTGAAGCTGAAGCTGATCATCAAGTACAAACTCATGAACCTCAGATCGAACCAGTGCCTATACGGAGGTCAATGCGTGAAAGGAGAAATGCAATTCCGGATGACTACGTTGTATTTCTTCACGAGCATGAGGATACCATTGATTTAGTGGGAGATGATCCCTTCACTTACCAAGAGGCAATGGAAAGCTCTAAGGCTCGCGAATGGACCAATGCCATAAAGGAGGAAATCCAATCCTTGAAGGACAACGACGTTTGGGATCTCGTCTCGTTACCTGAAGGCGTGAAACCGATTGGTTGCAAATGGGTACTTAAACCCAAACGAGATTCACTGGGTAACATTGAGAGATATAAAGCTCGTCTTGTCACGAAAGGATTTACTCAGAGGGAAGGCATAGATTATAAAGAGACTTTCTCTCCAGTTTCATCGAAAGACTCTTTTAGAATTATCATGGCACTTGTGGCACATTTTGACCTTGAGTTGCATCAAATGGACGTAGAGTTGCATCAAATGGACGTAAAGACAGCTTTCCTCAATGGACATCTCGAGGAAACTATATATATGTTGCAGCCAGAGGGCTTAGCTTCGGACAAACCTAGCCCACTGTTCTGTAAACTAAAGAAATCCATCTACGGACTCAAGCAGGCTTCTCGTCAGTGGTACCAAAAGTTTCACCAGACTATCACCTCTTTCGGTAGCAGATTTAGGAGTTTGTTCAGATATGGTTCCTAAATTAGTGCTTGTAGTAGCGACCCAAGTCATCTTTGAAGAAGTGATTAGGGTTTGCCCTTTATAGAAGACTTGGCCTTTCCGGCTTTTGTTTTCTTAGGCGGAGTTTTAGGAACCCGTTTAGGTTGAACCTTGCAGGGAAGATTAATTTCAGCACGGACAAATGTTTTGGTAGGCTTGACCGAGGAAAAGATCTTTTCGTTTGATAACCTCCTAAGGTGCTTGCGGGATTCGATCTTAGCTGGATACCTTAGGTGAGAACAAGCATGAATAGCGCCATATGCTTTCTTTATGACTGGATCCTGTTTCCTACGGGTCATCCTAGAAGCATTTGTCTTAGAATGATTGGTTTTTATTGCTGAAGTAGAGCCTGTTTCGAAATTAGTACTTCTAAATGTGGTAGGCTTTAAGGAGCAAGTAGAAGCAATTATTTTGAGAGAGGAAACAGCTCTTTTATTTCTACGAGTGTCTTTTATTTTTACAGAGGGCGATATATTTGTTGAGGAATTCAGATCTACGTACTCCTTCTCTAATTTTATTCTAGACACTCTTGCCTTCAACTCTAGTGCTGGCCTTACGCTCCCTGTAGACGTAAGCAAAGCAGGATTAGAGTTAGAATTTTTTTGATTATTTTTAATTTTCTGATCCTTTGAAGGCATTTTTTCTTTCTTTACGCTTTTCAGAGTTCGATTGGGGAAGATGCGTGAGAAATAGTTCTTGAGATGGATGATGCTTCGAGATTTTCCATCTCATTTAGGAATTTTTTCTTTTCATTTTCAAAATCCTCTCTTTCTTTTTCTAAGACGACTCTAATCCCTCCACTTTCTTAACTATGGGAGGTATGTAGAGAGAATTTTCAGAATGATGAATTTGAATTTCCTCATTTTTAGAATGATCTTCAAGAAAATTAACTGTTTCAAGGCTCCAGCCTTTGGGAGGTACCCAAGTTTTGTCGCGTTGATTCAGTTCGATGTAAGAAAATAGTATTTCAGCCCTAGTGTTGGCTTGTCTCTTGGCTTCTTCTTCTTCAAACGTTACTTTTGCGTTAGTAAAGGTCATGAGAGAAGTTAGTCCGAGACCCATGTACGAGATATCATAAAGTTGTTTGCAGTTAACCTTCTTCAACTTACGTGGGTTTTCATAGCCTAAGCCATAATTATAGTCATAGAATTCTAAGTCCTTGGGCTGATTCAAAAATATAGTTTGATCAGTATGTGCCCTTTTCACCAAAAGATCTTCTAATTTCTTAATTTTATTATATAGCTTCTTACGCTCAGCGTCTAAGGTAACATAGTTATTTAGAGCGGTGCTCTTTTCGGCCTGACAGGCGTCTAGACTTTTACGTAGTTCACTAATCTTAGAATTTGACTTAGTCAATTCTTCTTCAAAATTAGTGACCTTCTTAGTTGCTGCCCCAACTCTACTTTTTACTAGACTCATTTCTTCCAAGTTCCTTAGTAGACATTTGTGTTGTCTAGCCTGTCCTCTAGTTCTTTTATTACCGAACTATGCTTATCTAATGAGGTGTGCTTAGTCTCTTTAGACTGGAGTCTCTTAGTCGGTTCATCTATTTTGAGACTAGAACTCCTAACTTGTTCTTTGAGACTAGCTATGGTTTCCTTAGACCTAAGAAGTTGTTTCTCTACTTTTATTCCTCGTTTCTGCTCAGTTACATGCTAGCAAATTTAGAGCTTAACTCAGCTAACAAGTCAGAATTTGTAGAGTCAGAGGTTTCTACCTCCTGAGATGAGGTGGATGCTTTCTCGTCGTCCGTCTCTGCGGGAGTATCATCTTCATTTTCATCATCAAGGCGTGCCATTAGGGCAAGATTGTCAGTGTCAGGATCTGAGCTGTCCTCTAGCCAGTGGTCCTGCTCTGCCATATAAGAGCTACTCCGGCTTCCTTTTGTTTGGATAGTTGAAGCTTCCTGTAGTAGTAGTTAGCATCATTTCTCTTTGGAAGGGTGCACTCCCTGGCAAAGTGACCTGTTTTTCCACAATTAAAACATTTTGGTATGTCTTTGGAAATTGTTGCTTTTGAGGACTCAGACGGCTTGTCTTTATTCTTCGAGCTTGTAGTTCGAAGTCTGTTGGCAGAAGATGATGACTTCTTCTTGAAGTACTGCTTTGTCATCATCTTGGTGACTAATGCCAGCTGTTTGCCAAATTCTTTGATCTCAGAGGGAAGTTCTGAATCAGATGTGTCTTCATCCTCTGAGGAGCTAGGGAGCTTGACGTGCTTTTCCTTGCATGAGCGGGAGTTCTTCTTATCAGAAACTAGAGCTATGGAGTCCTCGGCCTGTTTGCCGTTTTGCTCCTTTTGTAACTCACCTATGGCTTCTTCATGCTGTGCGAGGTTATCAAAAACAGCGTGAATATCCATCTCGTCCAAGTCCTTATTTTGTCGGAATTGGGTAGAGATCTTCTTTCAGTCGGTGGGCAGTGCGGACAGGAACCGAATGTTCATCTCCATGTTAGTCTTTTTGATCTCAATCTTCCTCATTTCGTTGAGAAGAGTGAGGTACCACAAAATTCATGAGATAAGTTAGTCCGAGACCCATGTACGAGATATCATAGAGTTGTTTGCACATAACTTTCTTCAAGTTACGTGGGTTCTCATAGCCTAAGCCATACTATAGTCATAGAATTCTAAGTCTTTGGGCTGATTCAAAAATATAGTTTGATCAGTATGTGCCCATTTCACAAAAAGATCTTCTAATTTTTTAATTTTATTGTATAGCTTCTTACGTTCAGCGTCTAAGGTAGCATAGTTATTTAGAGCAGTGCTCTTTTCGGCTAGACAGGTGTTTAGACTTTTTCGTAGTCCACTAATCTTAGAATTTGACTTAGTCAATTCGTCTTCGAAACTAGTGACCTTCTTAGTTGCTTCCTCAAGTCTACTTTTAACAAGACTATTTTCTTCTAAGTTCCTTAGTAGACATTTGTGGTTATTGTCTAGTCTATCTTCTAGTTCCTTTACTATCGAACTATGCTTCTCTAACAAGGTATGCTTAGTTTCCTTTGGTTGGAGTCTCTTAGTCAATTTATCGATTTTGAGACTATAACTCCTAACTTGTTCTTTGAGACTCGCTATGGTTTCCTTAGACCTAAGAAGTATTTTCTCTACTTTTATTCCTCGTTTCTGCTCAGTTACTATGTTAGCAAATTTAGAACTTAACTCAGCTAACAAGTCAGAATTTGTAGAGCCTCCTGAGATGATGTGGATGCTTTCTCGTAGTCCGTCTCTGCGGAAGTATCATCTTCCTTTTCATCATCAAGGCGTGCCATTAGGGCAAGATTGTCGGCCTCAGAATCTGAGCTGTCCTCTAGCCAGTGGTCCCGCTCTGCCATAAGAGCTACTCCAGCTTCCTTTTGTTTGGTTAGTTGGAGCTTCCTAGAGTAGTAGTTAGCATCCTTTTTCTTTGGAAGGGTGCACTCCCTAGCAAAGTGACCTGTTTTTCCACAATTAAAACACTTTAGTGTGTCTTTAGAGATTGTGGCTTTTGAGGACTCAGATGGCTTCTCTTTATTCTTCGAGCTTGTAGTTCGAAGTGTGTTGGCAGAAGATGATGACTTCTTCTTGAAGTACTGTTGTGTCATTGTGGCGACCCTACTTTTCTAATTACGATTAATGGCGGATTTCCGCAACGTAAGCCGCGGAAGGCCCGCCTAACTAAAAACTTTTTCTTAAAATAATATACATTACGACAAAATGTCGTCCACCTAGTCAGTCAATACAAAGGCCGTAGCCCCAACATAACAAAATAGCAAAAACCCTAACGCCGCTCCACAGGTCGCATCCATGTACCGCACCGCCCTCAAAAGTCCGTGGAGCACCGCCACCAGCCGCCTCAGTCTCGACGCGTATCAGCGTCAGACTCAGTACCTACAACACGTAAACACTGAGCAATTCGCCCAGTAGGTGAATAAAATGCATGTATGCAAGTGTGCGCTCAATCCCAATCCCAATACCTCACATGCCATGCACACTCTTTTCTTTCCCACATTCCTACCTCACGCGCGCAATAAATATCATGGGTGGTCACGTGATTCCACCCGTAATCAGCGGTAAGCTACGCCGGTAGTGCACTGATCGATCACGTCAATGGCCACCTACCAGGTCATCTCTTCCACAATAAATCATGGGCGATAAAGCCCGTATCCATATATATATATATATATATATATAATCATCTGGCGTTTTGCACCTCGAACCGACCACATCCGAGTAGACAGATCGATCACGTCTGTCTCGGCCAGGTAATCTGTGAGCCTAACAAGTCGTCACAATAATATCAATCTACCCCACTTAACAGTACCTCGAATCATCACCGTCTCAATACGGTGGAAACCATCTCTCGCCCCCACGTGATATGCACGTGCCATGCATATATATGATGGTACATAAAAACATGGTTTCACATAAAACATATATAAATCATGTAAATCACGTAAGTCACAGAAATCATCGAATCACATAAAGCACATAAATCACATATGTGTTTACGCATTGTAGATGGATGATCCACCTACCTGTCCTCCTGCTAGCGTCAATCAAGGGATCTGGTGGAATCCGTAAATGTCGAACCTCTAAATAAATAAATATTATTAGTATATGTGCTAGTTCTCGAAAACCCTAAAATTTATAAAAACCTAAAAATAATGAAATTATTATTAAAAATAAAAATAAAAATAAATAAACCCTAAAATATTGAAAACCTTCGAAATAGCAAAATTCTAAAATACCAAAAATTTATTAATTAAAACACGATGTCGAAATATTTATACAATTATCGAGGTCTTTAATATAAATGTCGAGATCTATATATATATATATATAACTAATGTCGAAAACATCAACCATATCGACATTCTATAAATGTCGATAGAAATGTCGAGTTCTTTAAAAGGTATATCTCGAGTTCTTTATGTTACATATATCGACATCTTCACATAAGAAGAACTACTGTATCATCTCGAAATTCTTCTACTGTGCATCTCGATATTTATTTACTATCTATCTCGACTTTCTATGTTAACCTATCGAAATCTTTTATAAATCACGAAAACATCACCTAACTCCTTAATAAGAAATCTAGCTCCAATAGTCACAAAACTTTCTATCACTCCCTCAGTCAAATTTCAAATACTCAAAACTTTCTTATAATAAATATCTCGAGAACTTTTCATAATAAGAATGGCCCAAAAATTTTATTAAATGTCGAGAAGTTTCTTGAGTAGGTTCATGTCGAAAACCTGTACGATAACACCTAAAACTTTCTATAACAGTATCGAAACCTTAATTAATACCAAACTCTTGCTAATAAGGCCGAGACTAGGATTTAGGGTTTTCTTAGCTACCTCACTATTATAATTACCTTGAAAAATTATTCTATTTCCAGAAAGTGATACGGTCTAAAAATACTAAACCCCCAAGAACTGTTTAAACTTTGATAATTATGAACCCTTAATTAGCAATCCGTCTACTCCCATAATTATCTTAGAAATTCATCAGGGTACCTATTCGTCACTCCAAGACTACACGTAAACACTCTTAAGAAATATATGAGCCGAATTCTAAGGAGCTAGGGTTTCTTAATCATTATCAAACCTTTGAGAATTTTCGTGTACTCATCCCCTAAAATTCTTATTACCTACTTAAGAATCAACATGTATAATTATTGAATCAGATTAATAAAACTCTTGCATACCTTATTTCGAAAGCCGTACTTGTTAAGTCAGAGTTGCTAAGCTTAATCGACTTCCTCCTAGCTTTATTTTGTTCTTTGTTCCTACCCAACAAAGATTTCTCTTTTTATGTTTTACTATTCTTCAAGTCAGGGTTTTCTCATAATCATCACTTGATATACACGATTGTTTTCCTTGGAACTCGTGTGATATGATTAGTTGGTGACCTCATTTACCTAAAGTCTAAGTAATTGTCGTTATCAATATTTATCCTTAGTATCTTGGGCCTGAATCTCGCAAACTAAACAAGGCCCAAATTAATTTATTCCATCCTTATTAATTTCATTAAATCCTTGATCAAGTTTCCAAAATAATTTTTTTGAAGCTGACGTAGCTTTTATTGTCGCCTCAATATTTTGATTTAATATTTTTCAACATTCCTAACTCTAAAAAATTACATGTGCAATTACATCAAAATTCCGTATTAAAATTTACGGGTATTACATCCTCCCCCCCTTAAAAGAATTTCGTCCCCGAAATTCAGTGGTGGAGGACTCACGTTCGGTTCTACGACTAGCCTTTATTCGTGTATTCCCCATACCCTATAGGTGTACTTATTTCTATTCTCATCACACTTCCGCTGGGCACTCTAGGCGATAAGGAGTTTTAGAAATAGGGGCAAACCCTGGAATCAGATCTATCCTGAACCGTATTTCTCGAATAAGGGGTAACTCCGGGAGATCATTGGGAAATACATCAGCATGCTAATTAACTATCGTTATGCTTTTCAGTTCTGGCTGAGGTAATTCCTCTGCCTTCAACGCATATACGAGATAAGACTCACGACCGGACCTCAAAAGTCACTGAGCCTTTAGAGCAGAAATTCGTGGGACACGAGTCGAATTGGCTTTACCCGAAAAAGTAAACACCTCTTCTTCAGCAATTGGAATTTTACGACCTTCATGTTAAAATTTATAATGCCTCTCTATCTCGAGAGCCAATTCATCCCAAAGATGACATCGTAGTCATTCATAGGGATCACAATTAGGTCGATGCTCAAATTTCTACACTCAACGTTCACGGAGCATCCTTTTAGCACTTGGTTAGTGCCCGTCGGATCTCCATACGGCAGAGAAACTATAGAGTTGCATTTAGATATGGTAGGAGAGATCCCACCTTTTCCACGTATTTGGCCGACACGAACGAATGTGTGGCCCCATAGTCACTTAACACAGAAGTAGGCATGCTATAAAAGGTTAGCGTACCCGTCACTAATGAGGGATTCGCTTCAGCCTCCTCGTTTGTTAATGTGAAAACTCGCGCTGGCACTAGAGGGGGTCGGATTAGGGGTTGATTCGGAACTTGCGGCACATTCACGTGACACGTTCTAGCAAAATGCCCAACCTTTCCGCATCGAAAACACTGTGGAGTCAGATTTGGTCCTGTTCTCTGACATACGCCGTAGTGGTGGCGTCCGCACTGTTTACATTGTGGTACCGTGTTCGGGGTCGGTTTGGAACGTTAACCGGTCCTTGGTTCGGCCTCGGTCGCCAATTCTGTTGACCCTGCTGATCTCCATGATAGTTTGGTGCCTTGCCAACGAACTGGCGTTTCTGGTTTCCTTCTCCTTGTTGTCCTTCTGCTTTCCGCTTTGCGTCCTGTGCCATTGCAACCCTGCTCTCCGCCTGCTCGGCTAGGATTGCTCGCTCAGCGATGCGTGCGTAGGTCTTCCCCTCGGTGTCGTACATACTTACGTTTCGGAATATCTCGGGTTTGAGACCTTCCAGAAAACGCTCGATCTTCAGCTCGTCGGTAGCTACAATATGTGGCGCAAACCTCGAGAGTTGCTCGAACTTGCGGATGTAATCCGCTACTGACATTCCTCCTTGCTTGAGATTGATAAATTCGTTCAGCTTCCGCGTCCTATCCGGCGCCGTAAAATACTTTCCTCTGAATAAAATCTTAAACCTTTCCCAGGTCATCGTAGTGGAATCCTCAATCACCTGATTTGTATCCCACCAGTAGCCCGCATTCCCACGTAGCATGAATGTGGCACATGTCACCTTTTCTGTATCGGGTAAGTGGCTCACGCGGAACATGTTCTCGATAGTCCTAAGCCAATCCTCCGCATCGGTAGGATCGGCGGCTTCCTCAAACATAGGGGGTTTAATCTTCGGAACCTCTCCCCGGCCGCTTCTACACGTTCTAGGCCCGGGGATGAGTGACGTTCCGAAGAGTTCTGACGGTGAATGAGATCATTGATCTGATCGGACTGTCGTCGAATCAGATCGGTCAGCTGATGGATGGTAGAATTGTCGTTAGGTTGGGATTCAGATCCCGCCCGACGACTCGAACTGCCTACCTCTCGACGTCCTTTCGGCATTTTTAACTAATTCTACAATCATTCACATAAGGCACATATCAGATAACACATAATCACGTAATCAAGTAATGAACTTACAGGCCAGGCTGGTTCTCCAGGCTTTTGAGCGGCAGTACATGGACAGTCTGCAGAATCTAAAACCGAAGCTCTGATACCACCTGTGCCAACCCGTCCCATACCGGGTGTCACTATAGCGTCGGTCCCTACCGGGACCAGTGGGGTTGGGCCCACCGCACTCCGATTGATAGTCTGGCCCCACTGTACCACCATTTAACCTTTTAGCGTGCTTCGTGCACTCGCTCACACGCACCCTGAGAAACTTCCCAGGGGGTCACCCATCCCTAGATTGCCCCAAGTCAAGCACGCTTAACTTCGGAGTTTCTATAGATGGACTCCCGAAAAGGTAGGTCGACCTTGGTGATATGAGTAGTACTATCAATTCCCTTATACGATTCTTAGCCTGACACGCCCATACATTGTCAGTCTCAGGATCCCCTCTCATTCTGGTGTTGGATCGGTTCGTTCATGTATCCCTTCGCCTAGAAGCCTGCCAGGAGCCGCTCATTGTCCGTGCACCCTGGCACCGGCGATAACTCCCCGCCCTCTTCGGCCCCGGGCGTCACATGCCCACCAGCTTCGGCCTGGTTCGTCCCCGGACCAGCATCGTACTACTTTTCTAATTAGGATTAATGGCGGATTTCCGCAACTTAAGCCGCGGAAGGCCCGTCTAACTAAAAACTTTTTCTTAAAATAATATACATTACGATAAAATGTCGTCCACCTAGTCAGTTAATACAAAGGCCGTAGCCCCAAAATAACAAAATAGCAAAAACCCTAACGCCGCTCCACAGGTCTCATCCATGTACCGCACCGCCCTCAAAAGTCCGTGGAGCACCGCCACCAGCCGCCTCAGTCTCGACGCGTATCAGCGTCAGACTCAGTACCTATAACACGTAAACACTGAGCAATTCGCCCAGTAGGTGAATAAAATGCATGTATGCAAGTGTGCGCTCAATCCCAATCCCAATACCTCACATGCCATGCACACTCTTTTCTTTTCCCACATTCCTGTCTCACATCACAATATGGGGCCCATGGTTAGGCTCACGCGCGCAATAAATATCATGGGTGGTCACGTGATTCCACCCGTAATTAGCGGTAAGCTACGCCGGTAGTGCACTGATCGATCACGTCAATGGCCACCTATCAGGTCGTCTCTTCCACAATAAATCATGGGCGATAAAGCCCGTATCCATATATATATATATATATATATATAATCATCTGGCGTTTTGCACCTCGAACCGACCACATCCGAGTAGACAGATCGATCACGTCTGTCTCGGCCAGGTAATCTGTGAGCCTAACAAGTCGTCACAATAATCTCAATCTACCACACTTAACAGTACCTCGAATCATCACCGTCTCAATACGGTGGAAACCATCTCTCGCCCTCACGTGATATGCACGTGCCATGCATATATATGATGGTACATAAAAACATGGTTTCACATAAAACATATATAAATCATGTAAATCACGTAAGTCACAGAAATCATCGAATCACATAAAGCACATAAATCACATATGTGTTTACGCATTGTAGATGGATGATCCACCTACCTGTCCTCCTGCTAGCGTCAATCAAGGGATCTGGTGGAATCCGTAAATGTCGAACCTCTAAATAAATAAATATTATTAGTATATGTGCTAGTTCTCGAAAATCCTAAAATTTATAAAAACCTAAAAACAATGAAATTATTATTAAAAATAAAAATAAAAATAAATAAACCCTAAAATATTGAAAACCTTCGAAATAGCAAAATTCTAAAATACCGAAAATTTATTAATTAAAACACAATGTCGAAATATTTATCGAGGTCTTTAATATAAATGTCGAGATATATATATATATATATATATAACTAATGTCGAAAACATCAACCATATCGACATTCTATAAATGTCGATAGAAATGTCGAGTTCTTTAAAAGGTATATCTCGAGTTCTTTATGTTACATATATCGACATCTTCACATAAGAAGAACTACTGTATCATCTCGAAATTCTTCTACTGTGCATCTCGATATTTATTTACTATCTATCTCGACTTTCTATGTTAACCTATCGAAATCTTTTATAAATCACGAAAACATCACCTAACTCCTTAATAAGAAATCTAGCTCCAATAGTCACGAAACTTTCTATCACTCCCCCAGTCAAATTTCAAATACTCAAAACTTTCTTATAATAAATATCTCGAGAACTTTTCATAATAAGAATGGCCGAAAAATTTTATTAAATGTCGAGAAGTTTCTTGAGTAGGTTCATGTCGAAAACCTGTACGATAACACCTAAAACTTTCTATAACAGTATCGAAACCTTAATTAATACCAAACTCTTGCTAATAAGGCCGAGACTAGGATTTAGGGTTTTCTTAGCTACCTCACTATTATAATTACCTTGAAAAATTATTCTATTTCCAGAAAGTGATACGGTCTAAAAATACTAAACCCCCAAGAACTGTTTAAACTTTGATAATTATGAACCCTTAATTAGCAATCCGTCTACTCCCATAATTATCTTAGAAATTCATCAGGGTACCTATTCGTCACTCCAAGACTACACGTAAATACTCTTAAGAAATATATGAGCCGAATTCTAAGGAGCTAGGGTTTCTTAATCATTATCAAACCTTTGAGAATTTTCGTGTACTCATCCCCTAAAATTCTTATTACCTACTTAAGAATCAACATGTATAATTATTGATCAGATTAATAAAACTCTTGCATACCTTATTTCGAAAGCCGTACTTGTTAAGTCAGAGTTGCTAAGCTTAATCGACTTCCTCCTAGCTTTATTTTGTTCTTTGTTCCTACCCAACAAAGATTTCTCTTTTTATGTTTTACTATTCTTCAAGTCAGGGTTTTCTCATAATCATCACTTGATATACACGATTGTTTTCCTTGGAACTCGTGTGATATGATTAGTTGGTGACCTCATTTACCTAAAGTCTAAGTAATTGTCGTTATCAATATTTATCCTTAGTATCTTGGGCCTGAATCTCGCAAACTAAACAAGGCCCAAATTAATTTATTCCATCCTTATTAATTTCATTAAATCCTTGATCAAGTTTCCAAAATAATTTTTTTGAAGCTGACGTAGCTTATATTGTCGCCTCAATATTTTGATTTAATATTTTTCAACATTCCTAACTCTAAAAAATTACATGTGCAATTACATCAAAATCCCGTATTAAAATTTACGGGTATTACAGTCATCATCTTAGCGACTAAGGCTAGCTGTTTCCCAAGTTCTTTAATATCAGAAGGAAGTTCTGAATCAGATGTGTTCATCCTCTGAGGAGCTAGGGAGCTTGACGTGCTTTACTTGCGTGAGCGGGAGCTCTTCTTCTCTGAAACTAGAGCTATGGAGTCATCGGTCTGTTTGCCTTTTAGCTCTTTTTGTATCTCACCGATGTCTTCTTCATGTTGTGCGAGGTTATCAAAAACAGCGTGAATGTCCATCTCATCCAAGTCCTTATTTTGTCGGAGTTGGGTAGAGATTTTCTTCCATTCGGTGGGCGATTGTTAGGTCCTGAATTATCAACTCTATGATCGTAGACTTCAATCCTTAGTTAATCGATTAGAATTATATATAAATCAATGTTCGATCGAGAAACTTGTCTCAAACCTCGAGAGAGAATTCACTTAGTGAGATGAAGATTTCTGACTTTCTCTCTCTAGAAATTGGATTGACAGCCATTCGGATCAAATTTCTAAATCTTCTCTAATTAGCTCATGATTACAATGCTATTTATACCAAACATACTTGGTATAAAGATCAAACTAGTCCTAAACTACGGAAATATATGAAGCGCCCCAAATTACAAGGACAACTAATAAATCAAAGCACAATTACAAGTGATATTATACTCTCCCCCTTTGTGCTTGATTTCTCTTCCGCGCTGTCTGTCCTCGTCGGGCGTAGTACGACCTGCGCAAGCCCAGCGCTTACTCGTAGTTCCTGAGAGTATTTTTCAGCTCCAGTCGCTCTTGGATTTCATCAAGAAGTTCCATCAGGAGCGGTTGTTCTCTCACGAATCGGTGGATCCTCAGCATCGTCTCTCGGTTGATTTCTTCCAATCTCTGCTCTATATTCTTCCTGATGACCTTGAGCGTCCCATCACAGAACTTGTGGATTTCAGTCTTTAGCATCAACCTATTCTTCTTAGCAATTGGACTGTGGTAGGTGATGCCTAGGACCGAGCTGATGTGCACGTGATTGTTGGGAAGCCCTTCGATCTAGACCATTTGTTGAGCGGAGCGATCATGTTGACCTTCTTCATGTTGCTCTCCAGAGCCATCTGAAGGTCGTGTGCGGCGAAGTACTTGACTTGGCGCATCATGAACCAGTAGAGCCCCTCGAGACCTTCTGTCTTGATGAAGCCTTGAGGACCTTTGTATTTCTCCACGTAAAGCTGGTAGAGGTTGTGCACCTCCTCGGCAGGGAGATACGGTAGGTCACTCTCGCTTAGATCTTCTTGAGTCCTATCTACTCGCTCGATGGCGTAGTGAGATGTTGGAAGTCCTCCTTTTGCACAGTAGACGTTGAGTAACTGACAGATTGGGGATTGTAATGACTATTGGCTTGGCTTTTAGTCATCCCCAATCTCACATCCGGTCCGAGGTGAGTCAGCATCCAGAGATACGTCATTCTCTTTTGCTGATCCCAGTGAGATATCCCTCTGAGCTCGAACTTATTCAGCTTCTTAACTTTATTCGGTGACCTCCAAATATGCTCACGAACTTCTTCAAGGAAAGGAATCTCAATTCTAATATTCTCCCAAGGCATGTCGATCCGAACGGTCCCTGGCGTTAGTCTTGTGGCGGAACCGCTCGTTGTGCAATCAATTCTGGAAGCCCTGTGGGATCTTGTTCATAATCTTCACCTACCTGAAGCTCTTCGTCTTCTATCAGTACTAGGTCCACCGACGCTTGTTGTAGAAAGTGTCGAACTTCCTTAAGCCGTTGTCTCTGATGCTCGTCGGGCATGGAATGGGTCATCCACTGTCCTTCGAAGATGTACTTATCGAGGAACTCATGTGGATTGACACCATGTCCCGATGGTCCTGGTTGATTTTGAGTAGCTAAAGGAGTAGCTTGGGTCTGCGCCAGAGCTACGAGCATGGCGGCACTTGCCTCTTCTTCCGGAAGAAAGGGGCTTGTGAGGGTCGTTGGTGTGGGCGGAGGCGTCCTTAAATAGAAGGATGGTGGGTCGATTTGGGGTAGAGTGGTGGTACGGTGCGTGGTGTGTTGTTTGGGTGGTTTGGGTTTGGCCTGCTCCAGTGCCTGTCTGCGTTGCGCCTGAGCCTTGTTCTTGGCCTTCACCTTGGCCACTCGTTGATGTCCTAGGTCTTTTCTCCCCCTCATGATGATCCTGATCGTCTGGATCATCATGTTGACGTCGTGTGCGGGAGCTTTGGACTCAGCAAGACTGAGTAGGTGGCTCAGGGTGATCCACGAGACGCCTGTAGAGAGATTCTTTCTGAGGCGATCGAGTGGGAAGGCCGATAAGGCGGGCGAAAAGGATGTCGTGGAGCTGGGTAATGGGAATTGTGTATGAGTTGATGAGGATTGAGGAGTCTGCAAGTGGATCGGTGGGAGTGGGTTGTGAGGTAGAGTGTGTTGGTGCTGAAGGGCCCTCGAAGACGGGTGCTTTCCCAGTATTGCGGGGACGTCTCGATGGCAGCGAGCATTCTCTCCATCATTTTGTCTTCTAGCGATTTCATGGCTGCAGAGAGTGCAGTCTGAAACTGCGCTTCAGTCACGAACTGGACGGATGCCTCCGTCGAAGATGGACCAGGTCGACTGATGTCGCCTGTTATCAACCCTTGAGCAGACACCGGCTCCTGAGGTTGGCTCACAGTCACATGAGGTTGTGACTGTTTGAGACTTCCACCCAATCCTTGAGTCGAATCTTGAAGATTCTCCTCTATGGGTGTTTCGGAAGGTTCGGATTGAACCTGCGACCCAGACACTGGTAAGTTGTGTTGCGGCTCAAGATTGAGAGATGGAAGGTCCTCAGCACTCGAAGAAATGGTCGATGCAGTGTCTGATGTGGTGGTGACGGTGGTGGAAAGAGACTCTTAATCTTTTGTGAGTTTGTCTCATTAGTTGGATCTCCTCATCGGACGCCGTGCTGGATGAGGTGGCTGTGTGAGGAGTGGGTTCACGATCAACGTTCTCACGAGCCTGTTCCGCCACTGGTGGAAGTGAGATTTGCCCCACTTCTGTCCCGGGCTGTGCTTCTTGGAGAAGAGCCACCTCTATGGGCTCTTCGAGCACGCCGACATGTATTGGCACTTCCACGTGGAGTTTTTCTGCTGGAGCCTCTTGTTCCGACTCTGCTGCCACAACATCAATCAACGTGGCATCTTCGTCAGGGATTTGCACGTCCTGAGTTGGAGGCTCAGCTCTAGCTCCGGGCCACAGCATCGATCAACGTGTCCTCAAGGCTAGATTGTTGTTGTTGTTGAGGGTAACTACAAAGTCTGTCGGGGGCCCTCTAATCATCTGTTTCGTCAGATGATTCTCCCGACAGAACCTTTGGTATTCGGCTCCCGTGGGGTCAGCGAGCCTTTACAACCCAAACGGTATGGCCATTGATGGCTGGTCCAAGTCCGTTAGCTTTGGGTTGTGGAAAAATATGAGCCTTGGCGGTTGATAATTTCCTCCTGGAGGCAGACGAGGTACATTCTGCTCGTACAGTTCCATTTGTTGTCTAGTGATAACGGAGAACCACCGAGCATACGGCACATTCTTCGATCGTTTGTTCTCCTTCAGTCGGATTTGCTCGGCTAGATCATTCCAAATCAACTGAGCGAAATCGCAGTTGCGAGAGAACGCGATTCCATGGAAAATCCACAGAATGTTGCTGTTGCCTTTGTCGAAGCCGGCGTGCTTTGGCGATAGGCACTTATTGATAATGCCAAAGAGCGTCTTCCAAGGATGTGGGATCCCGTTGCTCTGAACTTGAGCTAATTTAGCCAGTGGAGGTCGGTATCCCTTTGGAGGAAGTCTTGCACCAGCTCCGCATCAGTTGGAAGAGGGTCGTAATTTTGGCTGAAAGGGAGGTCGAGGAGAAGTCTGAACTCATTCTTGCTCATGCAGACGTGCCTCTCCTTACAACCGTTGTAAAGTGGTACACCCCGTCCATGATGATGCTCTTAATCATCTCCCAAAACATTCGAATCGATCAAAACTCGAAAGTGCTCTCGCACAACCATTCGAATCGATCAATTCTATATATTATTATTTTATTATAGAACTCGGCGAAACTCTCTTTATTCAAAGTAGTTTCGACCGAAAGTATACTTCTCTTAGTAATCATAATCCATCGAACATGATGTCACTCGATTTAAAGTGTGCACAAGCTAAATCGATCGAAACTTCATATGTCATAGCACACCTTTCGATCGAATCTTTGACCCTTCCATTTACCCGATTCCATGAAATTAAACAATATAATATATAACAACAGCAGTTCATCTTTCTAAGATACATTCCATCGAAAGTTCACATACATAGATCTTAAACAATCATGTTAGTATGATTTATATTTGAAAACCCTAAAATCAACAACTTATATACAATCGTTCTTCTCCTAGAACCTTATCCTAAACCCTAGTTCTCTTTGGAAACATACTAAATCATGATTAAAAAACGTAAACTTCAAAGTATAATTTTATACCTTTTCCAGTTTAAGCTTGATCTCTACTGCTCGAACTCTCACTTCCCTCTTGATCCTAAGCTCTCGACAGTTAAAGCATAAAGTGTTTATTTTTCTTTCTTCTTTGTTTCTTCAACTTGAGGTAATGATTAATAAATGACAAAAATCTTAACCTAATCCTGAGGCCAACTGGGCCCTTCTTCATCTTGGTTTCTGGTTGACCAGCATGCCTCCCTGACATGCATTTGTTCACCAGCAGGTACAATGTTCGCCACGGTTGAGGTAGATTGCGGGTGGTGACTTCACTGAGGACAAGTGGGCCCTTCTTCTTCTTGGTTTCTGGTTGATAGCCCAGCCGGTCTATGTCCTCGATGAGTTGTTCATGGGTTGGTAGCGGGTCGTATGGGGAGTAGACAGGGAGTTGAAGCACTTCTTGGAGTATCTTTCGAGTGAGGACCACCGTTTCTTGATCAATCATGGCGGATAAGTTTTTAGCAAGGTGGAGTGGTCCAGCTATCTGCAGCGTGTGCCAGAATTGTTGAAGATACACTTGTGCTTCTGGCTCGCCATAAGTGAGGGCGTGTCGAAGCGGGTGCCCTTTGAGGATTTCTATAATGATTGGGGCATCGCATCGAAAGCTGTCCAAGTCCACCATGTAATTATTGGGAATCAAGGCCGCCCATTGACTTGTTGGGAAGATCTGCTCGATTGGTGGGACATAGGTACGCGTGTTGAGCTCGATGCGAGCGATGTCCCTTTGGATTGCAGCCGCCTCAAGTGCTTCAATTGCGCCTTGATCTTTGTTTGTCATATCTGTGCTTGCAAGGAATTGTAATAGGATTAGTACAGATTAAATCGTGAGAATATGAACATGAAAGCATTCTTAAATTGTAAATGAAAGTTTCGACACATTTTAAAACGAAACTTTTCAACACTTCTATTAGTCGAGCTGATGAAGAGATCTTTTTTTTGTTCGAGGTTCAAGAGGAAGGAGAGGAACCACCGCCCAATGGTGCTTTTACGAAAGTACGGTCACCGGTGGCTAATACCTTCTATAAACTATCGAAGAAAATTTCTTTATTGAAGACAATTTTCGCATGTAGTGAAGAATTTCGCATGAGAAAAAAATTCGCACGTTAAGAAACTTCGCAAGTTGTTCAAAAATTTTCGCACGTAATGTTAATTTTCTCATTTCAAGGAACTTTCGCATTCAGAGGAAATTTTCGCATGTAGTGGTAATGTTTCGCAGGTTATAATATCTAGGCATGCCGAGAAAATTTCGCAGATAGAGTAGGTTTGCGCATGTATTGGGAAATTGTCGCAAGTTATAGCACAGAGACATGTCGTGAGAATTTTCGCATTTAGTGTAATTTTTTTTTTTCGCGTGCAGGGAAAATTTTCGCAAGTTAAGAAGTCTCGCAAGTTAACCAAATTTTCGCATGAAATGAGAGAATTCGCTAATGGTCATACATAAATAAGTCGAGAGACATTTTCGCAGATTGAGTAAGATTTCGCATGTATGAAAGAACTTTCGCATAGGAATTTTCGCACATAAGGAAATTTTCGCACGTTAAAGCGATTTTTCATTCATAGTTAATTTTCGCATGTATCAAAGAAATTTCGCAATCAGAGTAAATTTTCGCATGCAGTTGGAAATTTTCGCATCACGTTTATCAAAGATTTTTGTATTCAGAGGAAATTTCGCATGTAGTGTTAATCTTCGCAAATTATAGAAGTTTCTCATGCGAAAAGATGTGATATGAGGTGAAGGGTATGAAAGTTTCGCGGGACTTAGTCAGTGTGGCAGCGAAAATTTTGACGCAAGAAATTTCTCGGATAAAAATTTTCGCGGGGTCTTACTCACTATAGCAGCGAAAAAACTAATGTTTAAGCAATTTTCAGGAAATTTTCTCGGATAAAATTTTCGCGGGGTCTTACTCACTATAGCAGCGAAAAAACTAATGTTGAAGCAATTTTCAGGAAATTTTTTCGGATAAAATTTTCGCAGGATTTTACATACTGTAGCAGGGAAATTTAAACGTGAGGGATTTTGGATAAAAACTTTCGCGGGACCTATCTTACTGTAGTAGCGAAAATCTAGCGTTTTCTGAAAATTTTCTCGGCGAAGAACTCTGTGCAAAAACGTTCGAAACGACGCAATGAATTTTTGCCTTAGACCCACTCAAATCTTAACCAAAACGCAATAATCTGGACTTAATCGACTCGAAATGAGACGGGTAATACATATTTGGGGGTTTTAAACACCAAAAACCTAACATGCGTCCTATTCAAAGCCGAGAAAAATTAATTCTAACCTAACCGATTTAACAAAACGGGGCAAAAACAGGATAGAGCGAACGGAAATTGGTTTATTTGAGGTGTATTCATACCGAAAAGCTGATTTGCGACAATGGAGTTAGCAGGAAACGGATTTGGAATGCAGATTTGACGATGACGACGATGCGAGGAGTTGAGAAATTTTTGAAAGAGGGTTGCGAAATTTTTTGAAATTTTCTCGGGTATTTGTAAGAATGTAGAAAACGTTAAGGGTTTTGGGGTTTTAGGGATTTTAGTTACTGTTTATGCGAAATTTTTGAGTTAATGGGCCGAAATTCGTGGGCTTGGTCAAGATTGGGCCCTGATTCAATTTTTCGCGGGCTTGGTCAAAATTGGGTCCTGATTCAATTTTTTTCGCGGGCTTGGTCAAAATTGGGTCCAATTGGTGTTCAACTGGTCCAATTTTGACTCTGTTTTGACCAATTAATCCAATTTTGACTCTGTTTTGACCAAGGAGTTAAAATTTCAACCCTTTTTTTTTTCTTTTTTTTTTAAATTAAAAAAAAATAATCAGAAACTCCCCCTTAACCTAAAGCTTTCCTTTTTTAAAAAAATTGAGAGAAAAATAACCAGAAACTCCCCCTTAATCGAAAACTCCCCCTTGAGAGACATAATTTAGAAGACACATAGAGAATGAAGTGAAGTGAAAAGGAAATATGTACACATGATCAAAGTTCATGTAGGGTCGATTGATCACAACTGAATATTCAACATGCCCAACATAGTCACTTGGTGTTGGAATCGTTTGACATCCAACGGTTTTGTGAAAATGTCGGCCAGTTGATCTTCGGTTGTGACGTAGTGCAATTCAATCGTCCCTTGTTCGACATGTTCTTTGATGAAGTGGTGACGAATATCTATGTGTTTCGTTCTCGAGTGATGTACCGGATTACTCGTCATCGCAATCGCACTCTTTGAGTCACAGTAAATGGGAATTTTATCAACATGAAGATTAAAGTCTTGTAGTTGGGTTCTCATCCACAAAAGCTGTGAACAACAACTAGCGGCGGCGACATATTCTGCCTCCGTCGATGATGTTGAGACACAGTTTTGTTTTCGAGAAGACCAACTCACGAGTTTACCGCCCAAGAAGTGTGCAGCTCCAGAGGTGCTTTTCCGATCCATCTTGCATCCTGCATAATCCGAGTCAGAGAATCCAACTAGTTTGAAGTCCGATCGAGTGGGATACCACAAACCCAGATTGGGTGTTCCTTTAAGATAGCGGAGAATCCTTTTGACAGCAGTGAGATGGGATTCCTTAGGTGTAGCCTGAAAACGAGCGCAGATTCCTGTTGAGAGAACGATATCCGGTCGACTAGCAGTGAGGTACAGAAGAGAGCCTATTATCCCACGATAGACGGTTTGGTCAACGGGAGCACCAGATGGGTCCGCGTCGGGTCGGCCAGCGGGAGACATAGGTGTAGCAGCAGTCTTAGCATCCTTCATTCCATATTTCTCTAGGATGTCATGGATGTACTTGGACTGGTTGATGAAGATTCCGTCGGGGAGTTGCTTTACTTGAAGACCAAGAAAGAAATTCAGCTCGCCCATCATACTCATTTCAAACTTCTCTTTCATCAATTCTGCAAACTCTTCACATAGTTGTGATTTAGTCGATCCAAAAATGATGTCATCGACATATATCTGCACAATCATGATGTCCGGGCCACTCCGCTTGGTGAAGAGAGTTGTATCCAGAGGTCCTTTCTTGAACCCAGATTGAACAAGGAAGTCTGAAAGGACGTCGTACCAAGCTCGGGGAGCCTGTTTTAGTCCGTAGAGGGCCTTGTAGAGCCGATATACGTGATGAGGAAACTCTTCGCTCAAGAACCCTTCCGGTTGATCAACGTACACTTCTTCTTTGAGAAATCCATTCAGAAATGCAGTCTTCACGTCCATTTGGTAGACTTTAAAGTTCTTGTGAGCAGCAAAGGCAAGAAAAATTCGTATAGCTTCGATCCTGGGAACGGGGGCGAAAGTTTCATCGTAGTCGATCCCTTCTTGTTGGTTGTACCCCTTAGCCACAAGTCTTGCTTTATTGCGGATGACAACACCGTCTTCATCCTTTTTGTTCTTGAAGATCCACTTTGTGCCGATAATGGATCTGTTGTGAGGGCGTGGTACAAGTTCCCAGACTTGTAAACGTTCAAACTGATTTATCTCCTCCTGCATTGCAATCAGCCAATCAGGATCATTGAGAGCTTCAGCTACTCGTGATGGTTCGGCTTGACTGAGGTAGCAAGCGAACAGACTTTCATTCATCGTAGCCGAACGCGTCGAAACACCGGATGTGGGGTCCCCAATAATCTGGTCTGTAGGATGAGACCGAGCCCAGAGTGGTACATTGGTCTGTGAGGAGCTAGCCGCATTTGTGTCTATTGGAGGCTCATTAGATTGGGGTCCGGTGTCCGAAGAAGAGATCTCAACCGTAGTAGATTGAGAGGGTTCAGCATCAGGATCAGCAATGTTCCCAGGGTTGGGTAAAATGTCGTCTTCGTTGAGATTGAGTGCATCCAAGTTTGGAGGAACGACGTCATTGCCGATAGTTGGTTGTGTAGGTGGAGTGGGTGCAGCGGTAGGTTGAGTGGTGGCGACGGGAGTCTTGGGGACTGGATAGAAGTACTCGAAGAGCAGATCGAGATCCAGTTCACCAGAATTGCCCTCAGATGAGGAGATTCCCGTCGTTGAAGGTTGACCTTTTGTCAACGACTGTAGAAGACCTGGTTCTGGACTGATATGAGCAGAAGCCATGAGGTCGCCTTCGCTTTCGTCAAATGTGACATTTGTGCTCTCTATTACTGATCGTTTCTCCCTAAGATAGACTCTGTATGCCTTCGAGTTCAGCGAATATCCAACAAAGATTCCTTCAAGTGCTTTTGGATCAAGCTTCCCAAGATGTTGGCGATCATTGGCCACAAAACATCGGCAACCGAAGACCCTTAGATAAGATATATCTGGGATACGACGGTTATTCAGCATCTCGTATGGGGTGCGGTTGAATCTCTTGTGGATGGAAGCCTGGTTCTGTATGTAACAGGCCGTTTGAATAGCTTCGCCCCAAAGAGAGTGAGGAAGTCCGGATTGAATGAGGAGAGTCCTAGCTGCTTCAACTAGTGTCCTATTCTTACGCTCAACGACACCATTCTGTTCCGGTGTCTTCACAGCTGAGAACTGCTGGGTGATGCCCTGAGTAGCATAGAAATCACTGAGCTTCTTGTTCTTAAACTTAGTTCCATTATCAGTTCTGATAATCCGAACCTTCTGTTGATGAAGAGTTTGGGACGTAACAACAAATTCGATGATTAAATCAGGAACTTCATCCTTTGTGCGAATGAGTTTCGTCCACGTATAGCGTGAGAAGTCGTCGACAATCACAAGAATATGCCGTCTTCCTCCGAGTGTAGCCGTAGGCATTGGGCCACATAGATCCATGTGTAAGAGCTCAAGGATGAGCTTAGAGGACGGTGTTTCCTTAGAGATGTGAGACGATCGCTTCATTTTCCCCAATTCACAGGCAGAGCAGAGGTGTTCCTTATGATATGTCAATTGGGGTAGACCGTTGACGAGTTTATTCTGACGCAGTTTGTTGATAGTCTTGAAATTGAGATGTGAAAGACGCCGGTTGTCACGACCCACTTTTTCTATAACTAGTTTGGCGGATTTTTCGCAACGTAAGCTGCGGAAGACCCGATTTAAAAAAAAAAACTCTTATTTAATAATTTAATATTATACACTCGCACACATTTATTTCGCACACGTCCCGTTATGCAAACATTATAATTTAAAAGACTATAGCCAATATGTTAAAATATTTAAACACACTAATAACACCCCTCAGGTCGCATCCATGTACGCCCAGCCCTCAAAAGTACGTGGAGTCACCGCCACCAGCCTGCCATAGTCGTGACGTGACTCAACGTCCGACTCGTTCGTACCTACAACACATAAAACGTGGAATGAGCTATAAAGCTCAGTAAGTGGAAATATGCATGTATGCACGTGCCAACTAGCAAAGGCATCCGCGCCAGTGCTTTCTAATACTCACATACACATATCATTCTTATTTCTTTCTCATTTATTTTTCATTTCAATCTGGGCCCATAGCTAACTTACTACTCGCACCACCATAACATGAGCTCAAATCCTATACGGATAAAAATACGATAGTTGGCCCACTCTGGCTAGGACAAAACTAGGGTTTATCTCCAGTTTTTCCATTCACCAGGTCGCCCCTCTATCCGACGATCGTCATTTTTCCATAGCGGTTGCCTTTCCTGGCACTCTGGCTTACGCCATGTGTCTCGTCCAGGTGACCCTCGTCCGCTAATGACAATGACAGTTGCTACACACTGGGTGGCCTACGCTAGGTCTCCCTAGGTCGCCCCTACCCAGGTCGCTCCTCCTGTCGGACAGTTGCTCCACACTGAGCGGCCTACGCTAGGTTTCCCTAGGTCGCCCCTACCCAGGTCGCTCCTCCTGCCTCACATAATACATTAGACGGTTTACATCCCGTCGTGGTGCCTTTGTAGAAGTAGCTATAATATTCGTTCTCATATGATTGTATACTGTGCATACTCATAAATGCAAATCCTCACATCTTCCGTGTATGCACATGCTCATGCCATATGAATGATGTCATACATGCCATGCTCGCGTACAAGCGATAAATGCAATGCACGTTCACCTTCCCATAATAACAATATCCAAACGTGCACATAATATACGATGATATGGTGTACCAACTGGTTTCCCACGTCATCGCAAAATCATAAATAATGGCTCACCATGCGATTTCATTATCGCCAGTAAGCACCTCATGTAAAACAACCAACACAGGTTGCCACATAATCACATAATTTCACATAATTCACGTCACGTAAAATCCCTCACATAAAACAACCAACACACGTTACTATATAATCACGTAATTCAACATAATTCACTCACATAAAATCATACAACACAGATAACCACATAAGGCGAATATAAACATGTAGTTTATGTGTTGTAGGTGAGATTTCCACTTACTTGACATCCAAGCTACTTAGCTTATAATTCTGTAATTTCTTCTTTAATCCTCGATCCTTAAAACATAGTAACACTACAAAGTCAGTATACGCTAGTTCAGGTATACAACTAAGACTTTCGAATTAAATATAATAGTACCCATGTTTCGAAAATAACATGGTCTTAGAAAATGATTTGCTTTGCACACATGTAGGTTTCGAAATAACTTGCTAGTGTTACTGGCGTTTTCGAAAGTAATATAGTACCAACATTATATTTCAAAAATCGCAAGACCTAAAAATTGAACTAAGTTTTCAAAAATCATACGAACAACACTATTTCATTCAAACACCTAACGCAACATAACGTCCATAACCTCTTTCGAAAATAATTCTCAAACCTTTACCTTTCAAAAGTCTAATAAAATTCAGTACATACACTTTCAAAAATTATTTCCGAAACTAAAAATTGTGGATATCTAACTTTTTAACATTCCCATCTTTCGAAAATCAATACTTCAAAAATAATTTCCTAAAATGTTTCTTTTTTCGAAAATCCTAAACACTACCAAATACGCCTTTCGAAAATCTCTTATTTTAAAAGCTAGCTCCTTAAAATTATACTTGTGACACCTAACTTTCGAAATTCATTAAAACCCTTTCAAAATCACATTTAGTTTGAGAAATCTTACAACACATCTACAAACATCCTTAACTAAGAAAACGACTTATTATTCCAAAAGAACCCCATCTGTGTTTGAAACTAAATCTTTCGAAAACATAAAACCCTTGTTTTTATTAAAACATCTTAAGCTTCGATCAAGATGCCTTTTCCCAAGAACATACTAAACCTTGTAAGAACTTATACATAACGTGTTTCAAAGCTTTCAAAAATTAGAACCTCTATTGAATATGAAATAATAAGGATTTTGTGCTTGCCAAACCCTAACTAAAGCTTAAAAGTCTTAGTAAAATCCATACCTTCTTCCCAAGCTAAATTACGAGCATCATACTTGAGTTTTTCTCTCGTCGCTCTCTACTTCTTTCCAACTCAACGTTGCATATTATTTCTAATGAGACATTTTCACATACTTTTCCTATCATAAATTATTTTTATTTTAGCTTAAGGGTTGTTTTCTTCCATGATTTATTGTTTCGCATTATTAGTACTTAGGTCCACTTAGTGAACTATTTTCACGTTGGCGTCCCAAAAGCTCATTATTATTTTGATTAAAGTAATTGTCTAGCTTAACTTTAAGTTTCTCAAAATTTGTTCTCATCCATACTTAGCCACGTTATTCCTTCCTACCGAAAATGACATATACCAAATCTTAATTCAAGTGTTAGTTCTTATCCCCAAGGTTAACGTGTAAATGATATGGACATTTACCCTTTGTTTAACTTAAGCTAAGTATTAGTCATTACATAATTACATTATTCATCCAATAATAATATATTTATAATAAAAGGTGTACCTCACCTCCAAGATCAGACCTTCAAATTGCTAAGACTCTCGTGAGTATTCTTGATTTGGTTAGTCCTTAGTTCGATATTATGTGTTAGCTTTATGAGGGTTTTTTACTTATTAGCATTGAGTAATATATTTTTAATTTTAGCTAAATACCTTTAGGAATTTCAAAATTCCTTATTAGAGAATTTCGTAATATGTACTTAAGAAGTTTCAAATATTACTTATACCAACATGCCTAAATTTCGAACTCTTCATCTTCTTTCTAATTTATTTCTCGGAAGTTTTGTCTAATGATCACTTCAATTTTCTTCTCCTCAAGACTTGTGTTATTTAGATTAATATAGTTTTCTTCTTGTCTTTAAGTTTAATCAATTTGTATTTTTCCTAAGCCTAATCGTCAATGAGCTTCTAGAGAATTTGGACATTTACCTAATACCATCACAAACCAAATGTAAATAGTTTAAGCCTTTTATTATTCATTATTTAATAATAATTAAACTCCCAAGAACGAAATCCCTTACTAAGTTTTCCAATCTCACCACATGTATTACCAATAATTGTTGCTATACTATTTTGGGTCAACATTGGCCTTAATTTAATTTGGGCTCTAATACTAATTTGGTCTATTTTATTTATTAATTTCCATTGAATTTGGGTCAAGATCATTTGGGTCTAATATTAATATACCAGATTCCTCATTTGGGTCTCTTTGAATTTTAATTCCATTTACAGATATTTACCAGATTAATTCTATTCCCGTATTAAATTTACGGGTATTACATTCTCCCCTCCTTAAAAAGGATTTCGCCCCCGAAATCATGCCAAACGGAATGATTTGGGATAGCGATTTGTAGAAAATAAGTTGACTCGGTTGAGCGATCGGCAATCACCCAATTGTCACCGAAAATTTTCTTAGGACTTCTAAACCCATTAAAATTTGTGAAGTTAACGAATCCCAGCGGTTATAGGATGGAGATCGAACGGCGAATATAGAAGATCATAGGGGATCAGATTATCTACTTATTCGGCGTGGAAATATCTACATACAGATTTTCTTCGGCCCTTATTGCTTCTCAAGGAATTAAATAATATAGTTCTCTCCAGTACTGCACCTAATTCATAAGTTAGGAATATCTGACACATTAATGAGGCAAACTAGCTATAAAGCGCGTTAGGTATTTTCATTTCTTTTCCAAATATAATTGGTTCAGTGAGGCTGAAATGATATCCTAACATTCTCACCTAATTCATAAGTTAGGAATATCTGACACATTAATGAGGCAAACTAGCTATAAAGCGCGTTAGGTATTTTCATTTCTTTTCCAAATATAATTGGTTCAGTGAGGCTGAAATGATATCCTAACATTCTCAACCCCGAACGTTTTTTTTTTTTTTTTTTTACTCTCTTCGAGCTCTCAATTTGTGCAAGGGAAAGTCTATCAACGACCGACTATAGTTAATTCCGTCTAATAGTAAACTTTAAAAAAAAAAACTACGATAAGCTTCCATCTCTAGAGTCTTGGAACATAGTACTCATTCATCGGCTGAAATTCAAATAGGAAATATGTTTCATAAAGGAGCCAAGATCGTAAAAGTCAATCTTTCTAATCAACTCGAGCTTGTATAATAGATTTTCAATAGGCACCCACAACAACCGCTTCAATCGCAATTGTGTTACTTTGGGGTAGAACTGGGAGAAACGGTTATGAAATTATACTAAGCATAATTATGAAGCACATATATTATACCCTTACGCTTCTGCTGCACAAATCGAATATCAAACTTTGAATATGTACAGCTGATAATACTAACAGAGAAACAAATAGAACAAAGTTTACTTGGGCGCAATAGGGGTTCGAATCATCGGCAGAAAGAAATAGAGCGGAACTTCATCATTATACTTCAACGAAAGAAATAATATTTAAAGAAAAGAGAATATGTCTTCGACTATGATTTGGTCGGAGGAAAATCTCGTGAGATCATCGGAATATGCATATCCACACAACTATTAATTACTAACGATTTTGACGATTCTAACTGATGTAATTCCTTTGTCATCACTACATATACGAGAAAAGACTTATAACTCATCTTCATAAATTATTAAGCCTTTAGAGCAGGACGGAAATTCTATTTGACCTTGTCTTTTCCCAAAAGATGAATACTCCTCTCCTGGGTAACTAGGGTTGATCAATCTTCGATATAGAAATTAAATATGGTTTCATATTGTTGAGAGCATATATATTAAAACCACAATTCAGACCAATATTCATCTGATACGCTCAGGTATTAAAATATTCTTCCAACTATTTATTAAATCGTGTTAGGTTTCCACGTGAGTAGGTATCTAAGTCGCTATACTAGGATAGGCGAGGAATATTTTTAACTTCGCCTGTTGACATGGAAGAATAAAATTGTACGGCTCGGAAATCATAGGAATGAGTATGTTATAGATAGTCATCGTACTCGTTATCCCCGTAGGAAGGACTTTTGACTTTACAAGGTTCAAATTAAACATTCGGTTAGGAACCCGTGAGGGTTGTCCCGATATTTTGACTAAGTCCAGCGAAACAAATTTGCGCTCCGACAGGTTTTTTTTTTTTTTTTTCTTTTTTAACCAAGTCCATGCTTCCCACATTGAAAGCATCGACAATTGGATTTAGGTATTAAACCATAACAGATGCCCTTATGAAATTGCCCACATCATCAGCATCAAAGAATAAATTTTGGAGCTCAAGTGGGGAGGTTAACTTCCCACAGATTTGGCCCTAAATGACTATTAGGGTCCTTGGAAAGTCAACTTTTGTCAACTTCTCACTGTAACTATTCTTCACTTTTCGTTTCCCTAAATTCTCCACACATTCATGTGATGAACTTAGAATATTTGCGAGCTTATAGAACAGATCTTTAAGCTCGCTTACAGTCTGATCCGTTTGTTCTTGGATCAGTTCCATAAGGTACAACAATACCGAGTCATGTTCGTTCATAGAGAATACAACCCCACTACTTGATTCTCCAACATATTCCCTATGTCCGTTAGTCATTTTCTTGTTACATCTACAATCATCCAAACATATAGGCACGTCATTATAATCACATAATCACATCAAACATGAAACTTACAGGCAAGGCTGATTCCTCCAGACTTTTGAGCGGCCGTACATGGACTGTCTTCAGAACCTATTACCTAAGCTCTGATACCACACTGTCACGACCCACTTTTTCTATAACTAGTTTGGCGGATTTTTCGCAACGTAAGCTGCGGAAGACCCGATTTAAAAAAAAACTCTTATTTAATAATTTAATATTATACACTCGCACACATTTATTTCGCACACGTCCCGTTATGCAAACATTATAATTTAAAAGACTATAGCCAATATGTTAAAATATTTAAACACACTAATAACACCCCTCAGGTCGCATCCATGTACGCCCAGCCCTCAAAAGTACGTGGAGTCACCGCCACCAGCCTGCCATAGTCGTGACGTGACTCAACGTCCGACTCGTTCGTACCTACAACACATAAAACGTGGAATGAGCTATAAAGCTCAGTAAGTGGAAATATGCATGTATGCACGTGCCAACTAGCAAAGGCATCCGCGCCAGTGCTTTCTAATACTCACATACACATATCATTCTTATTTCTTTCTCATTTCTTTTTCATTTCAATCTGGGCCCATAGCTAACTTACTACTCGCACCACCATAACATGAGCTCAAATCCTATACGGATAAAAATACGATAGTTGGCCCACTCTGGCTAGGACAAAACTAGGGTTTATCTCCAGTTTTTCCATTCACCAGGTCGCCCCTCTATCCGACGATCGTCATTTTTCCATAGCGGTTGCCTTTCCTGGCACTCTGGCTTACGCCATGTGTCTCGTCCAGGTGACCCTCGTCCGCTAATGACAATGATAGTTGCTACACACTGGGTGGTCTACGCTAGGTCTCCCTAGGTCGCCCCTACCCAGGTCGCTCCTCCTGTCGGACAGTTGCTCCACACTGAGCGGCCTACGCTAGGTTTCCCTAGGTCGCCCCTACCCAGGTCGCTCCTCCTGCCTCACATAATACATTAGACGGTTTACATCCCGTCGTGGTGCCTTTGTAGAAGTAGCTATAATATTCGTTCTCATATGATTGTATACTGTGCATACTCATAAATGCAAATCCTCACATCTTCCGTGTATGCACATGCTCATGCCATATGAATGATGTCATACATGCCATGCTCGCGTACAAGCGATAAATGCAATGCACGTTCACCTTCCCATAATAACAATATCCAAACGTGCACATAATATACGATGATATGGTGTACCAACTGGTTTCCCACGTCATCGCAAAATCATAAATAATGGCTCACCATGCGATTTCATTATCGCCAGTAAGCACCTCATGTAAAACAACCAACACAGGTTGCCACATAATCACATAATTTCACATAATTCACGTCACGTAAAATCCCTCACATAAAACAACCAACACACGTTACTATATAATCACGTAATTCAACATAATTCACTCACATAAAATCATACAACACAGATAACCACATAAGGCGAATATAAACATGTAGTTTATGTGTTGTAGGTGAGATTTCCACTTACTTGACATCCAAGCTACTTAGCTTATAATTCTGTAATTTCTTCTTTAATCCTCGATCCTTAAAACATAGTAACACTACAAAGTCAGTATACGCTAGTTCAGGTATACAACTAAGACTTTCGAATTAAATATAATAGTACCCATGTTTCGAAAATAACATGGTCTTAGAAAATGATTTGCTTTGCACACATGTAGGTTTCGAAATAACTTGCTAGTGTTACTGGCGTTTTCGAAAGTAATATAGTACCAACATTATATTTCAAAAATCGCAAGACCTAAAAATTGAACTAAGTTTTCAAAAATCATACGAACAACACTATTTCATTCAAACACCTAACGCAACATAACGTCCATAACCTCTTTCGAAAATAATTCTCAAACCTTTACCTTTCAAAAGTCTAATAAAATTCAGTACATACACTTTCAAAAATTATTTCCGAAACTAAAAATTGTGGATATCTAACTTTTTAACATTCCCATCTTTCGAAAATCAATACTTCAAAAATAATTTCCTAAAATGTTTCTTTTTTCGAAAATCCTAAACACTACCAAATACGCCTTTCGAAAATCTCTTATTTTAAAAGCTAGCTCCTTAAAATTATACTTGTGACACCTAACTTTCGAAATTCATTAAAACCCTTTCAAAATCACATTTAGTTTGAGAAATCTTACAACACATCTACAAACATCCTTAACTAAGAAAACGACTTATTATTCCAAAAGAACCCCATCTGTGTTTGAAACTAAATCTTTCGAAAACATAAAACCCTTGTTTTTATTAAAACATCTTAAGCTTCGATCAAGATGCCTTTTCCCAAGAACATACTAAACCTTGTAAGAACTTATACATAACGTGTTTCAAAGCTTTCAAAAATTAGAACCTCTATTGAATATGAAATAATAAGGATTTTGTGCTTGCCAAACCCTAACTAAAGCTTAAAAGTCTTAGTAAAATCCATACCTTCTTCCCAAGCTAAATTACGAGCATCATACTTGAGTTTTTCTCTCGTCGCTCTCTACTTCTTTCCAACTCAACGTTGCATATTATTTCTAATGAGACATTTTCACATACTTTTCCTATCATAAATTATTTTTATTTTAGCTTAAGGGTTGTTTTCTTCCATGATTTATTGTTTCGCATTATTAGTACTTAGGTCCACTTAGTGAACTATTTTCACGTTGGCGTCCCAAAAGCTCATTATTATTTTGATTAAAGTAATTGTCTAGCTTAACTTTAAGTTTCTCAAAATTTGTTCTCATCCATACTTAGCCACGTTATTCCTTCCTACCGAAAATGACATATACCAAATCTTAATTCAAGTGTTAGTTCTTATCCCCAAGGTTAACGTGTAAATGATATGGACATTTACCCTTTGTTTAACTTAAGCTAAGTATTAGTCATTACATAATTACATTATTCATCCAATAATAATATATTTATAATAAAAGGTGTACCTCACCTCCAAGATCAGACCTTCAAATTGCTAAGACTCTCGTGAGTATTCTTGATTTGGTTAGTCCTTAGTTCGATATTATGTGTTAGCTTTATGAGGGTTTTTTACTTATTAGCATTGAGTAATATATTTTTAATTTTAGCTAAATACCTTTAGGAATTTCAAAATTCCTTATTAGAGAATTTCGTAATATGTACTTAAGAAGTTTCAAATATTACTTATACCAACATGCCTAAATTTCGAACTCTTCATCTTCTTTCTAATTTATTTCTCGGAAGTTTTGTCTAATGATCACTTCAATTTTCTTCTCCTCAAGACTTGTGTTATTTAGATTAATATAGTTTTCTTCTTGTCTTTAAGTTTAATCAATTTGTATTTTTCCTAAGCCTAATCGTCAATGAGCTTCTAGAGAATTTGGACATTTACCTAATACCATCACAAACCAAATGTAAATAGTTTAAGCCTTTTATTATTCATTATTTAATAATAATTAAACTCCCAAGAACGAAATCCCTTACTAAGTTTTCCAATCTCACCACATGTATTACCAATAATTGTTGCTATACTATTTTGGGTCAACATTGGCCTTAATTTAATTTGGGCTCTAATACTAATTTGGTCTATTTTATTTATTAATTTCCATTGAATTTGGGTCAAGATCATTTGGGTCTAATATTAATATACCAGATTCCTCATTTGGGTCTCTTTGAATTTTAATTCCATTTACAGATATTTACCAGATTAATTCTATTCCCGTATTAAATTTACGGGTATTACATTCTCCCCTCCTTAAAAAGGATTTCGCCCCCGAAATCATGCCAAACGGAATGATTTGGGATAGCGATTTGTAGAAAATAAGTTGACTCGGTTGAGCGATCGGCAATCACCCAATTGTCACCGAAAATTTTCTACGTCATGATTGTCTACGTCCTTAAGATGTAGGGAGTCAGTACATAGATTGGAAATACAAATATGGGTTGGTCCTTTCTTCTTGTCATCGAAGAGCGGGTCCTCCTTTACTTCAAATGAACTTCCTTCCAAGGACGTCGAACGCACATTCCCTGTATCCATAGGAATACGAGAGTTAGTGTTTGAACAAGTTTCAGCTTCAGGAGTCATCTCCGCCATCCTCTTACATTTACATGTTTGAGAATCGGGTACTTGACTCGATGTAGAGGGATAGTTCGTATTGGGAAATTGTTCTAGTGTAAAGATTTTGCTAAGTAGTTCATCTCGCTCTTTTGCAAAGGCCTTCCTTTCTAATTCTAGTGTTCGTTCTAGTTCTGCTATGAGTAGTAGTTTCTTTGGGATGTAGGTGCGAGAGAGCACATCTTGGAAAGCAACTTCCTGTTCTTTGGTTGGGAGTAAGGTTTCGACATCCTCCGAGAGTGAAGATATCTTAGTCTTATCTCTATTATTCAATTCTGTGTAGTCATACGCGATTTCTGCCCAATGAATGTTCTGTACTCTTTTTTCTTCTGAGATGACAGCGGAGGATGATCTCACAAATGGCTTAAGCTGCGGGGGAGCACCATTTCTTGTTTGCAGGAACGTAGTGTTGCACATGTTATATCTTTTAACTGTTAGCGGTGTTGGATTGCAATTGCTAGACATGCCGATTCCCCCCGGGCGTTGTAGAATCCTGTTTCAACTGGTTGGTTCAATAGGCATAAGATGCGTGAGTATTCGTTTCTAAGGTGAAGTTGCTCTTCAAGTTCTTTCACCTTTCGGTACAGCCTAACTCTTTCCTTGGTAAGTAGTTCGTATTGGGATGCCGTCAGAGGGCGAGATGTTTCGCATGAACTGATGGCCAGTGTGGTTTCCTTCACCTGATTCTCACTTTGCTTATTCTTGCTTTGCAGACGTTTGACTAACGCTTCAGAGGCCATTAGACGTTCGTTTGCACAAGCAAGCTCTTCTACTTTTAAACTAAGTAATGCATAGTTGTTTTCAAATTTTAGCTTAAGTTCTTCATACTCCCTAGCGTCTACGGTGGGTTTCTTGATAGTGTGACGGTGATTGAACACATCATCGAGTTGCGAGATTCGTACCTCAGACTCGACGTTGGTAGGAGTCTTAGCTGTGTTCTCATCGGTGTTGGCCATCTCTTCGTCTCCGTCATGTTCGACCAGCCTTGCCATGCAGCAATCTTCATCCTGAGGCTCCTCGTCTTCTGAAGTGTCGTTCACCCATTCAGCTTCTTCAGTAAGCAGAACTTTGCCATTTTCCATTTTGCGGGTCATTCTGGCCTTACGGTCGTAGTAGCCTGAGTCCTTCACGCGTGGGGCGTGGCATTCCTTGGCAAAGTGGCCTGTCTTTCCACATCGAAAGCACTTCACAGACTTTTGAGGTGCTGAGTCCTCCTCTTTCTTTATCGGCTTTGATTCTTCCGTGGGAGTGGTCTTTTTGGTGCCGCTAAAGGTCCTTTGGCGATTGGAGGATGATGAGGATTTTTTCCCGATCTTCTTTGTGACCATGTTTGTGAGCATTGCCACTTGTTTGCGTAGATCACGAACATCTTCATCCGATTCTGTATCAGCTTCGGATCCTGAAGAGGCATCAGATACAACAGCTGGTAGCTTCCCTTTGTTCTGTTTGGCCTTAGAGATGGAAGATCGTTCGGTAGTCTTGTTTGAGAGGAGAGCCAGCGGATCGACTTGAGTGTTGTTAGACTGAGGTTGCACGTATGGAGCATAGGCAGATAGGCTGTCGTAGAGAGCATGAATGGAGGTGTTGGAGAGGTCCTTACTCTGAATCATCATAACAGTTGCATTTCCCCAATGTGGTTTGAGGCTACCAAGGAAGCGGTTGTTGATGTCGAATTTGTCCCTCGAGATCCTGGCTTTTTTGAGTTCATTGATGACCTTCAAGTAACGGAGATATGTGTCACGCAGCTCCTCTCCTTCATAGGCTTGGAAATGTTCATACTGTGAGAGACATGCTGATTTCCTCCCCTGAGCACTCTCAGTTGTGCCTGCCATAATTTCTACGAGTTCATCCCATATTTCCTTAGCAGTTGTGCAGCACTCGATGTACGCGAGCCTCTTCATCCTCATTGATGGGACCTCTTGGAATGCGGCGTTCATCCATGGGAGGGTTTGCGTTTGGCTGTGCAGGGATGATCGTCCAGAATTGTGCTGGACCATTGAAGATGGAGTCCAGTAGGTATTGAGAGAGTGGTGCGCCTTTGTTCCTGATGAACGTGAGGAACCGGTTTGTCCATATGCTGTAGTCGCCTTGTCGCAGCATCGGATGCCTGGTGTCGGAGCCCACTGTTGAGATGTCGTTTGTGGTAGACATGGTTGGTGCAGTTGAATCGTTCGTGGTTTTGATCTTGTATAGATAAGAGAGTTAGTATCGAACGAGATGAGAAAGATGAGTTTAACGAGTAGATTTTGTGAAAAATCGTTTAAAGAATTTCTTAGAACTAAGTGAACGTGTGTGATGGTCGATAATGTATGAAGGGAAAATATATCTTGAGATTTGGAGAAGTTCTAGAAATTAAGTTTGAGAAAAATTTAACCCGAGAAGGTTTTAACACGAGGAAAAGAAACTTTAACACGTCATGAAAACAAAAATTCGCAGTTACGTGATTAAAGCATTATCCGAGAAATTATGTGTTGAGAACTTTCGGTGTTTGTGAGTTTTAAAGATAAATTCTCGGAAGTAAAAATCTCAGTTGAAAATTTCTCGGATTTTTAGAAGTTTCGTATGTGAGAAAGTTTCTCGGTTTTGATAGTCATGATTTTGGAAAATTTCGCGGCTGAAAATTCTCGGAAGTTTGAAACTTTCTCGGCTGAAAAAAATTCTTGACTTAGTAGAATTTCTCAGGTTTTTGGAAAATTTCGCGGCTCAGAAAATTCTCGGAAGTTTGAAACTTTCTCGGCTGAAAAAAAATTCTTGACTTAGTAAAATTTCTCAGGTTTTTAAAGGGTAAGTAGTAGTTGAGAAAAAACATGAGCTACAGTGAAGTGAATACAGATAAATTTTCGCGGTTTAAGAACAATTCTCGGAATCAAATTTCGCAGAAGTAAAGTTTCTCGGATTACGAAAATAGGCCGTTGCGACAAAAATACAGTGAAAGTGAAATTTTCGCGGTTCTAGATAAATTCTCGGAATCAATTTTCGCAGATGGGAAAATTTCGCGGACTTGAACGATTTTGCAAAAATTTTCGCGGTCAAGAACGAGTTTTCACTGTTCCATTGCTTTCACGCGTTTCGCCAGAAAATCGTCCGGTTCTTGCTCAAATCTCAACCAAAATCGCTCAAACTTAGATCCTAAACTTCAGAAATTCTTCCCTAAACACATAATCGACCGATTTGTGAGCTAAAAACAACAAAAAATAGATCAAATCGACCAAAATAGAGAATGGCCGAAATGACTTTCTCTAAAAAACTTTTGCTTCGATCTTGCTCAAAACTCGTTAAAACTGATCCAAAAGTGTTCTAAATCATTTTAGGTATAGAATCGATCTGGGGGAAGGTTTTAAACACAAAAACACAGCATCAAAACCCCAAGCCGAGCTCAAAATGCCCAAAAGTAATATTTTGCCCAAAACACCTTTGATCTTTCTCGGAATCGAACGAAACTGGATTCAAATCAATGCAGATCGATCCACGTTCGCTCTGATACCACTTGTTGGTCCCGATTGCACCAAACAAGGAATCAAAGAGGCTTTAATGGAATGAAAAGGGAGAGGATCTCACCTTCAAGTGTGTGTATTGTGTGAAAATTAGGATAAGCCTTTTTCCTTTGATTACTTTCAAAAGTGAGTTGGTAAAACCTTATATACCACATTAACCCTAGGTATATTAAGGCCCAATCACTAAATATAAACTAATTACATTATAGTCCTAAGCCCAAGCTAAAGGATAATTACAAAATAAATCCTAAGACTTAAATTGTTGACACAATCTATTAAATATCCTAACAGATATCACTCTGAAGAATCTGACCATCAAAGATGTCTCATACGTCGAAGGCCTCCGCCATAACTTGTTCAGCATAGGCCAATTCTGTGACAAAGGCTTCCAGGTGGTCTTCCATGCTGACCGGTGCAGAATTGTGGATAGTCAGGACACGGAACTCCTTCAAGGACTTCGGAGATTCGATCTTTACACGATCAACCTGACGTCTGTGCGGCCCTCGATAGCTGTATGCCTCATTTCTCAGACTGATTTACAGAGGAACAGCTTATGGCATCAACGACTGTCTCATCTGAATATGAAAGCTCTCCAACGTCTTTCTACGAAAAAGTTGGTTCACGGTCTTCCAACTATACAACTACAAAGGGAGCATCACTGTTCGGCATGTCAATTAGGAAAAATGAAACGAGCATCTCATCACGTCAAGCAAATTGCATCTACTTCTCGAACATTGGAACTAATTCACATGGATCTCTGTGGTCCGATGCAGACTCAGAGTATCAATGGAAGAAAGTATGTCCTAGTGATTGTGGATGACTATTCTCGCTATACGTGGACGAAGTTCCTCCGAACGAAAGATGAGACTGGTGACTTGATTATCAATTTTGTGAACACAACTCAAAATCTGCTGCAACAGACTATTCAAGTTGTTCGAACAGACAACGGCACTGAGTTCAAGAACAATCACCTCAGTGAGTTTTATCAGAAACTTGGAATAAGTCAACAATTTTCAGCCGCCAAAACACCTCAACAAAATGGGGTCGTTGAAAGGAAAAATCGAACACTAGTGGAAGCCGCTCGTACAATGCTGATCCAATCGGGACTTCCACACTTTCTATGGGCTGAAGCAGTCAATACCGCTTGTTTTACTCAAAACAGGACGGTGGTTCACAAACGATTTAACAAGACTCCGTACGAGATTGTGAATAATAGAGTGCCCAATATCTCTTTCCTTAAAGCCTTCGGGTGCAAGTGCTTTGTGGCGAACGACCGAGAGCAACGTGCAAAGTTCGACCCTAAAGCATTCGAAGCTACATTTGTCGGGTATTCTTCAACGTCAAAAGCGTACCGAGTATACATCGAACTATTAAGGAAAGCTATAATGTCACTTTTCACGAAGTGGCAGATAAGGCTTCTGGTCAATTCAGTCTAGGACCCGTGCCTAACCCGTTGGCTTCTGAAGACAACATTTCAGAACCCGTAATCACTGGTGTGTTGGCACAAAACCAACAGAAGATGGCAACAACTTCAGGATTAGTGTCAGACGAAGCAACGAGACTTGCAATAGATGACTTGCTTATATGCTACAAAATGTTCTATGCTATCTGTTTTCTTTGCTTATATGCCTTATCTTGCGTGAATTTAATAAATAAATAAATATAAATTTTAATACATATAAAAATACTATACATATACCTATACTATAGGGGGATGAAGAAATTCTTTAGGATGCTTTGATCTAAAGTCACTTAGAATTTTACCCCGACATGCGATCGATTTAATTGCTTAATTTTGTCAGTCTAAGTCGCATTCTTGTGTCTAAAGGTCATTAGGTTGCTCCACTAGACACAAAGCCACTATACATACGAGAGGTCTCAAGCCTTGATCATTTCTTTCCGTGGATCTATTACTCAAGTGAGTCACACATCAATTGCTTGTCTTAACTAGTGATACTTGGCTTCATACTCACCTTGCCTCAGATCGTTAGGAAAATGATATGGGCGCTTAGGTTATTCCTCAATCGGCGTTAAAATTTTTTTTTTCCTCTTACTCATTAGCCCTTAGTCATCCAATTTGAGCCTTCTCCGACGTCCTTTTCTTCCTTTGAATCCCATTCCCAGCCTTCAACCGTATTCTATACTCTTCGGATGGTTATTCAAACGAAAAAAAGAGGGGGAGAAAATAAGGAGGATGATAACAAAAGAAGGCATTGCTCAACGCGCAAAAATCAGACCAAAGGAACCTTCCTTCCGACTATCTCTTAGAAGGTGGCATGGATCCTGCTGTGAACATCTCCAGCGATAATCTCGTACGCTCGTCAGAACGGCTGGAAAGAGGAGCACCACGAAGTGAACTTCTCCAACGATAATCCGGTCTTATATCGGGAAACGAGAAGAGGAGCGCAGCCTCGGGTACGAATTCCATAACCGTGAACTTTTCCAAATAGATAATCTCTGAAACCTCTCTAGGGATGAAGAGAAGAGGAGCACTATATCGGCCCGAGAACCAACAAGAAGAACTTCGCCTCCGATAATCTCCTATAGCCTCGTGGAGAAGCGGTGCTTCGGCTTGAGCATAGCATAAAAAGGGATAACTCTTAAAAGAAAAGGAAGGAGAAAAGATCGAAAAAAAAAGAAGACGCCGAAAAACAAAAGGAGACGGACGTAGAAATGGAAGATGACGAAGAGATAAGCTCACTTTCCTCTAAATTCCTTCCCTTCTAAGTCCTAGCCAAACTAAAATCCTTACAACCCTTTGATTCCAATCGACGGTCTCTCGCTTAGGTGAAATGATTAAAAATGCCTCGATCACAGGTAAATTGACTTAAAATTGCTTGTGTTGACTTGAGCGATATAAATATAAAAATCCCAAGTTAAAAACAATTGAATGCTAGAGCGAACCTAGTAAGAGTTGTCGAAATGGACCAGTCTATGAACTTAGGACTTCAGTTTGACGACATATGACTTGACGGCATTTTCTTCTTTCAAATGTCTCGTAAAATTTTAGGTGTGACGATTGATCAAAGCAAAATAATCTGACCCCATACTATAATAGTATGAAAAAAATTGAAAGAAAAATTTCGCACATTTTGACATGAAATATTATATTTCATATGCATTGAATTGACTAAATGCGATTTAATCTATTCTCGCACATTCTAAATGTAATTTTCAATTGCATTGGTACTGAATTGTTTAAATGCGATAAATTTGTTTTTCATTGCTCTTACCCTCACGCAATACCTCTAGTACATGTTTTCGGGGACCATGTATATGTGCTTACTAGGCAAAATTGGTTATTATATGCTCGTGAATTGAAGTGATTTCATTTGCTTGCATATTTAGTCAATTTTTGCGCATTATTTGAGGGGGAGCAAATATAAAAATAGTGCATTAGCTCCAAATATTGTTGACGTTTTTCTCTAAGCGTTTCAGATTCCTACAAACAAAATTACGGAGCAAGACGTCGACACTACAAAGAAAGGGGCTAGTCACAAGACCAAATAGTTCATGCCTAAAATAATTGTTGATTAACTCCATTATTTCTAACGTCCTCTTTCTAAGTGGTACAGATTTTTTAATTTCTGCCAAGGGAGCTATACGTTACTACACGGAAAATACATGGAGTTAATTGCATTTATTTTACTTCTAAGGGGGAGCTTTACAATGTGATTTTATTTGAAATAGGGATCAATCTGAAATTTTTATAAGCATTTACAGTCGAGAAATTGGATATCAGAATTAATTCACTATCATAAGTTTCTCGATCGTAAGACAATGTTGGGAACAATTGTTGATTAACCGCGATAATTTGCGATCGAAAAATTTGAATTGAGAAGCAATTTTCGAATCAAAAATTTCTCGAGCGCGAATAGTAATGGGCCTGATCCATTTAATCGCAAAACGTCAAATCGCAAAAACCCAACATTGATCTGCAGCGAATTAATAAAAGTTAACTTTCTTGTCAGCCGAAAAACTTTTTCTCACGTAACCCTAATCGCAAAAATTCTCTCTCGCGAAAAACTTCCACAGACAGCTTAAATTTCTCAAAAATCTTTCGATTTTCAACACCAAACTGTCTGTTTAAGGTTGAAATGAGATTCTTTTAACATTTGCGTGTGATTTACCTTCATTAGCATCTGCATTTTGAAGTTTTTCGCATGTTTAGACTTAGATTTTCGACTGTTCTTCAAAACTGAGAAATCGTATAGTGTTTTATAGTGATTTAGCCTTGATTATGAGTGTTATCTGAGATTAATGCCTGCACTTAACAAAGTTTCGATGTTCTTGATGAATCTGGTAGTATAAATCTTCGGAAAATCTGCATCTTCGACTGAGATTGAGTTTCAATAAAACTGGGTTTTTTGAATGTTTAAAGGTATCGAAGAACTTTGTCGATCGCAAACAGTCTTAATTGAATTCCGATTTAATTGAGATACTGTTTGTATCGAATTAGTTTTTCGATCGATAAAATTCTGATTTAGTCGCTAAGGTAAGAAGATTTTGACCGAAAAATTATTTACCATCGAGAAATCTAATTAGGATTTTTGTAAGCGAAAAACTTAAGCACTGAATAGACAATTTAGATGCAAATTTTATCGAGCGTAAAGCTTACTATCGCAAAATAGAATTTTCGATTTAATTGCAACTTGGTCGCAAAAATTTAGCAGCGAAAAATTAATTTCTGAACGCTTAATTTTTTCGATCGTAAAAATTCGCCGCTTAAGACTTAATTGGTCGAAAAATTTCTCTACGATTGACTTAGTCTTTCGTTGACTAATTTCTCGATAGAAACATATCGCAGCGAAAATTTTTCTTACAATCGAAAATCGCATACCGCTCGACAAATTTTCAAATCGAAAAATTTTATTCAATTGAAGAAAATTTTATGATAGTAAATTTACCTGGGAATTAATTTCTCGATCGTAAATTTACGTGAAATTTTTCTCGATCGTAAAATTGACCGATTACAGTCTCGATTTCAACTTCAACACTTAGAAAATTTTTCTAAGTCTTTTACTCTGTAGCGAACATTAGCGAATAAAATTTTCTCGATCGAAAAATCAAACTGAGTCATTACAATTGAAATCAATGCATAGGAAATCATTTTCAAAATCAATTTTATCGAGCGAAAAATTTCTCGGCATGAACAGTGACATTTTTTTTCGATTAAACACTTAGCGAAATTTCGAACTATTTTTCACGCGATATATATTTCATTCGAAATTACATTCATGCCATTACGATTTTTCAAAATTGAGCATACACTATGCATTTGATACGATTTCAATATAAAATCCATCGAACATGCTATTACTTGCAATATTACTATAGTTTGATGAAATTTATTCATATTTCGACAGAAAATAAAATTGAACTAATAAACTTTTATATATCTTATTTTTCAGATGGATCGCTACCCGAAATACAACCACATCTACGATCACAACCTTTATCTAAAGGTTCAAGATACGAACTTCCAGCTCGATCTGAACACGTTTAGGTGTCCAGACGAGATCATCGTATCAATTCTACAAGGCCACCCCATCTGGCATGCGTTAACGGTCACCGCATCAGTGCCGATGGTATATCTCCAGCAGTTCTGGGACTGCATACAAGGAGAAGTGGACAATGGAGCCTTCAGATTCTCAACAAGGATAGGGACGCGGCATATCAGCATGGACAAGAACCAGTTCGGCATGGTACTGGACTTGCCCCACAGCAATAATTACGACCCGCTCCCATCGGATGCTGAGATGATTCAAGACTTCTTGCACATGGGATACCAACCGCCGCTCACAAGATTAGCTCAGGTCCAGAGCAGCGGAATCCCACACCCGTGGAAGACACTATTCGGAATAGTGAATAAGTGTCTATCGCCCAAGCACGCAGGATTCGATAAGGGCAACAGCAATATTTTGAGGATCTTCCACGACATCGCCTTCTCAAGAAATTATGACTACACTCAGCTGATCTGGAACGACCTCGCGGACCAGATTCGGCAGAAGGAGAACCGGCGATCAAAGAACGTGCCTTATACTCGGTGGTTCAGCATCATCATCAGGGAGATCATGGCGCTGCACCAGACAATCCCTACTCTGCCTCCTGGCGGAAATTACCAACCACCAAGGCTTAAGTTCTTCCACAACCCACAGCTCACGGACCTGGACCAACCGTCGATGCCGATCTCATTCGAGCTCCTTCGTCTCGCGGACCCCAACGGAGACGTCTACAAGCTATACTGCCGGGACAGGAATCTCACCGAGGAAATGATTCGAGGGCCCCCGACAGTGCTTGGAGCTAGCCCTCAACAACAACAACAACTAAGCCCTGAGGACGCGATGATTGATGATGTCGCTCAGGAGCCAATATTGGTCGAAGAGCCAATGCCCGACGTAGATGATACCCTGATAGATGTCGTGGCTATAGAGATGGCGCTCGAGGCTCCTGCTCATGACCTACAAGTGGAAGTGCCCGTTAATGTTGGCGTGCTCGAAGAAACCTTTGAGGAGGTTCTTCCATCAGTAGCACAGCCCGAAGTAGAAATGGGGCAAAGCTCTCTTCCACAGGTGAGGGATCAGGCACTGGAGGACATCCATCGTGACCTCACTCCTCACACGGCCACCCCGTCTGACACGGAATCGGACGAGGAAATAAGCCTGATAAGGAGGACTCCAAGGAGACTTAGCATTCAACTGGAGTCCCTCTTCCCAGCCGTCACCAACGCACCAGATACTACGCTGACCACATCTGCAAGTGTGGCTGGCACTTCTTCGCTCAATCTTGAGCCGCAACCTACTCTCGTGGTGTCTGGATCGCAGGCACAACCCGAGCCTGCCACAACGCCCATAGAGCCGAATCTTCAAGATTCGACTCAAGGATTGGGTGGAGGTCTCATACAGTCACAACCTCAAGTGACTGTGAGCCAACCTGAAGAGTCGGTGTCTACTCAAGGGTTGATAACAGGCGACATCAATCGTCCTGGTCCATCCAAGGAGCCGTCCGCACCCTTTGTGACGAACGAGCAGTTCCAGACCGCTGTCTCTGCCGTTGTACAGTCTATGGAAGACAAAATCACGGAGAGAGTACTCCAAGCACTCGAGACATCCCGAAGAGATACCGGGAAAGCACCTGTCTCTGAAGGCACCTCGTCACAACCCAACCTCACAGCTCCACAACCCACATCCACCGACCCTCTACAACACTCTTCCATCCTAATCAACCCATACACTATCCCAATCACCGAGCTCCATGACATCCTTCTGGCCCGCCTCATCGGTCTTACCATACGGTCGCCTCAGGAAGAGTCCCTCTACAGGCGACTGGTAGACCATCCTGAGCCACCTACCCAATCATGCCGAGGCCAAAGCTCCCACTCCCGACGCAGACATGACGACCCTGACGATCAGGACCATCATGAGGGGGAGAAGAGGCCAAGGACATCAACAAGTTGCCAAGGACAAGGCTCGGGCGCTACGCAGACAAGCGCTGGAGCTGGCAAAACCCATACTACCCACCAAACCCATACTACTCACCAAACCCAAACTACCCACACCACGCACCGCACCGCCCACATCGACCCACCAACCTTTCACCTCAGGACGCCTCCGCCCACACCACCGATCTACTCAAGCCCCTTGCTTCTGGAAGAAGAAGCAAGTGCTGCGATGATTGTAGCTCTAGCAGCTACCCAAGCCACTCACTCTGTCGCTCCAGACCAACCGGGACTCTCTGGACATGGCATCAATCCACACGAGGTCCTAGACAAGTATATCTTCGAAGGACAGTGGATGACCTATTCCATGCCCGAGGAGCATCAAAGACGACGGCTTCACGACGTTCGGCGCTTTCTACAACAAGCTATAGACCTCGTAATCATAGAAGACGATGAGCTTCAGGAAGGTGAAGACTACGAGCAAGATATCCCAAGGCTACCAGAGTTAATCGTTGAACGGTCGGTTCCCTCTACAAGGCTAATGCCAGGGACCGTTCGGATCGATACGCCATGGGAGAACATCCGAATAGAAATCCCCTTCCTAGAAGAAGTTCGTGAGAACAGTTGGAGGTCTCCGGACAGAGTGAAGAAGCCGAACGAGTTCGAGCTTAGAGGGATCTCTCATTGGGATCAGCAGAAGAGGATGACCTACCTCTGGATGCTGACCAAACTAGGACCTGATAAAAGGCTGGGGATGACTAAGGCACAAGCCAAGAGCCATTATAAGAGTCTTTCTCCAATAAGCCAACTACTCAGAGTCTATTGTGACAAAGGAGGACTTCCAACACCTCATTACACCATTGAGCGCGTAGACAGAACTAGAGAGAATCTAAGCGAGAGCGACCTACCGTACATCCCTGCTGAAGAAGTTTACAACTTATATCAGCCATATGTGGAAAAGTACAAAGGTCCTCAAGGCTTCATCAAGAAAGAAGGCTCTGGAGAGCAATATGAAGAAGGTCAACATGACCGCTCCGCTCAACAAAGGGCCCGAGATCGAAGGGCTTCCCAACAATCAGGTGCACATCAGCTCAGTCCTAGGCATCACCTACCACAATCCAATAGCAAAGAAGAATAGGTTGATGCTGAAGACTGAAATCAACAAGTTTTGTGATGGGACGCTCAAGGTCATCAGGAGGAATATCGAGCTGAGGTTGGAAGAAATCAATAGAGACACTATGCTGAGGATCCACAGGTTCGTGAGAGAACAGCCGCTCCTAATGGAATTGCTTGAAGATATCGAGGAGTGACTGGAGCTGAGGATCACGCTGAGGAACTACGAGTATGCGCTGGTCTTGCGCAGATCGTATTACGCCCGACGAGGACAAACGGCGCAGAAATGCAATCAAGCACAAATGGGGAGATTGTAGAGTATACATTTAATTGTGCTTGATATTATTAGTTGTCCTTGTAATTAGGGGCGTTTTGTATAGTAGTCCTTAGATTAGGACTAGTTTGATATTTATACCAAGTTTGTTTGGTATAAATACATGTAAATCAATTGTGCCAAATAGAGAAAGTTTTGAAGATTGATCCGAAAGGCTTGCAATTCAATTTCTAGAGAGAGAAACAACAGTAACTTTCTCACTCTAATCGAATTCTCTCTCTCGTTCTTCAAATGAGTTTTTCAATCGAATCTTATTGATTATCATTATCATCGAATTACTTTGAATTCTTGCCTAGGATCATAGAGTTGTTAATCGTAGGACCTAACAGATACTATCAATCGCAAAATGTTTATGAAGGGGGCATGGATCTTGCTGTGAACTTCTCCATCGATAATCTCGGACACTCGTCAGAACGACTGGAAAGAGGAGCACTGCAAAGTGAACTTCTCCAATGATAATCCGGTCTTATATCGAGACAGCGAGAAGAGGAGCACGGCCTTGGGCTCGAATTTCATAACTGTGAACTTCTTCAAATCGATCTGAAACCTCTCTAGGGATTAAGAGAAAAGAAGCACGGTATCGGCCCGAGAACCAACAAGAAGAACTTCACCATAGATAATCTCGTAGCCTCGTAGAGAAGCGGAGCTTCAGCTTGAGCAAGTGCAGGAAATTGACAAGAGATAAAAAGGATGAAAAAGACAAACAGACGAAAGAGAAAAATGCCAGAGAAATGAGAACAACGAAAGAATGGAAGAAGACATAAAGCTCACTTTTCCAAAAAGTTCCCTTCCCTTCTTAGTCATAACCAAATTAAAACCTTCAAAGTCCCTTTAATTCCAAAACGACGGTCTCTCGCTCGGTGAAATGATTAAAAGCACCTCGAACACATGTAGATTGACTGAATATGACTTGTGTTGACTTGAGTGATATAAATATAAAAAATCCCTAGTCAAATAATAAATAAGTGCTAGAGTGAACCTAGTGAGAGTTGTTTAAATGGATACTACTTTGACAGCATAAAAATCTTTCAACTGTCCTGTGAAATTTTTAGGCGTGACAATGATCGGAGCAAAATTATCTGACCCCATACATAAAATTTGTATATATATAATATAAAAATAATAATAATAAAAATTTTATATACAAAAATACTTTTAATCGCTCATTCTAATATGCATTTTTTGCATTTATGTGGAATTGATTAAATGCGATATATTGATCATGCTCATACTCTCATGTGAAAGTATAGTTACATGTTTATGGGACCATGTATCTAGGCTAATCTTGATAAATCGCATGTTATTAATAATTTGTTACTTAGATTGATTTATGTACTTGCTTAATAAATCAATTGAAGTGCACTATTTGAGGGGGAGCATTTACAACATTTATGTCTTGAACTCCAAATAATGTTGATGATCTTTCTCTAAGTGTTGCAGAAAATTCCAATTTGAATTTCCTTGAACAACGCACTTCTGAGGAGGACTTCACGAATCGTTATGGCCTGGAGCTCACGACTTTGGTACAATAAATCAGGGGGAGCTTAAATAGAAAAATTGCTTCCAAAAATTAACTCTAATTATCTCGACATCTTTTGCTCTAAGTATTGCAGATTTACAATTTTTTAAGAAGGAGCCAGATGTCACTATCCTGAATTACAGGGAGTTAATTGCGTTTATTTACATACATAGGGGGAGCAACTGTGTGGTTTATCTCTGAACTTAGGGTCAATCTGAAAACACGGATAAACTTGCTATCGAGAAATCTGGGCAAATTTAGTAATTTTTCATTTACAGATTCTCGAGCGAAAATTGATTTGGGACCAAGTGGTAATTTTCGCTTTCATACTGATGAGTGAAAATTAAACAGGAACCAAATGAAAATTCTCGATCGGAATTTGTCGAGCAAAAATTAAATAGTAACCAAAGGAAATTTCTCGATCGTAAGTTTCTCGATCGTAAACAGTAATAGGCCTAGAAATTGTTACGTATCAAAAAGTCTAATCAGCCCATTTAACGAATTTAATGCTTGCAGTCAAAAATCCCCAAATACACGAAAAACCCTCAATCGTAAAACTCATCAGTCGAAAATTTTTCTCTCGCGCAAAACTTTTTCCGCAAAGACGAAATCATTCAAAATCTTACATTCTTTCCATATTTTCGTCTTTGAGAGGTAGATTCGACATCCTTTAGGGATTTTGTGTGTTTCAACTCCATTTGCATCTGCTTTCTGCAATTTTCGCATGATCTTTTGAAAATTTCTCGCCTGTTCACAATATGGAAACACGAATGCTAGTTTGCATGCTTAAGACCAGTTTCTAGGAATAATCTAGGATAAGAACTGCATCTTAAGATAGTTTCGAAGTTTCCTGATCGGTTTAAGGGTAGATTGTTTTGATTTTCTGAGTTATTTGAGTTCGGTTGAAAGAAAGAGTAAACTGGGATTTTAACGTTTGATGGCGTCGAAGAACTTTTAAGCTCGCAAACAGTGTCAATTGAATTTCAATTGTTCTACTGTTTGCACTGTAAAAGGTTTTTGATCGCTAAACTTTTGACTTAGTCGGTAAGAAAGATAACGTAGATTGAAAAATAATTACAATCGAGAAATTGAATTTGGATTTTATGCGAGAAAAAAGATTACTGAATGAAATTGTTCAAATAGGTGCAATTTAGGGTTCGAGCGCAAAACTTACAATCGCAAACAGTAATTTCGATTTCAATTTTATTCTCGGTCAGAAATTTTAGCGGCGGTAAAATTAATTTTTCGACGATAAAATTTCTCGATCGCAAACATGCACAGTGATGATTTTTATTGATCGAAAATTTTCTCTGCGAGTCACCGAGTTTCTCGCTGTCAAATTTCTCGATCTTCAAATCTCACAGCGAAAAACTATTTTAAAATCGAAATACTTTCTCGCTCGAAAGCTTACACAGCGAAAATTTTATTCATGCGCGAAAAATTTTCTCGATTGTAAATTTACACGGATATTTTTCTCGATCGTAAAATATTTCCGCTAAAGTACCAAGCGAATAACTTTCAGCACTTAGTAAAATTTTCTAAGTCTTTTTCGCTGTAGCGAAACTTAGTGAATGAAATTTTCGATCGCAAATTAAACGGAGATTTTTAAATAGTAATTAGCACCTAGAAATTAAATTGAGGATATTATTTCTCGCACGATAAAAATCACGGAGTGAACAGTGAGATTCAACACTTAGAAAACTTTTCAACTAAAATGTCATCAAACTTATATGCGTATGTTGAAATTTAACTATCTCCTCAACATTCACTTCGTATGTTCTATGTGCAAATTCCATGATTTCAATTACGAATGTATTCAAACATGTTATGACTTGATCCATTATTCTGGTTTGATAAATTCTAAATTCGACTCAAAATAAAAATCTTGAACTAACGGTTTACATCTCTTATTTGCATTTCAGATGGATCATTACCCAACATACAACCACATTTATGAGAAGGCCATGTACCTCAATGTTCACGACACAAACTTCCAACTCGACCTGACTACCTTCCGGTGTTCGGACGAGATCATGGTGTCAATATTACAAGGCCATCCCCTATGGCATGCTCTAACGGTGACGGCCTCAGTGCCGATGGTTTACCTCCAACAATTTTGGGGGATGATCAAAAGCCATGTCATTGAAGGGGCGTACAGCTTCACAACGGTGACAGGGACGAGGCACATAAATATGAACAATAATGACTTCGGTCTTATCCTCGACCTCCCCTACAGCCCAAATTACGATCACTTCCTACTGGCGTGGAGATCGTGTGTGAATTCCTTCAGATGCGATATCGTTCACCGCTCGCCAAGCTTGCTCAAGTTCAGAGCAACGGAATCCCACACCCTTGGAAGACATTGCTTGGAATCATCAACAATTGTCTATCACCTAAGCACGCCGGGTTTGACAAAGGCAACGGTAACATTCTCAGAATATTCCACGGAATCGCCTTCTCGCGGAATTACGATTACGCTTAACTGATCTGGAATGATCTAGCCGAGCAGATCAGGCAGAAGGAAAATAAACGCTCAAAGAATGTGCCTTACGCCCGGTGGTTCTCCGTCATCATCCGACAATACATGGAAATGTACCAGCAGAACATCCCTCATCTACCTCCAAGAGGGAATTACCAACCACCGCGGCTGAAATTCTTTCACAACCCGAAGCTAACGGATTTGGACCAGCCTTCAATGGCCACACCGTTCGAGTTGTTGAGGCTCGCCGACCCCAGGGGAGCCGAATACCAAAGGTTCTGCCGGGAGAATCATCTGACGGAACAGACGATGAGAGGGCCCCCGACAGATTTCGCAGTCAGCCCTCACCAACAACAACACCCTGAGGACACGATGATTGATGCAGTGGCCCAGCAGCTTGAGCAGGAGCCCCTAGTCCAAGAAACTCAGCTACCAAATCCTGATGTCACGATGATCGATGAAGTGGCCCTAGAAATGGAAGCTGAAACACAAAATCAGGAGCTCCAAGTGGAAGCGCCCATCCATGTAGGACGTTGAACGTGAACCCACTCCTGACACAGTCACCTCATCCGACACGGAGTCCGATGAGGAGATCCAACCTATGAGACGAACTCCAAGAAGACTAAGTATTCAACTGGAGTCTATTTTCACCATCGTCACCACCACATCAGACATCGCGTCATCTTACTTTCAAGTGTTGCGGACATTTCTTCGTTCAATCTTGAGCCGCCGCACAGTCTATCGGTGTCTAGTTCGCAGGTTCATTCAGAACCTGCCGTAACACCCATAGAGGAGAATCTTCAAGATTCGACTCAAGGATTGGGTGGAAGTCTTCAACAGTCACAACCTCAGGTGACTGCGAGCCAACCTGAGGAGCCGGTGTATGCTCAAGGGTTGCTAACAGGTGACATCAGTCGACCTGGTCCATCTCGACGGAGGCGTCCGTCTAGTTCGTGACTGAAGTCCAGTTCCGGACCGCTCTCTCTGCAGCCATCAAATCCCTAGAAGACAAAATGATGGAGAGAGTGCTCGCTGCCATCGAGATGTCCCAGGGCGACACTGGGAAAGCACCCGTCTCCGAGGGCCCTTCAGCACCAACACACCAAACCCCACAACCCACTCTCACCGACCCACTCGCAAACTCCTCAATCCTCATCAACCCATACACAATTCCCATTACCCAGCTCCACGACATCCTTTTGGTCCGCCATATCAGCCTTCCCACCCGAACGCCTCAGGAAGAATCACTCTCCAGGCATCTCGTGGATCACCCCCTGAGCCACCTACTCAGTCTTGCCGAGGCTAAGCTCCCGCACACGACGTTGACATGACGATCCAGACGATCCGAATCGTTATGAGGGGAGAAAAGGCGTAGGACGTCAACGAGTGGCCAATGTGAAGGCCAAGAACAAGGCTCAGGCGCAACGCAGACATGCGTTGGAGCAGGCCAAACCCAAACCACCACTCAAACTACCCAAACATGCACCGCACCACCACTCTAGCCAAATCGACCCACCATCCTTCTCCTTAAGGATGCCTCCACCCAAACCAACGACCCTCACAAGCCCCTTGCTTCCGGAAGAAGAAGCAAGTACCGCCATGCTCGTGGCTCTGGCGTAGACCAAGCTACTCCTTCAGCCGCTCAAGATCAACCGGGACCATCAGGAAATGGTGTCAATCCACATGAGTTCCTCGACAAGTACATCTTTGAAGGACAGTGGATGATCCACTCCATGCCCGCCAAGCATTAGAGACAATGGTTTAAGGACGTTCTGCAGTTTCTACAACAAGCACCGGTGGACCTGGTACTGATAGAAGACGAAGAACTTCAGGAAGGTGAAGACTATGAACAGGATCCCATAGGGCGTCCAGAGTTGATTGCGCAACAAGCGGTTTCCCCCACAAGACTAATGCCATGGACCGTTCGCATCGACACGCCGTGGGAGAATATTAGAATTGAGATTCCCTTCCTCGAAGAAGTTCGTGAGCACATTTGGAGGTCACCGAATAAAGTCAAGAATCCGAACGAGTTTGAGCTCAGAGGATCTTTCACTGGGATCAGCAAAAGAGAATGACGTACCTGTGGATGCTGACCCACCTCGGACCGAATGTGAGATTGGGGATGACTAAAGGCCAAGCCAAGAGTCATTACAAGAGTCTCTCCCTAATCTGTCAGGTCGTCACCGTCTACTGTGCTAAAGGAGGACTTCCAACGCCTCACTACGCCATCGAGCGAGTAGATAGGACTCGAGAAGAACTAAGCGAGAGTGACCTACCGTATCTCTCTGCCGAGGAGGTGTACAACCTCTACCAGCTTTATGTGGAGAAGTACAAAGGTCCTCAAGGCTTCATCAAGACAGAAGGTCTCGAGGGGCTCTACCGGTTCATGATGTGCCAAGTCAAGTACTTCGCCGCACACAACCTTCAGATGGCTCTGGAGAGCAACATGAAGAAGGTCAACATGACTGCGCCGCTCAACAAAGGACCTGAGATTGAAGGGCTCCGCAACAATCACGTGCACATCAACTCAGTCCTATCAGTCCTAGGCGTCACCTACCACAATCCAATCGCTAAGAAGAATAGGTTGATGTTGAAGACTGGAATCAACAAGTTCTGTGATGGGACACTCAAGGTCATCAGGAAGAATATAGAGCAGAGGTTGGAAGAAATCAATCGAGAGACAATGCTGAGGATTCACCGGTTCGTGAGAGAACAGCCGCTCCTGATGGAACTTTTCCATGAAATCCAAGAGCGACTAGAGCTGAGGAATACACTCAGGAACTTCGAGTATGCACTGGGCCTTCGCAGGTCGTACTACGCCCGACGGGGACAGACAACGCGGAAGAGAAATCAAGCACAAAGGGGGAGAATGTAGAATATCACTTGTAATTGTGCTTTGATTTATTAGTTGTCCTTGTAATTTGGGGCGTTTCATATATTTGTCCTTAGTTTAGGACTAGTTTGATATTTATACCAAGTATGTTTGGAATAAATAGCATTGTAAACATGAGCTAATTAGAGAAGATTTAGAAATTTGATGCGAAAGGCTTGCAATTCAATTTCTAGAGAGAGAAACACACGAAATTCTCTCACTCTAAGCGAAATTCTCTCTCGAAGCTCTCAACGAAGGTTTTCGATCGAAATCTCAATCTTTACAATTCTAATCGATTGCCTTAAAATTCATGCCTAGGATCTCAGAGTTGATTAATTATGACCTAACAAATATACAACTCTCAGGCACGGCTTCTGACATGCGCGATATAGCAAAACTACGAAACATGCTTTTGAAATCGAACGGTTTTATCGTTATTTGGAATTGGAAAGTTTTTTCGATCAAGTGTAAAATGCACCCAGGTATTTCGTCTATGGCTGAGCTTGCATCCGGGCCTGCATCTTTCTGTAGAACATAATAATTTTATGACAAAATAATCGTATATACTGTTGATAGTTTCATGAAAATCAATTAGGGCCCACACCATTGAATTGTACAACTCTTCAGTAGTCGTGTCTGTTGTTTTCTAGCGGGTCCATCGAATATCACAAAGGTTGCAGTGTCATTTCCATAGTCAACAACATCTTCGATTCTAAACCTAGATGTTTAAGAAAAAATGCAACACATGTAACCAAATGAATATTGAATGAGGATCATAGGAGTATAGCTTATTACCGCAACACCCCAACTGCATTATAGTTCTGGCACTTATTACAAATTAGAGAACCATCCGATTTCCCCAACTTGCTCGACACTTTGAGCAAGAAACATAGTTCCATCCACTCCGAGACACAACGTCTGTAATCCTAGTGACACAAAACGAATTCCCGTTCCTACACAATTACAGAGTGTCAGCTAAAATCACATTACAATTAGTTGCATTATAAACGCTTTCAGTATCACAATTCAACATTTTTTCATTCTTCAATTGCCTAAGTTTACAATCTGAAGCTATTCGAAAAGTTAACGAGAAAAAGTAAATAGTAAATTATATAAGACACATGTTCTGTTTCATTGCACAGAAAGTCATAGACATCTGAAATACCACATGGCGAGATTTCTATGTTGTTGGCCACCAGGGAAACTGCGTTTGATCCATCAATATTTTTCATTCTGATTCCGGAAAGAAAGAAAATGATTAAACAAAATAGTTGAGATCAAATATAAATAATGTAGCATCAAAATAACCATCATAATACCTCTCTCGGAAGCTGGAAACTTCATCACCAGTGTAATTCACATAGAGTTTTGTGGACGATGTTGTATTAAGATAAAGTTTACCTGAAAAAGCCACTCCAGTGAGATATATTTGAGTAACATAAAATAGAGACATAAGCAGGGAGGTACCTCCATACGTCTTTGGGTTGATACTTGTTACAATAACAATGACCTTCTGCCCGATGACCGATTTTAACATGTTATAAAACTCCAACGCCTTCTCATCCCAGACAGTAACAGAAACCTCAACACCTCTACACAGAATGAAAAACATACATAACCCAAGGGCGTATAGAAAATCATAATAGTTCATAAGAAACATTCTCACCCGTCCAAAATAACCCTCAAAGAGGACCGCATCGTAACACCGTCTTCGTTGACCTCTGGTTCGACGACTCGGAAAAGCAACCCAATAACAACTATGAAAATGGGTATATGTTAGTAAAACAATTCATTGAATATGCACGGAAAAGGCCTTCACCCTATAAAAATGGGGATAAGTGATGACAACAAAGAACCTTAAGAACCTATCGAGTAATTCCTAGTTGTGGTCCGCTACTTGTAACAAAGATTTGTACGGGCGGAACCGGAACTTCTCATCATTTATTTCATATCCAGAAGCATCAACATGAATCATCGTCGTCCGGTCAGTGAAACGCATCATATATTGGTGTTCCGTCATCCGAAAACGTGTAGGAGCAGCAACGACTTCGAAGTCCGAGATGGCAAAAATGCGCCCATCTTCAATAATTTCTCGAAAGCGGTCCACCATTTGTCTGTGATCGAAGCCTACATTAATGTGTCCTGCTCGACGACACAACAAATTAAAATATGAAATTTCAAAGAACATATTGACAATAAAAAACGCTACGACAAACCTTTTCATCCAATAAGAGCATATCTAAACTCATAAGTACCCCTTGTTTCTTAAGGTTTTTTGCCTTCCAAGATCACAAAACCCGGACGAGGACAGTGGGAAAAATAAATTTTGGACCCCAATGCTTCAAGAGTTGAACTACTTTGTAGGCGAACCATTGTCAGTGAGAAATTAACAGCTACGGATCTCTCTTCTATTTTAATTGGGACTGTATGAGGACTACTGATTACAGGGCGAAGGGTTTCACAACAGAGCAAAATCTTTAATAGACGTGACATGCAAACGTTATTGAAAAGCAACGATAACTCAACAGTGTAAGGACGTGAAGAATAAATCTGAAATGGTAGCTTTAGTGGCCATCGTTAATAGACATTACTAAAGCTAACATAACCGTCACAAATAGATAATACCGTAAGCCGCATGCATTATATTTCAGTTACGCAGGCATTGCAACAGTCAGGGTTAGTGCATATATGTATTTACGAACGCTACTGTTTCGAAGTTCTACTAAGTGAATTCAGAAAATATATTTGGCATCATTAATAATGAAAATGCTACATTAAGTTTGTTTTATACTGCAAAGTGATTTGTTGTATGACGCTTATTTTATAACGTTAATTGATGTACCCAAAAGTCTTGTATATTGTGTCATCATCATACATCTACTTATACTTATTTTAAAGAATCATATCATCTCATATTATATTATATCATATCAGATTATATTAAAGCATATTGTATAATATTTGATTATATCATATTCTTCCCGTTCAAATTCTGTGTTACTCCAAGAAGTTTCTGTTGGAATCCGTAACCGCATGGATCCGAAAAAACTTTAACGTTGATTGGATTAATTAAGGTGTAAACTAAGTACAGCGGAAATAGAAAACGTACCTGTAAATTCCATAGCGTTCTTGACGAAAACAGGGTATGTGGATCTTCCAAGTATGTGTACGTGAAACCTTTAGTTTGGGGAAGATGAGTACTCCAAATATCCTTAGACGGCAGCCACTAGGGTTTTAGAAGAGTGATAGCTGTATGTTTCGTTGTACAGCACTTAGGGACCACACCCATATATATAGATGTCATAATGGGCTGGCCCGTTAATAAGCCCATCAGATATTTACGTTTCAGCCCCCAGGAATTCTACACAAATATTAATTAACCCCACACATCTTATTTAATTGCGACAGACCCCCTTAAATTTAATTGATCACCGAATGGGTCCTTTAACTTAATTACAATATTTGGCATACGACTAGTACCGCAATACATGTGCGTCTACATGTCCGAATGTTAATCGTGCTAGAAATACGTAGTCGAATAGTCCCAACCTAACAATCTCCCACTAGACTATAAGGCGTTGTATTTATCCCATAAGCACCCTTCGTCGTATACTAAATATCCTACCGAATATAGCTATAACCAAAGTGGTAGTCGTTATACATATATCGTCCATCAATATTGTCAATGTAAGAACTAAAGGGGTAGTCGTTATACATATATCGTAACTCAACCCACAGTAATCACGAACACCAACTCCATCGAATGACATAGACCAAGTGTGGACGTGTAGCATGGAAATTACATGCTCAATTGATCACGCATGTCTATTTCCAACTGGTCCTACTTTAGTGAGATCAGAATTCAGAGATAAACTAATGGATATCCGAAAAACTTAATTCGTCACACCCATACGAGCAACATGCTCATGAAATATAGCGGGCGCTAACGCTTTAGTAAGTGGATCTGCAATCATAAAATCTGTTCCTATATGCTCTATATATCCACTCTGAACTCGTTCTTTCACAACTAGGAACTTAATGTCTATGTGCTTAGACCTTGAAGTGCTCCTGTTGTTATTGGAATACAGGACCGCCGAATTGTTGTCACAGAATAGCTTTATTGGTCGTTCAACATAATTGACAACTTTGAGTCCTATCACTAAATTGCGCAGCGAAACAGCCTGGTTGGAGGCCTCGTAGCAAGCTACAAATTCTGCCTCCATCGTAGATGAAGCGATAAGTGTCTGTTTGACACTTTTCCAAGAAATCGCTCCCCCAGCCAGCATAAAAACTTAACCAGATGTCGATTTGCGGCTGTCCAGGCATCCCGTAAAATCAAAGTCACAATACCCAATGATCTCCAAATACTGACTTTCTATATGTGAGCATATAATCCTTCGTCTTTTGTAGATATCGAAAGACCCTTTTGGCTGCTACCCAATGTTCTCTACCCGGATTGCTTTGGTATCGACTAAGCATTCCTACGATGAACGCCAAATCAGATCTGGTGCAAACCTATGCGTACATTAAACTTCCCACTGCCGACGCATATGGTATATCCTTCATGTGCTTGGATTCCAAAATGTTATCCGGACACTGTTTGAGACTGAACAATTCACCTTTTGAGACTGGAGTGTCATGTGGACGACAATTTTCCATGCTAAACCTTTGCAGTACCTTTTCGATGTAGCTATTTTGTGATAACCCAAGGGTTCCCCGTGAGCGATCACGGTGAATCTGGATCCCTGATATAGAAGAAGCTTCCCCAAGATCTTTCATGTCAAAATACCCGAAAGAAATCTCTTGGTGTCCCGAAGTAAATTAACATCGCTGCTAGCTAGTAAAATGTCGTCTACGTATAAGACCAAAAAGATAAACATGCTCCCACTGAATTTGTGATACACACAGTCCTCAACAGAGTTAACCTCACTGAGAGGACCAATTTTTAAGTGGGTACCTAAAGCTCTCTAAAATTGTGTTTGCAGATCCATCATGTGTGGTACCTCGACTCTGGTTGCTCCACAGACGTGACGGGAATACAAGAGCTGCTGAGCAACTAGAAAGACCAACCAAATTGAAAAGTCAGATTTGGAAACAACGACTCTGCCCCCATTCTAGGATTCGGAGACATCATTCTGGAAAATCTGATGATAAAGGATGTCTCTTATGTCGAAGGTCTCCGCCATAACTTATTCAGCATAGGCCAATTCTGCGACAAAGGATTCCAGGTGGTCTTTCTTGCTGACCGGTGCAAGATTTTGGACAGTCAGAACGCAGAACTCCTCGAAGGACTTCGGAAATCAAATCTTCACACGATCAATCTGACGTCCGTGCGCCGTTCGACAGCTGTTTGACTCATCTCTCAGACTATAATTCAGAGGAACAGCTTATGGCATCAACGTATGTCTCATCTCAACATTAAAGCTCTTCAACGAAAAAGTTGGTCTACGGTCTTCCAACTATAGTATTACAGAAAGAGCATCAATGTTCGGCGTGCGCATTAGGAAAAATTAAGCGAGCATCTCATCAAATGAAACAGATTGCATCTACTTCCCGTCCACTGGAATTGCTTCACATGGACCTCTGTGGACCTATGCAAACACAGAGTATTAATGGACGCAAGTACATTCTGGTCATTGTTGATGACTTCTCTCGCTACGCTTGGACAAAGTTCCTCCGAACCAAAGATGAGACAGGGGACTTGATAGTCAACTTTGTGAACACTACTCAGAATTTGCTGCAACAAACCGTCCAAGTCATCCGAACAGACAACGGTACTGAGTTCAAGAACAAGTATCTCAGTGAATTTTATCAGACACTTGGCATCAGTCAGCAATTCTCAGCCGCTAAGACGCCCCAACAGAACGGGGTCGTTGAAAGGAAGAACATGACTCTAGTGGAAGCCGCCCGTACAATGCTGATCCATTCCGGCCTCCCACACTTCCTTTGGGCTGAAGCAGTAAATACCGCATGTTTCACTCAGAACAGGATGGTGGTTCACAAGCGCTTCGATAAGACTCCGTACAAAATAATAAACAGGCGAGTACCCAATATCTCATTCTTTAAGGTCTTCGAGTACAAGTGCTTTGTGGCGAACGATAGAGAGCAACGTGCTAAGTTCGACCCTAAAGCATTTGAAGCTACATTCGTCGTGTATTCATCAACGTCAAAGGCGTACCGAGTTTACATCAAGTCCAACCGATCAATCAAAGAAAGCTATAATGTCACTTTTCACGAAGTGGCAGAAATGGCTTCTGCACACCTCAGTTCAAGACCCGTGCCAAACTCGATGGCTTCTGAATACGACAGTTCAGAACCCATATACACTGGTGTGTTGGCACTAAACCAACAGAAGATGGCAACAACTCCGGACTCAACGTCCGAAGAAGCTCTGAAACTTGCGTTGGAAGATTTGGACTCTCTCTTTGACCCCGTATATCAGCCAGAAACCAATATTCCTACACCTTTAGTGGAGCCCCCACTCGACGAGGCCAACGTACCGAGCTCTTTAAATGTCCCTACCTCACCCAATTCATAATTACCACAGTCACTGAAGATCCTACAACAGTCAATGAGGAAATCTCATCAAAATCACTCGATTCAAGTGCAGAATCTGACTTACCTCAACCAAGTGCACAATCTGGAATCCTTGGAAGTCTCAGTCCACAAATGGCTGATGCGTCCAACTCTACACTACCTCATGGGCGAAAGTGGACTCGAGCTCATTCGGTTGATCAGATTATTGGTGATCCTTCGAGTGGAGTACGGACACGTCATCACCACAGTCTCTTCAGCTGCTTCTTAAGCCAAAATGAGCCAACCAAGGTAGCAGACGCACTAAAAGACCCAGATTGTGTAATAGCAATGCAAGATGAAATCAACCAATTTGAGCATCTTCAAGTGTGGACCTTAGTACCCCGTCCGCATGGGAAAACAATCATCGGGACGAAATGGGTATTCAAGAACAAGATGAAGATGGCGAAGTGATTAGGAACAAAGCAAGATTGGTTGCGAAGGGATATAATCAACAGGAAGGATTTGACTACGACGAGACTTATGCTCCTGTTGCCCGAATCGAAGCCATTCGTCTCTCCCTTGCTTATGCGGCTCATAAAGACTTCAAAGTCTACGAAATGGATGTAAAGACCACCGTTCTTAACGGCGTGTTAAAAGAGGAAGTCTACGTCGCTCAGCCAGAAGCTTTGTTGATCAAGAACATCCCGATCACGTCTATTGATTGGACAAAGCTCTCTACGGACTGAAACAAGTCCCACGTGCTTGGTATGACGTCTTGAGTGCCTTCCTCGTAAAATCTGGATTTATCCGAGTAACGATCGATACGACCCTCTTCAAAAAATGGCAAGACAAAGATTTGATGGTCGTCCAAGTTTATGTAGACGACATCATCTTCGGATCAACAAATCCACGGCTTTGCAAGAAATTTGGAGATTTTATGAAGAGAAAATTTGAAATGAGTCACATGGGAGAGATGCAGTTCTTCCTAGGACTTCAAGTAAGGCAGCTCGATGATGGGATATTCGTCAGTCAGACTAAATACATCAAGGACATTTTGAAGAAATTCCATCAAGATCAGAGCAAGCCGATAAGCACTCTCAAGTATGCAAGCTGCAAGTTGGATGCCGATCCCAATGGAAAAGCGATCGACATTACACTATATCGCAGCATCATCGGCTCTCTTCCCTATCTCACCTCAAGCCAATCGGACATCATGTTTGCCACATGTCTATGCGCCCGTTTCCAAGCCGACCCCAAAGAATCTCACATGCTCGCGGTCAAGCGGATTCTTTGCTACTTGAAGGGCACCTCGACCTTAGGTTTATGGTACCCTAAAGGTACAAACTTCAAACTGATTGGCTATACTGACGCTGATTATGCAGGTTGTCGAATAGACAGGAAAAGCACATCCGGTGGCGCTCAATTTCTAGGCGAAAAGCTAGTCTGCTGGTCCTCGAAGAAGCAGAACTGCATTTCGACATCGACGGCCGAAGCAGAATACATCGCGACTGCCAGCTGTTGCTCGCAAATGCTGTGGATGCGGACTCAGCTTCACGACTATGGGTACAGTCTAAATAATATACCCATTTATAGCGATAGCCAAAGTGCCATTGTGATTACGTGTAATCCTGTTCACCACTCACGCACAAAACACATAGACATACGATATCACTTTATCAAAGATCACATAGAAAAAGGCACGATTGACATATATTTTGTGAACACGGAATATCAACTAGCTGACATTTTCACCAAGGCATTAGATGAAAAACGGTTCCAATTTCTTGTCGGAAAATTAGGCATGTTGAACCTTCCGTAATTTGTGCTTACGTGATCCTATGTCCTTTCCCATGTTCTATGCTATGCGTTTTCTGTACTTTTTTTTTGGTAACTGATCTATTTCATTTACCACAATCATAAGAAGTTACAGCAAACCAACACTAGCACCACATCTAAGATGGAAATGCACACACACTCTGAAATATCAATATTCTATCAGCATTCTTTCTGCGGCAAATGGTCTTGATACGCCACTTCAGCTCCCTACCAAGCACTTGGAAATTTTGTTCCTCTCGCTTCCAAGCCATGCACCCTTCGATTTCGTTCACACCATATATGGTACACCACTGATGTGTAAACTACAATCAAAAGGCTATACTGTGTATTTCTTTTTGAGCTTACACTTGCCATCCATGAACATAGGCTTTCATAGAATATAAGATTCACATCACACTGCAGCCATGTCTGTATTTTGTAGTTATCACTTGGCTATAACTACACTCCAAGAATAGATGTTCCATTGTTCATCTCTGGTTCCACACAGTCTACATCCGTGGTACTGAATATTCATACCCCATTGTGCCAATCTATCCATAGTAAGCAGGCGTTTATGAAGTAGCAGCCACAACACAAATGACTGCCTGGGAATACTAGACCTATTCCAGACGGCCCTGGAGTAAGGAAAAGGGGGGCAGTGCCTTTCAGCCACTCATAACCCGAAGAACTTGAGTAAGTACCATCCGCAGTCATCTTCCATCTGCTCCCATCATATCCGTCTCTGAATATCTCTTTCAAGTTATGCAGCTTCTTCCAAGACCAACATGAGTCTGCGGCAGGCGAGTAATCCCAGAAGCAAGCTCCCTTTATGTACACAACATTGATCCACTTTAGCCGTAGTGAGTCCCCATCTAGTGTGATGTCCCAAATTTGCTTCCCTTGTAAGGGCCTTATTCCATGTCGCACAGTCTCTCAAGTTTAACCCTCCATATTTCTTGGATCTGCAGATTTGCTCCCAACTGATCAAAGGTATATATCTGCCATTTTCCTTCTTTCCCCAAAGGAACTCTCGACATGTTCTGTCCACTTCCTTTGTCACAGATTTGGGTAGCATAAAGATGGTCCCCTAGTACCCATGTGTGGCTAATAGTATCGAGTTAATCAGGCACAACCTCCCTGCATAGGAAAGGTTTCTGGTGGCCCAACACTGTACTGCCAGTGATCTTCTCAATCAGCACTTCGCAGTCACTTCTGCTCCGCTTAGTAGGAGAAATAGGGACCCCCAAGTACCTCAAACGGGTACTTGCCCAGTTGGAATCCAGTCAGCCTTCTGATCTCCTCCACCTCCTGATCAGAAGCACCAGCAATATACAAACTGGATTTCTGTGTATTAGCCCTTAACCCAGATGTTAGCTTGAAATGATTAACACCTCTGTAATTACCTTAACTGCCCCACTTCTGCCCTTGCAAAAAATCATCAAATCATCCGCAAAATTGAGGTTCACCAACTTGACTGTTTTACACAATGGATGGAATCTAAAACGAGTGTTCTTGGTAGCTAACTGGAACTTTCTCGTCAAGTATTCCATGGTAATGATAAACAGTAGAGGGGAGATGAGATCCCCTTGTCTCAGACCTCGACCTCCCTTGATATACCCAGCTTGATCCCCATTAATAGCTATAGTATATGTCGCAGTTGTCACGCACTCCATAATCCAGTTTATATATTTCATAGGAAATCGGAGCAAACACAGCCATTCCTTAAGGAAATCCCAGTCCACCGTGTCATATGCTTTCCTAATATCCACCTTCATGAGAGCTCGGGCAGAAGCATTTCGCCTGTTATACAATCGAATCAAGTCCTGGCACAATAGGATATTATGTACTATAGACCTCATTTCTACAAAGGCGCTTTGATTCGGGTGGATCAATTGAGGCAGCAGAGGTTTAAGTCTGTTACATATAATCTTGGATATGCATTTATAGATTGTGTTACAGCAGGAAATTGTCTGAAGTCTTGGGCTGTGAGAGGATTTGACACTTTCGGAATAAGGCACAAAATAATGCCATTCATTCTAGGCAACATCTTCCCGGACTCAAAAAACTCCAGTACTGCTGCAGTGACTTGCTCCCCCACCACATTCCAAGCATGCTTGAAAATTCCACTACCATATCCATCAGGACCCGGGGCGACATCCCCATGAATGCTCTTCATTGTTTCAAATACCTCATTCCATTCAAAAGGTTTGGCGAACCGGATCTGGTCTTCCAAACTAAGTGTGTATCCTTCCTCTGCCACCATAGGATCTAGCTGCACTTTAACATATTTGTCCTTAGCCAACATGCTCTGATAGTATTCCACAAAATGTTTTTGCAGGTCCCTGTGATCAGATAAAAGGGCCCCCTCCTCTGTTCTATATAGTTAGGACTCTGTTCCTATAGGTCCTCCTTTGGATCATGGCATGGAAGAATGCTGTGTTTTGGTCTCCTTGTGCCAGCCATCGAACTTTAGCTTTCTGTCTCGAAACACTGTCATTAGCTTTACTCAGAATGCTATACTCCCTTCTGATAACTTCTTCCTTATTCATCAACTCCGAGTTCAACGGATCAGTGTGCAACTCTGCTTGACATTCATCCAGCTTCAGTCTAGTGATCTCTGCCTTATTAGTAATGTCTGCAAATAAAGTCCGATTCAGAGCGCTTTCTGTACTTTAAATGCCATATCTTGCGTGAAATATCTTATATTAATTGAACTAACTAATATAATAAAAATCCACAAATATTATACATGTATAATACTAGGGGAATGATGATATCTTTAGGACGTTCGATCTAAGTCACGTATGAATTTCCCTGACATGCGACTGATCCAGTGCTTAATTTTGTCAGTCAAAATCACATACTTGTGTCTAAAGTTCTTTCGTAAATTCCATTAGACACAAAGCCACTTTATCTAAGTGAGTTTCTAGCCTTTTATCTCTTTCAACGGATCTATCCTTGAGCGAGTCACACAATCATTGCTTGTCTTAACTAGTGATTCTTGGTCTCATACTCGCCTTGTCTTAGAACGTTAGGAAAATGATTAGGGCACTTAGGAAATTCCTCACTCGGCCAAATATAAATATTTTTCATTCCTTTAACATTGCCTTTAGTCATCCATTTTGGGCCTTCTCCAAATTTCTTTTCTTCGTTTAAAACCCTTTGAGCCTTCAACCGACTATCTAAACTTTCGGCGGGATGATCAATCGAGAAAAGGAGGGGGAGAAAACCGAAGATGAAAAGAAAAAGATGACAAAAGAAGGTGAAAAACGCACACAAGGAATGCTCAACGCACAAAAAGCAGATCAAAAGAACCTGACTCTCGATTATCTCAATTTCAAAACCTTTAAGAAAGGGGCATGGATCTTGCTGTGAACTTCTCCATTGATAATCGCGTACACTCGTCGGAACGGCTGGAAAGAGGATCACCACGAAGTGAACTTCTCCAACGATAATCAGGTCTTATATCGAGATAACGAGAAGAGGAGCACGGCCTTGGGTTTGAATTCCATAACTGTGAACTTCTTCAAATCGATAATATCTGAAACCTCTCTAGGGATTAAGAGAAAAGGAGCACGGTATCGGCCCGAGAACTAACAAGAAGAACTTCGCCATGGATAATCTCTCAGTCTCGTAGAAAAGTGGAGCCTCAGCTTGAGCAAGTGCAGAAAAATTACAAGAGATAAAAAAGGATAAAAAAGACAAAAAGACGAAAGAGAAAAATGCCGAACAAAAGGAGACGACGAAAGAATGGAAGAAGACATAAAGCTAACTTTTCCAATAAGTTCCCTTCCCTTCTTCGTCATAACCAAATTAAAGCCTTCAAAGTCCCTTTAATTCCAAAACGACGATTTCTCGCTCGGTGAAATGATTAAAAGCACCTCGATCACAGGTCAATTGACTTAATGTGACTTGTGTTGACTTGAGTGATATAAATATAAAAATCCCTAGTTAAAAATAAATGAGTGCTAGAGCGAACCTAGTGAGGGTTGCCGAAATGGATACTACTGTGAACTTAGGACTTCAGTATGCTGACGTGACTAGACGGCATAAAAATCTTTCAACTGTCCTGTGAATTAGGCGTAGATGATCGAAGCAAAATAATCTGACCCCATATTATTAATAAAATAGTATATATATATATATATATATATATATACTATAATAATAGTCATAATAATAAAAATTTTATATAAAAATACTTTTAAATCGCACATTTGATATGCAATATTAATTTGCATTTATACGGAATTGATTAAATGCGATATATTGTCCATGCTCATACCCTCGTGCGAAAATCAAGGTTTTGAAGACCAGACCGGACCGGCCGGTTCAGACAGAAAAACCGCGAACCGGTTGAAAATCCGGTCCGGTCCCGGTCCGGTCTTCCATTTTTTTTAAGAAAAAAAAGAAAAACAATTACAATGTGAATAAGTTGGTGAAAAAGAATAAAATTAACGAAACAGCGGGTCGCCCTGTTGGTGAAGGTGTCATATAACATCTAACGGGCCTGGGTTCGAATTTCAGCTGGCCCTTTTTCTTCGATTTTATAATTAACTCTTTACCCTGAAAGATTTGAAGATTGATCCGAAAGGCTTGCAATTCCATTTCTAGAGAGAGAAACAACAGTAACTTTCTCACTCTAATCGAATTCTCTCTCTCGTTCTTCAAATGAGTTTTTCGATCGAATCTTATTGATTATCATTATCATCGAATTACTTTGAATTCTTGCCTAGGATCTTAGATTTGTTAATCGTAGGACCTAACAATAAGTTCATAAAATGACTAGGAAAACTCTATTATGAGCCAATTAATTACTACGATAAACGTACTACAATACGTTTATCAAACCTCCACACACTTAAGCATTTGCTTGTCCTCGAGGAAATTAGAAGTCAGAAAAGGTATCCAATCAAGATAACGGCACGATTGTTCGCAATTTATCATCAAAGCTAGAAAACATGAAACGGAATCAAGCGAACAATTATGGACATCACACTAATGACTTGCACTTGTCTACCTAAACTTCCTTCGCACTGCCAATCGAGACTCATATCTCACAGAGATCCGCTCAAAATCACTCAGTGTATAGGCTAGCATAGAGTGAATCGCTCAATTCGTGCACTAGTCCCGCCCCTATCATAAACTTGCAAGCTAATCGCATCTCTACTACTTAAAGTGGCAAGCATAAATCTGAGGATCTTTTTGGGGGGGAAACGGGTCGAGTAATCATGAAGTGACAGCATGTTTAATGAACACGTAATCTTAGAGCTATGACACGTAAGCGAAAAAATATCAAAGAACACAGCATGATTCAACCGACAGTCACATGCTCCAGCATAAGACTCAACGTTCTCGCTCTGAAATCCTAGACTTTTCTGCCCGACCCTCTCGACTCAGTTCCCTTTCATTTTATGCCCTTTCACCCTAGTTACGCTCTACTTTTGTGCACTGCCCCTTATTCCCTAAAAACATCAAGGTTTGGCTTTTGTCACAAAGAATACATCGTCACAGCGAATGCCGTGTACCTAGGGTACTTATTACCAAAACCTATATCTTTCCAAAGGGTTATGGGCAGGCTTATGCAAGGGATCAGGTCATTTCAGAAAACGGTCAAGTAAGGGACGAGTCATTTCATGAATAGCAGAGAAGAACATCAAATCATACACTGAAACAGTAACTCTCAAGTTCGACTTCTGCTCTATTCTAATCAACTCAGGTTCATATAAACTCTGGAGGTTTATCGGATCAGTGGCTTCTATGATTACGAGGAAAGTAAACAAATAGGTAGGGGTGTTCAAATTAACCGAAAAATCGAAAAAACCGACCGAACCGTAAATAACCGAACCGAAATGACCGGAACCGAAAAAAACCGAACCGAATTGTACAAAACCGAACCGAACCAAATTAAAATGGTTCGGATATCGGATTACGCATACGTAAAACCGAAAACTGAAATTATCATATTACATTAAAAATAGAAAATATCAAAAATCATTTTTTTTTCTCACATAACGTAAACAACACAGTAGATATAATTTCATTGGTATACTTTTTCCATTTTTTGGTAAATGTTTTCCTCACCAATCAAATACTATTTTTCTCCCAAATAATTTATATTATCTTCAGATGAATGTTTTTATATTTTGGTTAGATTTTGTTCCATTTTCATGTTGTTTTTTTTTCCGACCTTTGAATTATTTTCCTACATGTCACGTTCCATAAATCTTCTTTGTTTTTTAATAACCATAAATTGTTTTATGTATTTTCAGTTCATAATATTTTTTTGTTGATATTAAATTCCTAACCGAAAAACCGAACCGAAAAAACCGGAACCGAATTATAAAAAACCGAACCGAACCAAATTAAAATGGTTCGGATATCGGATTAAGCATACGTAAAACCGAAAAACCGAAACCGAACCGAATTTTGAAAAAACCGAACCGAACCGACCGATGAACACCCCTACAAATAGGCTCAAGCTCAAAGTGGCTACTAATGGGGTTAGTCATGGTAGGGGAATCTGGCCTTGGACTTAATTCCTAATGCCCTCATCATTTTCACACTAACGCACCAAAACAGTTTCAACACATATCAGACAGGCAAGTTCTAGAGAGATATAGACTAGGCACGTCACACAACCAAGAAAATGAGCATAAGCTCGTCAGGCTCAACCTCTCACAACGAAACATGGTTATGTGTACGAATCTCTCAAAACAGTGCTATCTCTATTCAGGCAGACACGATTCAATCAGTCATGCATATCCTAATTGCTCACAAAATTTCATAAAATGCAGACCAACTCGTGATAAGCGCAAACAATCATGCCTGATTTAAGTAATTCATGCCTTTCTAACGAAATTAACAGTTCACGGACACGTCATAAAAAAAATTTCATGCAATCTCAACCTAAATTCCCCTCCCCACACTTAAGTCCGACGTTGTCCTCAACGTAAAAACGGATAAAAGGAAGCGAAAAAAAGGTTAAAAAGAGCGAAACTCCCCTGACGAATAAGTGACGTGGCCGTGCCTGAACACGTGAAGATCGTGGATCGTGACTCGTGATATTTATCCTGATATAACTAAAAGGAAAATGAAACGTAAAAAGGAACTAGACCTAGATAGTAATAGTAGATATATTCATATCCGTCATAATCATAGGTAAATAAAAGAAAGCACTAGATAGATAAAACCTGGGTTGCCTCCCAAGAAGCGCTTCATTTACCGTCTTTAGCCGGACGTACCTTCGTTCACTTAGGGTGGCTGGAAGTCTATATACAGTACCTCCTTTTTGCTTAAGTCTCCCTCGCCTACATCCATACCTTGGAGGTGTCGCTTTTCGCCGGGCAGTGGTTTCAACTCTAGTGACAGTCGCTTCTCGCCTGGGCTCTTGTCCTTAACTTCGTCACTGTTCTCCTCGACGGCTATAATGGGCTCGTCGTCTTTCTCCTCGCTCAACACCTGTGATAAACCTTGCACAGAAGATGAGAAATCGTGCTCACAAACATCCAAGTAGTAGCATCTATTATCGTACTCATTACTCTTTTTCATCGAGTCAGTCATATTAAATGTAACTTTCTCGCCATCTACATTCAAAGTCAATGTTCCGTTCCTAACATCTATCAGAGTCTCCCCTGTAGCTAAGAATGGTCTACCTAGAATTAATGGAATATTTTCATCCTCGTCTATCTCTAGGATCACAAAATCAGCAGGGATAACGAACTTATCGACCTTAACTAGAACATCCTCAATAACACCTAAGGGGTATTTTAACGATCTATCGGCCAATTGAATACTCATCCTAGTGGGTCGTGGTTCACCTAATCCTAAGCGCTTAAACATGGAGTACGAAATTAAATTTATACTAGCGCCTAGATCAGCTAAAGCATGCTCCTAAATCACCTATCAGACAAGGAATAGTAAAACTCCCTGGGTCCTTGAGCTTTTTCGGTATCTTGCTCTGGAGTATCGCCGAGCACTCTCCTCGTAGGTATACCGTGGAGACGTGTTCGAGCTTCCGTCGATTCGTCAGCAAGTCCTTCAGGAACTTAACGAAACTGGGCATCTGCGCAATAGCTTCAACAAACGGTAAGTTAATATGTAATTCTTTGCACATACCCATGAATCTGCCAATTGGCGCCTCGTCTTTGTCCTTCTTCAACCGTGCTGGATAGGGAATCTTCGGCTGGTACGACATCACTGGTGGCCGCTCGTTCTACCTCACTTTTTCTATTTCGGGTGCAACCTCCTCCTTTTTAGGTTGAACCTTCTCTTTTTCAGGTGCAGCTCCTCTCAACCGAGCTGGATACGGGATCTTTGGTTGATACGGCTTCACAAATGGTCGCGTCTTTCCCTCGTCATCCTTGACCTTCTCGACTCCGTCACTCTTGCTTTCCTCCACTTCTGGCTTGTCGTGGCCCTCGAAATCGACTTTCTCCTTTAAATTCTGCTTGGCGGGAGCTTCTTGTAATCCTCTCCTGCTCCTCAGGGTTACCGCATTGCAATACTCCTTGGGGTTTGTCTCGGTGTAGCTCAGGAGTGATCCTTGATTTCGCCCCGCCATTTGCTTTGCTAATTGCCCCACTTGCTGCTCCAACCTCTTGATAGAGGCGTCTGTATTCTGAGCACGGATGTCATTCATCTCCATGTACTCCTCCATCTTTGTCATCCAACTCTCGTGGGCTGCGGTGGTGCTGCTGAAATTCGTGAGGAGCACCTTCATCATATCCTTCATCTCCCTCATGTTGTCGGATCCTTCTACGGGAGCGTTCTAGTACTGGCGTGGCGGCCTGTTTTGGAAACCGGATGGTCTGGGCTGTAATCCTGGCGGTCCTTGCCCCTGGTGATTCTGATTCCCGTACGCCAGATTGGAGTGTGCTCGAGGCTGGTAGCTTCACTGGCCACCTTGGTAATTCCCCATGTAATCTGCGTGCTCCAGCGACTGCCCGAGTTGGCATTCAGATGTTTCGTGGGCTGCGCCACAGATCACACACAGTGGTAGGTACGGTGTCTGCTGCGATGGTGCGGTGGTCGTCACGACGTTCACGGGCTGTGTCTGCCCGGATTTCGGGAGTAGTGCGCCAATGAGTGTCTGCACTTGGAATTCATCACCGCGATTTGTTGCTGGAGCGCCTCAAATTTGGCATTAGTGGCCGTCTCCTCGCTAACTCCGAACACGCTGGTGTCTTGATCCTCGTGTTACCCCTCATGAAGCTGTTCCTCGAGTAGTCCTCAATCAGATTCCAAGCGTCGATCGCATTGAGCTTCACGAGTCCTCCTCCTGCAGCTCCGTCTAGCATATGGACAGTCTGGTCATTGAGCCCCTCGTGAAATCGGTTGATCTGGGCTGCCTTCGACATCCCGTGCTGCGGGCACCTCTTCAGTAGCGCCTTATATCGCTCCCACATCTCGTAGAGGTTTTCTGAGTCCTTCTAATGGAATAGGGAGATCGCTGTCTTTAACCTTAGCACCTTCGTCAGCGGGAAATAGTGGCCGATAAACGCGGCTCGCAGCTCCTCCCATGTAGTGATTGAGCGAGGTGGCAACATCTCCAGCCAGTCCTTCGCTCTGAACTTCAGGGAGAATGGGAACAACATGAGCTTAATTGCATCACCCGAGACTCCGTTGATTTTGATGGTGTCAGTCACCGTCAAGAAAGCCTTCAGATGGGAGTAGGGATCGTCGTTGGGATTGCCCTCAAATTGGGCCGTCTGGAAAATCATCTGAAGCCAAGAATGCTTCAGCTCAAAGTTGTTGTTCTCGATCGGCGGAATAACGATCGCCGACTCCATACCGCTTAGTGCGGCGTTCTTAAGTAGATCTTGTAGTGACTGCTCCTCATCTGGAACGTTATGGACAGGTCCCTGTGGTCTGTCATATCTACTTCTGTATCTGGACTAAAAAAAATCGACCCGTAAAAGAACTAACGAAAATAACAATGACTAGAAGAACAAATAACGCCAATAGTAACGAAGAAAAAAAGGAAAACTTCAAATAAAAATGGCTAAATTACCGAACTACGGCGTTCCTAATATCAATCTATTCCCCGGCAACGGCGCCAAAAACTTGATCGACACGTGGTGTGCTAATGTAAAGTGCAGGTGCGACAAGTGATAATATAAAATGAATACTTAATTACTTTTACCAACGTGCGATAGGCAGTGGACCTATCGTTTGTAGTGCAGTAAATTGAGTAAACGAGTATTGAACACAAGGAATAAACTGAGTAACCTATCGACTCGATATCTAGCCTAAATAAAATACGCAGATTGTTTTATGAATTATCCTAACAGACCAAGCCTAAAGTAATAAGAGATTAAGAGAACACGACTAACTGGTACGAGAGGTTTCATATGATAAAGATGTGCTCGGGATTCGAATCCCGCTAGGTACTGTCGACTAAGATAATAAATCGCTCCTACGTGATCAAGACTGAATTGCAGTAATTTCCTACCCACTCACGAATTTGTTGTCGCCCTAGACGCTCGTGGGGATCTAAAATGCAAAAATTACTAACGGAGAGTATCGAGTATTTGCTTTCGCCCTATACTCGAATCCTATCATCTACGAACGGCCTAATCGTTTAGCTGTCGCCCTAAACGATTTTCCACACATTCACTTTAACACATAGACATATTAAAGCAAAGAAACACTTTCATAGATAGATAAATAGTCAGAATACACGAGTCACGATAAATATATGTCTTAAACACGAATCGACCTAGCGTTCATCAACTCCCGAACACAGAGGGAATTTAGCTACTCATAATTGACAGAAACACGACGAAAGAAATAGAGAACAAGGGCAGAGGACTCATAATCTTCCCTTCTGATTGATCTGGGATTGTCTCGGGGGAAGATTCTCTTTTCTTGTTCAATTCGATGTGATTGCACCGTTGATTCATCTCTTGCGCTTCTGGGGGTGTTTCTCTGTTCTTGACGGCTCTCTTTCGTCTATGATATGTTAGGGTTGAGTTCTGGAAAGAGTCCCCCTCTTTTTGGGTCGAATTTGGGCTTTTATAATGATTTTCGCTACTGTCACGGCCTGGGACATGTCCCGCCACGGCCGTGACACTGTCGGGCCACAAAATGGAGCTCACTGCCGTGCGTCACGGCCTCGTGCAGAGGTGTCACGGCCGTGACACTTTTCCAGCCTTGCGGCAGTTTCGTATTTCTCTCAGATGGAAGGGTAAACGATGTCCGATTGAGCTGAAATTTTAACCACAGATAGAAGACTCGCAAATCTCGATTCTGACCAAAGGGATTCTCAATCCGAGATCTGGATTGAGAGATATGAATTTTCTAATTTTGCTGCTATGGGTCACGGCCTGGTGCAATAAGTGTCATGGCCGTGACCATCTTCATTCCAACTCTCTGCCCAACATCACGGCCTAGTGCACTATGTGTCACGGCCGTGACCGTCGCCAGTTTTCGTCGTCTTCGCGCCGTTTGGCCTCATTTTCGCTCATTTTCGCCCGAAATTCGTCCTAGAGCCTTATAATACCAAAATAAGTAGAAATAGAGTTAATAAGTGCATAAAATGACTAGGAAAACTCTATTATGAGCCAATTAATTACTGCGATAAACGTACTACAATACATTTATCAGATATCCACACCATCTTCGACAATCTCGCACAAACGAGGAAGATATAAGCGAGATTCAGAAGGAGCACAAGGGCAAACTTATCGACGACACTGTTGCCCTAGTCTCAGAGAAGAGAAGCTCAAAATCATGAAAAGAGAAGATCATCAGCCTCCTACCCCTCAAAGTCTGAAGACAAATCAGACTCAGACATGGAGCCCAACATGAAATCGCTGGGAAAGCAGTTGCGCTAATTGGAAAAATGATGAACAAACAATACTCAAGAAGAAGTCCTCATCAGCAAATTGACTTCGGACCTCAAGCTCAAAGAACAAACAACATGCACCGGAGACCTCCGAAGTCAAAAATACCAAAGAGCCGAACAAGTGCTTTAACTGTGGGAAATCAGGTCATTATGCCAGAGAATGCACTCTCCCAAAGAAGAGAGAGGCCAACTACTACTCCAGGTTGCTTCAACTCACAAAGCAGAAGGAAGCTGTAGTAGCTCCAATGGCAGAACAAGACCACTGGCTCGAGGATACATGTAGCTCAGAGGAAGAGAATCTAGCCCTCATGGCCTGCCTGGATGAGCATTCTGACGCCGAAACCACCAACTAGACGGATAAAGACCAAGCATCCAAATCTTCTCAGGAGATAGTTTCTCCTTCCACATTATTGACCATGTTAGAGTCGTATCAATTAGCATACACTAACATGAAACGTGAGCAGAAAAGCGTAAGTAGAGAAGAAACTATCTAAGTCTCACGAGAAAATCGCTAGCCTCGAATCAGAACTTAGGAGCTCTAGTTCAAAAATAGAAGAACTTACTAAGAGCTTACATCCTAGTGAGACTACAAAGCCTCAGATAGAGTAGCATAACGAAAAAATTAAGGAACTAGAAGAAAGGTTAGAAAATAACTACAATTGTTTGATGAGAAATCTCAATGAGAAATCTGACCTCAATTGTAGGTTAAAGGAAGCGACTACTAAGGTCACCAACCTAGAAGCCCAATTAGATAAATCAAATGCTAAGGTTTGCAAACTTACGAAAGATCTAGATACCTGTAAAGCCGCCAAATTTGTAGAAAATTAGACGCAAAAGTTAAGAAATTAGACGCAAAAGTTAAGAAATTAGACGATCTTCTTACGCGAAGGGACAATCCGAACAAACCATTTTCCTAAATAAGCCAAAGGATATAGAATTTTATAATCCCATAAAAGGCTTATGTTTCACTAACCCTCGTATGTTAAAGAAGAAAGAAGCTTATGATATAAAATACATGGGTTTAGATGCAAACACTCTTATCAACTTCACTAAAGCAGACGATCCAGATGCTTTAGAGTTAGCTAAGAGAAGAGCCACACATAGAGCCCAAATCCCCTTCGACTATAAAGAATTACATGACAGCAACGAATCTAGGGAAATACCCTTGACGCCGTTCTGTGATTTAGTTCAACCTCCTGAGCCTCAACCTGAAATCAAGGAAGCAAAAGTAGTACATTCTAAAAATTCTCTCTACAAACCTCCTATCGTGAAGCAGATAGAGGAATTACAAGCTGCATTAGACAAAGAAAGAGAGAATTTTGAACTGGAAAAGAAAAGATTCCTAAAAGAGATCGCAAATCTAGGAGCCTCCTCGATCTCACAAAATACTTCTCACGCATCTCCCTCAAGAGATAACATCGTTCTGAAAAGCATGAAGAAAGAAAAATAGCCTTCCAAAGAACGAAAATCTAAAAATAATGTTCTTAAAAATCTAATCTCTAATCCTGTTTCCGCTACGTCTACAGGGAGCGTAGTCAAGGAGTTAGAGAAACCAAAGGCGAGAGTGTCTAGCTTAGAAATAAAGAAGGAATCTCTAGACGTTGAAATTCCAAGTTTATCATCTCCTTCTGTAAAAATAAATGACACTCGTACAAATAAAAGAGTTGTTTCTTCTCTCAAAATAATTGCTTCTACTTGCTCCTTAAGCCTACCACATTTAGAAGCACTAATTTCGAAATAGACTCTACATCAGAAATAAAAACTAATCATTCAAAGACAACTGCCTCTAGGAAGTCTCGTAGGATACAAGATCCAGACATTAAGAAAGCATATGCCGTTGTTCATGCTTGTTCTCACCTAAGGTATCCTGTCAAGACTGAATCTCCCAAGCACCTTAGGGGACTATCCCATGAAAAGATCTTTCCTCGATCAAGCCTACCAAAGCATTTGTCTACGCTAAAATTAATCTTCCCTGCCAGGTTCAACCTAAATGGGTTCCTAAATCCCCGCCTAAAAGACGAAAGTCAAAAAGGCCAAATCTTCTACAAAGGGCAAACTCAATTCAACTTCTCGAGATTGACTAGGGTTGTTAAAGCTCCTACTAGCACTAATTTAGGAGTCATATCTGAACCAACATCTAAATCTACTAATCAGAGAGGACCCATTTATAAATGGGTATAAAGCTCTCTAAATTGTTTTGCAGATCCATCATGTGTGGTACCTCGACTCTGGTTGCTCCACACACATGAGGGGGAATCAAGAGCCGCTGAGCAACTACCAAGACCGACCAAATGAAAAGTCAGATTTGGGAACAACGATTCGGCTCCGATTCTTGGCCTCGGAGATATAATTTACTGGAAAATCTGACAATCAATGATGTCTCTTACGTCGAAGGTCTCCGCCATAACTTGTTCAGCATAGGCCAGTTCTATGACAAAAGATTCCAGGTGGTCTTTCATGCTGACAGGTGCAGAATATTGGACAGTCAGAACAAAGAACTCCTCCAAGGAATTCGGAAAATCTTTACCTGATTAATTTGACGTCCGTACGGACCAGGACAGCTGTTTGCCTCATCTTCCAGATTACAATTCAAAGGAACAGCCTATGGCATCAACGTGTGTCTCATCTAAACATCAAAGCTCTTCAACGACTTTCAACGAAACAGTTGGTTCACGGTCTACCAACCATAATTCTACAAAAAGACCATCAATGTTCGGCATGTCAATTAGGAAAAATGAAGTGAGCGTCTCATCACGTCAAACTAGTTGCCTCTACTTCACGTCCTTCGGAATTGCTACATGTGGACCTCTGTGGACCACGTGCTTCGATAAGACTCCGTACGAGATCATTAATAAGCGAGTACCCAACATTTCCTTCTTCATGGTCTTCGGGTGCAAGTGCTTTGTGGCGAATGACAGAGAGCAACGTGCTAAGTTCGACCCAAAAGCATTCGGAGCGATTTTCTTCAGGTATTCTTCAACTTCAAAGGCGTACCGAGTATATATCAAGTTCAGAACCCGTGCCAAACTCGATGGCTTCTGGTCACATCAGTCCAGAACCTGTACCTAACATGTTGGCTTCTGACCACAACAGTTAAGAACCCGTATTCACTGGTGTGTTTGGCACAAAACCAACAGAAGATGGCAATAACTCAGGATTCAACGTCAGAAGATTCTATGAGACTTGCTTTAGATGATTTGGACTCTCTCTTCGAGCCCGTATATCGGCTAGTCACCGTAAATAGTATACCTTTAGTAGCACCTCCACTTGACGAGGTCGATGCACCAAGCTCATCAACTGCCCCCACCTCACCCGATTAAGAATTGCCTCAGAATACTGAAGAACCTACAATGGTTATTGAGGAAGAATCATCATACTATCTCAACTCAAGTGCAGATATGGAACTACCTCATACAATTGTCTAATCTGATAATGCTGGAAATATCGGTCCACAAATAGCTAATCCATGTACCTCATCATCATCCCATGAGCACAAGTGGACTCGAGCACATCCAGTTGATCAGATAGTAGGCGATTCTTCGGGCGGAGTAAGGACAAGACATCAGCACAGTCTCTTCAGGTGCTTCTAAAGCCAAATGAGCCAACCAAGGTAGCAGACGCACTTAAAGACCCGGATTGGGTAATAGCTATGCAAGATGAGATCAACCAATTCGAGCGACTCCAAGTGTGGACTTTAGTATCCCGTCCGCATGGGAAAACAATTATCGGGACGAAATGGGTGTTTAAGAACAAAAAGAATGAAGATGGGGAAGTGATCAGGAATAAACCTAGATTGGTTGCGAAGGGCTACAACCAACAGGAAGGCATTGACTATGACGAGACGTATGCCCCGGTTGCCCAAATCAAATCCATCCGTCTTTTCTTGGCTTACGCGGCTCATAAAGACTTCAAAGTCTACCAAATGGACGTTAAGACCGCCTTTCTGAACGGCGTGTTAAAGGAGGAAGTCTATGTTGCTTAGCCAGAAGGCTTTGTTGATCAAGAACATCTCGGTCACGTCTATCGATTGGACAAAGCTCCCTATAGACTGAAACAAGCTCCACGTGCTTGGTATGATTTCCTGAGCGATTTCCTTGTTAAGTCTGGGTTCATCCGAGGAACGATTGATACGACCCTCTTCATAAAATGGCAAGACAAAGACTTGATGGTCGTCCAAGTTTATGTAGACGACATCATCTTCGAATCAACAAATCCAGGGCTATGTAAGAGATGGAGATTTGATGAAGAGCAAATTTGAAATGAGTCACATGGGAGAAATGCAATTCTTCTTGGGACTCCAAGTCAAGCAGCTCGAAGATGACATCTTCATAAGTTCTGACTAAATACGTCAAGGACATTCTAAAGAAGTTCCACCAAGATCAGAGCAAGCCTCTCAGCACTCGTATGTCAACAAGCTGCAAGTTGGATGCCGATCCCACTGGAAAAATGGTCGACATCACACTTTATCGCAGCATAATCGGCTCTCTTCTCTATCTCACCTCAAGCCAGCCGGATATTATGTTTGCCACCTGCCTGTGTGCCTGTAATAGCTGGGTTTCGTAAGTTAGTAAATAGCCGGCCAATAAATATGCATACATATTATGTGACTCATATGACTGCATATGGGTGCTTATGTGATTTCATGCTACATGTGAAATAATATTATACATGTCATGTGTTACTTGGACGACTGACCGGATAGGAAATTAAGTTAGGAACTAGGCATAATTGTTGTAAGGTATATAATGTTAGTAGAGGGAGATTACAGTAAAACTTAGGTATAAGAAAATCTAAGGATTCGAATATTACAATACTAATAAGAATAAGGATTTGATAAATCGCGTGTTTTTAGTAAGTGTCTCTTTGATTGCTTTCTATACTTACTTGATGAATCAATTGAGATTCGTTATTTGAGGGGGAGCATTTACAAAATAATATGTCTTGAGCTCCAAATATTTTTAATATCCTTTCTCTAAGTGTTGCAGAAATTTTTCGATCGAAAAATGACACAAAGCGCACCACTATGAGGAGGATTTCTTAAGTTTACACGACATGGAGTTAATGGCATTGGTATATAAAAAAATTCAGAGGGAGCCTGATTAAAACAATTGTTAATTAACTCTAACATCATTAACGTTTTTGCTCTAAGTGATCCAGATTTTCGAAACTTCGTCAAAGAAGCCAGACGTTACAATTCAGACATATAGGGAGTTAATTGCAGTTATTTGAAACTTTAGGGGGAGCAATTATGTGGTTATTAATTGAAATCGAGGTCAATCTGAACATATAGGAAAACTTACGATCAAGAAATTGAATAGAGGAGCAATTCTTGACTTCAAATTTCTCGAGCGTAAATAGTAATGGGCCTGTCCTATCGAGAACCCAATACGTCTTATCAGCCCGTTAAAACAATTTTAATTTTTGCAGTCGAAAAAGTATTTCTCACGCAAAACGCTCATTCAAAGAATTCAACAGTATCAAATTTTTTTCTCGCGAAAAACCTTAAAAAGACGAACCCAGAATTCAACCTTCAAAAAAATATTTCCTACACTGAAACGTCTTCACATTATATTGATAAAGTAGTTCTTAGAATTATCAACCATCGAAAATAATATAGGTATCCACTCATCGAGATCTTTCTTTTTCCTAACATGAAAGCTTCCTAAGATTATCACATACTCACGTAATAATATATTAATACTCAAAACGAATTAAACACCAAGTACAAAGAGGTTATACCTTTCTTCAGACCCTAGCTTGTCGAATTCTTGGATAACTAAAGTCGAGTTCCTCTGTTATTCGTGTAAGGTTCTTTTAGTTTGTGAGGGTTTGTTATACATGTGAACTTATGGATATATCATGGTGAAGTTTTCGAAACTTGAGATTGATATGACAGGCAATGACGGTTTACCTTATGCTTAAGCAATCATATTACGTTTATTTTACTTAGTAATTGGGCCTTGATTTCGATATTCAATATACCTATTATAGCCCAAGGTTTAATCTTTTCATTATTACATTATCATTTAAAAATTCTTTTGTTAAATTTCGAAAGTACTTTAGTGACCCTAATTTAATTTTCCAATGAACATTCCTTATTCACAAAATCCACTTGCTAGTTTAATTACATCAAAATCCCGTACCAAAATTTACGGGTATTACAGATCGGTAGCAATCAGAATCATGATTTGAGTCGAATTTTTTATTCTGTGAGATTACTGTTTGTGCGAAAACAGTATGAACGTGTTTTGATTTTCGTCAAATTGATTATCATTTGCTTCAAAACATGTTTCTTCTGTTCGTGAGTATTCAGTAGCTTATTTCGAGCATATACCTGTAGTTTCATCGATTAATTTCCAGTATTTGCTTGAATCTGTGTTAAAATCATATTCTGTGCTTAAACTGTGAATTTCAATTTTTCTCGCTAAGTCTTCAATCGAAATTAATTTCTTGATCGAAAACCTCTGTGCGAGAAATTTTGTTCAACTAGAATACTGATTAGTTACTGAAGTCGCTGCTGTCAAGAACGTGTTTAAAAAAAATTTTACGAGCGTTAAAATGTTGACGAGAATTGACTATTTTGACCCCCGCCCAAAACTCTTTCTCTCGAGAATTTAGTCGGTCAAATGTATTTAATTCTCGTTCGTAAAATTTTTCGGTCAACCAATTAGATTTGACTCAGCGAGAAACTCCTTAGAGTACTGTTCTTCAACGACCAAAATCAATTAAAGAAATTTTACGCTCGAAAACACTGGTCAATCTTTCGAGTCAACCTTTGATAAAATCTACATTGTGGATTTTGGTCAACAATATTTTTCGACGCTTAAAATTTTCGATCGCAAAACTTCTCTCAATAATTTTACGATTGATTTCATTGTTTACATAACTTTTCAGCGTAAAATTACGTACAAGTCGAAATAATTTACGCTCGAAAATTTTTTGAACAGTACATGACGCGCGAAAACAGTACCATCTTTTCAAATAGAAGAAATTATTTTCGATCAAACTTTAAAGATTGAATCGAAATTAATTCTCGATCATTTTTGAATCAAACGCTACTAACGAATTTGCTACTTGTGAAGCACACTACATCATTCAAATCCATCAAAACAACAAATGAAGATCCTTCGTCAACAAAAAAAAAGAAGGATGGATGCATACTCAATAGGAAACGACAACCGTCCGCCAATCTTGCAACGCGGCGAATATACAGTATGGAGAAGCCGCTTCCTAAACTTCATAGCTCTGAAAGATCAAGTCAAAAATTTATTGCAGTCACTTGAAGAGGGACCTGCAAAGTTCTGGGTCAACGTAGCCGGTGATGACACAGTTACTTCTTCAATTCCCGCTACAAGGCGACTTAAGGAACCTAGGGAATACACCATTGAGGAAAGGGCCCGTGCTAAGGCAGATCTGATAGCCATGAACACACTCATGCAAGGCATCCCCAACGACATCTATAGACAGATAGACAGCCTCCCAACGGCTAAGGGAATGTGGGATGAGCTGCATAGGATGATGCAAAGAACGGAAGTAGCATCAAGGCCAAAAAGGCGAATATTCTCACTGCTTATGACTCCTTCAAAGCTAAGCCGGAGGAGAGCCTCTATGATGCATACCAAAGATACCTCACTCTTCTCAACGAGATGAGGAAGATAGAAATCTCGAAAACAAACATGGAAACAAATATCAGATTTCTATCCTCTCTGCCCTCGGACTGGAAAAAGATATCCACTCAAATTAGACAAAACAAAGATCTGGAGGAGTTGGATATCCATGCAGTATTTGATAATCTCGCCCAACACGAGGAAGATGTGTGCGAGACTCAGAGAGAGCAGAAGGGCAAGCAGGTTGACAACACCGTTGGTCTAGTCTCAGAGAAGAGTAGAACAAAGCCTCGTAAAGAGAATATCGTTAGGCTTCCTTCATCATCCGAGTAAGAAGAAGATTCAGAATCAGACGCCGAGCCAAGCATGAAAGCACTGGGGAAGCAGTTGGCTTTAATCGGAAAGATGATGAGCAAGAAATACTTCAAGAAGAAGTCCTCATCCTCGGCTAACAGACTTCGGACCTCAAGCTCTAAGAACAAGGAACATGCATCAGAGAGCTCCGAAGTCAAGAACACTAAAGAGCCCAACAGGTGCTTCAACTGTGGCAAGCCTGGTCATTTTGCCAAAGAATGCACTCTTCCAAAGAATAGAGATGCTAATTACTACTCCGAGAAGCTTCAACTCACGAAGCAGAAGGAAGCAGGAGTAGCCCTCATGGCAGAGCAGGACCACTAGCTTGAAGACACGTCTAGTTCTGGAGACGAGAATCTTGCCCTCATGGCACGCCTTCATAACAACAGTGACGCCGAAACATCTAATCAGACGGACGAAGATGGCGCATCCACCTCATCACAAGAGGTAGACTCTACTTCCTCATTATTGACCATGTTAGAATCATATCAAAAATAATATGCTAACATGAAACGTGAGCAGAAAAGTATTAAGGAAGTAGAGGATAAACTTTCTAGGTCACAGGAGAAGATAAATAGTCTCGAATCAGAACTTAGAAGCTCTAGTGCTAAAATAGAAGAACTTACTATGAGCCTACATTCTAGAGAGACTAGTCAACCTCAAATAGGACAGCATAGCGAAAAGATTAAGGAGTTAGAAGATAGGCTAGCAAATAACTACATTCGATGATCTTATTACGCGTAGGGGACAATCTGAACAGACGATATTTCTAAACCAGCCCAAGGATATAGAGTTCTATAATCCAATAGAAGGCATAGGTTTCACTAACCCACGTGCTCTACGGAAAAAGGAATTATATGATATTAAGCACATGGGTTTAGGAGTAACCTCTCTTAGAGATTTTACTGAAGCCACAAAAAAAAATAACTTTAGACTCATCCAAGAATAGAGCCTCACATGGGCCTGAAATCCCTTTCGACTACACATAACTAAATGAAAGAGACAGAAATATGAAACCATCTTTAACACCTGTCTGTGATTTAGTTCAAGTTCTACCTCCTGAATCTCAAACACACTACGAGGAAGTCAAAGACGTTCATTATAAAAATTCTCTTTACAAACCTCCTATAATCAAACAGATAGAGGAATCTCAAGCAAAACTAGATAAAGAAAGAGAGAATTTCGAAGCTGAAAAGAAGTTCTTAAAAGAGATGGAAAATCTCAAAGCTTCCTCATCCTCCCAAACTACCTCTCATGCTATTATGAAAAGCGTGAAAATCGAAAATTCACCTTCGAAAGATCAAAAGTGCATTAATAGTCCTGTTAAGAGTGCTAAGACTAAATCTAGTTTACCTACGTCTACAGGGAGCGTAGAGCAAGCACTAGAACCGAAGGTGAGAGTGCCTAGTATTAAGAAGGAGCTAGTAGATTTGAGTATGACCAAGAATGTTACTCCTTCTGTACAAATAAATGACACTCGAAAACATAAAAGAGCCATTCTTCTCTTCAAATAATTGCTTCTACATGTACTCTTCAGCCCATCACATTTAGAAGCAACAACTACGAAATAGGCTCTACCTCACAAATTAAAAATAATCATTCTGAAACAAATGCCACTAGGAAGGCCCGTAGGAAACAAGATCCAGCCATAAAAAAAGCTTATGACGATGTACATGTATGAGCTCACCTAAGGTATCCCGTAAAGATTGAGTCCCCCAAGCACCTTAGGAGATTATCAAAAGAAAAGATCTTTTCGTCAGCCAAGCCTACCAAAGCATTTGTACGTGCTGAAATTAATCTTCCCTGCAAGGTTCAACCCAAATGGGTTCCTAAATCTACGCCTAGGACGACAAAAGCCAAAAAGGCCAAGTCACCTAAGGAGGCAACACCCAAAACCACTTCTACGATAGTGATATGGGTTATTAAAACTCCCTCAAGTAATAATTTAGGAATCATATCTGAACCTAAAACTAAATCTGAGAGGACCCATGCTTAAGTGGGTACCTAAAGCTCTCTAAACTTGTTTTTGCAGATCCATCATGTGTGGTACCTCGACTCTGGTTGCTCCACACACATGACTGGAAAACAAGAGCTGCTGAGAAACTACAAAGACCGACCAAACGGCAAAGTCAGATTCGGAAGCAATGACTCAGCTCCCATTCTTGGATGTGGGGACATTATTTCGGACAATCTGACAATAAAAGATGTCTCTTATGTTGAAGGCCTCCGCCATAACTTGTTCAGCATAGGCCAATTCTGTGATAAAGGATTTCCAGTGGTCTTTCACGCTGACCGGTGCAGAATTTTGGACAGTCAGGACACAGAACTCCTTTACGGACTCCGGAAATCCAATCTTTACACGATGAACCTGATGTCTGTGCGGCCCTCGACAGCTGTATGCCTCATCTCTCAGACTGTGATTCAAAGGAACAGTTTATGGCATCAACGAATGTCTCATCTGAATATGAAAGCTCTCCAACATCTCTCTACGGAAAAGCTGGTTCACGGTCTTCCAACTATACTACTACAAAAGGAGCATCAATGTTCGGCATGTCAATTAGGAAAAATGAAGCGAGCGTCTCATCATGTCAAGCAAATTGCGTCTACCTCTCGTCCATTGGAACTAATCCACATGGACCGCTGTGGGCCGATGCAGATACAGAGTATCAATGGACGCAAGTACGTGCTAGTGATCGTCGATGACTTCTCTTGCTACACCTGGACAAAGTTCCTCGGAACCAAAGATGAGACATGGGACTTGATTATCAACTTTGTGAACACAACTAAGAATCTGCTGCAACAGACTATTCAAGTTATTCGAACAGACAACGGCACTGGGTTCAAGAATAAATATCTCAGTGAGTTTTATCAGAAACTTGGAATTAGTCAACAATTCTCAGCCGCAAAGACACCTCAACAAAATGGGGCCGTTGAAAGGGAAAACAGAACCCTAGTGGAAGCCGCTCGTACAATGCTGATCCATTCAAACCTTTCACACTTTCTTTGGGCTGAAGCAGTAAATACCGCCTGTTTTACCCAAAACAGGACGGTGGTTCACAAACAGTTCAACAAGACTCCGTACGAGATTGTCAATAAGAGAGTACCCAGCATCTCATTCTTTAAAGTCTTCGGGTGCAAGTGCTTTGTGGCGAACGACAGAGAGCAACGTGCAAAGTTCGACCCTAAAGCATTCGAAGCAACTTTCCTCGGGTATTCTTCAACATCAAGAGCGTATCGAGTATACATCAAGTCCAACCACACGATTAAGGAAAGCTATAACGTCACTTTTCACGAAGTGAACGAGATGGCTTTTGAACAAAACAGTTCAGGACCCGTGCTCAACCCGTTGGCTTCTAAAAACAACATCTCAGAACCCGTATTCACTGGTGTGTTGGCACAAAACCAACAGGAGATGGCAACAACTCAGCGATCACCGTCAGATGAAGCTCTAAGACTTGTGTTAAAAGACTTGGATTCCCTCTTTGAGCCTCTACATCCGCCAGTCACCATCAATCCTACACACGACGTGGCTGATGTACCAAGTTCTTCAACAGTTCCTACCTCACCCGATTCAGACTTGCCACAGAACAATGAAGAACCTATCGTGGGTGTTGAGGAAGAATCATCAGAGTCACTTCCACTCAATATACATTTGGAACTTCCTCACACGATTGAACAATCGGAAATCATTGGAAATCTAGGCCCACAAATGGCTGATGCATCATCTTCAGCTTTGCCGCATGAGCGCCAGTGGACTAGAGCTCACCCGGTTGATCAGATAATTGGCGATCCTTCAAGTGGAGTAAGGACACGACATCAACACAATCTTTTCAGCTGCTTCTTAAGCAAAAAATGAGCCTACTAAGGTAGCAGACGCACTATAAGACCCGGCGGATTGGATAATTGCAATGCAAGAGAAAATCAACCAATTCGAACGTCTTCAAGTGTGGAAATTAGTACCACGTCCGCTTGGGAAAACTATCATCGGGACAAAATGGGTATTTAAGAACAAAAAGAATGAAGATGGTGAAGTGATCCGGAACAAGGCACGATTAGTTGCAAAGGGATACAACCAACAGGAAGGCATTGACTACGACGAAACATATGTTCCTGTTGCTCGGATTGAAGCCATTCGTCTATTATTAGCTTACGCGGCTCATAAAGACTTCAAGGTCTATCAAATGGACGTTAAAACCGCCTTTCTCAATGGCGTACTCAAAGAAGAAGTCTACGTCGCTCAGTCAGATAGCTTCATTGATAAGGAACATCCCGATCAGGTCTATCGTTTGGATAAAGCTCTCTACGGACTAAAACAAGCCCCACGTGCTTGGTATGATGTCTTGAGTGACTTCCTTGTAATGTCTGGATTTATTCGAGGAACAATCGATACGACCCTCTTCATCAAATGGCAAGACAAGGATCTGATGGTCGTCCAAGTTTATGTCGACGACATCATTTTCGGCTCAATAAATCCACGGCTATGCAAGAAGTTTATGAAGAGTAAATTCGAAATGAGCCACATGGGAGAGATGCAATTCTTTCTAGGACTTCAAGTCAGGAAGCTCAATGATGGGATATTTATCAGTCAATCAAAATACATTAAGGACATCCTGAAAAAGTTCCATCAAGATCAGAGCAAACCTCTCAGCACTCCCATGTCAACAAGTTGCAAGTTGGATACCGATCTCACAGGAAAATCGGTCGACATCACACTCTATCGCAGCATGATTGGATCTCTTCTCTACCTCACTTCTAGTCGGCCGGATATCATGTTTGTCTGTCTTTGTGCCCGTTTCCAAGCCGATCCCAAAGAATCCAACATGCTCGCGGTGAAGCGTATTCTTTGCTACCTTAAGGGAACAACTACCTTAGGACTATGGGATCCTAAAGGTACGAACTTCAAACTTATCGGCTATACTGACGCTGATTATGCAGGTTGCCGAATGGACAGGAAAAGCACCTCCGGTGGCGCTCAATTTCTAGGCGAAAAGCTAGTCTGCTGGTCATCCAAAAAGCAAAATTGCGTCTCAACTTCGACGGCTGAAGCTGAATACGTCGCAGCCGCCAGCTGTTGCTCCCAGATGCTATGGATGCGGACTCAGCTTCGCGATTATGGGTACTAAAATATACCCATATATAGTGATAGGGAAAGTGCCATTGCGATTACGTGCAATCCTGTTCACCATTCACGCACGAAACACATAGACATTAGATATCACTTTATCAAAGATCACGTAGAAAAAGGCACCATTGACATGTACTTTGTAAACACGGAATATCAACTAGCTGACATTTTCACCAGGGCATTGGATGAAAAACGATTCCAATTCCTTGTCGGAAAATTAGGCATGTTGAATCTCCCGTGATATGTGCATTACCTGATCTTCTGTGCTATCACATGCTCTATTCTATGTGTTTTCCATGCTTATTTGTCTTATGTTGCGTGATAATGAAATTAATAAAAAATAATAATTAATACATATATAATAATAAACTATACAATACACCTATAATATAGGGGAATGAAGAAATCTTTAGGATGCTCGATCTACGTCACAATTATATTTCCTTGGCATACGAGTGACTGCTTACTTAACTTTGTCAGTCTAAGTTGCATTCTTGTGTCTAAAGTTCATTCAGTTTGCTCCACTAGACACAAAACCACTTTACATAAGTGAGGATTCTGGCCTATTATTGATTTATTCTTGAGCGAGTCACACATCAATTGCTTGTCTTAACTAGTGATTCTTGGCTTCATACTTGGCTTTAGTTAGATCCTTAGGAAAATGATTAGAGCACTTAGGAAATTCCTCACTTGGCCTTACATATATAAAATTCCAATCCTTTAATACAGTCTTTAGTCATCCATTTTGAGCTTTCTCCGATATCCTTTTCTTCACTTGAAAATCCTTTGAGCCTTCAACCGAACACCTAAGTCTTTGATGGGATATTCAATCGAGAAAAGGAGGGGGAGAAAAAAGAGACGACAAAGAAAAAGATGACAAAATAAGGTGGAAAACGCACACGAGGAATGCTCAACGCACAAAATGCAGTCCAAAAGAACCTGCCCCTCAACTATCACAATCTCATATCATTAGAAGGGGGTATGGATCTTGCTGCGAACTTCTCCAACGATAATCTCGTACACTCGTCAGAACGGCTGGAAAGAGGAGCACCACGAAGTGAACTTCTCCAACGATAATCCGGTCTTATATCGAGACAACGAGAAGAGGAGCGCGGCCTTGGGTTCGAATTCCACAACTGCGAACTTCTTCAAATCGATAATCTCTGAAACCTCACTAGGGATTAAGAGAAAAAGAGCGCGGTATCGGCCCGAGAACGAACAAGAAGATCTTCGCCTTAGATAATCTCTCAGCCTCGTAGAGAAGCCGAGCTTCAGCTTGAGCAAGTGCAGACTGAATCAAAGAAAAATCAGTAAAGGATGAAGAATGATAAACAACAAAGAGGAAAACGGGAAAAGGAGGAGAATGACGAAGAAAAGGAAGAAGATCCCTAGTCCACAATTCCAAAACTATCCTTCCCCTCATAGTTAGAACCAAATTAAAACCTTTCACAGTCTCTATGGTTCCACATCGACGATCTCTCGCAAAGGTGAAATGATTAAAAACGCCTCGATCACAGGTAAATTGACTTAAGATTGCTTGTGTTGACTTGAGTGATATAAATATAATCATCCCAAAGCAAAAATAATCGAGTGCTAGAGTGAACCCAGTGAGAGTTGTCAAATTGGATTATTCAATGAACTTAGGACTCTGTAGTTTGACGACGTGACTTGACAGTATGTGATCTATTCAAGTGTCTTGTGAAATTTTAGGCGTGACAATGATCGTAGCAAAATAATCCGACCCCATACTATTAATAATATTAATATGCATAGGAAAATTATATATATATATATATATATATATAGATATATGTTAAAAAAATCGCACATTTTGCATGCAAATTTAACTTGCAATAGTATTGAATTGATCAAAATGCGAATACTTGATTTTGCTCATACCCTCGCGCAAATCTTTATCACATGTTTAGGGGAACATGTATCTAGTCTAAAGTGATTAATTTCGTGTAATAATGATTGTTACGTGTATTGATTTGCATGATTATGTGATAAATCGATACTGGTGCACTATCTGAGGGGGAGCATCTACAATGATGCCATGTTTTGAGCTCCAAATACTGTTGATGTTCTTTCTTCAAGTATTGCAGAAATTCTCGTTCTGATTCGCTGTGGACAATGCTTAAATAAGGAGGACTTCACAAATTTTCATGATTGTGAACTCAAGACAATGGTAAACAATTAAGGGTGAGCCTTAACAGACCAATTACTTCTTAATTAACTCTAATATTCTCGACATGTTGCTCTAAGTATTGCAGATTTTCGAAGATCAATTTTGGAGCAAGATGTCATTTCTTTGAAAATACAGGGAGTTAATTGCACTTTCGTTTACACTTAGAAGGAGTAATTTTGTGATTTATTCTTAAAATTTAGGATCAATCTGAAATATTAAGGAAAACTTACTATCGAGAAATTCGGGCGAATTTTACAATTTTCATTAACAGTTTCTCAAGCGAAAATTGATTTGAGACCAAGTGGTAATTTACGCTCTCAAAATTGACGAGCGAAAATTTAAACAGAAACCAAATGAAAATTTTCGTCCGGATTCTGTCGAGCGAAAATTTAAACAAGTAAACAAAGAAAGTTTTTCTCGATCGCAAGTTTCCCGATCGTAAATAGTAATGGGCTTAAATTCACTGAGTCTCACAAAAACGTCTAATCAGCCAAAATTAAACGAAATCATTACTTGCAGTCGAAAAATCCCTAAAAATACGCTAAACCCTCAATCGCAAAAAATCAACAGTCAAAATTCTCGTGCGAAAAACTTCTTCTCTCAAAAGACGAACGTCAAAATCTTCAAAATCCTTCGATTTTTCATCTGATTTTCGTCTTTAGAAGGTAGATTTGACTTCTTTTAGGGATTATCGTGTATTTAAACTACATTTGCATCTGTATTTTGGATTATTTCGCATGATTCTGTGATTATTTCACGACTGTTCATATTCTGAGAACTCGATCACTTGTTTGCATTATTTTACATCATCTCTAAGTAAAATATGGGATAAAAACTACATAATAGGCTAGTTTCGATGTTTCTTGATCATTTTGAGTGAATATAACTTCGATTTTCTGCGTTATTAGAGTTCGATTTAAAAATAAGACTAAACTGAGGTTTAAACCTTTGAACGCGTCGAAGAACTTTCTCTCTCGCAAACAGTGAAAAATTGAATCTCAATTTGATTAAGTCACTGTTTGCATCGTAAAAGATTTTCGATCGCTAATCTTTTGATTTAGTCATTAAGACTAATAACGTAGATCGAAAATTACTTACAGTCGAGAAACACAATTTTGATTTATGCGAGCGAAATATTAATGAAAGGAATAGACAAAATAGATGCAATCACTTTAAACTTTCGAGCGCAAAACTTACAGTCGAAAAATTTCGATTTCAATTTTGATCTCGGTCGAACAATTTTAGCGGCGATAAAATTAATTTTTCGACGATAAAATTTTCTCGATCGCAAAATTTTGCAGCACCCATTTAAAATCGAAATACTTTCTCGCTCGTTAATTTTGATAGCGAAAAGTTTTATTCACGCGTGAAAAATTTTTCGATCGTAAATTTACTTGGAAATCTAATTTCTCGGCTACAGTATCGTATTTGTGAGCTAAAAAAAACTTATAAAATTTTCTAAGTCCTTTTCACTGTAGCCTTCATTAGCGAATAAAATTTTCGATCGCAAATATTCAGTTCAAAATCACATTTAGGCAATTCAATTGAGAATTTCAATTCTCGCGCGACAAAAAAGCACGGAGTGAATAGTACTTTAACACTTAGTAAAATTTTCGACCAAATTTTTTTTGAACCTACATACTCATGTCGAAGTTAAATTATTTCTTCAAAAATTCAATCTAAATGACCTATATGTGCATTTATATTTCCACTACAATTTTATCAAACATCTTATTAATAGGTACATCATTATGGTTTGATAGACATTGAACTTCGACTCAAAATTTTTGAACTAATGATCTACATTTCTCACGAATATTTCAGATGGATCACTACCCTACTTACAACCACATCTACGAGAATGCTATGTACCTTAACGTACACGACACGAACTTCCAGTGCCCAGACGACATCATCGTGTCCATACTACGAGGCCATCCATTGTGGCATGCTCTTACAGTGACGGCCTCCGTGCTGATGGTCTACCTCCAGCAGTTTTGGGGGATGATCAAGAGCCTCATCATGGACGGGGCGTATTACTTTACTAAAGTTGTAGGGATGAGGCACGTCTGTATGAGCAAGAACGACTTCAGACTTCTCCTCGACCTCCCTCACAGCCAAAATTACGACCCCCTCCCATCGGATGCGAACTGGTGCATGATTTCCTCCCGATGGGTTACCGTTTGCCGCTCACCAAGCTAGCTCATATGCAGAGCAACGGGATTCCCCATCCGTGGAAGACACTTTTTGGAATCATCAACAAGTGTCTGTCCCCGAAGCACGCAGGCTTCGACAAAGGCAACGGCCACATCCTCCGGATATGTCACGGAGTCATGTTCTCGCGAACTTACGATTTCGCTCAACTGATCTGGAACGACCTCGCAGAACAGATCAGACAGAAAGAGAACAAACGGTCCAAAAATGTGCCGTATGCGGGATGGTTCTCCGTCATCACCCGTCAACAAATGGAGATGTACGAGCACAATATTCCTCGCTTGCCTCCGAGAGGAAAATATCAGCCACCTCAAGCTCGCGGACCTAGCTCAGCCATCGATGACCATTCCGCTCGAGCTACTATACGTCTCGCCGACCCCGCGGGAGACGAATATCAGAGATACTGTCGGGAACATCATCTGACTGAGCAGATGATTAGAGGGCCCCGGACAGACTTCAACATCAGCCCTCTACGACCACAACAACAGCCTAGTCCTGAAGACACGACGATTGATGAAGTGGCTCAGGAACTAGAGCTGGAGCCTCCAACTCACGAGGAAACAGTACCAGATGTTGACACCATCCTAATCGATGCTGTGGCGGCAGAGTTGGAACAAGAGGCTCCAGCAGAGACACTCCAAGTGGAAGTGCCCATCATTGTCGGCGTGCTCGAAGAACCTATTGAGGGAAGTCTTCAAGTAGCACAGCCCTAGGCAGGAACGGGGCACATTTCACCACCGCTGGCTACTACGCCCGAAACAGAGGCTCTAATATCAACGATACAGCCTATCGAGCCTCCGGTGATGGAACCAGCCAGTGAGGATGTAACACGAGGACTCTCGCCTCACACGGCTACCCCATCAGACACCGAGTCAGATGAGGAGATTTAGTTGATTATAAGGACTCCGAGACGACTGAGCGTATCCTTCGAGTCCCTCTTTGAAACCGTCACCGAACCATCAGACACAGCGCCGACCATCACTCCAATTGTTGCGGATCCTTCTTCGCTCAATCTTGAGCCGCAGCATGCCACGGCGGGACCAGAAGCTCTGGTGTCTGATAAGCGGGAACAATCAGAACCTGCCCTAACACCCATAGAGGAGAATCTCCAAGATTCGACTCAAGGATTGGGTGGAAGTCTCGAAGAGTCACAACCTCAAGTGACTCTGAGCCAACCTGAGGAGCCGGTGTTAGCTCAAGGGTTGATAACAGGCGACATCAGTCGTCCTGGACCATCCACAACGGAGTCATCCGCTCCGTATGTGACAGAAGATCGACTTCAGGCCGCTCTCGCTAACGTGCTGAAGGATTTTGAAGACAAAATTATGGAGAGCTTGCGCAATGCCATCGAGACGTCCCGCCAAGATCGTGGGAAAGCACCCGTCTCGGAGCCATCTTCGTCACAACCCATCCTCACACCCACTCAACCGATAGTATCCACACAAACACCAACACCCATCCTCACCCACAACCTAATAAAGCCCGCCACCGCACCCTTCAGCGAACTCCACTCAATTCTGGTCGCCAGACTGTTGGAATTGACCACACGAACGCCGAAAGAAGAAATTTCTTCCGCCGTCTCGTGGATCGTCCTAACCCATCAGAAACGTGCCGCGGCCAAGGCTCCCACTCCAAACGCCGACATGACGACCCAGACGATCAGGGCCGTCCTGAGGGGGAGAAGAGGCCAAGGATAATCACAAGGGGTCAGAGATAGAACCCTGACGCAACTCAGACAAGTAAAGGAGTCGCTGGAACCTCACAACCCACTACCCAAACAACCACCACCACGCGCCGCACCACTCTAACCTAAATCGACCCACCTACCTTTCATATAAGGACGCCTCCGCCTACACCACCGACCTTCACAAGCCCCATGTGTGACGCCCCACACCACTACACTACTATACGACTCTATGACTAATAAATTACGACTTCGAGAAAATAAAACGCAAGAACTCCGTTTGAAAATCATCGATAACACCTGTACTCGATCAATCAAAACCCTCTCACCCGACAAAATTAGACTCGCAAACTTGTAATAAAATAAATTAACCTTCAAAAAGGAATAGTTCTCCCACAACATTCAAACTGACAAACTACGCAGCCCGAGTCGACCATATATAACATATAAATACATATATCATACATAGAGATGTCCAAAATATGACCAGACACAGTTCAACGGTAAGTAGAAAACTATACAAACCCAAAACAAAAGAACTCGCTCGCCCACAGGTCGTCATCCATGTACACGTCATCTCAAAAGTCTGCGGGAGCTTCAACAGCTAACCTCGAAAGCGAGTATAATACAACATCATCGGGCTCACCTACAACACATGAACGACTTGAGCTAATTGCTTAGTAAGCGAATGCCATAATAATATAAACTCATGTAAAATACGATCGGAACTATATCGGCCTGCGATTCGAATTCCTCGAGTGATTTAAATGCAATATGGTATGCTTTATGCTACTCATGCTCTCGCAACTACGTAGTCATACTCTCATAATGATTCACTCAATATGGGCCCTGAGACCGAATACTACGATACCGAAGAGCTCAATCAATATCAATGAGGCCTATAAATATCAATGCTGCACGGTCTTTTTCACCCGCCCAGAAAATAGCTGCACGGTCTTTTTCACCCGTCCAGGCTGCACAGTCTTTTTCACCCGTCCAGAAAATACGTCGTCGCGTCAGGCCAATAACGGCGCGGTACCGCCGAAGGGGAAGGGCTCGAGTGGACCATCCCATCGAAGGCTGTCTTCTCCACCACGAGATTCCCTCGCATATCGTAGTATCGTCTCACAAAAGAACATAATGCACCTCACCAGACCAGTCTCGCCCAAAGCGACTATATGAAACTCCTCACATGCTCATCGCCAGTCGTCCATAGTGACGTAAATAACTCGATGTAAATGAAACGGTGCACAATATGCAAGAAGTATCACAATCGCATTCGAAACAGTGATTCGCGCCCAATGACATACACACAAATCAGTTGGGCTAACAAATAGTTCAACCCAAATCATATAAGGTCATATTTCAACAAATAATCAAAACAACGTATCTCGCGACTCGCGCCTGAGGTACAATTATTAATACCAAATAATTCGTACCTCCCAAGTACTCAAATAAATAATAGCACATATATCACAACAATACAAATAAAGCTAGGTTCATGTGTCGTAGTTGCGTGGAATAGTCGCTTACCCGTCGTCTCTAAGTATAATTATTTAAATCGACTTTCTCCGAACCTGTTTACATTGAAATATATTACTATATAAAATATATATAATATAGGTATGTTTATACGTTTACTGAGCAAAGAAGTGTACGGAGATATTTCATTTCATGAGCAAACCTTGACTCCATAGCCGTGTTTGACATGTAGGTTTTATGTGACACTTATAATTTCAACCTTTCATTATTATAAACACCTTACCTTCAAGGCTGATTTCCTATGGATTAGAGAAGGTATGAGCTTAAATGGACGTGCTGGATGATAAGAGTCAAAAGCAACGAAGAGAAAAGAATGGAATGTGATATATAGAACTCACCAAGGCGGTGGAATGTCTTAATCCTCTTTTGCTAAGTATCTAAGTGATAATCATCAAGTTAACTTGCTTTCCACGCCATATCAACATATGTATTTGTTGTTCTTAGTATTATTCGTGATTTAAATGGCATTCTCCCTAACATACTGGTGTTTATTATATTATTATTTTACTACATACATGAACGTACATATAGATATATATATATATATATATATATCTAATAACTTGTAGGAGTAAACATAGATTTTAAATAATACCCGTGAAACTTATTCACATGACTTTCATAAATGTATTATCTATACGCGTGTAACTAATTACACCTAATAATCGACACATATCACACAGGAAAACAACTTAAGTAACTAAGCTAAAATAATTCTAATTTATTAATTAATTAATTTTAGTTATTACTTATTATTTATTTATTTTTATGATTATTATTATTATATTATTATTTCTATATGAAAATATTAACTAGACACGTGTAACTATTCGCCTCTAATGACTTCTATACTATTTCTCATACCAAAATTCCTAGGAATTATATATAACAAAATGCTGAAAGTAATATATACTAGCCAAATAAATGTATTAGAATATGCAACTCCTAAAAATGCACATAACATGCAAGGCAAATAATTCAAATAATATGCTAACAGGCACACATTATATTACCACGTAATTCACTAAAAATGAGAATGCAATGCATGAGTCATATTGGCCAAACAAGGGTTAGGAATTGTCCGGATATGACATCCTCCCCTCCTTATAAAAATTTCGTCCTCGAAATTTCACTACTGAATAGGTGAGGGTATTTTGCTCGCATTTCATCCTCTGTTTCCCAAGTAGCCTCTTCAGTCGATTGATTTTGCCAACGTACTTTGACTAATGGAATTTCCTTATTTCGGAGACGTTTCACTTCTCGTGCAAGTATTTCTATAGGTTGTTCTTCGTAGCTCATATCTGGTTTCAGCTCCAAGGGTTGCTCCCTTATAACATGAGACGGATCTGAAACATATTTCCTCAGCATCGAGACGTGGAATACGTTGTGGACTTGGTATATAGATGGTAGATCAAGCTTATAGGCGACATCACCTAGTCTCTCGACTATAAGGTAGGGGCCGATGTATCTCGGACTAAGCTTTTCCTTCTTCCCAAATCGCATGACACCTTTCATGGGTGCCACTTTTAGAAACACCCGATCTCCAACTTCAAATTCCAACGGTCTTCGCCTTCTGTCTGCGTAACTCTTTTGTCGACTTTGTGCCGTTTTCATTCTGTACTGAATTTGAACAACCGCATCACTCATCTCTTGAATCATCTGAGGACCCAAAACTTTCCTTTCATCAACTTCATCCCAGTGAATTGGCGATCGGCATTTTCTCCCATACAAAGCTTCATAGGGAGCCATTATGATACTTGCATGGTAGCTATTGTTGTATGAAAACTCAATCAATGGTAGGAACTTACTCCAATGCCCTTGAAAATCAAGCACGCAAGCTCGTAACATATCTTCTAGGGTCTGAATTTTCCTCTCAGACTGCCCGTCAGTTTGAGGATGATAGGCAGTGCTGTAAGTCAACCTCGTTCCGAGTGCCTTCTGTGGACTCTTCCAAAATTTCGACAGGAATCTTGAATTTCGATCGGAGACAATCGAAATAGGCACTCCATGTAGCCGTACGATTTCCTGAATGTAGAGACGTGCGTATTGATCAATTGAGGTTGAAGCAATTGGAATGAAGTGAGCAGATTTCGTAAGACGATCCACCACGACCCATATAGCATCATGATTCTTTGTTGTCTTTGGCAGCCCAACCACGAAATCCATTGTAATTGCTTCCCAGTTCCACTCCGGAATGTACAGTGGCTGAAGTACTCCACCCGGTCTTTGATGTTCTGCCTTCACTTGCTGACAAGTCAAGCATCGTTCGACAAAAAGTGCAACATCCCTCTTCATGCCTGGCCACCAGTAGTATTGTTTCAGGTCTTTATACATCTTGGTTGATCCCGGATGTACCGAATATGGTGTCAAATGAGCTTCCGTAAGGATTTCTTTACGAAGAGTCTCCTCGTCAGGTATGTAAAGATTCCCTCTGAATCGCAATACATCGTCCTTTGATAAATCTAAGCATGTCTGTTGCCTTGCTTCGACCGAGTTCTTCATTTCAATGAAAAATTTGTCCTCTTGTTGTTGTTGTTTGATTCTTTCAAATAGAGTCGGCTGAAGTGATAAGCGGCCAATTTCACTTCTAATTTGCCCGGTTGTATGACCTCAATGTCCATCTTGTGCAGATCATCTCGTTCTGGCTTTTGAATTGATTTTCGGCTCAGCGCATCCGCTACGACGTTGGCTTTTCCGGGGTGATGGTTGATAGTGCAATCATAATCCTTGACAAGTTCTAACCATCTTCTCTGTCGCATATTTAACTCCTTTTGTGTGAGTGTGTATTTCAAGCTCTTGTGGTCTGTATAAATATCGCAGTGCTCTCCATATAGGTAATGCCTCCAAATCTTCAATGCGAACACTACAACAGCCAGTTCCAGATCATGCGTTGGATAATTCTTCTCGTACTCTTTTAGCTGTCTTGACGCATATGCAATCACTTTACCATTCTGCATAAGAACACCTCCAAAACCATTCTTTGACGCATCAGTGTAAATTACAAACCCTTCGTTAGTTATGGGGATGGAGAGAATGGGTGCTGTTATTAGTGGTTGTTTGAGTTCTTGAAAGCTTCGTTCGCAATCTTCATTCCAAATGAATGGAATACCCTTCCTTGTCAAACTTGTCAACGGGGTTGCAATGTTTGAGAATCCTTCGATGAATCTTCGATAATAACCCGCTAGGCCAAGGAAACTTCGCGCTTCTGAAGGAGTCATTGGTCTGCTCCAACTAGTAAAGCTTCGACCTTGCTAGGGTCTACTGATACTCCAGCTGCTGAAATAACATGGTCGAGGAATGCTACTTGATCGAGCCAGATTTCACATTTCTTGTATTTTGCGTATAGCTGATTCTGCCTCAATGTCTGCAATACTGCTCGCAAGTGTTCACCATGATCATCCCTTGTTTTTGAATAGATTAGGATGTCATCGATAAATACAATGATGAACTTATCGATGAATTCTTCAAATACCCGATTCATCAGGTCCATGAATGCCGCTGGTGCATTCGTAACTCCAAATGGCATAACAAGAAACTCATAGTGGCCATATCTCGTATTGAACGCCGTCTTTGAAATGTCCACTTCCTTTATCTTTAGTTGGTGATATCCGGATCGCAGATCAATTTTCGAAAATACAGACGCTCCTTGCAATTGGTCAAATAGATCATCGATTCGGGGCAGAGGGTATTTGTTCTTGATTGTCTTGTTATTCAGTTCTCGGTAGTCGATACACAAACGCATTGGTCCATCCTTTTTGCAGACTAACAAAACAGGTGCTCCCCAAGGAGAAAAGTTGGGTCGTATAAAGCCTTTATCAAGCAATTCCTGCAACTGAGCTTTTAGCTCCTTCAATTCGAGCGGGGCCATTCGATAAGGTGTCTTAGCAATCGGGGATGTTCCGGGCTCCAACTCAATGGTGAACTCAATTTCACGATCTGGCGGCAACCCTGGAAAATCATCTGGGAAAACGTCCGGATACTCGCAAACAATAGGTATTTCCTCGATTTTTGGTGATGGCTTCCCTTCAAGGCTCATAATGCTTACTATGTATCCCTCACAGCCACACTTCAATAAGTGCATAGCCTTCACTGCCGATATCACTGTAAGTTTTGGAGACTTCTCAACAGCTTCGAAAGAAAAGGTTTCCTCATTTGATAGCCGAAATGTTACTGTCTTTGTTGAACAATCGGCAGTGGCCCGATGTTTCGACAGCCAATCCATTCCAAGAATAATATCAAACTCATTCATAGCAAGGACAATCAGATCTGCATATAATTCTCTCCCTTCGATGATAATAGGTAGCATTTGCAAGACTCTATTTGTTTCTTCGGAATGCCCAGTAGGAGTAGTCACATAATACAAAACTTCAGAAAGTTCTAATCCCCTATCGAGCTTATTCACATAATCTACTGATGCAAATGAATGCGTGGCACCAGAGTCAAACAACACGTGTGCAAGAATGTCAAAAATTAGTAGTTTACTTGTGATCACCGATGGGTCTGCGTCTGTGGCCGAACCCGTCATGGCAAAAACTCTTGCTGGTGCTTTCCTCTGGTTGTCATTTGGTTGCTCAGGACATGCTGTGGCGATATGCCCGGCCTTACCGCACTTAAAACAAGTCCTGTTCTCGAAACGGCACACTCCGGTATGACGATTACCGCAAGTGGAGCATCTAGGAATTGTATTGGGTACCGAGCCTTGATTAAACTTCATTCTCTTGTTCTGATCCTCCTGTCGTGGTCCTTGCCCTGCTCGGAATATGTCTTTGATTAAGGGATTGAAGACACCTCTTCCTATCATTTCTACCTCCTCACTGGGTTCGGACTTGTTGGAATTTGCGTCGAGCTTCTTGTGCACGGAGAATTCGCATCTCAGCTTGTTCGGCCATCAAAGTCCTCTCGGCCATCTGAGTATAACTAGTGCCGTCGACCTTTGCCATGCTCACATCTCGATACAGTTCTGGCCTTAGTCCTTCAAGAAATCGTTCAACCTTCAAGGCATCAGTGCTCACCATGTGTGTCGCAAACCTTGAAAGTTGTTCAAACCTCCGTATATACTCCTCGACCGACATTGATCCTTGCCTCAGCTGTATAAATTCGTTCATCTTTTGTACGCGAGTTGGGACGGCAAAATATTTCCCCCTGAATAATTCCTTGAATCTGTCCCACGCCATTATGTACGGATCCTCGAGGCTTTTGGTCATGTCCCACCAATGTCCCGCGCTTCCCCCTGAATAATTCCTTGAATCTGTCCCACGCCATTATGTACGGATCCTCGAGGCTTTTGGTCATGTCCCACCAAGAGGCACATGTCACTTTATCTTCTTCTGGCACTCGACTATAGTGGAACATGTTCTCAAGGGTACGAATCCAATCATCTGCAGCTGTCGGGTCAACTGCCTCTTCGAAGGTAGGTGGATTTAGCTTCCTAAACCTTTCTCCAACAGCTTCTGTACGCTCTGCCTGGCTCGATGGATTGCCTCGTCGCTCGTTCGAGTCTTTTTGTTGAATAAGCTGTTGGATTTGATCAGATTGGCGCTGAACGAGTTCCGTAAGTCTGATAATAGCAGTATCCCGTTCATCGCTGGGGGTTGATGGCTCCCCTGAACTATCTCCTCTTGTGCGCACCATACTAGTCGTCGTTACCCGATATTGACAAACAAAACATGGCCAATATGATCATGCAACACAAAATATATAACACATAATAATAGAACTTACGAGGCAAAGCCGTGCTTCCACAGTTCTTCTGAGATCATGTACGTGGATAGTCTACAAAACCTGTAACCGTGCTCTGATACCACCTCTGTGACGCCCCACGTCACTACACTACTATACGACAGGTTCGAGAAAATAAAACGCAAGAACTCCGTTTGAAAATCATCGATAATACCTGTACTCGATCAATCAAAACCAAGAAGGTACGAACGAAGGGCCCCTGACGAGATAGGGTAGGAGGGCAGTGACATATATTGAATCTTCCTTCCGCCGACGGATTCACTTTCTTTTTTCTTGAATTGCGGATCCGAAGAATTCTCGGGAGTGTTTGATCATTCATTCTCTCCCAGACGAAATCCCTCTTTTCAGTTTCAATCTAAAAATTCCTCTCACCCGACAAAATTAGACTCGCAAACTCGTAATAAAATAACTTTACCTTCAAAAAGGAATAGTTCTCCCACAACATTCAAACTGACAAACTACCCAGCCCGACTCGACCATATATAACATATAAATACATATATCATACATAGAGATGTCCAAAATATGACCAGACACAGTTCAACGGTAAGTAGAAAACTATACAAACCCAAAACAAAAGAACTCGCTCGCCCACAGGTCGTCATCCATGTACACGTCATCTCAAAAGTCTGCGGGAGCTTCAACAGCTAACCTCGAAAGCGAGTATAATACAACATCATCGGGCTCACCTACAACACATGAACGACGTGAGCTAATTGCTCAGTAAGCGAATGCCATAATAATATAAACTCATGTAAAATACGATCGAAACTATATCGGCCTGCGATACGAATTCCTCGAGTGATTTAAATGCAATATGGTATGCTTTATGCCACTCATGCTCTCGCAACTATGCAGTCATACTCTCATAATGATTCACTCAATATGGGCCCTGAGACCGAATACTAAGATACCGAAGAGCTCAGTCAATATCAATGAGGCCTATAAATATCAATGTTGCACGGTCTTTTTCACCCGCCCAGAAAATAGCTGCACGGTCTTTTTCACCCGTCCAGGCTGCACGGTCTTTTTCACCCGTCCAGAAAATACGTCGTCACGTCCGGCCAATAACGGCGCGGTACCGCCGAAGGGGAAGGGTTCGAGTGGACCATCCCATCGAAGGCGGTCTTCTCCACCACGAGATTCCCTCGCATATCGTAGTATCGTCTCACAAAAGAACATAATGCACCTCACCAGACCAGTCTCGCCCAAAGCGACTATATGAAACTCCTCACATACTCATCGCCAGTCGTCCATAGTGACGTAAATAACTCGATGTAAATGAACGGTGCACAATATGCAAGGAGTATCACACTCACATTCGAAACAGTGATTCGCGCCAATGACATACACACAAATCAGTTGGGGTAACAAATAGTTCAACCCAAATCATATAAGGTCATATTTCAACAAATAATCAAAACAACGTATCTCGCGACTCTCGCCTGAGGTACAATTATTAATACCAAATAATTCGTACCCCCCAAGTACTCAAATAAATAATAGCACATATATCACAACAATACAAAAAGCTAGGTTCATGTGTCGTAGTTGCGTGGAACAGTCGCTTACCTGTCGTCTCTAAGTATAATTATTTAAATCGACTTTCTCCGAACCTGTTTACATTGAAATATATTACTATATAAAATATATATAATATAGGTATGTTTATACGTTTACTGAGCAAAGAAGTGTACGGAGATATTTCATTTCATGAGCAAACCTTGACGCCATAGCCGTGTTTGACATGTAGGTTTTATGTGACACTTATAATATCAACCTTTCATTATTATAAACACCTTACCTTCAAGGCTGATTTCCTATGGATTGGAGAAGGTATGAGCTTAAATGGACGTGCTGGATGATAAGAGTCAAAAGCAACGAAGAGAAAAGAATGGAATGTGATATATAGAACTCACCAAGGCGGTGGAATGTCTTAATCCTCTTTTGCCAAGTATCTAAGTGATAATCATCAAGTTAACTTGCTTTCCACGCCATATCAACATATGTATTTGTTGTTCTTAGTATTATTCGTGATTTAAATGGCATTCTCCCTAACATACTGGTGTTTATTATATTATTATTTTACTACATACATGAACGTACATATATATATATATATCTAAATAACTTGTAGGAGTAAACATAGATTTTAAATAATACCCGTGAAACTTATTCACATGACTTTCATAAATGTATTATCTATACGCGTGTAACTAATTACACCGAATAATCGACACATATCACACAGGAAAACAACTTAAGTAACTAAGCTAAAATAATTCTAATTTATTAATTAATTAATTTTTTTAGTTATTACTTATTATTTATTTATTTTTATGATTATTATTATATTATTATTTCTATATAAAAATATTAACTAGACACGTGTAACTATTCGCCTCTAATGACTTCTATACTATTTCTCATACCAAAATTCCTAGGAATTATATATAACAAAATGCTGAAAGTAATATATACTAGCAAAATAAATGTATCAGAATATGCAACTCCTAAAATGCACATAACATGCAAGGCAATATAATTCAAATAATATGCATAACAGGCACACATTATATTAGCACGTAATTCACTAAAAATGAGAATGCAATGCATGAGTCATATTGGCCAAACAAGGGTTAGGAATTGTCCGGATATGACACCATGCTTCCGGAAGAAGAAGCAAGCGCTGTCATGCTTGTCGCCTAGTGCAGAACCAGGCGACTCCCTCAATTGCTCCAGACCAACCGGGACCATCCGGACATGGCGACAACCCACACAAGGTCCTAGACAAATACATATTCGAAGGACAGTCGATGACCCATTCCATGCCCGAGGAGCATCAAAGACAACGGCTTCAGGACGTTCGACACCTCTTACAAAACGCCTCGGTAGACCTTGTGCTCATAGAAGAGGAAGAACTTCAGGAAGGTGAAGACTACGAGCAAGACATCCCAAGGCTACCAGAGTTGATCGCGCAACGAGCGGCTCCCTCCACAAGACTAACACCAGGGACCGTTCGGATCGACACGCCATGGGAGAATATTCGAATAGAGATAACTTTCCTTGAAGAAGCCCGTGAAAATATTTGGAGGTCACCGGGCAAAGTCAAGAAGCCGAACGAGTTTGAGCTGAGAGGGATCTCTCACTGGGATCAGCAGAAGAGGATGACCTACCTCTGGATGCTGACCAAACTTGGACCTGATGTAAGGCTGGGGATGACTAAAGAACAAGTCGAGAGCCACTATAAGAGTCTCTCCCCGATTTGCCAGCTTCTCAGCGTCTACTGTGCTAACGGAGGTCTTCCAACCCCAACCTACGTTATCGAGCGAGTGGATAGGACCCGTGAGGATCCAAGCGAGAGCGACCTACCGTACATCCCTGCTGATGAAGTATACAATCTCTATCAGCTGTACGTGGAGAAGTACAAAGGTCCTCAAGGCTTCATCAAGAAAGAAGGTCTCGAGGGGCTCTACCGGTTCATGATGCGCCAACTCAAGTACTTCGCCGCACACGACCTTCAGATGACTCTGGAGAGCAACATGAAGAAGGTCAACATGAACGCTCCGCTCAACAAAGGACCTGAGGTCGAACGGCTTCCCAACAATCACGTGCACATCAGCTGAGTCCTAGGCATCATCTACCACAATCCAATAGCTAAGAAGAATAGGTTGATGCTGAAGACTGAAATCAACAAGTTTTGTGATGGGACGCTCAAGGTCATCAGGAAGAACATAGAGCAGAGGTTGGAAGAAATCAATAGAGATACAATACTGAGGATCCATAGGTTCGTGAGAGAACAGCCGCTTCTAATGGAACTATTAGAAGGTATCGAGGGCGTCTGGAGCTAAGGAACACGCTCAGGAACTTTGAGCAGGCGTTGGGCTTGCGCAGGTCGTACTACGCCCGACGAGGACAGCCTGCGCGGAAAAGAAATCAAGCACAAAGGGGGAGATTGTAGAATACGATTTTAATTGTGCATTGATTTAATTACATGTCCTTGTAATTAGGGGCTTGATGTATAGTAGTCCTTAGATTAGGACTAGTTTGATATTTATACCAAGTTTGTTTGGTATAAATAGTTGTACAAACATTGAGCTTAATACAGAAAAATTAGAGAATCAATCCGAAAGGCTGTCGAATTCAATTATAGAGAGAGAAACTCAGAAAACATCATCTCACTAATGGAATTCTCTCTCGTGTTCTTCATCGAAGGTTTTCGATCGAATTTCAATTTAAATCATTCTAATCGATTTCCTTAGAAACCATGCCTAAGATTGATTGAGTTGACAAACGGGGACCTAACAGATATGAAGTAGTATATTTATTAATTATAGGTTCGTGGGTAGTTTATCTTTTATTTTCTGGTAAAGTTATTTGTATTACGTGGGGTAACTTGCTGTCGTTGCTCATTTAAGGGTTTGGTTTGCTTTCGGTGGATGATATGAAATGGAATGAAAAAGACTTCATCTTCTCCCAATTCTTCTTTGACTTCTCTCTTCTAAATTCTAAACGTATCAGTGGTATCAGAGCCGGTTTTTGCTATGGATACTCGTAACAAACCAATTCTGAATTTCGCAGTGATGTTACCGAGGCGAGGCACGAGTCTAATTTTGATCAGATTAGCGCTACGCTACAAACGGTGTTAACAGAATTACAGGCTTTACGGGCTTCTCAAGACTCACGCATCTCTAATGTGGGCGACTCTCCACACACTCCTAAAGGTATGCGAAATGGGAATTCCGGTGAATCTTCGTATAATCATCTTAAGTTATCTTTTCGCAGCTTTAACGGAGAGGATCCAACTGGTAGGATATACAAGGCAGAGAAGTATTTCCAATTTAAGAGCATTCCGTCAGACCAGCAAATACAACTTGCCTCGTTTCACCTCGAAGGAATCGCTCCAATGGCATCGTTGGTTGACAAAGTTTCGGGGACCAATCACTTGGAACGAGTTTACCAAGGCCGTACTTTTACGCTTTGGACCCACAGATTTTGAGGATCCATCAGAAGCGCTAACCCGTCTTACGCAGACACCTACGATCGAAGCTTATCAGGAGAGATTCGAACAAATTTCTCACCAAGTTGACGGTTTACCCGAAAACTTTCTCGTCGTAAGTTTTATTGCAGGACTTCGAGACGACATTCGGTTGGATGTCAAAATTAAGCAGCCGAAAACGTTGTCACACGCTATTGGGGTTGCTCGTCTTATTGAGGAGAAAATTATGTTGCAAGGCGGAGGACTAATGTCGATGTCTGAGCCAACATCAAGTATCCTAGCCCCCCCCCCCCCCCCCCCCCCCGCCTACCCAAGCGAACCAAGGTCCAAAAAATTAACCTACCTTTAAAAACATACAAGTCAAGAGGCTCGTGAGCGTCGAGAAAAAGGGTTATGTTACTATTGTAACGAGAAGTACGTCCCAGGCCATCGATGTTCACGTCCTCAGTTTTTTATGGTTAATGATTGCCCCGCTTTTAATTCTGTTGAAGACATTGCACATCCTACGAAGATATCTGAACCTGTAAACGACGTTGATTTTGGTTGAAGATATCGTGTTACATATCCTTGCGGACAAGGATTCTTAAGGGGGTGGATTGATACGAAGTAGTATATTTATTAATTATAGGTTCGTGGGTAGTTTATCTTTTATTTTCTGGTAGTTATCTTGTATTACGTGGGGTAACTTGCTATCGTTGCTCATTTAAGGGTTTGGTTTGTTTTCGGTGGATGATATGAAATGGAATGAAGAGACTTCATCTTCTCCCAATTCTTCTTCGACTTCTCTCTTCTAAATTCTAAACGTATCATAATGTCTTGTAAATAGGCTTCTTCAAGAGTTTACCTGAAATGATGTCTTCTTTGCTTTTTACGTGAAGAACTTGTAAATGTCACAGTTTCCACTTCGGTTCGCATATCTGGTTTGGTGATTCTTCATGAATGGAATCTAATGAAATGATAATGAGCCATCAATGAAGTTCGTAAAAATAAATAAAGTCCACGCGCACACACACACACACACTATAATACACATACTATGACATACAAGGTATTTTTTTGCTGTTTTCGGGACATAAAACTGAGATATAGGACAAAATAACTAGCTCCTCAAAACGATTATCGAAATTAAAGATAACGTCCACGCCTGCACACACACACACACACTATAATACACATACTATGACATACAAGGTATTTTTTTGCTGTTTTCGGGACATAAAGCTGATATAGGACAAAATAACTAGCTCCTCAAAACGATTATCGAAATTAAAGATAACGTCCACGCGCGCGCACACACACACTATAATACACATACTATGACATACAAGGTATTTTTTTGCTGTTTTCGGGACATAAAACTGAGATATAGGACAAAATAACTAGCTCCTCAAAGCGATCATCGAAATCAAAGCAAACTAAATGTTCGCTTATTACTTGGACTTAGTTTTTCAGTGGAGTAGAAGAGGAGCAAAAGATGGGTTGGTTTATGCTTTGCACGTTTTCAGTTTTTGGCCTCTCAGACCGTTCCAAAATGCAGCTGCGTTAACAACTCTTTTACCGGGAAGCTGAACCTCTATTACCTAATTAAGAGATGATCAATCGCATATATCAAAATAATATTCTTACCAACCAAATCCTTGTCTAAGCAAAAATGAATATACATTAAAATATTATTACATAACTACCTCAAGCGCCTGATAGAAGGTAAGTCGGATAAAGAAAAAAGACTTCGACAAGGCTGGTTCCTTATCGAATATCTCGGCAATTGTCGGGATTGGACTTTCTTACTATTAAACTTTTTTTGATGAAAACTCCTCCTGAATAAAGAGGTATGTCTCCCCTTTTATAAGCACTAACCCTAGCTAAAATATCTCATATCCTAACTGACTAATTTAAATATCATATACTATCTAATTATAGAATATCTTTACTAATAACTAGGTCCTCCTAATAACTAGGTCTTCACCCCCTTTTGTGCGCCGCACATATACTCTAATCGGTTGACTCTTTCCTTCATCTAACATCTCTCCTTGGTCATCCCGCTTCACATCAACTCGTTGCCCCTTAAGACCAGCCTTGTCCTCAAAGCTGAAATGTGGGAACTGTTGAACCGTAACTTCCACCCAAATAGTAGTGTAGCCTTGGGATTTTGGCAACCCCGTAATAAAGTCTATCGAGATGTCTTCCCAGACCATTACTAGAATTGGTAGTGGCCGTAACGATCCGGCCGACTGTTGTGCATCATACGTTGATTTTTGATCAACTAAGCATTTGTTCGCGTGTTCCTTGAGGAAATGATACCTCCCTCGCCAATAAACGCACGAAGCGATTCGCCGATAGGTACGAAATACCCTTGCATGACCCGTAGTTGGTGTATCAAAAATTTCGTACATCAGTATTGAAATCCAAACTGAGGAAGTGGATAGGACTACGTGCCCTTGGGAGTGGGTCAGATTGGGGGCTGGTGGCGGACGAACCACCGTCGATGCGCGGAAAACGGATGATGAGCCACGATTGCCGAAAATATTTGTTCGATTTTCCCATGTTCCTCCTCGCCCCCGTTGACACGTCCTTTTGATATTTTGGGCCATGTGCATTGCCGCCTCCAAGTTTTCAGGATTCAGGATTCGAAGGTTGCAAGGAACATCTCGCTCCCGTTGACACTTCCTTTCGATCTTTTGGGCCATGTGCATTGCCGCCTCCATGTTTTCAGGATTCAGGATTCGAAGGTCGCAACAGACATCTTCCTTCAACTTTTTTTTTGTCTTCGCTAACATCGGGCACTTGATTGGGTACTTGAATAGAGAGATCCGTATGGTTGATGATGGAGCATGTCTACTTAATCGGTGCCAAGTTTTCAGGATTCATGATTCGAAGGTCGCAACATACATCTTCCTTCAGCACGTTCGTGTTTTCGCTAACATTGGGCACTTGATTGGATACTTGAATAGAGAGATCCGTATGGTTGACGACGGAGCCTGTCTGCTTAATGGCTGCCAAGTGCTCGTATGGACTTCTTTCATATCTTCCACCGAATCGAACCATAAGAGCATTGGTAAATTGCTGCCATGTGAAACCGGGTTTACGACGTTGAAGCCATCGAAACCAATTAAGAGCCAACCCCTCCATAGCCACGGGTACGAATGGAATTCGTTGATCTTCTGGAGTAGCATGGATTTCAAACGATTGTTCCACTCGAGCAATCCACCCGTGAGGGTCACTTCCGTCGAACGTGGGAATGGAAAGATTGGTCGTAGACCCTATACCACCGGTTGCTATTCCCCCTTAACCGTTGATGTTGCGTGGGAGTTACTTGTTTCTTCAGACATGGGTCCCGTTGAAATTCTCGATAAAACTCGTAGTATCTCAGCCGTCTGATCCTTGATGGTATCAATATCTGCCTTCATCTTAATCGTTTCTTCAGCCATAATACTAATATTCTCTCCAAGGGTTTGTAGTTTAGCGCTGGTTAAGGGATCTAGTGTTTCCACCATGATCGGATCCGGCAGGTCGGACCAAATTGATAGAAGGTAAATCGGATAAAGAAGAAAGACTTCGACAACGCTGGTTCCTTATCGAAGATCTCGGCAAGGCTGGTTCCTTGTCGGGATCGGACTTTCTTAACTATTAAACTTTTTTTGATGAAAACTCCTCCTGAATAAAGAGGTATGTCTCCCCTTTCATAAGCACTACCCCTAGCTAAAATATCTCATATCCTAACTGACTAATTTAAATATCATATACTATCTAATTATAGAATATCTTTACTAATAACTAGGTCCTCCTAATAACTAGGTCTTCACCCCTTTTTGTGCGACGCGCATATACTCTAATCGGTTGATTCTTTCCTTCATCTAACATCTCTCCTTGGTCATCCCGCTTCACATCACGTTCCCTCACCACAAGGGAATATCAAAGAGCCTTTTGAAAATAAAACATCACCCATTTCGCCGCTTGGGATTTCATTATTACTGTGCACACGAGTGGCGATGATTTTGAGCTCTATGACATCATTATGATCACCGACTAAAACTTTTGCACGTGTTCTTGGCCAACCTGTGAATGCACGAACCTGAGAGGTTTTTATGAACATACATATCTCAGAATCCAATGACGAGAAATAAGAATTTTTTTTTGCGAAAAGAAAAAAGATAAACCTTGTTGTGAAGTACTTTAGCGTGTTCATCGAAGGATAGCCAAGATTCTTCGGGGTTTATCTGCAAATAACACGGAAATTATTCCAAAAAAAAAAAAAGAAACAATGCCTATATGATTGTTGAGAGTATCTCAACCAAAATAAGAGAAAGACAAATGAGCAAAATTTCTTACTTTTGGGGCCAAACTAGCCCTCGATTCATCTTGGGGAAGTGCTTCAGCCTTCGCTGATCCGTCCAATATTGAGGGAAGATGATGGATCAGAAATTTAGATCCTACATCAGAGTAATCGTTATGTTCAATGTTAGCGTCGTAAATCGAGGCAACAGAGACTTGAAAGAAAAACATTTGATCTGAAGTTTGTATAGTATTGGAATGTATTAGAGCAAGGAGGAACGGCAAAACAGACATTGAGCAAATAGCAGGTTTAGCAAATCAGTAGCCCGTGCAAAGATCACTAAAGCTCGATCAAAAAATTTGCTAAACCGAACCGATGACAATAAATTAATACAGGAAAACTAAACGAAAGGCAACTACCATTAAAAATCATGGACAAAATCTACATCCATGGTTGATCATACTATGCGTCCTCGACCCTTTTCACTAATGGTTAAGTTACCAAATCATAATTTGTATTTCTTGTCTTGGCCATACACTTAAGCTAAGGCAAGCACAAGAAAAATGAAAAACAGGTACCTTTATATTGTCGTCTCTATCCATTTTTTCTTGAGCAATTATAGGACCAGCATCTAGTTGACGCACAGTATATGCCAGTGAAACTCCTGTTTCTTTCACACCGTCCTGACGAATTTCATTTTTTTCATAGAAAGTTAAAAGTAAATAAACTGAGAAAGACAAAATAAACTGAGAAAGACAAAGAACGCAAAACAAGAATCAGAGATAACACCAATTATTAATTATTAACCTGCAAGGCTCTTTGAACTGGTGCTGCGCCTCGATACAAAGGAAGCAAGCTGGGATGTACATTCACCGTCTACATAAGTGTTTCTATGTTACATGCCAATTATTTGCTTGCATAGACTAATTTTGTAATATCTTGGCAAATATATTTCAAAAATTCGATAAATTAAGCACAGCAGACCATAGACGTAAGGACAAAATTTTATAGTGACCCATCGAAGGAATCTTGATGAATTTCGTCGGTAGGATATTTCCATAAGCAGCTGTGATGCATACCTCAGGGTCCAAAGCTTTAAAGCTAGAAAGAAATATTTCCTGCACATTAATTCTAATGAAGTTCAAAATACAGCTCCGAGCGAACAGAGACGTGAATCTCATTCAATCGCCATAAACAGCCAACATGACAGAACGAGAAACAGAAAGAAATAAAGACATCACTGTAATAGTTAACCACATGATAAGTTTCACATTATGAGATGAAACTTGAACCATGGTTAAGACATCAACTACTGAAATAGACCTCACTTGCTTTCAATGGCGTGAAAATCAGATCAGGTGGAAAACCTTTGTCCAAAGCGTATTGTGCAACTGCAGAAGGCATTACTTTCCGACCCCTATCATTTCCTGAAGGAGGTTGGGTCACAATACCCACAATCTGACATGCCAACATTACCGTATATACTCTAAAACATGGGTATTATGTTTTTCATTTCCACAAAAAAACTAACTTTATACAGCTATGCGTCGCTTTAACAAGAAAATCTTAAAAATATTGGACCATTGCATTTTTCTTGACCGGGTTACCAACACATGGCTCGTCTTTCCACTAATTTCTTACAGACAGAAATCCAAAGCACAAAAGAATACGCTATCTTATGTACATTATAAGCTTTGCAAATAATAATTAACACTAAACACCTTTTGAATCACAATGCATCTGTGTACAGTTGCCCCAGGCAAAATAATACTATCCAATAGAGGGAAACGGGTAAAGGATTCAAGCAATTATATGAAAAATAAAGCAAAGAAGAGCAAGTACCTCGAATATAGAGTTTGGTGCTGAAGAAGCAGTGAGAAGATTGTCGAGAACAGAGGCCGAAACCTGAAAATGCAGTATTTAATTTGAGTTAATCATTAGCTGTAAAGTGTTTGACTGATTAATAGCCAAGTGTTGCTGACTATCTGGGATGATTATCGAAGATGAATTTTCTCTTTGAACAAATAAGTGAAAATTACCTGCGGGGAACCCATGAAAACGAGGCGCTTCTTCTGAATGTTAGATGAAGAAGACGAAGCGACGGCGGTGGTGAAGCAGCAATAGCGACGAAGCATCTGTGGAGACAAGCCGATAGAATTATCTCTCTATTTTAAGTCTTTTAATCATCTCAGCTAAATTATTTTCAAATTATATACCTTGCTTACACGGAGTAAATATCGAAAACATTATCTTTTTTTTTCAGTAGCTTAATATACCAAAATACAGAACAATGTATGAAGGGTGGCGCGCGTTGCGCGCAGTATTAGCAGTAGTGGGTGGCACATTATGCGCGCATGGAAGTCACTCGCGAAATTTGTGCGCGCAGCACCGGCGCCACGTCCTGAAGTTAAAGATTGTCTCCCATAAATTAGTGCGTCGTATCTGTTCGATTCTCCTTCGTGTGGGTTTAAGCTTGGTTTAAAAAGGTGAAAAGCGGGGGGAAGCGAAAAGGCCCCCAAAGCTTAAGCATGAAGCGAAAGCGCGCGCTTTTTGTATAGTAATAATATTTATTTATAAATTCACTATAAATTTTATATATGTGATATTTATGCCTTAAATAACAATTTTCAATATTATATATATGGGTATATATATTATAGAAACTATATTTATCATGTCAATGAATATATAGCACAAAATGCTAGCAAACATAATAGAGATCAACATCATTCAAAGTTTAAAATCGACAAGTTCACAAATTCATTATCACAACGATAAACTAAATTTTAACATAACTAATAGACAATAGTATAAAAATCTAATAGTCAGCATCCTCTTCGTCATCGAAAGGAGTAACCTCAGCGTCGTCCTCTTGTCCATCGTTATCTTCTCCATAATCTTCTTCTTCCCTATCAATCAAACTCATCACATGTGTTCCTATTAAACTAGAGAATTCTCTTTTCCTTTAGCATTTCATGGTGCACTAGAGGATCCTCTTGTCAGATAGTAACGCTCCTCCGCACCAGATGTTTTAGACACTATATCACATGTCAAGCTGTTGTCCTCAAACACCAAATCTTCATCACCTTCACCATTCTCATCCATTATTCCCAATAGCCACTCATTCATCAATTTCACTCTTTTTTGTCATCTTGAAAACGTCGTGATAGTTGACGATTAAATTTCACAAACCATGTCATTTAGACGGCCTTGTGCCAATCCATTTCTTCTCTTGGTATGCAGCTGAATAAGAAATAACAAAATTAGCAAATACGAATATAAAAAGGAATAAAGTAATAAAATAATATATATTGGACAACTTACATGTTGGAAGACACTCTAGTTTCTTTCACATCATGTGGCACTACAAGTGAGACTAAGCACTCGCATGACAAATTTCTTTAGATTTCAGATGGAACTTCCATACGTACTCCACCACTCGGCTATTAAGATCAACATAAAAAATATTCAGAGTATATATTTTTCATTTAGATATTAAAAACGTCAATACATAATATATTCAAGTCCAAAGTTTTTACTCGGGGTATTCACGGCCATTGGAAGACCAAAGAGACTAGTAACATCTTGATAAGAACTCAATTCCAACATAATCTTATCTTGAGTAGCTATATCTGGCGCCAACCTTTCCACACATTTATATAATCCTTGCACTACTTAATCACTTTCGTCAATATTCGGATTACTGTAAAATAATTGTGGATTCAAATAATAACCTGTTGCATGCAAAGGTCGATGCAATTGGCATTCCATCTTTAACAGTGATCCCAAATGCCTTCTTAAAATGAGCCGTTTTCCTAGCAAAGCTCTTCTGAATGGCCTTTTTACCCCTTATCCATGGCTTCATAAATATATCTCATAGCTGGCTTTTTCTCCCCATCAACTACATTCTTAGCACCTTCACCAATGGACAAGTCAACTTCAAGCTACACAAAACGTTCCTCCAAAAAGTCTCTTGCAATAAAAAACTTTTGACCTTCTTGCCTCCCACTTATTTTTGACCATTTACTTGTATCCTATTCTTCAGAAGTTATCATTTTCCTCAGCGGTGTTTTATTGCAAGAGACTTTTTGGAGGAACGTTTTGTATAGCTTGAAGTTGACTGGTCCATTAGTGAAGGTGCTAAGAATAGTTGATGGGGAGAAAAAACCAACTATGAGATATATTTATGAAGCCATGGATAGGGCTAAAGAGGCCTTTCAGAAGAGCTTTGCTGGGAAAATGGCCCATTTCAAGAAGGCATTTGAATAATTGATACAAGATGGGAATGCCAATTGCATCGACCTTTGCATGCAGCAGGTTATTACTTGAATCCACGATTATTTTCCAGTAATCCGAATATTGATGGAAGTGATTAAGTAGTGCAATGATTATATAACTGTGTGGAAAGGCTGGCGCCAGATATAACCACTCAAGATAAAATTATGTTGGAATTGAGTTCTTATCAAGATGCTACTGGTCTCTTTGGTCTTGCAGTCGCCGTGAACGATGAAAAACCGGGTAAAAACTTTTAACTTGAATATTATGTATTTACATGTTTAATATATAAATGAAAAGTATGTGCTCTTTTAATTTTTCTTTATGTTGATGTTAATAGCCGAGTGGTGGAGTACGTACAAGAGGATCTTCCAGTGCTCCTTAAAATGCTAAAGGAATAGAGAAAGTCTCTAGTTGAAAAGGGACACATGTGATGAGTTTGATTGATGAGGAAGAAGAAGATATTGGAGAAGATAACAATGGACAAGAGGACGATGCTGAGATTACTCCTTTGGATGACAAAGAGGATGACGAGACTATTGTGTATTAGTTATGTTAAACTTTAGTTTTTGTTTGTGATGATGAACTTGTGAACTTGTCGATTTTGAATTTTGAATGATGTTGATCTCTATTATATTTGCTAGCATTTTGTGCTATTTATTCATTGACATGATATTTATAATTTCTATATTATATATAATATTGAAAATTGTTATTTAAGCAATAAATATACAATTAATTTTCATAAAATGCTATACGGAAAGCGCTCGCTTTCGCTCCTCGCTTCACGCTTAAGCTTTGGGGGCCTTTTCACTTCACCTCGCTTTTCCCCTTTTTAAACCAAGAGCACAAGGTTCCGCGGAGCAAAAGAGACGATCCTACATCAATCTTCAAGCAACCCCTTACTTAATGACATGGAGGAAGAAAAATCCTCCAAGAAGGGCACCAGCTCTTTGGAGTCAGTTACTCAACACTTAGACCCAAGGCCTTCGAATAGATCGCCAAAGAGCTCAAAGCGAACTCCCGAACGATCTTGAGCATTAACTGGTGTCAGTCAACAAGTCGTAAATGGAGTAGCCGAGATTGTAGACGGCGTGTCAACAAAGTTCGACAGAAGGACGAAAGTCATGACCACGACAATGAGGCAACGACTTGACGGCTCGGTAAGGAGATCAACTTGAGTATTGCTCATTGACCGGAGGTAGAGCACAGGTTGAATGTGTTACGTTTATATAATAAGGGTAAATGAGACCCCGAATGCCTCGCGAACGAAGATCTGAAACCCAAAAGCTACAAGTCAATGGTGTGCGAGAACTAAAACACTTTCCCTACGATATAGGTGAACATTTTTGAGTGATAGACCCTTTAGCTAGAACAAAGTAAATGGGTACGTGATTCATGGTTAATAGCCCAAGTTGTGGGGACGTACGAGACATAGAGTGGCCCTCGAGAATGTAAGGCTCGAATCTGAAGTTGGGTAATGTTGAAAATCGAGTTAAGGTCCATTTCCTGATGCTTATTTAAGTTGAAGCAGACTGGGACCATCCATGAGTACGCGAAGAAGTTTCATCTGCTCTTGATGGACGTGAAGGATATGTCGGAGTCGGAAAAGCTATAAGAATTACATACACATGGGCGCAAGCTAAGGTAGCAATCGAAATGTGTAAACAATCATAGAATAAAATTCCCAATGTAATCAATCATAGAAGTCATAACTAATAGTGGGATAATGTGTAAACATTATGAACATCCTGTCTCTCTAAGAAGTAATACAACAATTAACTTATGGTAAGAGAAATAAAGCTGACTTAATTGGAAAGGATTCATGAACACCATTGGGAAACAATCAATTCACCCCACCCCAATCTTCTTATCATCCTAAAAAAGAACAAAGTTTTACCATTTTCATTTCCAGATTCTAAACTATACATTCACACAAGCATAACAATCTAGCCGGGCTGAATAGCAGCCACAAGATCAATGGATGTCCAGGCCCACATTCAACAAAACCAAAAGGGAGAAAGCAATAAGCCTATAGTACCTTGAGTGAAGACGACGAAGAAACAAGGACTTGAAAGCTCAAGAAAGAAGAAGAAGAAGACATAGTTGTATTTATCTTAAGCTTGACAAGGCAATTGTGGAAAAAAACGAAAAGCTAAACAAAACCTACTACTACTGAGTGAATATGGACTAGAGCAATTGTCGTGGAAAAGGCGTTTAGGGCTTATCCGACCAGTTCGCCCCTTTGTATATACTTACTTTTTAACATCATATAAATAAATAGTGCATACATTTAATTTGAGGCCAATTGACATGTCTACAAGCCCATATTAGTGTTTACGAAAATACATCCACCACAATTTCAGAGAATTAAGTAAATTTTATGGAATCACTAACTTGTTATAATTTATTCTTGGTAATATTGGCTGGCAAAATAATAATAATAATAATAATAATATTGATCTGAATAATCTAAACAAAATATCTTTCCTCTATTCCTCGGTTGCTCCCCTCCTAAGCTGGAAAAAAAATAAAAAATCTTATCCTTTTCTCCATGAACGGAGAGAGCCCTTATTCATTTTTTTCTCTTTTGGGTTTTTTTCAGTGTTTTTGCGTTTGTTTTCTTTTCTCGCGATCCTGGGGATTTCTTCGTTTCTTTTCTTTTTTCGCAATCTTGGAGTATTCATACTAAATCGACTATGAGTTTGCGCGACACACTATATGGATGAAACTAATCTCTGCGGATAGCTCATCATGTCCCATATTAACCTAACAATATATTCCAAGTCACTAGTGGAAATTGAACGCAAGATCTGACATTCAATAGTTCACAAGTTCAACCACTAGGTCACCGTTCAAATATTCGAAAAGTATGATTTTTAGTTTTAGATTGACGTTCATATTTTCTCACCCAGCCTGTTTTGTTGGAGGTATTAGGAGGGATCAGAAGGGTCGAAATTAATTATTTTCGTGTTTGTTTGGTGAATTCTTTTAAAGGTAGGATTTAGTTAATACCCTCTTAATACCCCTAATAAGGTATTAACTAAATCAAGCTCCATCCCTGTTTTATTTAATTCCATCTTTTTTGACACATCTATCCTTAATCTCAAACCTTATTTTCTGTTAAATCAAAACATACTGCAAAAACTCAATAGTAACATTATAAACAAATACCCAAAATTGAAAATATAAACACAACAATACCGTGAATGATAAAAACAAAAAGGGAAGGCAAAACAAAGAAGAAACAACACAAAAAAACAAAATTGAGCACAAAAGGAATAACCAAGATAGGAAGAAAAAACTCGGGTGTACAAAATATGCTCGATTGCAAAACAATAAACAGAACATAAAAGACGAAAGAGAATAGATTACAGAGGAAATAACAAACAATAAACAAAAAAAATTGAGAGTAGCAAACCTTATACAAAACAAAATTATGGAGGATGAATTTTGCAGATGAGCCGTACAAAAAAAACCCAAACTAAGATTTACAATTTTTTAAATTCAAAAGTAAACTAGTAACTAGATTTGATTAAATTTGATATCATCTAAACCCACTTGTTAAACACATCGCACATTATTATTTAAACTCATCGATCAAACATATCAAAAAGCCATTATCCCCATTAAATAACCCAACTAAAACTAATACTATCTAAAACTGATCTTCCCTACCAAACTGGCCCAGTGTTTTGCCTAACAATTGGTATTACACACTGATAAAAACTGATAAAAAATTGATACATCTACAATCGTAAAAAAGGTAACCCATATTAACTAATTAAGTACTACAATAGCATGGATGATGGTACATACTATAACTAAAATTGGAGTAAAGTAATAAATGTATGATAATAGGGTTTTCGACAAATTACCTTAGTTATTCTAAATAACTGATCTGTCACTCTTACAAATACAAAAATATCGGTGCCTACTTAGCGTTACAGATGTAGAAGGACATTTTGTATGAAAATTTCTCAACAATCTTTCAAACTTCCTTCCCCGATAAAATATTCTATACTTGGGTTTTCCCTATCAAATATTCGAGCATAAAGAAACAAAGAATTCGCATTTCTTGGCCGGAAGAAACAAAGAATTCGATTCGGTACGGGAGAGAAAGGTCTAGAGAATGGATCCCAAAGACCATCAAGGAAACACTAGAGAGAGCAAGAATAAGAAACGAACGACCGAACGATTAATAAGTAGCTCCTCAAACTGAGATAAAGGACAAATAAGTAGCTCCTCAAAAAGATCATTGGAATTCAAGCAAACTATTAGTGCTTGTTTGGTTGATATGTTTATATTTAGGAGGTTTATGCTTTGCACGTTCAGTTTTTGGCCTCTGACCATTCCAAAATGTAGCTGGATTAGAAATTCTTAATCCACGGGCTGAACCCTCAATGACATAATTAAGAGATGATTGATCCCATATTCAAATAATATCTTACCAACCAAACCGTATTTTTGTAAGATAAGAATGGATATCTATTACATACAATACAACGGAGTATCAAGGTGCCTTTTGAAAATAAAACATCCCCCATTTCACTGTTTGGGATTTCGTTACTGCTTCGCACCTGTTCCTGCGAAATCATGAACCTGAGAGGTATGTATGAACCACTGTTGTAAAATTCGCCCAATGTGGCGCTTGCTAGGTGTTATAGTTGTTCGGTCAGCCGAACAAGTCAGTTAATCGAAGAACAGAAGGATTTGTGCGGCGACTAATCGTTTTAGAAAAATAAAAAAATAACTAAACAAATATAAAATAGAATAAAAATAACACAATTTTGCTCCGTTCTCACTCACAATCTTCAAAAGAAGATTGTGAGCACGGAGCACATAGCAGATATCTCAGAATATTGCTCTGTGCTCACAATCTTCAAAAGAAGATCAAGCTATTTTTAGAAATGCAACCAAAACTTAAAAGGAAAGTGAAGAAGGAGGAAAGCGTAGAGTTGAGGTCACAATGTTCTCAATGACTCTAATGAGGAGGATATTCATAGGGATCAACTATAAGAGTCTCTTGGGCAATTGAAATTGCCTCGTTCTCTTGGTCCGATGGATAAGTTTGCTTGTGCTATCAGTCCGAAGATAATGGTTTCTGTTAAGAGCAAGTTAATGGATCAAAATATCAACGAAGCACTTTTCAAACAAAGAAGTCCGTGAGAAAATATGTTGGTGATTGAGTTTCTGATGCTGGTATTCCACTTGATGCTACAGAGTTATATAGCTTTAATTCACGGTGGAAGCGATTGGGCAATTTGGACCCGACTTTGTGCCACCTAAAAGATACAATTTTGACGGTGCCAGTATTGAGGAAAGCAGTTGATAAACTAAAGTTTTGTTAGGCGCATCACGAAAAGTGGCAAATAAACGGACGCTCAGTTATGACAGATACCTGGAGTGATAGAAAAAGGAGGAGCATTAGAACATCTTTGTCAGTTCTCGTGTATGTACTATTTTTCTATATTCTAAAGATTTTTTAAATATTGCACACACTAGTGAAGTCATATTGAGTATGTTCATAAGTACATTGAGGAGGTTGGCCCATAGAATGTTGTTCAAGTTGACAAAATTAGCGCCTCAAAGTTGTTGAAAGTTAAAAAGCCAAAGATCTTTTGGACCTCGTGTGCTACCCACCCAAAAGGTAGATCCCAAAAAAATTGTCCCCGATGTTTACGTCACGGACCAATTTACATGTCGATCAACCCAAAAAAGGCGTCTCACCCTGCAAAACACACAGCGTCCACTCAACGTCCACTGGAACTTCTACATGTCGATCTATGCGGCTCAATGCAAACAGAGAGCATCAGTGGCAAGCGATATATGCTAGTTACTGTAGACACTTGGGTCCGCTTATTAAAGACAAAATCAGAGATAGTTCAACATATCCCAAATCTTGTTAGGACAACGCGGACCTTGCTACAACGCAGTGTTAAAGTAATTCTATCTCACAACGGAAAAGAATTCAAGAATCAACAGCTCAATGAATTCTACGAATCCCTAGGAATTACTCAACATTCCCCGCTGTCCACACTCCTCAACAGAATGGGGTCGTAGAAAGACTGAACCGGACCCTCGTAGAAGCTGCCCGAACAATGCTGAGGAATGGAGATAGGTCCGTCGAACAGCGTGCACCATGGGACAATAGGCCTTCGTGTCCGCAGCTTCTCCCTAGCCGAGCGGGTCGAGAAGCGTCCGTCTCCAGAGGCGGTCCACTGTACCTTGTCCTCCTCATCAGGTCTCACAGGTGGAAGGAGCGGGCCAATCTCCAAGAATTAGTCGTGGTGCGTGCCGGCCAGTTCCATCCATCTGCCGTAATGACAGTGCTAAGTCTCGAATCAAGGGGAGGCCCATGACCATAGGCCCACATGGAAAACGTTCAACTAGAGGACTGCTGAGCAACCAGGGATCAATCCAGAGGCGTATACTGGTACCATTCCCGATGCGGAACTCAATGAGGGATCGAAAAAGAGGTCGAAGCTTAAGGATCTTCTTCCAACTCCATGAAGATCTAGGCGAGGGTCTGATCGTCCAAAGTGTGGTGTCATGGAGTCTAGTTTGACGGATCCACGCAGCCCAAACGGATATCTCGTCTCCGCTCAAGATGCTCCAAAGGAGGCGCATCATCAGAGCCTTATTGTCGGCCTCAATCGAGCGCAAGCCTAGGCCTCCTTCCCGAGGGGCACAAATATCAGCCCACGCAACCTTGGCGCTAGAACCCTTCCAAAGAAACGACCGGAGCCGGGCTTCAATCATATGTATAATGCTCTTGGGGAGGAGGAAGACCCCCGCCCAGTAGGTGTGGATGCCAAGGAGCACGGACTTGATAAGCTGAACACGACCAGTGTAAGAGAGTGAGAGATTGGTCCAAGCACCTAACCGACGGTCGATGTTGCGGATGAGAGGGTCGCAGTCCGCGATAGTCAAGCGTGATGTGATCAGAGGTACCCCTAAGTAGCGCACAGGGAGGGAACCATGTCGGAAGCCCATGAGATCCAGTATCGGGCCGTTCAGCGAATCCGCGCGTTTAGAGATAAACACTTCGCTCTTCTGAAAGTTGGTCCTAAGTCCTGAGAGGTTCGCGAAGATGTCGAGGCTTTCCTTGAAGACGCTAACAGATGCGATATCCGCGTGGGAGAAGAGGAGCAGATCGTCGGCGAATGTGAGCATGAACATAGCCGTAGGTTCACATCGCCAGTGGTAGCGGAATTGACCACTGAGTCTGATCCTTTCGCCAATAATACCATGTAGGGCTTCCATTACAAGAGTAAAAAGATAAGGCGAGATGGGGTCACCTTGGCGGAGTCCACGTCTACCTTTGAAGTATCCCTCGGGCCGACCATTGATGTTGATGGAGAAATATGGTGTGGTCAGACAGGCACGAATCCAACCCACGAAGGTATGGTTGAAGTTCAGCGCCTCCAGGACAGCCAATATGAAGTCCTATTCCACCCTATCGTAAGCTTTGGCAAGGTCCACTTTAAAGGCCACTCGCGCCGGCAGCCCCATACTGTTGTAGCCATGGCAGATCTCCTGTGCTAGAAGTATATTCTCGGATATGCGGTGCCCTGGGATGAAGGCCGTTTGGGTCGGGTGAACGAGATTGCTCAAGCAGCCACGGACGGTTAGCGAGGACCTTCGAGATAATTTTATACAACACATTGCAGCATGAAATAGGCCTGAAGTCCTTCACCATACGCGGAGAGTCACACTTCGGAATCAAAGTGATGAGAGTCGAGTTAAGCTCCCCGAAAAGGTACCCAGTGCGAAAGAATTCCTGAATGGCGTGGGTGGTGTCGGCACCAATAATGTCCCAAGCGTGTTTGAAGAAAGCCGCCGGGTAGCCATCCGGTCCGGGAGATTTATTATCCCTATAGAGAACAACGCCTTTTTTATTTCTCCTTCCGTGATTGGTTGGACCATCCTGTCAGCGTCGGCCGAGCTAAGTTTTCTCTCGAAGTAAGGGCTGATGGTGTCAGGAGTGATAGGGCTGGTCCGGTAGAGTCTCCAAGGAGCTCCATGTAGAATCGCAGCAATTCCGCCTTGACTTGACTATCTCCATCAAAGCTCTCCCCTGCTTCGTTTTCAAGTGAGAAAATACGGTTGATGACACGACGTGTGGCCACCTTCTTGAAGAAGAAGGCCGTACATTGGTCCCCATCCTTAAGCCACGCCACCTTAGCACGCTGGGCCAAAGCGGAATGCTTCATTTCGATAGCTTTGGCATAGACGAACCTGCAACGTTTCTCAAGGAGCAAAAGGTTAGTACCTAAAGGGTAAAGATAAGTCAATTCTTGTGCCGTGTCCAGGAACTGCCGCGCCTCAAGGACGTTGCGGTTCAGATCGCCCTTATCCTTTCGAAGTGAGTGAAGGTCCGCTTTCATCCTTTTGAGCCTTGTGACGATAGAGTACATGGGATATCCGCCCACCTGCTGGCTCCAGGCACGTTCCACTATGGTGGTGAATCTGGGGTCCTTGATTAGGAAGTTATCGAAACGAAAGTTCCTCCCCCTTTCCCCCAAGGTGTGACCAGTCACGAGGATGAGTGGTGTGGTCGGAAGTGGCCGGCGTGTCGCATCGATAGTGTACATCTCCAAACCTAGCGAACCAAGACGGGTTGCCAAGCATCCTATCTAGTCGGCGCCAAACCCCAGAAAATTCACTTTGCTGGTTATACCAGGTGAAGAAGGCACCAACCCTTGGAAGGGTAGTAAGGTCCGAAGAGGTAAGGCATGCGATCATGTCTCTGCAGCCTCCCGTGGGTGCCCCCCTCTGGCTTCACTACCATCAATAATAGCGTTAAAGTCACCAGTGACGATCCAAGGATGGTTGGCCCGAGATCTCGAGACTTCAATAAGGTCAGCCCATAGCGCACATCTTTCAGTTCGGGTATTGTGTCCATACACGAAAGAGATAAAGAAGTCCTGCCTCTCCCCAACTATATGGATCTTGCAGTGTTTGGGTGGTGAAAGCCTCGATCGTAACCGTCACATGGCATGGATCCCAACCAACCCAAATGCGAGACGCAGGCCCATCATCATAGTCAGAGAACCAATTCCATTGCATGATAGAGTCGGCAAGAGTGGCCGCATTTTGTTCGGATACCCTTGTCTCGATCAGCCCAATAACTCGTAGATTGTTCTTCAAAATCAGATCCTTGGTCGCCCATCTGTGGTCTAACCTATTTAGACCACGCACGTTCCAAGTGGCGAAAGGTATCATGGAAAACCAGTGGGAAGGGCTGCTATAGGGCCCTGAGTAGCGGTAGTGGCTTCCTCCAAATCAGCTAAGACCTCAAATCTGTTATGATCACCGGGGTTAGGAGTAGGTTGGTCATCCTTACTAGCCGAACAGCTTTCCATATTGGGCAGTTCATGAGATTTGGCATGATTATTCACCGTGGTGAGGTGGGCGGTAGTGCTAACTTCGTTATTCGCCTTGCCTTTTCCTTTATCGACATTGCGCCATGTGCGTCGCGGGTGTGAGTCAAGCTGGTGTTTCTTGCTGCCCATTTGTACCTCAGAAGTTGGCCGTCTGCTCGTTGGCTGCGTCTCTTTAGCTTGGCGTGGATCAGTGCTACGCCGTGTAGGTGGTGGGCGGGTCTTGCGTGTGGCCTGTGTAGTGTTTTTGGGGCACGATCCAGTTCCGTGGGTCCAAGCACCGCATGATGTGCATTTCTTAGGCCTCCATTCGTATTCCACACGGATGGGGACTACCGAGTGGCTGCCGTTTTCAGTAGGGACACGAACATTGAATTGTTCTTCAAGTTCTTTTTCAATGCAAACCCTCGCATACTCAAGTCGTTCGGTTGTGGCTGTCATAGCATCCGCAAATAATGGTTTGCCAAGTGCACTAGCAACAATTCCTAGCCCCTCTTGCGTCCAAAGTTCCGAAGGTACGTTGCGCATTTTGACCCATAGCGGGACAGCTGGTCGATGCGTCCTTTCAAAGGACATTCCCATGCGCCAGGTTTCAAGAAACAGTTGTTGGCCTTGCATGAGACACGGGCCACCTTCTAGGGCAGCAGTAGAGGCTTCCGCCGTAGCAAAACGAAACTTGAAGAATCCATTTATCGTAGTACGGACTTGATGAGGTCCTTTCAAGTAGAGCGGAAGAAACGCTCGACGTAAGGGAAATAGGGTCGTTTTCCAAGGAAGTACCCGGCAAGGGTGTGATCCCATCTCGCCATTCCTTTCCTAGCCACTTCCCAGGAAGGGCGAGCCTCAGGAACTCCATCAACTAGTGTAGGAGCCGTGTAAGACAAAGCAAGTCGCGTGGAGGTCGGCCGTCTCGGTTTAGCACCGTTTGGTACGGCGCCCAGTACGACGGCAGCAAAGGATGGGTTAGCGTCAGCCCTCTCCGTATTAGCAGTGGTGGCCACCAGAGGGGTTTGATTATGGCTGTCAAAGTCTATTATTGCCGCATCCATTGCCGCAGCCATTTGCGTGGTGATAAGCCCGTCAGCCAAAACCCTAGTCCCGACGGTCGTATCGATGGCCGGTATCGTCTCAAGCGCCGTGTGTGGCTGTTTGTACCCTTTGTTAGCCACCTCGAACGGCCCTAAGTCCAGGTTAGTGGGTGTACCCCGGCCTATGGGGAGACAGCGTTCGATGAGTAGTGGTGTCTCTTCGACTTCGGTGTCATCTTCGCCAGCCTTGTATGAGCCCGGGGGGTGGAGGCGTACCACGACTCATGTGGGGCCGATTGCGATGGCGCTCATCACGGAGTGGCACGATGGTGTCCGTAGCTCGTCGCGCGCGGCGGCGTGGGATCCAAGGCACCATGTTGTTAGGCGGAGCAGGCCTGTTCCGGCCAAATTCGAAGCAGGGGCTGGCGACACGGGTGGGCCATTGCACTGGTCAGGTCGGGCAGGGGCTGGCGACACGGGTCGGGGAGTAGCCGACGACGAACGCAGGGTTGTAGTTCCCCCATTAACGATTGAAAAGCCCTTCAAAGGCAGCCACGCCAAACCGCTCACGAAACCCGGCAATGTTTGCCATGAGGGCTTCATAATCTGGCATAGGTCCAAGAGATTCCACGGCAGCATCAAGGGACCCCATTGAAGCAAAGCAAAGCAAGGGAGATCAGCGAAAGAAGACGAGGGCGATGGGCGACGAAAGGTCGCGATGTGAATATGGGTGGGAAGTTGAAAAGTCACGGCCCTCCCAACGCCGTCTGAACCCGGCGGTGGAGGACGAATGTTGGGCTGGGTGCGTCGATATTGGTCAAGGTGGTCGGAGTAGGTGGCGGGGCTTGGGAGGTGGAGACGGAGCTTTAGGAATGCGAAACGGCACAAGAAGAAGAAGACGTGAAGGGGCGGTTTAAAACCCTCCCATCGCCGTCTGGTCCCGGCGATGGAGGGCGGTGGAAGGGGCGGTTCCGGTCAGTAGGCGGCTGGGGTGGTCACCCGTGGTGGTGGGTTGATCGGAGAAGGTGGTGGATCGGTTGGAGATTGAAGGAACGTAGGTCGATTGGGTAGTGTATGAAAATCGCACACAGTGAAGTTGTTAGTCTCCGATTAAGGGTGAAAAATTTTCTGACGTTTTGATTTTGCCCAAGGGGCTTAAAAACATTATTTCGATTCCTGTTTTGAGCGGACTGGGTTATGAATTTCGATTCATTGATAATGTTTGCCATATTTATTTTAGAAATGAAAATGTTGGAAGTGCGACGTTAATAAATGGTTTATATTACGTCAACTTAAAAGACAATGTTAAAACTGTAAATGCAATCACCAAATCATCGACCGGGTCGAACGACTGATACATGTGGCACTTACGACTAGGTCGCGCAGCAGAAGCGAAGATTGAACAGATGGAAAAGGACTGTCTGATACAGTGCGAACAGGTCCGATTTCTACCTGCCAGTCTTGCATCCTAGGGAAAATGACCAAGTCGCCCTTCACAGGGACTTTCACTAGGGCCACGGAAGTGTTGGGTTTGATCCACACTGACGTATGCGGACCATTTAAAGTAACGGCCCGAGGTAATTGCCGCTACTTCATAACGTTCACAGACGATTTCTCCCGCTATGGGAATGTCTATTTGATGAGACAAAAGTCCGAAGCTCTTGAAATGTTCAAGGAATATAAAGCATTAGTAGAGAAGCAAACTGGCAAGTTCATTAAAGCCGTTCGGTCAGATCGAGGCGGCGAATACATGAGCCTTGAGTTTGATGAATTTCTTAGAGAAAATGGCATCATCATACAGTTTTCCCCGCCAGGCACGCCGCAATTGAATGGCGTGGCCGAACGGAGAAACTGAACGCTTTTAGATATGTTCGTTCGATGATGAGGTACACAGATCTCGCCATTTCGTTGTGGGGATATGCGTTAGGAACAACGGCCTATATCCTTAACAGGATACCTACCCGCTCTGTCGACAGGATTCCTTATGAGGCTTGGCATAATCGTAAGGCTAGTCTGAATCACATCAGGGTCTGGGGCTGCCCTGCCTTTGTCAAAAAGTTAATGGCAGATAAACTTGAATCAAGATCATCAATGGCGAGATTCGTCGGATATCCCGAGGACTCAATGGGGTATTACTTCTATGTCCCAGACGAACACAGGGTGTTCGTCGCTTTACGCGCTACTTTCTTGGAAGAAGAATTCGTAGGAGAAGGCGATAAAGGACGAATAATAATTCTAAGAGAGTTAGAGGACGAATCGACTCCTATTCCAGAGTCGTTAGACGACGTTTCAGAAAACCCGGCTCGGCCGCAATTGCGTAGGTCCAGTAGGATATCTCATATGCTTGAGAGATATGGTATGGTACACGTCGAGCATGGGGATGTTGCGACTGCGGGATGCGTTGGGGACGATCCCGTCACCTACGACCAGGCAATTGCCGGTACAGACTCCCTCAAGTGGCTTGAGGCTATGCAGGCCGAAATGGACTCGATGCACACAAACCAGGTTTGGACTCTTGTAGACATGCCTAATGGTTTTAGACCAATTAGCAATAAGTGGATCTACAAGAAAAAGACTGGATCTGATGGACATGTGGAGAGGTACAAAGCTAGGCTTGTAGCGAAAGGGTATAGTCAGAAAGAGGGAATTGACTATGAGGAAACCTTCTCACCTGTCGCAATGAGAAAGTCCATTCGATTCATGCTTGCGATAGCAGCATACTATGACTATGAGATCTGGCAGATGGATGTAAAGACCACTTTCCTAAACGGATTCCTCTAGGTGGAAATCTATATGGAGCAGCCCAAAGGTTTTACGTCAGAAGCAGATGCTCGAAAAGTGAGCAAACTGAATCGGTCCATTTATGGACTGAAACAGGCTTCAAGGAGTTGGAATCATCGGTTCGATGAAGTAGTTAAGAACTACGGATTCATAAAGAATAAAGATGAGCCCTGTGTTTACAAAAAGGCCAGTGGGAGTAACGTGTCGTTTCTAGTGTTGTACGTGGATGATATCCTTTTGATAGAAAACGACATTGGGATACTGTAAGAGATTAAAGCTTGGCTTTCGAACGAGTTATCTATGAAAGACCTCGGAGAAGCGACCTATATTCTAAGAATTCGCCTATTTAGAGATAGGGCGAATTGGGTATCATATTTTGGAAAAGAAATCAGTTGATTGAGCTTACCGTTGATAATATGCTGAGTGGAATTGTATATGGAATATGCTGACAAATGGATGAGATTACCGTGGAATGAATGTCAATCTGTGGTATTTATGGTAGGAATTCATGTTGACCGTTGAGCTTAATTGGTTTATTCTTGGCATGATTCCTTGAGTTAATGCACGTGATTATTGAGCTTTATCTTGCATATTCTGTGCTTAACTTTCCTTGTGAAGTGGAGAAGCTATTCGTGGTTCTATATAGAAGAGAACACTTCACGATTGAAGCAGCACACAACGAACACACAAGCTATCGAATTCCTTAGACGATCTGAGCTTTACTTTGCGATTCATTCGTAGTTTGTGTTTGAGTTATCATTTGCGAATCTGTACCCTTTGAGCGATCTTTAGTATCACCATACCCTAAAAACCTTATCTTCGGACGTGTTGTGTATGCGGGCACGTTGAGCACACAAAGGAGCACGAGTGGAGTCTTACGCACATGGAGGGACGAATTTTGTGGATTCGGTGGCCCTTCGGTAGCAAGTTGCATCCAGCCGAGGAATAGGTTTCCTGGGTAAACGGCGTGGATCGAAACTTGGCGTGCGTCAGCCTAGAGCGAGGTCTAGTGTCCCTAGTGCTTCGGTTGTGTACGGGTCAATCATAGTGTAAACGGTAATACCTAGTGATTGATTGGAACTCTTGGGGAGATCACACCCCAAGGACAGGATTAAACCCCAGTTGGGGATATAACCTGTATAAAAATCCCGTCTCACTTTACTTTCTGCTATTTACTTTTTCTGTGAGACAAACCCGGAACGTTGGCAAATAACTAGGTGATATCATTTAAAGGATTCCTGAGGCTAACGTGATATTCTGTAAACAGGGTTAGGGAGATAACATAGACAATCTTACTGCTCTCTAGGGAATAACGTGCTCTACAATATCTTCTTAAAGAAAAGTAGTTTTCAAAAGAGAAAAAGCCAAAACTTTTAAAGCCTAATTCACCCCCCCTCTTAGGCATATTTTACACTTCAATTTGTTATAGGATGAATAAGTTAAAAGGCAAATTATTAATTAGTCTAAAGATTTCACCTTGCAGTCTGGGTGGTTAAGACAAATTAATAAAACCAAAATATTGGCCGTTCAGTTACTGATTCTGTGGGGACAGAGGGGCACCAGTAAGCTGAGATACTGCAATATTAAAATTGTCCACAAGTCTAAGTCTCCAGTAGGGTGACTCGATTGACAAGTACGACTTGTTTGTCGACAACCGTTCACTTGCGAACTGTGCAGCACCTGGGTCCTCGTGAATAGTACAGCCAATAAATTTGCATAAAATGAGGAATGCAATTTCGTGTGTTATGTGCATTAATTTGTGCTCGTGTGAATTATGTGAAGTTGCGTGATGAAATGCGTGCTTAATTTATTTGGTGAAATTGGTGCAATAATTTTTGCGACTATGTGACTAATTTAATTTCGTGCACGTCTCATGCCTACGTGACCGTGAATATTTCATGACTAATTAATTCTATGAATTGTGTGCGTTGAATTTGTGTCATATAATTTCTAATTTATTCAGGGATTTTCGAAAATTAGGCAAATGGGAATTTGACTTATAAGCCAAGAGTGAAATAAAAATATTAATTGGGCTATAAATTATTTATTTGGGCTAGGATTAAATTCAAATTTTAGGCCCAATTTAAGTAAGTCAAACTTTGAGAAACAAGCTCCTTGAATTGAGGAAGGTCACGTCACTACATGTTCCCCAACCCATACCTTACAAGATATTTATCTAAAAATCCTCCCTTAAGTTACGAAACCCATCGAGAACCTCAAGGAAAGAAAGAAACTAACGAAGAGAAGAAGTAGCCGATTAAGAGATATTTCCATTTCCTAAGCTTGGAATAGGTATACTCTCACTATTATTATATCTTTGTCCAAAGTAATGGTGTATTTTAGGAGTTATAAGCACGGGAATCTCATGTCCTCGGATTGGTACGAGTTTGATTTTCAAAGTTATAATCTTTACCTTGATTATGTGTTTTAAACTCTATATTAACATGTTTAAGGATTATGAGGCACGAAAATATGTCTAAACTTGCATTTTATTAAGGTCGAAATTTAGGGTTTAAGGAGATCAAATCGACCCTCAACGTGTTCTTGAGAAAAATAGCTTTTTGATCCTTACAGTTAGTACTTCGCGAGTAGAAAATGTTTTAGCATAGTTGAATTCGTGAAATAAGAACTTCGAGAACTCGGGATCGCGAATTATGAAGTTCGCGAACTAGGGAATGGTTCGCGAACTCGTTCCGCAAACTAGGTTAACATGGCGGGTCCTATTTCCGCGAATTAGATAGTTGGCGAACAGAAGTTTGACGGGCCGAACAAACTTGACGAACCCATTCTGCGAAATCAAGCACTTCGTGAACCATGCAAAGTTGGCGAATCACTTCACGCGGCCTGGCTTTCGCAAATCGAGTAAGCCGCGAACCTAATTCGTGAAACGGCGGTTTCGCGGGTCCGATGAATAGTGAGCCATGCAATAAGTTTTGGCGAACTAGGGATGGTTCGCGAACCCCAATGTACGAATTGTGTGAGAGTGTAGTAATGGGCGAATTCTAACCGATGTTTAACATGTCACGGAACAAAGGATATTTGGCGAATTAGGTATATGTTGCATTTCGCGAATCCGAAGATTTTGGCAAACTCGAGTTTAGCGAATCACGTTTGGCAGCCCACGTTGTGAATTGAGAGAGGGGGCTTGGTGTTTTGCGAACCCGACAGCTTCGCGGGTTGGGGAACTTTGCGAACCCACACAATTCGCAAAACGTACTTAGAGAATTAAGCCTTCATGTGCTAAGTCGCGAACCTTAGAAAATATAAGTACAATTCGCGAACCACACTTAATTAATTATTAGCGCTCACGGGTCGATCAATTTGGCGAACCCGCATGCAATTCACGAACCATACTTAGTAAAATTTAACTAGACTTCACTAGCATTCTTAGAAAGTGTTCACGACTTAGGAATTTCAAGTCCTTAAAGTAATTAATTAGTTAACTAGCGTACTAACCTTAATATTTATGTAATATTTATGCCTAAGGTCGAGAGTTAGGAGAATACCCGAGTCAGGAGCGACTAATCTGCGGACGCCAGGTAAGTAGAAATCCAACTACAACACATAACTTGTTTGCGTATTCATGTGACTGTGCCTCTGTGATTACATGTTTACGTGCTTTAATTAATACATGTTCACGTGGTAAGCATATTTTAAGATAGTTAGCATTTCATACTCACGTGCATACACGATCATATGCGGGAGGGTTGTATTAGTCGAGTATGCATATAGGATGTATCTCTTGAAAGCGATTGATACATTGCTGATATGGGCATGTGTTGTCGACTCGCAGTTAAGTCAAGGGCTATCCCCTATGCTACCAGGGCGGCGTTTAGCGTCATCGTAATATTATGTGAATATATATATGTATATGGATATGATTGGACAATGCCCGTGGCGGTAAGGTGCGACCTGGAGGGTGCGACCTGAGGGTATAAGCGACACAGGGTGGAGCCCTGGTGTAGGCGACCTCAGCGTGGGCTACCAGCGTGAGCGACCGCCGGATAGTCGGGGACGACCGGGTTCATATGGCGACCTAGGGGAACGATGTGCATCCTAGGGTTCGGCCATCCGCCGTGGACCGCTGCCGTATTGTCCCTGACGGACGTGAGCTCGTTGTAGTGCATAGAGAGATTAGCCGAGGGCCCTGAGTACGTTAGTACGATGTACGATATGCATCGGCGCGGATCGCCTTTGCAAGTATTACATGCATCGGCGTGGATTGCCGTTGCGGGGGAGTAACACGTGCATACATGCATGGTTTCTGCTTACTGAGCCACGGTGGCTCATTCCTTTATGTTATGTGTTGTAGGTACCAGCGACCACGGTATGTGATCGCGTTTTGAAGGCAAGGCCGACCTTTTGAAGCTTCGCGCTGCTTTTGGGGTGGACGTGTGTGTATGGATGACGACCTGTGAGGCCGGGCGGATAGGAGCCTTTTGCTGTGCCGTCACACAAGATCCATGTAGTTAGGTCTCGAATGTAATCTTACAGATCGGACCTTTATTCTTTTGACGTGTATATAACAGCGATTCCATTATATAAATGGAAAAAGAAGAATTTTATGAGCATTTTTAGGGTGTTTCACCCATTTAAAACTCGCTAGGCACATAGGAATACGCTAAAATAGGTAAAATCAGGAGTTCTGTCGTGACAAACTGGGAGCCCATGACAATGGTACAAGATGAATTATCTGTATTTGGACACTGACTCGTAATCGAATGATCACACGCTTGGATTGTCCTTGATCGATCGATTGACTGTAGTAGTATGCGTGAACCTTAGACCGAAAGGGTTAACTTGGGGTTGGGTTTGAGGTCTTGACTTGTCACTAGTTTGCTAGGCCCGTCTTGCCGGTGGCATAAGTCAGCGGCGAAATGCGGTCTTGACTTTTCGATGCGATTGCCTATTGAACCGCGGAGCGGGATTTACGGTCTCGATTAAATTCGAGGTTAACGTCCTCGAATGGCAAGTTCAATGTGCGGGAATTTATCCAAGTCTCTGGCCAGAGCATATCTGACTCGCGATAGTCGTGGAGTGCAGTTTCGGTATTTTCACCTACATAAACGACATAGAGTCGACTATGCGTGACTTTCACTCGACCGGGACAAACGTAAAGGGTTTATACGTATGACGAAAATCTACAGTCGGTTTATCCGTCCCCAAAACTGTTGGAGATAGACCATAGGTATTGACGCTGTCACAGTCAGCGCGTGCCAGAGGGGATGGTCTTGTAGTATTGACACTATTATCTCGTCCGGACACCTGAAGGTAGTCAGGTCGAGTTGAAAATTGGTATCCTGAACCTTGAGGTACAGGTTCTTTTCGTAAATGTGGTTGTAAGCGGGGTAATGGTCCATCTGAAAAACAAATAGAAAATCAAACATTAGTTTTTTTGGTATAAGGTCCCTTATATATATATGGCGGAAAATTACATGATGGGTGGGAGTCTAACTCCGCACAATCAACCAGTAACATGCTACCGGTAACGCATGACAAAACAAACAATAAAAACCACCTCAACCAACTACCATGCCACCCTTCAAAGTCGACGTATAGCCAATCTCTGGAATGCATATTTAGTTGTCGTCCCACTAATGCGCATGGTGACCAAGGCGAGTACACAACCAACAAGTCGATCAGGTGTTGTAACGATCCCTCCTGCCATCGCTTGTTCTGTGCCTGCCAGATGTGATAGACGAGCGACGCTAGCACATGCCTGTAAGCTGCATGAAAAAGATGTCTCCCATGCCATTTTGCCGCTGCCCATCGAATCCCCTCTCTCCACTCCCGATATGGCCATGTCCACCGGATACGTCTCCTCAGTAAGCGCTGGCACTGGCGGGAGTACGCACAATCGAAGAATAGATGCTGTGCTGTCTCGACATGCAGCTCATCACAGAGGACGCACGCCATCGTTCCTGCCCTCTGAGCTACCCAAGGCTTATCTCTAGTCGACAGCCGTTCCAGTATGCCTAGCCAGAGAATGAACTCGTGGCGTGGTATCTTCAACGGCCCTCCAAATAATGTATTCCAACAGATGGGTTCCCTCCTAAGGCGGATCGCATCCCTCGCCGATGCAGCCGTCATGATCCCCGTCGTTGAGCATGTCCAAATCACCCCATCCTGCTCTCCACGAAGTACTTGGGGAAGGAGGCGACTGATCTCAATATACTCTACTGACCCTTGCCCTGGCCAGTTCCAGCCATGTTCAGTAATAACCGCACTCAGGAGTGAGTCAGCAGGTAGGCCCATCGCAACCGGCCCTCGAGGAAACCTCTCCAGTAATGGTACATTCAACAGCCAAGGGTCCTTCCATAGCCATATAGTCGAACCGTCAGCCACCCTAAAAGTAATATGGGAACGTACCAATGGTCTCAGCTGCATCAGCTTCCGCCAACTCCAGGCATCATTCGGTGAGATCGAGAGCTCCCACACCGAACGCGAATATAGGCGCGTTCTGTATAGCCACTCCACCCAAATCGAGTCAGGAGATCTCGTGAGCACGCACCACAACTGCTTCATGAGAAGTGCCCTGTTGTCAACCCCAATGGATCGAAGGCCCATTCCCCCCTCAGACACTGGGAGACATAGAACATCCCACGCCACCTTTGCCGTCGATCCCCCCCATAGGAACTTCCTAAATCGCATCTCCAAAGCTCGGACAACACCTTTAGGAAGCAAGAAAACCCCCGACCAGTATGCATGTAAAGCCTGAAGCACCGACTTAACTAGCTGGAGTCGGCCGGCGTACGACAGTGACCGATTAAGCCATGATCCTAGGCGCTGGTCTACTCGGTGTAATAATGGTGCGCAGTCAGCAATCGAAAGGCGTGAAGTAATAAGAGGCACCCCCAGGTAGCGGACTGGGAGATGTCCCACTCGATAACCCATCAGTGTCTGAATTTGCGATGTAAGCCCTTCTGCACATCGTGACAAGTACATCTCGCTCTTGTCCGGATTTGGGACCAACCCTGAGAGAGACGCAAAGCGCCCAAGCGCGTCCTTCAGCACACCAATCGATACAACATCCTCATGACTAAAGAGTAGTAGATCATCCGCAAAGGTCAGAGAAGCCAAGCGCATCGACTCTCATCTCCAATGGTAACAGAACCTCGGCTCCTCAGCAATACATAAGATGATCAACCCATGCAGCACCTCCATAATCAGAGTAAAGAGATAGGGTGATATGGGATCTCCCTGTCGAATTCCCCTCTTTCCCTCAAAGAATCCAACCACCTGCCCATTCAGATTAAGCGAAAACGCCGTAGACGTGATACAAGCCCGAATCCACCCTATGAAGGTTGGGTGAAATCTCATAGCCTCAAGCACGGCCAGTAAAAACGTCCACTCCACCTTATCGTACGCTTTAGCTAGATCAATCTTGAACATAGCTCGCGGCGGCCTTCCCTTCGACTTATACCCCAGACATAACTCCTGTGCCAAGAGGATATTATCGCTGATGCGCCTACCAGGTATAAATGCCGTCTGCGTCCCATGCACCAACCCAGGCAGAAATGGCTTGAGTCTGTTCGCCAAAATCTTGGAGATAACCTTATACAGCACATTACAGCATGAAATGGGTCTATACTCCGTTGGCCGACGAGGCGTCTCGATCTTCGGAATCAACGTGATAAGGGTACTATTAAGCCCCTTTAGAAGTTTGCCCGTCGTAAAGAAATCCTGTACAGCCCTCACCACTTCGTCGCCCACTATTCCCCAAGCCGCCTTGAAAAAGGCAACCGTGAACCCATCCGGTCCAGGCGCTTCTCATCCCCCATGGAAAAGAGCGCCTCTCGTACTTCCCTCCCTGCAACTGGGCCGATCATAGATTGCGCATCTGCTGGGGATAGCGTGCGCGTAACAGCTCTTTGCACATCCGCAACCGCAACGGGCGTCGTGTGGACAGACTGGCCTAACAGCTCCTGGTAGAATCCAATCAGGGCCCCTTCAATTTGATGCGGCTCATCCATCAGGACCCCCGTCGCATCTTCCAGGGCAACGATACGGTTCGTAGCTCACCGCATGGCCACCCTACGAAAGAAATACGAAGAACATTGGTCACCATCCTTCAGCCAAGCGAGCTTTGCCCGTTGCGACAGCGCCGTGTGTTCCATCTCCACTGCCTTAGAATACAGCGAACGACACAGGCGCTCTAGATCATAAAAAAGTCCCTCCAATGGATAGCGTGATGAGAACTCCTGAGCAAGATCAAGCAATCGCTTCGCCTCAATGACGTTCGAAGCTAAATCCCCTTTGGCTCTCCGCATCTGTTTGAAGATCGGTTTCAACAGCTTCAACCGTTGCACAATGACGAACATAGGAAAGCCATAAAGCGGTAAACCCAAATGCGCTGCACCTGCTCCAAAAAACCGTCCTCCTTAATCAAGAAATTCTCAAATCGAAACGCTCCCTTGTGCTGGCGAGGCGCGACGGAGCCCAAAAGAACGGGCGAATGATCTGAGGATGCCGGAAGCCCACATCGACAGGTCAAGTCAGGAAACCGGGCAAACCACTGGGGGTTGGCCACTATACGGTCGATCCTCCTCCAAATACCGGCCATATTCTTCTGCTGATTGTACCACGTAAACACCTGCCCTGTCGATGGTACCGTCACAAGATCCGCCCCAACTAGGCAAGATTGAAACTCCTCCATATCCTGCGTAGCTGGCGCTCCCCCTCGTCCCTCACCCGTGTGCAATATAGCATTGAAGTCCCCCAGGACCATCCATGCATCCGCCACACGAGCTTGGGACACAGTAATCAACTCCTCCCACAGAGGAAGTCGTTCATCCCTCCTAGACTTCCCATACACAAATGAGACAAAGACCGGGTCAGTCGAACCTAGCGATGCAACCCTACAATGAACTGCTTGGGTCGAGAACGCCAGGATGTCCACAATCACAGCCAACGGGTCCCATCCTATCCAAATCCTCGTAGCAGGGCCCGCGTCATAATCGAAAAACCACCTCCACTGCGATCGAATACCACTCGACACCCTCCCCGCATTAGAGACTGCCACTCGGGTTTCCAACAACCCAATCAAACTCAATCGCTCAAGCGCTATCAAATCCCCCACCGCCCTCCTGTGGTCTTGTTTATTAAGACCACGTACATTCCATGCACCCAATGCTAACATAAATGCACCCCTTTATGGGCTGCATTTGCTTTAGGGCCCAGTTGAGATATGATAGCGTCTGCTTCGCCAGTACTGCCGTTTAACACTTCAAACCTATTATGCCCCTCGGCGTTAGGGACCAAGGAGCCCCCTTGACGCGCTGGCTCTGGGCTTCGCCGTGATAAACTCGTCTCCCCATGGACGCGTTCCCCTCGCGTAGCCACTATATGAGGCCCATCAGCCGGTGAAGTCACCACCCTAATGGCCTTTCCTTTCGCTCCAACCTGACTCCACTCCTCATGGGACCGCCTTCCTGCTAGAGTGCGCCCACCACCCCCTACAAGTCGTCTCTCCCCTTGATGGTGCCGAAACTGGCGTCCCTTCGGTGGCGGGTTATGTCGTTGTCCGTTCAACCGTGTTTGAGCCTCAACTGGTCGAGGTGCCACGACTAACCGTTGTTGAGTTTGGCTCTGATGTGCAGCCGACCCATCATGCCTTTCCCCCCGCTTCGGACATTCGGACTCTTTATGGCCCCAAGATTCGCATGTACAACACTGGGTTGGCCTCCATTCGTACTCTACCCGAATCGGAATAAGCTCATCAATCCCACCCCCATCATCCGGTGGTAGTCGTACATTAAACTCCTCTACAAACGAATCAGCCATCTTCTTCATGATACAGATGCGTGCGTAATCAATTCTATCACCCCTCGTCGTGACTCCATCCGCATATAGTGGCCGACCAACGACGCTCGCAACTACCCCTAGGCCATCTTGTGTCCATAGTTCGCATGGAACGTTCCAGAGCTTTACCCATAACGGTATCTCGACAACCTCTTTGCGTTCAAAAGACATCCTAGGCTTCCATGGCTCCAAAAATAGGGGCTGACCTTGCATCAGCCACGGGCCACCTTCCAACGCCGCCTCCACGGCATCTTGCGTCTCAAATCGGAACATAAAAAAACCATTGATGGTGGAGCGAACGTCTATCAATCCATGCCATATCGACCGGACGTATCGTTCCACAAAGGGAAAGTACGGCTTTTTCCCCAAGAAGTAACCCACCAACGAGTGTTTCCATCGGTCTGCCCCACTCCGTCGCACTTCGATCGACGGTCGCGCCTCCGGCCGCCCTTCGACGATAGTGGGTGGAGTGAATCCCAACTTCATTCCCCTACCCTCAGGTACGACTCGTTTCGGCTCCCCATGAGCTCCTTTTGCCGCAGCTGAATACGAGAGATCACTCATAGGGCCCAGGCGTGTGAAAACTGGCCCCCGTTGGTCACGCCTGCTGAGGGGCCCATCACCTCCCCCTCCGTCCCCACTAGGCCTAGCTGCGTTATAAACCCTAGCCTTTTCCTGTCCATGAGGGCCATGCGCCCCATCCTTCAGCGTCATGTTCGCAGGTTCAGCTCCCAGTTTCGTCGTGACCTTCTTCTGCGTCAAACTGTCGGTGCCCTTAGACACCATAGGCTGATCCGTCGGCGACGAAATCAGCGTGGCTAACTGTTGTTGTGGCTGAATCTGTATTCGGATTATCAGCAGTTGTACCCCTAATCAATGGAGGGGGAGTCACAATGGGTTGAGGATCGAAAACCCTAATTTGAACCGCATCATTCCCAGACGAAGCAGCCACCTCTCTATCATCAACGTGAATCTCCTCATCGACCTGCTCCTCATCTGCCGGCGATCCCAAATTCACAAACCGTCGGGCTGTCATACGCATAGGTGGTGGAGTATCCGGTCGCGCCCACCTTTGCTTGCGGCTAGGATGGCGCAGAATTCCTTTGAGAGGGACAGTTACGCCAGCACGTGTAGGTGAAGAACCATGTGAAACCCTTAGCCCAATCTGATCCGCCACCTTATTGGGGCCATACCTCGTTGTCCAATCCGCAGCGACGCTCACCTCGTCATGGCACTGATTCCGCACCTCAGACCGATCGCTCACCCTATCAGATCTACCCCCATCACCAGCTCCCGCCCCTTCAGCCCCATGAATCTTGCGTTGCAGCTCTCGGAAACGTTCCCCATCGAAACATGCCGCAAAATCAGGATAAGCCGCGGTAAGGGCATCCAAATCAGGCAGTGCCGGACCGGCCCTAGGAGCCATCAACAGATCGGAATCAGCCGTCGTCGTCATGGACTGATTCGCGATCAGATCGGCTGGCTGCAGCCCTAATCCGCGCCCTGTCACCGCCGCATCGTGGGTAGATGGTGCCACGAGTTCAGCCGTGCCATCCAGCGTTGTCGGCGCCGTGATGATAGCACGCCTTGCCGCAGCCGAGCGCCCATCAGAATCAGCCGTCATCCAATAGAATAGTAAACCCTAACCTTGATGTACCAAGAATCCCGATCAGATCTCCCAAAACCCCGTCGCAGATCAGATCAGCACCACCCACCGGCCAGCCTTCACCGTAGGGTTTAGGCCGGAGAACGTGGAGGACGTCAAAAACGCGAGGAAACAGTCTAGGGTTTAGTGTGTGAAAATCGCACACAGTAACGGTGTTTTTTCTCTCTTTCTTATAATCCTCATATTTGACATATGTAAATCAAACATTAGTTCAAGAATTTAACTTGAGTCGAAATTTAATTTATCAAACCATAATAGTCTTGCATTTCATAACATGTTTGATAAATTTGTAGGCGAACCATTAAATTCACACATAGGTCATACGAAGTGAAAATTTAAGAGATAATATAATTTTGACATATGTATATATGATGCATGTGAGTCTAGTCGAAAATATTCTAAGTGTTGAATTGTAAAATCAAGCACTGTTCACTCCGTTCTTTTTATCGTGCGAGAATTGAAATTCTTAGTGTAATTTCCTAAGTGCGAATTTTGAATGCAATTCTCTGTTTTAATTTGCGATCGAAAAAATTTTATTCGCTAAGGTCTGCTATAGTGAAAAAGACTTACAAAATTTTACTAAGTGTTGAACGATATACGTGTGTACTGTAGCCGAGAAATTTTACGATCGAGAAACATTTTCATATAAATTTACGATCGAGAAAATTGATTTCCGTGTTTTTTCGCGCGTGAATAAAATTTTTCGCCGTGAAAGTTATTGAGCGAGAAAGTATTTTGATTTTAAAATAGTTTTTCGCTGCGAAATTTTACGATCGAGAAAATTGAAAACAAGAAACTAGGTTAATCATCGAGAAAATTTTTGATCGAAATTTATCGCTGCGTATTTATACGATGGAGAAATTTTATCGTCGAAAAATAAAGTTTATCGCCGGTAAAATTTTCGACCGAGAACAAAATTAAAATCAAAATTACTTTTTTCGATTGTAGGTATTGCGCTCGAAACTTAATAACATCTATTTCAGCTTCCGTTCAATAATCTTTTCGCTCGCATAAAATGAAAATTCGGTTTCTCGATTGTAAGTATATTTCAACCTATGTTACTAGTTTTACCGGTTTAAGTCAGAAATTTAGCGATCGAAAAACTTTTACGATGCAAATAGTAACTCAATCAAGTTGAAATTCAATTGACACTGTTTGCGAGCGAGAAAGTTCTTCGACGCCTTCAAACATTTAAAAGCCAGTTCAGTCTAACTCTCAATCGAACTTTAAGAACGCAGATATTCGAAGAAATATACTCCTTGAATGAAAAAAAACACCGAAACTATTTTAAATGCAGATCTTAACCTAGATTATACCCATAGAATGGTCGTAAACACTGCAAAATAGCACTCGAGTTTTCACATTTGGAACAGACGAGAATCTATCACAGAATCATGCAAAAGATCACAGAATATAGATGCAAATGGAGTTTAAACACACGCTATTCCCTGAAGAATGTCGATTCTACCTCATAAAGACGAAAATAAGTTGAAAATGCAAGATTTAAAGGATTTTGACGTTCGTCTTTTTGACAAGATTTTTGCGAGAGAGGAAGTTCTTCGACTGTTGAATTTTGCGATCGAGGGTTTTTTTGCGTGTATTTAGGGATTTTCGAGTGCAGACATTAATTTTATTTAAGTGGGCTGATTAGATGTTTTCGATACTTAGCAATTTCTAAGACCATTACTGTTTACGATCGAGAAACTTATGATCGAGAATTTTCATTTGATGCCTTCTTAATTTTCGCTCGACGAATTCCGATCGAGAATTTTCATTTGGGTCCTGTTTAATTTTCGCTTGACAAATTGGAAGCGAAAATTACCATTCGGTCCCTCCCAAATCAATTTTCGCTCGAGAAACTGTAATCGAAAATTACAAAATTCGCCCAAATTTCTCGATTGTAAGTTTTTGTAAGTATTCAGATTGACTCTAATTTCAAGGAAAACCCACATAATTGCTCCCCCTATGTATGAATGTAAACGCAATTAACTCCATGTAGTTCAGAACGATAACATCTGGCTCCATAGTTGATTTTTGAAAATCTGCAATACTTAGAGCAAAAATGTCAAGAATATTAAGAGTTAATTTGGAAGCAATTTTCCTAGTCAGGTGACCCCTGAAAAGTTTTTAATAAAATTGGTTAACTCCAAATTCATAAAACACGTTAACGATCAAAATATTTAACCAATCAACATATAAACCAATGTCGTATGCTCCAACTCGTGAGAATTCGTGAAGTCCTCCTCGTCTTACTTCAAGAAATAGAACTGAATTTTCTGCACCACTTAGAGAGAACATAAAAAATGTTTGGAGCTCGAGACATAAACTTGGTAAATGCTCCCCCTCAAATAATGCACCAAAAATTAGTTCAGCATGAAAAGCACACAGAATCAATTTCAAGTACCAAACATATAATGCGCAATTTAGACAATTTCTCCTAGATACATGGTCCCCTAATCATGTATTCAAAATGTTACGCGAGGGTATGGGCAAGAAACTCGCATTTAATCAATTCAGCTCAAATGCAAAGGGATATTGCATATCAGAATGTGCGAAATACAACAAAATATCGCTTTTAATCAATTCCGCATAGATGCAAATTAAAATTGCATATTAAAACGTGCAAATAAAAAAACTTTACTTTATATATACTTTTATTATTATTATTCTTATTTGTTATTATTATTATTATTATTATTATTTGTATACTAATATATTAGTAGTATGGGGTAAAATTATTTTGCTTCGATCAACGTCACACCTAAAAATTCACAACACTTGAAAGATATTATGCCGTCAAGTCACGTCAGTAAACTAAAGTCCCAAGTTCACAGTATGATCCATTTCGACAACTCTCACTAGGCTCATTCTAGCGCTCATATATTTTTAATTAGGGATATTTATATTTATATCACTCAAGTCAATACAAATCATATTAAGTCAATTTACCTGTGATCGTGGCGCTTTTAATCATTTCACCTATGTGAGAGAGTGTCGTTTTGGAATTAAAGGGACTTTGAAGGCTTCAATTTGGCTGTGACTAAGAAGGGAAGGAAAATATTGGGGAAAGTCAGCTTTATGTCGTCTTTCATTTCTTCGTCGTTCTCCTTCTCTCCGGCATTTTTCTCTTTCGTCTTTTTCATCCCTTTATCTTTTGTAATTTTAAGCACTTGCTCAAGCTGAAGCTCCGCTTCTCTACGAGGCTGAGAGATTATCTAAGGCGAAGTTCTTGTTGGTTCTCGGGCCGATACCGTGCTCCTTTTCTCTTAATCCCTAGGGAGGTTTCATAGATTATCAAGTTGAAGAAGTTTACAGTTATGGAATTCGAACCCAAGGCTGCGCTCCTCTTCTCGTCTCGATCTATGACCAGATTATCGTTGGAGAAGTTCACTTCGTGGTGCTCCTCTTTCCAGCCATTCTGACGAGTGTACGGGATTATCGATGGAGGAGTTCACAGCAAGATCCATGCCCCCCTCTAAGAATTTGAGATTGAGATAGTCGAGAGGCAGGTTCTTTTGGTCTGCTTTTTGTGCGTTGAGCATTCCTCGTGTGCGTTTTCCACCTTCTTTTGTCATCTTTTTCTTTGTTGTCTCGTTTTTCTCCCCCTCCTTTTCTCGATTGACCATCCCACCGAAAGCTTAGATAGTCGGTTGAAGGCTCAAAGGATTGTCAAATGAAGAAAAGGAATTTGGAGAAAGGATTGAAAAGTATAGATTTGGCCGAGTGAGGAATTTCCTAAGTGCCCTAATCATTTTCCTAACGATCTAACGCAAGGCGAGTATGAGGTCAAGAATCACTAGTTAAGACAAGCAATGATTGCGTGACTCGCTCAAGAATAGATCCGTCGAAAGACATAAAGGGCTAGAAACCTCACTAATGATAAAGTCGCTTTGTGTTTAGTGGAATAAAGTAAAGAACTTTAGACACAAGAATCTGACTTAGACTTACAAAATTAAGCAATTAAACAGTCGCATGTCAGGGAAATACATACGTGACTAGATCGAGCATCCTAAAGATATCGCTATTCCCCGAATATTATAAGTATATGTATAATATTTGGTTTTTATTATTTTGTGATACTATATTTATATTTTTAAGTTCAAATTATTGTAGGAAACCCCCAGTGACCCGAGACCTTGCCCGAACGCAGCGGAACTTTAAAAATTTTTCCCGGGTTCCCCATACGGATTCCCCAGGATACTCGGTTAAATAAAGAAAAACGCACCTAGACACGTATAAAGTAAAAAGATTTTACCCTTGTCGCGAATATCCTTAGCTCCCGTAGCTCACGAACTGTACCGAAGAGAGTCATGCCGACCCCGTGATGTGCCGTAAACCTACACCACCCCAAGGATGGCTAGAGATGGTGTGGAGTATTGTGTAGAGATGTGTATTTGTGTGTGATTTCTAAAACTCACAAACACTTAGGGTTTTCTTAAAGATAACCCTAAATGCTCTAACTTCTCTCTAAAATCTCTTAGATAGTGTTAGAAAGAGCTTGGAATTCTACTTGGACGAAATTAGCTCAAAGCCTAATAATAAAATTCCATTTTCCACCTTGAAAATGATTTTAACCTTTATTAAATGAGATCATGTCCTACATGACTCATTTCTTGTTTGATTCCTTTGAATTATGGCATCTAATGACTAGACATTATCCCACAAGTCTAACAAAAGAACAAGGAATGAAATTGGATTTGATTTGGACCAAATTTGACCAAAAATCTGTCGGTCACGGCCTCTGACAACAGCCTTCACGGCCTGGGTCAAGTCATTCACGGCCGTGCACTGTCTGGGCTCAAAATGAGCTCACTGCCGTGTGTCACGGCCACGTGCAAAGGTTGTCACGGCCATGACTGCCCTGACAGCTTTGCGGCAGCTTCGTATTTCAATCCGATCGAGGGGTAAACGATGTCCGATTACCCTGAAATTTTAACCATAGTTAAAAGACTCACTAATCTTTGTAGATGGGCTTCACGATCATGACCAACCTTGCTCGTCATTGTGAACCCTATTTACGCCTCGTTCTTTACCATTTTCGTTCCATAAATTTCTCTCCATGTTAATATAGTTTCTAAAACATATATTTAACATTTTATTAACGTCTATAAGACCGTTAAATTAATTTACATATGATATTAGTTAGGCACTATCACAGTGATCATTTTTAAGCCCGACTCTCTTGGTTCGTCTCAACCCGGCAAGGGAGGAATCCAAGAATTCAATAAGCGCCTAGCCAATAGCACCGTACCGAATAGATCCCGTGTTGAGTACGATCTTCGATCTACGAACCGACTATAGATTATCGTCGTACGTATAGACCCTTCACAAATGTCCCGATCGAGTGAGTCATGGTTGCGTCAAACTCACTAGACTCGACTCTATGACTAACTCGTGACTGGCGAAATTACTAAACTGCCCTTACGTCCCACGTAAGTCAGTTTATAGCTTCGGCCGAAGACTTCGTAATTTCCCATCCCCGAATATGCATAGGACACATATCTCGGTTACTAACGAGATAGTGAATCCCTCACGATAGTCTAAGCACGGCACCCTTTGTTGTCAAGACCGCATGTCGCCGCCGACCCATGTTCGTCCCCGAACAAGGTGGGCCTAGCAAACTAGTGACAAGTCAAGACTCCAAAGTCAACTCCGTCAAAGACCCTTCGGTCTAAGGTCCACGCACACTACTATAGTCAATTGATCGATCATTGGCGCTACACAGAGTAATGATAAGGCCATGTGATCGTCGATTGCGAGTCGTGTCCAAGTAAAAGTTAATCCCCTGATTCAACTTATACTAATGTAACGACCTCCCGCTTCCCAAGCGAACGGTTGCCACAACCATATTAGAGTCATCAACAAATAAGTCATGATCGATACTCGGTCACCCTACTGAGGTCTAAGACTTATGGACTTATTTAATATCAGAGGCTAATAGCTCGCTGGTGCCCCTCTCTCATCCCATGAGAATCGGTGACTAAACTCACGATATATGAGATTTATTTATTTACCGTCTCACCCGATGCCTAGTAAGACTTGATAGGTAAATACATAATATGCCTTTTAAAGAATGAATAATAAAATATAAATTTCATTAATACGTAAAGAATATATTATTCAAATACAGAGCGAATAAGACATCAAATATTAAATACATGCCCTATTCATTACATCCTCGAATGGCATTCCGAGGGCACATCCCCAACAATTATCACGCAAAATATAACATTTTAAGTACGCAAAACACATAGAATAGGGCATATGAAAGAACATAGGAGCACGTAGAGCACATATTACGGAAGATTCAACATGCCTAATTTTCCGATAAGAAATTGGAATTGTTTTTCATCCAATGCGTTGGTGAAAATATCAGCTAGTTGAAACTCCGTGTTCACAAAGTATACATGTCAATCGTGCCTTTTTCTACGTGATCTTTTATAAAATGATATCTAATATCTATATGTTTTGTGCGTGAGTGGTGAACAGGATTACACGTAATCGCAATGGCCTCTGGCTATCATTGTAAATGGGTATATTATTTAAATTGTACCCATCGCAAAGCTGAGTCCGCATCCATAGCATTTGCGAGCAACATCTGGCAGCCGCGACGTACTCAGCATCAGCCGTCGATGTTAAAACGCAGTTCTGCTTCTTGGATGACCAGCAGACTAGCTTTTTGCCTAGAAATTGAGCGCCACCGGAAGTGCTTTTCCTGTCCACTCGGCAACTTGCATAATCCAGATCAGTACAGCCAATTAATTTGAAATTTGTGCCCTTAGGATACCATAAATCTAAGGTTAAGGTGCCCTTGAGGTAGCGCAGAATCCACTTGACCGCAAGCATGTGAGACTCTTTGGGATCGGCTTGAAAACAGGCACAGAGATAGGTAGCAAACATAATATCCGGCCGGCTTGAGGTATAGTCTGGAGCCGAAACCTTACATCATACATTCATGCATTTACACGATTTTATGTATTTATATAATTTATTTCGTGATATATGCAATACTAATATCTAGCAGGTTTAGGCTTTTGGTATAAAAAAATATATACTAATAATAAGTGTTGAACTAGATAAACATATATATTTTAACTTTAAAAAATACACAGACCCGATAAATAATAGAAAGGACATAAAACTATATATATCTCACAAATTTAAAACCGAAAACTTATTAGGAAGGGGATCGAAAAGTGTAATGTAAAGGGGTTGTTAGATAATATTAGTAAGGTAACGAAAATCTTAAAAGAACTAAAAATCGGGCATGGAAAACCATAAGAAGGGGTAACCTCTTATGCAAAAAAGGCCGAACTAAATAGATAGGAATGTCCTAAAATTTTGCCACCTCATGCTTAACTTTTGCTTACTAAGCATATAAAGTTATATATATCAACAAAACAATAGCAATTTTCGGACTAGCATGGAAGGACTCTTCAAGTTTTATAATTGACCATAAACTAAGCACTTGGAAGGGAAACACACGTGTGGTCAGGAGTCGGATAAGGGTAAGGAAAAGGCCGAGTAAAGGATATGGAGTTACAAAACTTGTGAGTATGATATGCAACATGTATTTATGCGCTTACATGCTTTTATTTGATGATTTCGTGATATACGTGCTATATGAACTGATTTGATTATTTGCCACAACGTGCTTTTATCTGCTAAATTTGACTTGTTAGAGATTTATGATATATGTGATATAAAGATAGGCACATGGCATTGCATATACGTAATAATGAAAGGAGAAACCGTTATGACTGCTACGACTATGGATGGTACGATATGGATGCTACGTCATACTTCCCTTCAATCGGGGGGATGACAGTTACTTCCCTTCAAATCGGGGGATGACAGAGTCTTGTACAGGCACATACAAATATCTACAGTATTGACAGAGTCTCATGCATGGGCGCCGACTGGCTTACAGTATACGAGTCTAGCTAGTCTATAACGGGAGTATCAAAATATATGGGCATATAGAAATGCATTGATCTAAGGATCATGTGAATGATGATTATGTGAACGATGACTACGTGATTAAAATGGTTTCGTGATGAAACGTGTGACTGAATGGCCAGGGCAAGGGGCGGTAGAGTATCTTGAGATTAGTCGCCTACTACCTTCTGTGGTTCGTGGGGATGTGGACGCCATGCGATGGACGGGATCGCTATATAGATCTATGACAACGGCCTTCGCCAGGGAGGCGCGACCAGGGAGACGCTGCGATACAAGAGACCCCCTGTGGGTTGGGCGGCGTTATTTGGTGGGCCGCTGAAGGTCCCAAGGCATGATTTATTTTATATTTGGGATTGCAGGATCGTCTTTAGACTAGGGACAAGCCTTGGATTGCTCAGAGGGCGGGAACTCCGGCTTGTGTCCTCTGTGACGAGCTGCACTACGAGACATCCCAGCATCTCTTTTTTTGACTGCCCCTTCTCACGGCAATGTCTTCGGCTCCTGTGGCATCGGACTCGATGGATCTAGCCCTATCGGGATTGGAAGCTAGGTATTCGTTGGGCGGCTGCCCGTTGGCGTGGGACGCACCTTCTTCATGCCGCTAATCGTCACATTCTAGCTTCCCTCGTCTACCCACATCTGGCAGGCAAGGAATAGGCGTTGGATGGATGGGACCATCACGACTCCACACAGGCTTGTGGGGTGTGTTCTTGCCTTGGTTATCATGCGCATTAGTGGTACATCCACTAAGTACGACCTGCATCGGGCGGCCATACGCAGACTTTGTCGTGTGGCTTGGTTAAGTAGGCTTGGATTGGTTGATTGGTTGAATCTTTTCTTGTTTGCCCAGTAGTCTGTTACTGGTTGGTTGCGGAGTACATCTCCTGCTCATCTGTACATACTTTTCCTTATTTATATACATGGGACATTACACCAAAAAAAAAGAAAATTCTCTTTATATACCCCCTATTGTTAGGAAAATAGAAGAGTTAAGAGCTTCATTAGAAAAGGAAAGAGAGAATTTTCAAGGTGAAAAGAGTTCGTTCTTAAAAGAGAAGGAAAATCTCAAAGCTTCCTCCATCTCGCAATCCATTTCTCACGCATCACTTTCAAAGGAAACTATCATTATGAAAAGCGTGAAGAAAGAAAAATCGCCTTCCAAAGAACAAAAATCTAAGAATAAGGTTCTTAAAAATATTATCTCTAACCATGTTTCCACTACGTCTACAGGGAGCGTATTCAAAGAGCTAGAGAAACTAAAGACGAGAGTGTCGAGCTTAGAAATAAAGAAGGAGTCTCTAGATGTTAAAATTCCAAATTTGTCACCTCCTTTTGTAAAAATAAAAGACGCTCGTAGAAATAAAAGAGTCGTTTCTTATCTCAAGATAATTGCTTCTACTTGTTCCTTAATGCCTACCACCTTTAGAAGAACCAACTTTGACATAGGCTCTTCATCTACAATACCAAACCCTCATTCTAAAACAAATGAATCTAGGATGATTCATAGGAAAGAAGATCCAGCCATTAAGAAGGCTTATAGCGCTATTCATGCTTGTTCTCAACTAAGGTATCCCGTAAAGATTGAATCCCCCAAGCACCTTAGGAGACTACCAATGAAAAGATCTTCTCCTCGATCAAGCCTATCAAAGCATTTGTCCGCGCTAAAATTACTCTTCCCTACAAGGTTCAACCTAAATGAGTTCCTAAATCTCCGCCTATGAAGACGAAAGTCAAAAAGGCCAAGTCTTCTACAAAGGGCAAACCCAAACCAACTTCTTCGATGATGGCTTGGGTTGCTAAAGTACCTAACAGTGATAACTTAGGAACTATATATGAACCTAAGACGAAATCTGCTAATCTGAGAGGACCCATTTATAAGTGGGTACCTAAAGCTATCTAATTATTTTTGCAGATCCATCATGTGTGGTACCTTGACTCGGGTTGCTCCACACACATGACGGGAAGCCAAGCGCTGCTGAGCAACTACAGAGACCGACCTAATAGAAAAGTCAGATTCGGGAACAACGACTCAGCCCCTATTATAGCACTCGGGGGTATCATTCTGGAATATCTGACTATAAAGGATGTCTCCTATGTCGAAGGTCTCCGCCATAACTTGTTTAGCATAGGCCAGTTCTGCGATAAAAGATTCCAGGTGGTCTTCCTTGTTGACCGATGTAGAATCTTGGACAGTTAGGACAAAGAACTCCTCCAAGGGCTTCGGAAACCAAATCTTTACACTATCAAACTGACGTCCATGCGGAGCACGATTGCTGTTTGCCTCATCTCCCAGATTATAATTCAGAGGAACAGCTTGTGGCATCAACGTGTGTCTCATCTCAATATTAAGGCTCTTCAATGGCTTTCAATGAAGAAGTTGGTTCACAGTCTACCTACTATTACGCTTCAGAAGGAGCATCAATGTTCGGCGTGTCAACTAGGAAAAATGAAGCGAGCTTCTCATCATGTTAAGCTGATGGCCTCTACTTCACGTCCTCTGGAACTATTACACACGGGCCTCTGTGGACCGATGCAAACACAGAGTATCAACGGACGAAAGTACGTTCTAGTATCGTAGATGATTTCTCTCGCTACACATGGACAAAGTTCCTCCAAACTAAGGATGTGACGGGGGACTTGATTGTAGATTTCGTGAACTCTACTCAGAACTTGCTGCAACAGACTATCCAAGTCATCCGAACAGACAACGGTACTGAGTTCAAGAACAAATACCTCAGTGACTTTTATCAAAAGCTTGGGATTAGTCATCAATTCTCAGCTGCCAAGACTCCTCAACAGAATGGAGTCGTTGAAAGAAAGAACAGAACCTTAGTGGTAGCCGTACGTACGATGCTCATTCACTCCGGCCTCCCGCATTTCGTTTGGGCTGAAGCAGTAAATACCGCCTGTTTCACTCAAAACAGGACGGTCGTTAATAGGCGCTTTTACAAGACTCCATACAAGATAATTAACAAGCGAGTACCCAATATTTCCTTCTTCAAGGTCTTCGGGTGCAAGTGCTTTGTGGCGAACGATAGAGATCAACGAGCAAAGTTCGACCCTAAAGCATTCGAAGCCAGTTTCGTCGGGTATTCTTCAACTTCGAAAGCGTACAGAGTATACATCAAGTCCAACTGAACAATCAAGGAAAGCTATAATGTCAGTTTCAATAAGTGGCAGAGATAGCTCCTGAGCGCCTCAGTTCAGGACCCGTGCAAACCAGATGGCTTCTGGATACGACAGTTCAAAACCCGTTTTCACTGGTGTGCTGGCACAAAACCAACAGAACGTGGCAACAATTAAGGATTCAACGTCAGAAGAAGCTATGAGACTCGCGTTAGAAGACTTGGACTCTCTCTTTGAGCCCGTATATCGGCCAGACGCCATCAATACTACACCCGTAGTAGATCCCCCACTCGACGAGGCCGATGTACCAAGCTCTTCACATGTCCCCACCTCACCCGATTCAGAATTACCTCAGAATGCTGATGAACCTACCATGGTTGTTGAGGAAGTATCTTCAGAATCGCTCAATTCAAGTGCAGATATGGAACTACCTCAATCTAATGAACAACTGGAGATTACTGGAAATCTCGGTCCACAAATTTCTGATGCTTCTACTCCAGCTTTGCCTCATGAGCGCAAGTGGACTCGAGCACATCCGGTTGATCAGGTAATTGACGATCCTTCGAGTGGAGTACGGACAAGACATCAGCACAGTCTCTTCAGCTGCTTCTTAAGCCAAAACGAACCAACGAAAGTAGCAGATGTACTTCAGGACACGGATTGGGTTATTGCGATGCAAGATAACAATCAACCAATTCGAACGTCTTCTAGTGTGGACGACATTAGTACCCCGTCCGCATGGAAAAACAATAATAGGGACGAAAGAAAAAGGAAAAATGAAGTGGAGAAGTAATCAAGAACAAAGCGCGCCTAGTCGCTAAGGGTTACAACCAATAGGAAGGAATAGACTACGACGAGACGTACGCACCTGTTAAAGGAAGAAGTCTATGTCGCTCAGGCAGAAGGCTTCGTCGATCAAGAACATCCTGATTATGTCTATCGATTGGACAAAGCTCTCTACGGACTAAAGCAAGCCCCACGTGCTTGGTATGATCTCTTGAGTGAATTCCTCGTGAAATCTGGATTCATCCGAGGAACGATCGATACGACACTCTTCATCAAACGGCAAGACAAAGACTTGATGGTCGTCCAAGTTTACTTAGACGACATCATCTTCGGATCAACAAATCCACGGCTTTGCAAGAGATTTGGAGATTTAATGAAGACCAAGTTTGAAATGAGTCACATGGGAGAGATGCAATTTTTCTTAGGACTTCAAGTCCGGCAGCTCGATGATGGGATATTCATCAGTCAGACGAAAAATATCAAAGATATTCTGAAGAAATTCCATCAAGATCAGAGCAAGCCTCTCAGCACTCCTATGTCAACAAGCTGCAAGTTGGATGCCGATCCCACTGGAAAAGCGGTCGACATCAACTCTATCGTAGCATTATTGGGTCTTTTCTCTATCTCACTGTAGAATATCATTTCTAATTGTGCTTTGATTTATTAGCTGTCCTTGTAGTTAGGGGCTTTACTTGTATTTATCCTTAGATTAGGACTTAACTTGTATTTATACCAAGTTTGTTTGGTATAAATACTAGTGTAAACATTGTGCTTAATAGAGAATTTTAGTCAATTGATCCGAAAGGGTTGCAAATCCAATCTAGAGAGAGAAAATCGGAAAACATTCTCTCATTACGCAAATTCTCTCTCGAAGCTCTCAAAGAAGTTTTTCGATCGAAATTCTATTTTCTATAATTCTAATCGATTTCCTTAGAATTCAAGTCTAGGATCGTAGAGTTGATAATCGAGGACCTAACAGTTGGTATCAGAGCAGATTCGTTCTGTTTTTAATCGAAAATTGTTAGAATCGGATCGAAATTGAAATTCTGAAACTGTTCCTTTCGAAGAACAGTTTTGGCGCCAAACTAATTTTGATCTGATAATCGTTTAATCTGTGCTTAATTGACTTGAATTTGATGTCTCTGTGCTAGGTGTTATAAATCATTTGCGATTAGATCGGTAGTGTGTAGAACATCGATTAAGCATAATTAATTTAATCTGTGTAGTTACTGTTTGGGCTAAGAACAACTTGAACGCGTACTGATTTTGCTAAAATTCGATATCTTTTGCTTCATGACGTATTTAATTGTATGTTTGTGCGTAATTAGCAGTTGATTTCGAGCAAGTATCCGCACTTTCACTGTTTAATTCGCTGTTTTTGCTTGAATTAGTGTTATGTAGAGACTATATTTAATTGTGCTTGATTTCAATAGTTGTCCTTGTAATTAGGGGCTTTATTTGTATTAGTCAATAGATTAGGACTAGTTTGTTATTTATACCAAGCTTGTTTGGTATAAATACTTGTACAAACAATTGAGCTGAATACAGAAAATTAGAGTATCGATTCGAAAGGCTTTTGAATTAATTCTAGAGAGAGAAACAACAAACACTTTCTCACACTAAAAGTTTCTCTCTCACGTTCTTCAAAGAAAGGTTTTCGATCGTGATTCAATTTCTATCATTCTAGTCGATTGCCTTAGAATTCATGCCTAAGATTGTTTGAGTTGATAATCGAGGACCTAACAATTGGTATCAGGGTAGATTCATTCTGTTTTGAATCAAAATTGTTAGAAATCAGATCGAAATTTAATTCTGGAACTGTCCGTGCGAAGAACAGTTTACGCGCGAAAATTGATTTCGATCTGATAGCCTTAATTCTGTGCTTATTTGATCTGATTTTGATGTTTCTGTGCTCGCATAAGTAGTTTAGATCAATTGCGATTAGATCAGTAGCAATCAGAATCAGGATTTACACCGAATTTTTATTCTGAGAATTTACTGTTCGTGCGAAGAACAGTTTGAATATGTTCTGATTTTTGCAAAATTGAATATCATTTGCTTCAAAACATGTTTAATCATCAGTTCGTAAGGGTTCAGTAGCTAATTAGAGCATATACCTGCAATTTCATCGATCAATTTTCAGTATTGCTTGAATTCTGTGTAAAATCTGTATTCTGTAAACTGTTGCGTAATTTCAATTTTTCTCGCTAAGTTCTCTAAAAGTTTTACGAGCGTTATTTCAGCGAGAACCTTTTTCGAGAGATTCATAATAGATTTTTGCATGCGCAACTTTTTTCAATCGAAAAACTTTCTCGGTTAGACTCTCAAGTTTAAACAAGCGAAAAATCTTTTAGGATCGCAAAGCTTTTTCGGTCAAACAATTTATTTTGACTTCGCGAGAAACATACTAACTGTGTTGTTTCTTAACGATCGAAATAAATGTAGAATACTATTTGTAATTGTGCTTGATTTCATTTGTTGTCCTTGTAATTAGGGGCGTTTTGTATAGTAGTCCTTAGATTATGACTAGTTTGATATTTATACCAAGTTTGTTTGGTATAAATACTTGTAAATCAATTGAGCTGAATAGAGAAATTTTTGAGAATTGATCCGAAAAGGCTTGCAATTCGATTTCTAGAGAGATAAACAACTGTAACTTTCTCACTCTACTCGACTTCTCTCTATTGTTCTTCAATTGAGTTTTTCGATCGAATTCACTTGCTTATCTAAACGATCGAATTACTATGAATTCTAGCCTAGGATCGTAGAGTTGTTAATCGTAGGACCTAACAATTGGTATCAGAGCGGATTCGTTCTGTTTTGAATCGAAAATTGTTAGAATTGGATCGAAAATTTAATTCTGTTCACTGTTCATCGAAGAACAGTTTGGCGCGAAATCTGTTTTCGATCCAATAGCTTAATTATGTGCTTAATTGACTTGAATTTGGTGTTTCTGTGCTTGTTTAAGTGATAGATCATCATTGCGATCAGTTCTGTAACAGTTTAAACTTCGATTTCTAGGATTGAATTGCTTCTGCGTGTTACTGTTTGCGAAGAACATGAAGAACACGTTCTGATTTTGATCAAATTCGATATATTTTGCTTCATAACGTGTTTAATTGCTTGTTCGTGCGTGATTAGTACTTAATTGTGAGCAATTGCCTCAAATTTCACTATCTGATTTTTTTGTTTCTGCTCGAATTAGTGTTAATCGTATTCTGTGAATTTTTCTCGATTGCTCAATTTTTCTCGCTAAGTTTTGCGATCGGATTAGTTTCTCGATCGATAAACTTAGCGCGAGAATTTTTCTCGGTCAGAATACGAAGTCAGTACTAGAATCGTCATCAGCAGAAACGATTTTAGTTAGAAATATTTCCCGAGCATTATACAGCGAAAAACTTTTTTGAGAGAGACTTATTTTGACTTTGCATGCATAAAAACTTTCACTCGAAAAACTTTTTCGGTCAAAACTTTTAACGTTTGACCAGGCGAAAATCATTTACACGCGAGAAACGAGAAACGTTTCTAGTCAACAGATTTATTTTGACTTGTCGAGAAACTTACTAATGTACTGTTTCTTTACGATCGAAATAAATTCACGATCAAGAAATTTTTCTCGACCGAATGATTTTGACCAATTTATCTCACTCGTAAAATATCTCGCTGACAAAATTTCTCGCACGAAAACAGTACACAGTACACTCTATCTCGACGGAATTAATTTCGATCAAACTTTAAAGATCGAATCGAAAATAATTCTCGATCTAATTTTCGAATCAAACGCTACTAACGAATTTTGTCACTTGTGAAGCACATTACATCATCTTCAACCTTCAAAACAATTAACGAAGATCCTTCAACAACTCAACTACAATACAAACATGGATGCTTACTCACTCGGAAATGACAATCGTCCGCCGATCTTGCAAAGAGGCGAATACACAGTGTGGAGAAGTCGCTTTCTGAATTTCATTGCTCTAAAGGATCAAGCCGAGAATCTACTGAAGTCCCTTGAAGAGGGACCAGCTCAGTTCTGGGTTCATGTACCCGGGGACGAAACAGCTACTCCAGCAATCCCAGCTTCTAGGCGACTAAAGGAGCTTAGAGAATACTCACTGGAGGAAAGAGCTAGAGCTAAGGCTGATCTAGTAGCCATGAATACCCTTATGCGGGGCATCCCTAACGATATATACAGACAAATCGACAGCCTTACATCGGCTAAAGGGATGTGGGATGAGCTGCATAGGATGATGCAAAGGACGGAAGTTGGCATAAAGGCCAAGAAGGCAAACATTCTCACTCCCTACGACTCATTCAAAGCAAAACCGGAGGAGAGCCTAAACGAGATCTACCAACGATACCTCACTCTTCTCAATGAAATGAGAAAGATAGAAATAACGAAGACAAACATGGAGACAAACATAAGATTTCTATCTTTTCTCCCCACGGAATGGAAGAAAATATCCACTCAAATACGACAAAACAAAGATCTAGAGGAGTTGGATGTCCATGCCGTGTTCGACAATCTCGCTCAGCACGAGGAAGATATACGCGAGATCACCAAAGAGCAGAAGGGCAAACAAATCGATGACACAGTTGCCTTAGTCTCGGAGAAGAGGAGCACAAGATCAAGAAAGGATAAGATCGTTAGGCCACCTTCATCATCAGAGTCGGAAGAGGAATCGGACTCCGACATCCAGCCGAACATGAAAGCGCTTGGAAAACAGTTAGCTCTCATTGGACAAATGATGAGCAAGAAGTACTTCAAGAAGAAGTCTTCAACCTCAGCCAATAGACTTCGGACTACAAGCTCCAAGAACAAAGAACGTGCTCCGGAGAGTTCCGAGGTCAAGAATCCCAAAGAGACTAACAAATGTTTTAACTGTGGCAAAGCAGGTCACTTCCCAGAGAGTGCACTCTCCCGAAGAAAAGAGATGCAAACTACTACTCCAGGAAGCTTCAGTTGACAAAACAGAAAGAAGCTGGAGTAGCTCTCATGGCCGAACAGGACCAATGGCTCGAGGACACGTCGAGCTCCGAAGAAGAGAACTTAGCCCTCATGGCCCGACTCGACAACGAATTGGACGCCGAAACATCCACTCCTACGGATGACGACAATGCATCCACGTCTTCAAATGTGGTAGTCACTTCTTCCACATTATTGACCATGTTAGAATCATATCAAAAGCAATATGCTAACATGAAACGTGAGCAGAAAAGTATAAAGGAAGTAGAGAACGAACTTGAGAGAGCTCAGGAGAAGATAGATAGTCTCGAACAAGAACTTAGGAGCTCTAGTGCAAAAATAGATGAACTTACCAAGAGCCTCCAGTCTAGAGAGACTAGTCAACCTCAACTAGGACAACAGAGCGAAAAGATTAAGGAATTAGAAGATAGGCTAGCAAATAACTACAATTGCTTGGTTAGAAATCTCAACGAGAAAGCCATTTTAAATTGTAGGATAACCGAAGCTACCTCTAAGATCACTAACTTAGAAGCTCAATTAGAAACATCGAATGCTATGATTAGTGAGCTTAGTAAGGATTTCGAAGCCTATCAAGCCGCGAAACTAACCGTGGAAAATAATTACGCTCTCCTAGGTGAGGAACGCAAGAAACTATATGCCAAAGTAAAGAAATTGGACGATATAGTTACGCGTAGGGGACAGTCCGAGCAGACGATATTTTGAACAAGCCCAAGGATATAGAGTTCTATAATCCTATAGAAGGCATAGGTTTCACTAACCCGTGTGTTTTACAAAAGAAAGAAATATATGATGTTAAACACATGCGCTTAGGAATAACCTCTCTTAGAAATTTTACTGAATCGTCTTATGCAAATACTTTCGATTCATCCATTAGACAAGGTCCACATGGTCCAGAAATCCCCTTTGACTACAAAGAACTAAATGAAAGGGACAAAAATAGGAAAGAAACTCTAACACCTATCTGCAATTTAGTTCAAATTCTACCTCCTGATTCTCATACACACCACGAGGAAGTTAAAGCCATTAATTAGAAAAATTCTCTCTACAAACCTCCTATCATAAAACAGATAGAGGAGTCACAGGCAAAGTTAGAAAAAGAACGAGAGAATTTCGAAGCTGAAAAGAAAAAATTCTTTAAGGAGACGGAAAATCTCAAGGCTTCCTCGTCCCCCCAAACTACCTCTCACGCTATTACAAAAAGCGTGAAAAATGAAAAATCGCCTTTGAAAGAAAAATTTTGTAAAAATAATCCGGTTAAGAGTGCTATGACTAATTTCACTTTACCTACGTCTACAGGGAGCGTAGCGTCAGCACTAAAAACAAAGGCGAGAGTGTCTAGCCCTAAGATAAAGAAGGAGCCATTAGATTTAAATGTTTCTGAGCATGCTAATCCCTCTGTTACAATAAAAGACACTCGTAGAAATAAAAGAGCTATTTCCACTTTTAAGATAATTGCTTCTACTTATTCACTTCAGTCGATCACCTTTAGAAGCACCAACTTCGAAATAGGCTCTACGTCAAAAATTAATAATTCTGAAACAAATGCCACAAGGAAGTCACGTAGGAAACAAGATCCAGCCATAAAGAAAGCTTATGGCGCCGTACATGAATGTACTCACCTAAGGTATCCCGTAGAAATTAAATCCCCCAAGTACCTTAGGAGACTATCACAAGAAAAGATCTTTTTCTCAGTCAAACCCTCCAAAGCATTTGTACGTGCTGAAATTAACCTTCCCTGTAAGGTTCAACCCAAATGGGTTCCTAAATCTCCGCCTAGGACGACAAAAGCCAAAAGGGTCAAGTCTCCTATAGAGGCAAAACCCAAACCCACTTTTTCAAAAGTGCAATGGGTTATTAAGACCCTTCCAAAAACAGATTTAGGAGTCATATCTGAACCCAATACTAAATCTTCTAATCCAAGAGGACCCATGTTTAAATGGGTACCTAAAGCTCTCTAAATTGTTTTTGCAGATCCATCATGTGTGGTACCTCGACTTTGGTTGCTCCACACACATGACTGGTAGTCAAGAGCTGCTGAGCAACTACAAAGACCGACCAAACGGCAAAGTCAGATTTGGGAACAACGATTCAGCCCCGATTCTAGGACTTGGGGATATCACTCTGAAGAATCTGACCATCAAAGATGTCTCATACGTCGAAGGCCTCCGCCATAACTTGTTCAGCATAGGCCAATTCTGTGACAAAGGCTTCCAGGTGGTCTTCCATGCTGACCGATGCAGAATTGTGGATAGTCAGGACACAGAACTCCTTCAAGGACTTCGGAGATCCAATCTTTACAAGATCAACCTGACGTCTGTGCGGCCCTCGACAGCTGTATGCCTCATTTCTCAAACTGATTTACAGAGGAACAGCTTATGGCATCAACGACTGTCTCATGTGAATATGAAAGCTCTCCAACGTCTTTCTATGAAAAAGTTGGTTCACGGTCTTCAAACTATACAACTACAAAGGGAGCATCACTGTTCGGCATGTCAATTAGGAAAAATGAAGCGAGCATCTCATCACGTCAAGCAATTTGCATCTACTTCTCGACCATTGGAACTAATTCACATGGATCTCTGTGGTCCGATGCAGACTCAGAGTATCAATGGAAGAAAGTGTGTCCTAGTGATTGTGGATGACTATTCTCGCTATACGTGGACAAAGTTCCTCCGAACGAAAGATGAGACTGGTGACTTGATTATCAATTTTGTGAACACAACTCAAAATCTGCTGCAACAAACTATTCAAGTTGGTCGAACAGACAACGGCACTGAGTTCAAGAACAATCACCTCAATGAGTTTTATCAGAAACTTGGAATAAGTCAACAATTTTCAGCCGCCAAAACACCTCAACAAAATGGGGTCGTTGAAAGGAAAAATCGAACACAAGTGGAAGCCGCTCCGCTCGTACAATGCTGATCCAATCGGGACTTCCACACTTTCTATGGGCTGAAGCAGTCAATACCGCTTGTTTTTACTCAAAACAGGACGGTGGTTCACAAACGATTTAACAAGACTCCGTACGAGATTGTGAATAATAGAGTGCCCAATATATCTTTCCTTAAAGTCTTCGGGTGCAAGTGCTTTGTGGCGAACGACCGAGAGCAACGTGCAAAGTTCGACCCTAAAGCATTCGAAGCTACATTTGTCGGGTATTCTTCAACGTCAAAAGCGTACCGAGTATACATCAAGTCCAACCGAACTATTAAGGAAAGTTATAATGTCACTTTCCACGAAGTGGCAGATAAGGCTTCTGGTCAATTCAGTCCAGGACGCGTGCCTAACCCGTTGGCTTCTGAAGACAACATTTCAGAACCCGTAATCACTGGTGTGTTGGGACAAAACCAACAGAAGATTGCAACAACTTCAGGATCAGCCGGAAGGTTTCGTTGATCAAGAAAATCCCGATCATGTCTATTGCTTGGACAAAGCTCTCTATGGACTAAAACAAGCCCCCACGTGCTTGGTACGATGTCTTGAGTGATTTCCTCGTGAAGTCTGGATTCATACGAGGAACGATAGACACAACCCTCTTCACTAAATGGCATGACAAAGATCTGATGGTCGTCCAAGTATACGTCGACGACATCATCTTCGGATCAACAAATCCTCGGCTCTGTAAGAAGTTTGGAGATCTCATGAAGAGCAAATTCGAGATGAGTCACATGGGAGAGATGCAATTTTTCTTAGGACTCCAAGTCAGGCAGCTCAACGATGGAATTTTCATCAGCCAGACAAAATACATCAAGGATATTCTGAAGAAATTTCATCAAGACCAGAGCAAGGCTCTCAGCACTCCTATGTCACCAAGCTGCAAGTTGGATGCCGATCCCTCTGGCAAGTCGGTCGACATCACACTGTATCGCAGTATCATTGGATCTCTTCTCTACCTTACTTCGAGCCGGCCGGACATCATGTTTGCCACGTGCTTGTGTGCCCGTTTTCAAGCCGATCCCAAAGAATCCCATATGCTCGCGGTCAAAAGAATTCTACGCTACCTTAAGGGCACCTCTACCCTTGGCCTATGGTATCCAAAGGGTACGAATTTTAAACTTATCGGCTACACTGACGCTGACTATGCAGGTTGCCGAATGTACAGGAAAAGCACGTCCGGTGGCGCTCAATTTTTAGGCGAGAAGCTGGTCTGCTGGCCATCCAAAAAGCAGAACTGTGTGTCCACTTCGACGGCCGAAGCAGAATACGTAGCTGCCGCCAGCTGTTGCTCACAGATACTGTGGATGCGGACACAGCTTCGCGACTATGGGTACAATCTGAATAATATACCCATATATAGTGATAGTCAGAGTGCAATCGCCATTACTTGCAATCCTGTTCATCATTCACGCACAAAACACATAGACATTAGATATCATTTTATCAAAGATCACGTAGAAAAAGGCACGATAGAGATGTACTTTATGAACACGGAATTTCAGCTAGCCGACATTTTCACCAAGGCATTGGATGAGAAACGATTTCAATTCCTTGTCGGAAAATTAGGCATGCTGAATCTTCCGTAATATGTGCATTACCTGATCTTCTGTGCTATCACATGCTCTATTCTATGTGCTTTCTATCCTTATTTGTCTTTATCTTGCGTGATAAAAATAATAAAAAAAGAAGAAAAAAAATATATATATAATATACATTTCTATTTATAATATAAAGGGGTATGACGAAATCCTTTAGGATGCTTTGATCTAAAGTCACTTAGAATTTTACCCCGACATGCGATCGATTTAATTGCTTGCTTTTGTTAGTCTAAGTCGCATTCTTGTGTCGAAAGGTCATTAGGTTGCTCCACTAGACACAAAGCCACTATATATGTGAGGATTCAAGCCTTGTTATCTTTTTCTTTCTGTGGATCTATTTCTCGAGTGAGTCACACATCAATTGCTTGTCTTAAGTAGTGATACTTGGCTTCATACTTATCTTGCGTTAGATCGTTAGGAAAATGATAAGGGAGCTTAGGATATTCCTCATTCGGCCTCATATAAATTTCCCCACGTTTACCCTTAGTCATCCACTTTGAGCCTTCTCCGATGTCCTTTTCTTCATTTAACACCCATTCCCAGCCTTCAACCGCACTTTATACTCTTCGAATAGTTGTTCAAACGAGAAAAGGAGGGGGAGATAACAAAAGAAAACGTAAGATGATGACAAAAGAAGGCATTGCTCAACGCGCAAAAATCAGACCAAAGCGGCCTTCCGACTACCTTGTAGAAAGAGGCATGGATCCTGCTGTGAACTTCTCCAACGATAATCTCGTACGCTCGTCAGAACGGCTGGAAGAGGAGCACCACGAAGTGAACTTCTCCAACGATAATCCAGTCTTATATCGGGAAACGAGAAGAGGAATGCAGCCTCGGATACGAATTCCATAACCGAGAACTTCTCCAAATTGATAATGTCTGAAACCTCAATAGGGATTAAGAGAAGAGGATCTCAGTATCGGCCCGAGAACCAACAAGAAGAACTTCGCCTATGATAATCTCCTAGAGCCTCATGGAGAAGTGGAGCTTCAGCTTGAGCATAACATAAAAAGGGATAGTTCTTAAAAGAAAAGAGGGAGAAAAGATTGAAAAGAAGAAAGACGCCGAAAAAAAAAGAAGGAGACGGACGTAGAATTGGAAGACAATGAAGAGATAAGCTCATTTCCTTTAAATTCCTTCCGTTCTAAGTCCTAGCCAAATTATAACCCTTACAACCCTTTGATTCCACATAGACGGTCTCTCGCTTAGGTGAAATGATTAAAAATGCCTCGATCACAGGTAAATTGACTTAAAATTGTTGTGTTGACTTGAGTGATATAAATATAAAAATCCCAAGATAGCTAATTGAGAGCAAGAGCGAACCTGGTGAGAGTTGTCGAAATGGACTAGTCTATGGACCTAGGACTTTAGTTTGACGACATGACTTGACGGCATTTTCTTCTTTCAAATGTCTCGTAAAATTTTAGGCGTGACGACTGATCGAAGCAAAATAATCTGACCCCAAAAATGAAAAAAAAAATATATGAAAAAATATATATATATATATATATACATATATATAATAATAAATAAATAATAAATAATAAAATTCGCACATTTTGACATGAAATGTTATGTTTCATATGCGTTGAATTGAATAAATGCGAATTTCTTTAAGTGTATCGCACATTCTAAATGCAATATTAGATTGCATTGGTACTGAATTGTTTAAATGCGATAAATTTTTCATTGCTTCTACCCTCCCACAAAATTTTAAAGTACATGTTTTCGGGGACCATGTATACATGCTTACTTGGTAAATTTGTGTGCTCGTGACTTGAATTGGTTTTATATGCTTGCATAATTAGTCAATTCCTGTGCATCATTTGAGGGGGAGCAAGCATAAGACTTGTTGATTAGCTCTAAATATTTTTGACGTTTCTCTGAGTATTTCAGATCTTTCAAAATTAAAGAGCGAGACGTCGACACTTCAAAGAGAGGAGCTAGACTCAAGAACAAATAGTTCAAATATAAAACTGCCAAAAATAATTGATGATTAACTCCATTATTACTAACGTTTATCTCTAAGTGGTACAGATTTTTAAACTTCTGCCAGGGGAGCTAGATGTTACTACATGAAAATACATGGAGTTAATTGCATTTATTTTAATTTTAATTACTAAGGGGGAGCCTTATAATGGGTTTTATTTTGAAATAGGGGTCAATCTGAAATTCCTTAGAAAACTTACCATCGAGAAACTGAATCTTAGAATTAATTCGCAAAATAAAAGTTTCTCGATCATAAACAGTGTCGGGATCGATTTTGATTGACTGCGACAATTTGCGATCGAAAAATTCGAATTTTTCGTGTGCAAATAGTAATGGGCCTGATCCCTCATATCGCAAAAGTGTCAAATCACAAGCCCGGCAACATTTTACTGCTAGTTAATAAAAGTTAACTTTTGTCAGTCGAAAAACTTTTTCTCACGCAAAACCTAATCGACAAAAATTCTCTCTCGCAGAACTTTCTCAGACGATACACAATCCTTCAAAAATCTTTCCATTTTCACTTCAAATCGTCTGATTAAGGTGGAAATTCTATTCGGTTAACGATTGCGAATGTTATTTAGCCAAGTCTACCTTTAGCATAGCTCGAGGCGGCCGCCTCTTACTCGTATAACCCAGGCACAGCTCCTGGGCCAAAAGGATGTTATCACTAATGCGCCTTCCAGGGACAAAAGCCGTCTGGGATGCATGCACGAGACCTCCAAGCACTGGCTTCAGCCGATTAGCCAGAATCTTCGAAATGACCTTATAAAGGACGTTGCAACATGAGATTGGCCGAAAGTCCGTCGGCCGCCTAGGCGACTCACACTTAGGAATAAGTGTGATAAGCGTGCTATTGAGGCCCTTTAGGAGCCGGCCCGTAGAAAAGAAATCCTGTGCTGCCCTGATCAGGTCCGCCCCCACAATCTCCCATGACGCTTTGAAGAACGCCGCCGTAAAGCCATCCGGACCAGGCGCCTTTTCATCCCCCATAGAAAACAGCGCATGCCTCACCTCTTCGCCTTCAACTGGGCGGATCATCTCCAGCGCCACCCCTGGGGAAAGCGAGCGCTTGACGACCCCCTGCACGTCAACCAACTCGACAGACAAAGACCTCGAAGATTGGCCAAGTAAGCCCTGATAGAACCCCAACAGCTCCCCCTCGACTGCCTCAGGCGTATCCAGGAGTTCCCCAGCTGGCCCCTCCAGCGAAACGATACGATTAGTCGCTCGGCGTACATGAAGAAAGCTTATGGCGCCGTACATGAATGTACTCACCTAAGGTATCCCGTAGAAATTAAATCCCCCAAGCACCTTAGGAGACTATCACAAGAAAAGATCTTTTCCTCAGTCAAACCCTTCAAAGCATTTGTACGTGCTGAAATTAACCTTCCCTGCAAGGTTCAACCCAAATGGGTTCCTAAATCTCCGCCTAGGACGACAAAAGCCAAAAGGGCCAAGTCTCCTATAGAGGCAAAACCCAAACCCACTTTTTCAAAAGTGCAATGGGTTATTAAGACTCTTCCAAAAATAGATTTAGGAGTCATATCTGAACCCAAAACTAAATCTGCTAATCCGAGAGGACCCATGCTTAAGTGGGTACATAAAGCTCTCTAAATTGTTTTTGCAGATCCATCATGTGTGGTACCTCGACTCTGGTTGCTCCACACACATGACTGGTAATCAAGAGCTGCTGAGCAACTACAAAGACCGACGAAACGGCAAAGTCAGATTTGGAACAACGATTCACCCCCGATTCTAGGACTTGGGGATATCATTCTGAAGAATCTGACCATCAAAGATGTCTCATACGTCGAAGGCCTCCTCCATAACTTGTTCAGCATAGGCCAATTCTGTGACAAAGGCTTCCAGGTGGTCTTCCATGCTGACCAGTGCAGAATTTTGGATAGTCAGGACACAGAACTCCTTCAAGGACTTCGGAGATCCAATCTTTACACGATCAACCTGACCTGTGCGGCCCTCGGCAGCTGTATGCCTCATCTCTCAGATTGATTTACAGAGGACAGCCTATGGCATCAACGACTGTCTCATCTAAACATGAAAGCTCTCCAACGTCTTTCTACGAAAAAGTTGGTTCACGGTCTTCCAACTATACAACTACAAAGGGAGCATCACTGTTCGGCATGTCACCTAGGAAAAATGAAGCGAGCATCTCATCACGTCAAGCAAATTGCGTCTACTTCCCGACCATTGGAACTAATTCACATGGATCTCTGTGGTGCGATGCAGACTCAGAGTATCAATGGAAGAAAGTATGTCCTAGTGATTGTAGATGACTATTCTCGCTAGACGTGGACAAAGTTCCTCCGAACGAAAGATGAGACTGGTGACTTGATTATCAATTTTGTGAACACAACTCAAAATCTGATGCAACAGACTATTCAAGTTGTTCGAACAGACAACGGCACTGAGTTCAAGAACAATCACCTCAATGAGTTTTATCAGAAACTTGGAATAAGTCAACAATTTTCAGCCGCCAAAACACCTCAACAAAATGGGGTCGTTGAAAGGAAAAATCGAACACTAGTGGAAGCCGCTCGTACAATGCTGATCCAATCGGGACTTCCACACTTTCTATGGGCTGAAGCAGTCAATACCGCTTGTTTTACTCAAAACAGGACGGTGGTTCACAAACGGTTCAACAAGACTCCGTACGAGATTGTGAATAATAGAGTGCCCAACATCTCTTTCCTTAAAGTCTTCGGGTGCAAGTGCTTTGTGGCGAACGACCGAGAGCAACGTGCAAAGTTCGACCCTAAAGCATTTGAAGCTACATTTGTCGGGTATTCTTCAACATCAAAAGCGTACCGAGTATACATCAAGTCCAACCGAACTATTAAGGAAAGCTATAATGTCACTTTCCACGAAGTGGCAGATATGGCTTCTGGTCAATTCAGTCCAGGACCCGTGCCTAACCCGTTGGTTCCTGCTCAACTCAGTTCAGGACCCGTTCTCAACCCGTTGGCTTCTGAAGACAACAATTCAGAACCCGTAATCACTGGTGTGTTGGCACAAAACCAACCGAAGATGGCAACAACTTCAGGATCAGTGTCAGATGAAGCAACGAGACTTGCAATAGACGACTTGGATTCTCTCTTCGAACCGGTATATCGGTCATACACGCCTACACCAACAATGGATTATCTACCGAACGAGACCGACGTACCAAGTTCATCTCACACCTCTACCCCACCCGATTCAGAATTGCCACAGAACTACGAAGAACCTACAGTGGTCATCGAGGAAGTATCATCAGAGACGATCAATCCAAGTGCAGTATTGGAACTTCCTTAGACAAATGATCAATCGGAGACTATAGGCAATCTAGATCCACAGATGGCTGATGCATCGACTTCAGCCTTGCCTCATGAGCGCAAGTGGACGAGAGGCCACTCGGTTGATCAGATAATTGGCGATCCTGCGGTTGGTGTGAGGACACGTCGTCAACACAGTCTTTTCAGTTGCTTCCTGAGCCAAAACGAGCCTACCAAAGTAGCAGACGCACTTCGAGACCCGGATTGGACAATTGCAATGCAAGAAGAAATCAATCAATTCGAACGTCTTCAAGTGTGGACCTTGGTACCCCGTCCACATGGGAAAACAGTGGTCGGAACTAAATGGGTTTTCAAGAATAAGAAGAATGAAGATGGTGAAGTGATCCGGAACAAAGCAAGGCTAGTTGCTAAGGGATACAATCAACAGGAAGGCATCGATTACGACGAGAATTATGCTCCTATTGCCCGTATCGAAGCTATCCGCCTCCTGCTGGCTTATGCGGCTCACAAAGACTTCAAAGTCTATCAGATGGATGTTAAGACCGCATTTCTCAACGGCGTGTTAAAGAAGAAGTCTACGTCGCTCAGCCGGAAGGTTTCGTTGATCAAGAACATCCCGATCATGTCTATCGCTTGGACAAAGCTCTCTATGGACTAAAACAAGCCCCGCGTGCTTGGTACGATGTCCTGAGTGATTTCCTCGTGAAGTCTGGATTCATACGAGGAACGATAGACATAACCCTCTTCATTAAATTGCATAACAAAGATCTAATGGTCGTCCAAGTATACGTCGACGACATCATCTTCGGATCAACAAATCCTCGGCTCTGCAAGAAGTTTGGAGATATCATGAAGAGCAAATTCGAGATGAGTCACATGGGAGAGATGTAGTTTTTCTTAGGCCTTCAAGTTAGGCAGCTCAATGATGGAATTTTCATCAGTCAGACAAAATACATCAAGGATATTCTGAAGAAGTTTCATCAAGACCAGAGCAAGCCTCTCGGCACTCCTATGTCACCAAGCTGCAAGTTGGATGCCGATCCCTCTGGTAAATCGGTCGACATCACACTGTATCGCAGTATTATTGGATCTCTTCTCTACCTCACTTCGAGTCGGTCGGATATCATGTTTGCCACCTGCTTGTGTGCCCGTTTTCAAGCCGATCCCAAAGAATCCCATATGCTCGCGATCAAAAGAATTTTACGCTACCTTAAGGGCACCTCTACCCTTGGCCTATGGTATCCAAAGGGTACGAATTTTAAACTTATCGGCTACACTGACGCTGACTATGCAGGTTGCCGAATGGACAGGAAAAGCACGTCCGGTGGCGCTCAATTTTTAGGCGAAAAGCTGGTTTGCTGGTCATCCAAAAAGCAGAACTGTGTGTCAACTTCGACGGCCGAAGCAGAATACGTAGCTGCCGCCAACTGTTGCTCACAGATGCTGTGGATGCGGACACAGCTTCGCGACTATGGGTACAATCTAAATAATATACCCATATTTACTGATAGTCAGAGTGCAATCGCCATTACTTGCAATCCTGTTCATCATTCACGCACAAAACACATAGACATTAGATATCATTTTATCAAAGATCACGTAGAAAAAGGCACGATAGAGATGTACTTTGTGAACACGGAGTTTCAACTAGCCGACATTTTCACCAAGGCCTTGGATGAGAAACGATTTCAATTCCTTGTCGGAAAATTAGGCATGTTGAATCTTCCGTAATATATGACAATAAAATATAATAATAATAATAAAAATATATATATATATTAATATACATTTCTATATATTATATAAAGGGGTATGACGAAATCCTTAGGATGCTTTGATCTAAAAGTCACTTAGAATTTTACCCCGACATGCGATCGATTTAATTGCTTAAAATTTGTCAGTCTAAGTCGCATTCTTGTGTCTAAAAGGTCATTTGATTGTTCCACTAGACACAAAGTCACTCTACATGCGTGAGGATTCAAGCCTTTTCCTTTTTCCTTTCTTTGGATCTACTTCTCGAGTGAGTCACACATAAATTACTTGTCTTACCTAGTGATTCTTGGTGTCATACTCATCTTGCGTTAGATCGTCAGGAAAATGATAAGGGAGTTTAGGATTTTCCTCATACGGCCTTATATAAATTCCCCCACGTTAGCCCTTAGTCATCCACTTTGAGCCTTCTCCGATATCCTTTTCTTCATTTGAAACCCATTCCCAGCCTTCAACCGAACTCTATACTCTTCGAATGGTTGTTCAAACGAGAAAAGGAGGGGGAGATAAAAAAAGAAAAAGTAAGATGATGACAAAAGAAGGCATTGCTCAACGCGCAAAAATCAGACCAAAGGAACCGACCTTCCGACTACCTTGTAGAAAGTGGCATGGTTCCTGCTGTGAACTTCTCCAACGATAATCTCGTACTCTCGTCAGAACGGCTGGAAGAGGAGCACCACGAAGTGAACTTCTCCAACGATAATCGGTCTTATATCGGGAAATGAGAAGAGGAGTGCAGCCTCGGGTACGAATTCCATAAACGAGAACTTCTCCAATTTGATAATCTCTGAAACCTCTATAGGGATTAAGAGAAGAGGAGCTAGGTATCGGCCCGAGAACCAACAAAAAGAACTTCGCCTACGATAATCTCCTAGAGCCTCATGGAGAAGCGGAGCTTCAGCTTGAGCATAATATAAGAAGGGATAGTTCTTAAAATAAAAGGAGGGAGAAATGATTGAAAAGAAGAAAGACGCCGAAAAAAAGGGAGACGGACGTAGAATTGGAAGACGATGAAGAGATAAGCTCACTTTCCTTTAAATTCCTTCCGTTCTAAGTCCTAGCCAAATTATAACCCTTACAACCCTTTAATTCCACATAGACGGTCTCTCGCTTAGGTGAAATGACTAAAAATGCCTCGATCACAGGTAAATTGACTAAAAGTTACTTGTGTTGAATTGAGTGATAAAAATATAAAAATCCCAAGATAGCTAATTGAGAGCAAGAGCGAACCTAGTGAGAGTTGTCGAAATGGACCAGTCTATGGACTTAGGACTTTAGTTTGGCGACATGACTTGACGGCATTTTCTTCTTTCAAATGTCTCGTAAAATTTTAGGCGTGACGATTGATCGAAGCAAAATAACCTGACCCCATAAATGAAAAAATATATATATAAATATAAAATAATAAATAAATAAATAATAAATAATAAAATTCGCACATTTTGACATGAAATGTTATGTTTCATATGCGTTGAATTGAATAAATGCGAATTTCTTTAAGTGTATCGCACATTCTAAATGCAATTTAGATTGCATTGGTACTGAATTGTTTAAATGCGATAAATTTTTCATTGCTTCTACCCTCACACAATATTTTAAAGTACATGTTTTCGGGGACCATGTATACATGCTTACTTGGTAAATTTGTGTGCTCGTGACTTGAATTGATTTCATATGCTTGCACAATTAGTCAATTTTTGTGCATCATTTGAGGGGGAGCAAGTATAAGGCTCGTAGATTAGCTCCAAATATTTTTGACGTTTCTTCTCTGAGTATTTCAGATCTTTCAAAATTAAGGAGCGAGACGTCGACACTACAAAGAGAGGAGCTAGACACAAGACCAAATATTTCAAAGATAAAATTGCCAAAAATAATTGTTGATTAACTCCATTATTACTAACGCTTATCTCTAAGTGGTACAGATTTTTAAATTTCTGCCAGGGGAGCTAGACGTTACTACACAGAAAATACAGGGAGTTAATTGCAGTTATTTCAATTACTAAGGGGGAGCCTTACAATGGGTTTTATTTTGAAATAGGGGTCAATCTAAAATTCTTTAGAAGAACTTACTATCGAGAAACTGGATACTAGAATTAATTCGCAATCTAAAGTTTCTCGATCGTTTCGCATGTTAAGAGTTAGATTTTCGACTGTTCTTCAAAACTGAGAAATCGTATACTGTTTTATAGTGATTTAGGCTTGATTTTGAACTTTATCTGAGTTTAATGCCTGCAGTTAAGATAGTTTCCATATTCTCTATGAATCTGGTAGAATGAATCATCGGAAAATCTGCATCTTCGACTGTAATTTGAGTTTTGATGAAACTGGGTATTTGAATGTTTAAAGCTATCGAAGAACTTTGTCGATCGCAAACAGTCTTAATTGAATTCTGATTTAATTGAGATACTGTTTGTGTCGAATTAGTTTTTCGATCGGTAAAATTCTGATTTAGTCGCTAAGATAGAGGATTTTGACCGAAAAAAATTGCTTACCATCGAGAAATCTAATTAGGACTTTTGTGAGCGAAAAACTTACGCACTGATTAGAAAATTTAGATGCAAATTCTATCGAGCGTAAAATTTATTATCGCAAAATAGAATTTTCGATTTACTTTCAATTTGGTCGCAAAACTTTAGCAGCGAAAAATTAATTTTTCAACACTTAATTTTTCGATCGTAAAATTCGCCGCTTAGGACCTAATTGATCGGAAAATTTCTCGACGTTTGACTTAGTCTTTCGTTGACTAATTTCTCGATAAAATTATATCGCAGCGAGAAAAAAAAATTCTACTTTCAATCGAAAATCAAATACCGCTCGACAAATTTCAAATCGAGAATTTTATTCAATCGAAGAAAATTTCTCGATAGTAAATTTACCCGACACGTAATTTCTCGATCGTAAATTTACACGGAATTTTTCTCGATCGTAAAATTGATCGACTACAGTCACGCTTTCAACTTCAACACTTAGGAAATTTTTCCAAGTCTTTTACACTGTAGCTAACAATAGCGGATAAAATTCTTCGATCGCAAAATTTAGACAGAATTCATTCAATTGAAATCAATATATAGAAAATCAAATTGCAATTCAATTTTCTCGACCGAAAATTTTCTCGGCATGAACAGTGACTTACTGATTTAATACTTAGCGAAATTTCGAACTATTTTTCACGCGATTTATACTTCATTCGAAATTACATTCATGCCATCGCGATTTTTGAAATTGAACTCACACTATGCATTTGATATGATTTCGATTCAAAATTCATCGAACATGCTAGTACTTGCGATATTACTATAGTTTGGTGAAATTTATTCATATTTCGACTGAAAATAAAATTGAACTAATAAACTTTTATATATCTTATTTTTTATAAGGATCGCTATCCAAGATATAATCACATATACGACCACAACCTGTATCTGAAGGTCCAGGATACAAATTTTCAGCTCGATCTGAGCACCTTTCGATGCCTGGACGAGATTATTGTCTCTATCCTGAGAGGTCACCCCATCTGGCATGCGTTAACGGCCACCGCATTAGTGCCGATGGTATATCTCGAGCAGTTCTGGGGATGCATACAAGGAGAAGTGGACAATGGAGCCTTCAGATTCTCAACAAGGATCGGGACGCGGCATATCAGCATGGACAAGAACCAGTTCGGCATGGTATTGGACTTGCCCCACAGCAATAATTACGACCCGCTCCCATCCGATGCTGAGATGATTCAAGACTTCTTGCACATGGGATACCAACCGCCGCTCACAAGATTAGCTCAGGTCCAGAGCAGCGGAATCCCACACCCGTGGAAGACACTATTCGGAATAGTGAATAAGTGTCTGTCGCCCAAGCACGCAGGATTTGATAAGGGCAACTGCAACATTTTGAGGATCTTCCATGGCATCGCCTTCGCAAGAAATTACGACTACACTCAGCTGATCTGGAACGACCTCGCGGACCAGATTCGGCAAAAGGAGAACCGGCGATCAAAGAACGTGCCTTATGCTCGGTGGTTCAGCATCATCATCAGGGAGATCATGGCGCTGCACCAGACAATCCTTACTCTGCCTCCTGGCGGAAATTACCAACCACCAAGGCTTAAGTTCTTCCACAACCCACGACTCACAGACCTGGACCAACCATCGATACCGATCTCATTCGAGCTCCTTCGTCTCGCGGACCCCAACGAAGACGTCTACAAGCTATACTGTCGGGACAGGAATCTCACCGAGGAAATGATTCGAGGGCCCCCGAAAGTGCTTGGAGCTAGCCCTCACCAACAACAACAACAGCTAAGCCCTGAGGACGCGATGATTGATGATATCGCTCAGGAGCTAGCTCAGGAGCCAACATTGGTCCAAGAGCCAATGCCCGACGTAGATGATACCCTGATAGACGTCGTGGCTACAGAGATGGAGCTCGAGGCTCCTGCACTCGAATTGCAAGTGGAAGAGCCCGTACATGTTGGCGTGCTCGAAGAAACTTTTGAGGAAGTTCTTCAACAAGAAGCACAGCCCGAAGTCGAAATGGGGCAAACTTCACTTCCACCGGTGACGGGTCAGGCACTGGAGGACGTCCATGGGGACCTCACTCCTCACACGGCCACCTCGTCTGACACAGAGTCTGACGAGGAAATAAGTCTGATAAGGCGGACACCCAGGAGACTTAGCATTCAACTGGAGTCCCTCTTCCCAGCCGTCACCAACGCACCAGATACTACGCTGACGACAACGACAAGTGTTGTCGGCACTTCTTCGCTCAATCTTGAGCCGCAACCAACCAACGTGGTGTCTGGTTCGCAGACGCAACCTGAGTCTGCCTTAACACCCATAGAGACGAATCCTCAGGATTCGACTCGAGGATTAGGTGGAAGTCTCATACATTCACAACCTCAAGTGACTGTGAGCCAACCCACAGAGTCGGTGTCTACTCAAGGGTTGATAACAGGCGACATCAGTCGTCCTGGTCTATCTCAGGAGGCGTCCGCACCCTTCGTGACGAACGAGCAGTTCCAGGCCGCTCTCTCTGCCGATGTACAGTCTATGGAAGACAAAATCACAGAGAGAGTACTCCAAGCACTCGAGGCATCCCGAAGAGATACCGGGAAAGCACCTGCCTCTGAAGGCCCTTCTTCACGAATCAACCTCACACCTCCACAACCCACACCCACCGACCCTCTAGCCACTTCCTCCATCCTCATCAATCCATACACAATCCCCATCACCGAGCTCCACGACATTCTCCACGCCCGTCTGATAGGCCTTTCCATCCGATCGCCGTAAGAAGAATCCCTCTATAGAAGCGATTGGTGGACCATCCTGAGCCACCGACTGACACCTGCCGAGGCCAAAGCTCCCACTCACGGCGCAGACATGACGCTGACGATCAGGACCCTCATGAGGGGGAGAAGAGGCCAAGGACATCAACAAGTGGCCAAGGACAAGGCTCGGGTGCCACGCAGACAAGCGCTGGGCTGCTGAAACCCAAACACAAACCCACCAAACCCAAACACAAACCACCCACCAAACACAAACCACCCAAACTACCTAAAACACGCACCGCACCGCCCACATCGACCCACCAACCTTTCACCTCAGGACGCCTCCGTCCACACCACCGATCTACTCAAGTCCCTTGCTTCCGGAAGAAGAAGCAAGTGTTGCGATGCTTGTAGCTCTAGCAGCAACCCAAGCCACTCCCTCAGTCGCTCCAGACCAACCGGGACCCTCTGGACATGGCGTCAATCCACACGAGGCCCTAGACAAATACATCTTCGAAGGACAGTGGATGACCCATTCCATGCCCGAGGAGCATCAAAGGCGACGGCTTCACAACGTTCGGCGCTTTCTACAACAAGCGTCTATAGACCTCGTAATCATAGAAGACGACGAGCTTCAGGAAGGTGAAGACTACGAGCGAGTTATCCCAAGGCTACCAGAGTTAATCGCTCAACAGGCGGTTCCCTCTCCAAGGCTAACGCCAGGGACCGTCCGGATCGACACGCAATGGGAAAACATCCAAATAGAAATTCCCTTCCTAGAAGAAGTTCGTGAGAATATTTGGAGGTCTCCGGACAGAGTGAAGAAGCCGAACGAGTTCGAGCTTAGAGGGATCTCTCATTGGGATCAGCAGAAGAGGATGACCTACCTCTGGATGCTGACCAAACTAGGACCTGATGTTAGGCTGGGGATGACTAAGACACAAGCCAAGAGCCATTATAAGAGTCTCTCCCCAATAAGACAACTACTCAGCGTCTACTGTGACAAAGGAGGACTTCCAACACCTCACTACATCATCGAACGAGTGGATAGGACCCGAGAGGAACTGAGCGAGAGCGACCTACCGTACCTCCCCGCCAATGAAGTGTACCATCTTTATTAGCTATACATGGAGAAGTACAAAGGTCCTCAGGGCTTCATCAAGAAAGAAGGCATGGAAGGGCTCTACCGGTTCATGATGCGACAAGTCAAGTACTTCGCCGCTCACGACCTTCAGATGGCTCTGGAGAGCAATATGAAGAAGGTCAACATGACCGCTCCGCTCAACAAAGGACCTGAGATCGAAGGGCTTCCCAACAATCACGTGCACATCAGCTCAGTCCTAGGCATCACCTACCACAATCCAATAGCAAAGAAGAATAGGTTGATGCTGAAGATTGAGATTCATAAGTTTTGCGATGGGACGCTCAAGGTCGTCAGGAAAAACATCGAGCAGAGGTTGGAAGAAATCAACAGAGACACTATGCTGAGGATCCACAGGTTCGTGAGAGAACAGCCGCTCCTAATGGAATTGCTTGAAGATATCGAGGAGCGACTGAAGCTAAGGATCACGCTGAGGAACTACGAGCATGCGCTGGGCTTGCGCAGATCATATTACGCCCTACGAGGACAAACGGCACGAAGACGCAATCAAGCACAACGGGGGAGATTGTAGAATACCATTTGTAATTGTGCTTGATTTCATTAGTTGTCCTTGTAATTTGGGGCGTTTTGTATAGTAGTCTTTAGATTAGGACTAGTTTGATATTTATACCAAGTTTGTTTGGTATAAATACATGTAAATCAATTGAGCTTAATAGAGAAAGTTTTTAGAATTGATCCGAAGGGCTTGCAATTCGATTTCTAGAGAGAGAAACAACAATAAATTTCTCACTCTACTCAAATTCTCTCTCTTGTTCTTCATTTGAGTTTTTCGATCGAATTCAATTGTCTATCTAAATGATCGAATTACTTTGAATTCTAGCCTAGGATCGTAGAGTTGTTAATCGTAGGACCTAACAGTATGTCTTCACTTTCGGGTAGAACTACCACACAACTTTTCATAATTTGAAGGATTCGACGGAAATGCTTTGATTTTGCAAGGAGTCGCGCGATTAAATGCTCGGCGAATTTCAGACTCTAAGACTAAATCGCCCGACTTCCTTTCTTAGAGAAAATCGTTCGATTTCACAAAATCGTCCGATTGCGCAATAGCTAACACGAAATTTCTTCAAATCACCAAGCATCAATTACAGGCAAATCGCCCGATTGGCAAAACGCCCCATTTTTTACACGCGTCCGAATTCCTTCAATCACCCGATTTCTTCAATCTTAATTGAACAGTAAATCGCCCGATTTAAACTTCAAAAATCAAATCGCACGAAACCTCCGTCACCTGATTTCAGCCTCGATTCGACCAATCCTATTTGAAAGCTCCCGTCTCTCGATTTTAAGACTTAGACTCGCCTGATTAAATCTAAACTTTAGTCGCCCGATTTCAATATTTGATTTATCCGATCAATTCAAATCTTAAATCGTCCGATTGTCCATTCTCTTAACTGAAGTCGCGCGAATCTGAAAATATTTAATTAAAACCGACCTATTTTGATCATTTTTATAAAGCTTTTTTTCAAAGTTGACTATAATTGTTCGAAACTAACATTTCATTTCGCAGATCACATCCACGTAACGATCACTACCAAACAACAAATGGATTCGTTAGCTATGGGAAGCGATGTTCGTGTACCAGTTCTAAGACGTGGCGACTTCGGAGTTTGGAAAAGCAGATTCCTCAACTTTCTTGAGATAAAGGACAACGGCGAGGACATCATCGAGTCTCTTGAGAAAGGACCACAAGAAGTCTGTGTCACAGTCTGTGGTGATGATACAGTCACCCCAACATTTCAAGGAGGCAGAATGCTCAAATCTCCTTCGCAATACACTGATGCAGAAAAGAAACGAGCTAAAGCAGATCTTCTGGCAAGAAACTATCTAATGCAAGCGTTGCTGAATGACATACTGATCCAAGTCGACAGCTTTCCAACTGCTAAAGCAATGTGGGTTGAAGTCGCAAATTTTTTTTGGTGTAATGTCCCGTGTATATATCAATGTTTTAAAACGCGCGACGCGCAATGCGACGCGTTTTGGCTCCTGAAGCGTGTAGCGTAAATAGCGTAGCGCATTGCCTGAGTATTTCAAGCAAGTAATTATAATGCAGAAAAACGTAATATATAACATAAATTTGTTATATTATAGCTTATGTGTCTAATAATATATTTACCTCCATTCTAATATATTGCTTCCTATTGACTCCTCTATTTTTTATAAATAACAAAAGAACAAATAAATATAATAGAAAGTTTAACAAAAAAAACTAAAAATTAAAAAAAAAGTAACTTAAGAAAAACCATTAAATAAAGAAGGGTAAACAACATAACGACACTTTCTCTCTCCCATTACATTATATTATAATATATATAAAGTTTAAAGTAGTGTATTACTAGAACCTTCGTCCACTCCACCCCTCCACATAACGCGTTTGATGACTGACAAGCTATCACATGTCATGTCCAGCAGAATACTATGTCAGTCAAGCGCTTAGACAGAAAAAAAAATATATAAAAAAATTAAAAAATAAAAGCCACGCTAAATGATTTACGCCTTGTCGCGTTTTCAGAAAAAATCACGCATATGCGCGCTACAAAGCGCGCGACACAACGCTTTTAAAAACACTGGTATATATATATAGCGAGAAATGTTTGTGCAAATGAGCAGGAGATCTACTCCGCAACCAACCAGTAACAGACTACTAGGCACAAACAAGAAAGGAGTAAACCAATCAACCAATGAACCAATCAACCAATCAAAGACCCATCCTACCAAGCCACACCCATAATCGACGTATGGCTGCCCGATGAAGGTCGTACGTCGTGGCTGTACCACTAATATGCATGATAGCCAAGGCAAGAACACACCCCACGAGCCTGTTGGAGTCATGATGGTCCCCTCCTTCCAACGGCTATTCCTTGCCTGCCAAATATGGTAGACAAGGGATGCCAGAATATGACGATATACTGCATGAAGAAGGTGCTTTCCTCGCCAACGGGTAGCCGCCCTCCGAATGCCCGTATTCCAATCCCGATTTGGCCAGATCCACCGAGTCCGATGCCACAAGAGACGAAGACATTGGCGTGAGAAAGGACAATCAAAGAAGAGGTGTTGGGCAGTCTCGTGGTGCAGCTCCTCGCAGAGGACACGAGCTGGAGTTCCCGCCCTCTGAGCAATCCAAGGCTTGTCCCTAGTCGAGAGACGATCCTACAATCCCAGATATAAAATAAACTCATGCCGTGGGACCTGCAACGGCCCCCCAAATAACGCCGCCCACCCACGGGGTGCCTCCTGTAGCGCATCGCGTCGCGAGCCAAAGACGTCGTCATAGATCCGTCCGGCGATCCCGTCCACCGCACGCCATCCTGATCCCCGCGAAGCACATATGGTAGAAGGCGGCTAATCTCAAGATACTCCACCGCTCCCTGCCCTGGCCAATTCCACCCCTGCGTATTAAGGACCACACTCAGCCGTGAATGGAGAGGTAGCCCAATCGCAATAGGGCCCCTTGGAAATCTTCCCAAAAGCGACGTGGGCAACAACCAAGGATCCTTCCACAGCCAAATCGTTGAGCCATCACCAATACGGAACGTAATCATAGATCTGATCAAAGGGCGCAACTGCAACAGCTTCCTCCAGCTCCAAGCATCATTCGCCGAGACGGGTAGGTCCCATAGCGATCGAGAATGCAGCCGCATCCTATAGAGCCATTCTACCCAAATCGAATCGTTGTCATGGTAAGTACACTCCACAAGTGCTTCAGCAATAGGGCCTTGTTGTCGACAGCTATAGACCGCAGTCCCAATCCCCCTTCAGCTACAGGTAGACATAAAACCTCCCAAGCCACCTTAGCTGATGTGCCCCCCCCCCCCCCCACAAAAATTTCCTAAAGCACGTCTCCAAAGATCTGACGACTCCCTTAGGCAACAAGAACATACCCGACCAGTAAGCATGAAGCGCCTGCAAGACCGACTTAACCAGCTGTAGGCGGCCTGCATAAGATAAAGAGTGATTGAGCCACGATCCCAACCACTGATCCACTTTCTGTAACAGAGGGGCACAGTCGCCAATCGTCAAGCGAGTAGTAATGAGGGGCACTCCTAAGTATCGCACGGGCAACTGGCCCACGCGATAACCCATGAGTGCATGAATCTGTGCAGTCAACCCTTCAGCCCGCTTGAAAGATACATCTCACTCTTGTCAGGGTTAGGTAGCAACCCTGACAAGCGCCCAAACTCACCCAACGTATTCTTCAACACCCCAACCAAAATGCATAGCTGAAAAGGAGAAGGTCATCCGCAAACGCTAACGACACCAAGCACAGCGTCTCACAGCGCCAATGATATTTGAAGGACGGCTCCTCCATAATGCAAACCTTGAGAAGCCCATGGAGGACCTCCGTCGCCAGTGTAAATAGATAGGGGGAAATGGGGTCCCCCTGTCGAATACCCCTCTTGCCCTAGAAATAGCCCACCACCTGACCATTCAGATTCAATGATAAGCCGTCATCATCAGGCACGCCCTAATCCAGTCAATGTAAGTAGGATGAAACCCCATGGCCCCTAACACAGAAAGAAGAAACTCCCACTCAACCTTGTCGTACGCCTTGGCTAGGTCAATCTTGAACATAGCACGCGGCGGATGGCCCTTAGACTTGTACCCAAGGCACAGCTCCTGCGCTAATAACACATTATCGCTGATCCGTCGCCCTGGGATAAACGGTGTTTGTGAGCCATGTACCAATGTAGCGAGGTGTCCCTTTAGCCGATTGGCCAAGATCTTAGAGATCACCTTGTATACTACGTTGCAACAGGAAATGGGTCTGAAATCCTCTTCATGGGTTACAAACAAAACGCCCAGAAATCCATTCATCTCCCTGACTTCTGCGCCAAAGACATACCTCAACCCTGGCGTACGCTGTTCTTAATTGTCAACAAGTGCTTATCTCCTAAGCACATTGGGTCAGACCGCTGCAACCGCCAAATAATGCTGATCTTCCACGGCATCGTCTTCAACAAAAATTACTTGTCGCCCAATTGATATGGTCTGACCTTATTGGCCAACTGAGAAGACGGAAGTTCAGATCAACAAAGGTCCTCCCATACCTACGATGGCTTCCCGTCATTGTTCGACATTTCATAGACCTCCACCCAGCGATCGAACGCCGTCCCCAGGCCGAAGGTTACGAAATCCCCAAACTCGTCAAAATACAATCAACCAAGACCAAGTCCAAATTTGATGAACTCTTCCCAATTAATTATCATTTAAAAGCAATAATAATTCTAATATATCGACACTTAGGAAATTCAAGACTCTAGTATTCAAGTAATTTAAATAGTATACTGACATTAATATTTTATGCTTAAGGGCGAAACTCATGAAATTTGCCGGTCAGTAGCTAGTAGTCGACGGGCGACATGTAAGTAGAAATTCAACTACAACACATAACTTGCTTGTGTATGCTTAATTAATGTGACTACGTGCCTCTGTGATTACATGATTTACGTGAATTATCTGTACATTTTCCGTGGTAAGTATATTTGGCGTTAGTTGCATAGCATACGATTGTATGTGGGTGGGATGTGCGACTGAGCATACATTTGATGTGTCGCTTAAGAGCGATTGATGCATTGCCGATTTGGGCATGTGATGTCAACTCGGAGTTGGGTCAAGGGCTATATTCTATGCCACCAGGGCGACGTTTAGCGTCGTCGTAAGGTTATGATGGGGCAAGGACCGTGGCGAGGTGCGACCTGGAGGGTGCGACCTGAGGGTATAAGCGACATAGGATGGAACCCTGGTGTAGGCAACCTCAGCGTGGGCTACCAGCGTGAGCAACTGCCGGACAGTCGGGGACGACCGGGTACATATGGCGACCTAGGGGAACGACGTGCATCCTAGGGTACGGCCATCCGGCGTGGAATGCTGTCGTATTTGTCCTTGGTGGACGTGAGCTCATTGTGGTGCATAGTAAGATTAGCCAAGGGCCCAGAGTAATGTGAGTACGAGTAATATATGCATTGGCGCGGATCGCCCTTGTGGAGTGTTATGTGCATAGGCGCGGATTGCCTTTGCGGGGGAGTGACATTGCATCCATGCATAATTTCTGCTACTGAGCCACGGTGGCTCATCCCTTTATGTTATGTGTTGTAGGTGCTAGCGAACACAGTACGTGATCGCTTTGAAGGCAAGGCCGATCTTTTGAAGCTCCGCTCTGCTTTTGGGGTGGAAGTTTGTGTATGGATGACGACCTGCGAGGCCGGGCGCATAGGAGCCTTTTGCTGTGCCGACATGCATTCCCCGTGTAATTAGGTCATGTATGTATTTAGGGATTGACAAGTATTCTTTTGACGTGTAAGGAACAATGTTCCAATACATGAATCGAAAAGAAAAAATTTTATACGCAAATTTCAGTACACTTTCCCAATCACAACGTGTTAGGCACGTAGGAGTACGCTAGAATAGGTAGGATAGGTTCAGGTCCTGACAGAGTGGTATCAGAGCTTCGGTCACAGGTTCTGTAGACTGTCCATACACACACCCAAAAGCGCGAACGCAGCCTTGCCTGTAAGTTCTACGATAACGTGTATTCTCTGTGTTGCATAAATTTATTGGCCATAGGACTACAGGATAGATCAGGAACGATGGTACGAACTAGAGGTGAGACCAGTGGCGGTGATGATCAGAACAGAGGAAACACAGCCCCTACTGATAACTAAGATGCGACCATTTTCCAACTCACGGAGCTAGTTCGACAGCAATCTGCTCAAATCCAACAGCTGATTCAGCAGAACAACAAGAACGTAGGACCTACTCACGCTGACAGAACTGAGATAGTGGGCGAAAGATTTCGTAGACTGAACCCACCAACTTTCGAGGATGCAGCTGACCCAACGGCAGCCGAAGACTGGTTGAGGACACTCAAAAGTGTGTTCGTGTATAGCCGCGTCCCAGAAGCGTAGAAAGCCCTCTGCGCCGCATTCTTGCTAAAGGGAAGCGCGGGGCATTGGTGGGACACCATAATGGTGATCGAGAATCCCGCAACCATGAGCTGGGACAGGTTCAAGAAACTGTTCCGGGGCAAGTATCTTACGGCCCCATTAAGAGCTCAGCACCAGAATGAATTCATCAATCTCAGGCAAGGAGGGATGACAATTGTTGAATACATCCAAAAATTTGAGCAACTATCGAGTTTTGCAGCTCATATGGTGAGCACAGAAGCCTTGAAGATCGAGCGTTTCTTGGAAGGTTTGAAGTCGGAGCTGTACAGTGACGTGAGCATGGCTGGAGTTCAAGGAGCCACGTATGCGCAAGTGGCGGAGAGAGCTTTAGTGGCGGAGCAAGCGGAGTCTCGGATCGTACGGTGTAATACCCGAGTTTCGTGAGTAGCCGGCCAATAAATGTGCATGCATAATATGTGCTTATATGATTGGCAAGATATGTGGTTATGGGAATATGTGCTTATGTGATAAGTTGCTTGGTTAGAAAATATCATGACTTAGGAGAAACTCAATATGTATAAAGGTGAGGGGCTGAGAATTTCGAAAGAGACATAAGAATTTTGAAAGAGTAGCCCTACGAAAGTCGTGATATTTGAATGAGAAGAAGATAGTTTTAAATAGTAGGTTTCGGAATTAGGATGAGGGGGAAAGAGAATTTCGAAACACTATAATTTCGAAACTTATGGTTTCTTTTTGGATAATTTCGAAGCCTTATGATGTTGATAGTAGTGAGTTTCGGAATATAGGTTGAAAGAAGTTTGAAACCTTAGGAAATTGGTATCTTTCGAAATTTAGGTGGAGAATTTCGAAACCCATGGGAGAATTTCGAAACTTACGATATAGTTCCGAAAAATTAGGCAATGAACATTGAAACACAGGCATAGTTTCGACATTCCTTAGCGTAGGGCAAGAAATTCGAAACAAGTAGCCAAGAAAAGTTCGAAACTAGCTTACTACGGAGAAATTTGAAATCTAGGTGTTGCATTTCGAAATAGGGGAGAAGTTCGAAACTTAGTTGAAGTTCGAAATAGGGTTCGAAATTCCTTATGAGGGATTTCGAAATTCCCCAAGTTGATTTCGAAATTTTAGAAATGTTAAAGTAAGAGAAATTCGAAACTCAAGTAAAAGAATTTCAAAATTTGTGGTGAAGTTCGAAAGAAGAAGAATTTCGAACTATCTGGCGAAATTTTTTTCATGTGTTCCAAAATTCCCTAATAAGGGATTTCGAAATTCTTAGGAACTTAATTATTAATAAAGAATAACTATTACAAGGCATAAAATATTAACATTTGGCTTGTGATGGTATTAGTAAGTGTTTATAATTCTTTAGAAACTAATACATGATAAGTATGAGAGGATAAATCCAAAGACAAAACACAAAGCAATTTAAGACTAAAGTAATAACAATAATTGAAGCCTTGATAAGGCCTCCCAAACTCGATTTCATAAACGATTAACTGCACAACAATTCCAGGGAAAAATGACGAATGAAATGAGAAATTATTTTGACAAGTTGCGGATCTTCAGCGAGCGGCCACCCAATTTGCTGACAAGATAGAACTTAAGATAGATACCTATGTGGAATCTGCTGCCCAAAGGTTCAACGATCTACATTCAAGGCACAATCGCCAGATTACTGTCGTAAATGAATTGACAACGAAGATCAACAAGCATTACTCCGAAATTCAACAGAGGCTATCACATATAGAGCAGGCGCTTGGTATGTCAACAGTATTTTCCAAACAGTCTTACATAACCACTACTACATATAAATCGCCATGCAATTGTTTTGGCAGGAAAATCAGCGCAACACTAGGCGGCAATCAGTCGGCAGAAAACCTAACTACCATTCCTTCAAACAACGAAACGACGCCTTCGGGAAAAAGAAAGCGTTCCAACATTCCCAAAGAGCCCACACAGACTCCAGTGCAAAAAAAAAGACTAATAGCAAAATTACACCCCCATTAGACCAAGAACATTCAAAGTCGGAAAAGGTTCCGAAAGACAAAACCCTTGCTACAACTGTCAAGAAACTCTCAAAATTGTTTCCCCGTGTAGCAGTATCTATAGGGACTATGGCCCAAGCGGACTCTATCAGTACACTATTAGGAGAAGAGTGTGGCTTTCAACTCTTCCAGGATCTCATGACAAAGGGAACTTGGCTAAGTGATGAGGTACATCATATTATTTAATGTAAACTATGCAAACATATTCTTACAATATATTGTTATCTGAAACAACACATCGACGAATGCATACGTGGGTTTATCGAGAAATAGCCTCATGCAAAGTTCCCCAAGTCAAGGGTCGCTTTTATGAACACAACATTCAACCAGATAATTGCAACGGAATTTCAAAGTGACGGACATACTGACCTAACAGCCATACGTCCATATGTTCAGGGTATTGTTGAAAACTGGCCATCTCTTCCATGGCAGGATTCGGACCTCATAGTTATCCCGGTTAACATTAATGAGTGCCATTGGGTACTATGCATTGTGGATTATAGTAAACGATCCATAACAGTGCACGATTGTGACCCTTCGGTCGATACGGATATGAGGTTCTTTGACGAGTCGTTTAATAAAACACGGCTTACGATCCCTTATATTCTTCGAGACCTGCGAATGACTGACTCCATCGTCAACTTCACTGTTTATAGGGATCCTGACTTCCCCCGGCAATACCTCAGGTAATTCAAATGTCTCCATGTATTCAATCTGTACAATAACCATTTGGTAAAATGATAATTCATACCATTTTCTCACTTGTGTAACAGCGGGGAATGCGGCGCCATACATGCTGCGATCAGCATTTTCACTTATGTTTGCAGAGGACGATGTCCACGATGTTTTGCCCGAGATGATTCAAGAGTTTAGAGAATATCTGACCACATCAGTATTCTTCAATAACTGGTCGTAGCTCTTTAAAACTATTCTAATAAATCTTTCATGCATGCAATTCTATATTATTGTTTATGTATCGTTTTTCCCCGTGATTATTACGCCAATATAAAATTATGAACCATGTTACAATGCTCTTAATGTCAACTCAAATGGCAGCACCAACATATGCTACCAATTTATTGAAAACAACACAAGAACAGCAAACTGTATGACTCTAGACAGTTTAATTATGCGTATTTGTTCCATTGTATATTTCCGTGCACCGCCTTGCATATTCTCATAAGAATAGACAAATAGGATAACATTACAATTATTTTGCAATTAAAACAAATGCACTGCAGTTACGACAAACCCTTGGAACTGTTATTCTGGGCCAATATATATCACTATATTATGTACTTTTCAAAATGTTTTCCGTACAATAGCTTGAACATAAAAACTTATGAATTATGCTTCGCTGCTCATGTTACATAACATGGCAACACCTATCGAGCACAACTCATACAACAAATACATTGCAGTCATTCCAGGCGCTTCGAACTGTATGACAGTATAACTGTATACTGCAACCTATGTTCGAAACTATTCGTTTAAGACTGAAACAAAGGATAGCATAGAGCTAATTCTACATTACACAAAAAAACACAATTTAAGCCCACGAACCCACAAAATTTAAATAGGAACCTGAAAACGTAGTACTGTAAGGCACGTCACTAATTTCAAACAAAATGTAGTCAATATAAGATTACAAAATGGTGAGAAAAGCTACAGGAACGGCTTGCGTGTATCACCGTCTATCCGTGCCCTCCCTTTGCACTCCCTATTAATAAAAATTATTTAGTGTGCTACCATATTTACTTATTTTTATTTTACTAAGGAAACGAAAAAATGGGCTAGGTTGCAGTTATAGTAATGAAAGTGTTTTCGTAACGGCCCATAGTTTCATGGCACGGGACCGAAACGTAACTTTCACACAAAGTATTTACCCATATAGCTACAGGTGCAACCGACCATGGAAGCCCTAAACCTAATCCCAAATCAATCGGCGGGTCGTAAGTCGTACGCGGCGGAGAAGTACGATCTCACGCAGCGCATCGCGCCCAACCTGGATAGTCACTTGGTATTCCCCTTGCTTGAGTTATTGCGGGAGAGGGGATTGTTCTGACGAAGACATGCTCAATGACAAGATAGAATTGCTGAATCACAACAGCATGATCGACTACCCATGGGCATTCTTAAGTCGCTGTATTGATCCGAAGAAGTTCCACAGGGTATGTTTACTCTAAGATCAATCACTTGAACTTAATTTCATATGCTGTTTTGCCAACGTGTTTGCAGTGCTCTTCTGCTTCGACTTCAAGGTTTATACAGTTTTCCTTTCCTATAAATCATTCCTTCATCTTCTGAGAACGAATCTCTGATTTCAAACTGTTTCACGCTTTATTAAATACAATTCAAAACTGCGTATTGTTTGTTTGATTACGCCTTCTCCCAGGGTCTTCTCCAGAATAACGCCCATTGTGGCGAAGCTGCTGACGACCCCAATATGTTCGATGAAATGTGCAACCCAATCCTTCCTCGACATGTGCACCATTTGAATATTGCAATGAACCGCGTTTGTTCAATGTGGAAAGCCATGTTGTGAATTTTCAGGTGTAGACCTCCTGCGCAAGCTTCGGCCCATCTCCTGCATATAAGCTGAAAATAGTCTGCACTTCAGCTCATGAGTCTGTTATGACTCAGTTTCGTTGCACATGCAGAGAAGTACATGGAGTAAACGAGCCTAACTTGAAAAGGAATCCATTCCTAAATCAGTTCAGTTAGAGACAAAGTTCGTGAACTCCGTGTACTTCCCTGCTGTGCAAGGAAGCGTGGATGCCGGCTCTATTGTCAGAACATGTCCGTAAAGGGAGTCCATCTACCCAATATGATTTCACAAAGATGGGTATTTTGGCGTTTATAATTGTTTCCCTATTCTTTCAGGTGAAATATGAGACTTGATATGTCGTAGTTTAAGTGACAAGCTGTCAACAGAAAAGGGGTTTTTCTGGCTAGAATTCTTATCGAAATTCCTTTCGTTGTTGAGTGAAGACAATCTTTCGGTAGCACCAACGGAGGAGTTCTCAGCTCCCAAGTCTTTTATGGATCAGTTTCGTTGCACAGGCTGAGAAGTAGATGGAGTCACCGAACCTAACTTGAAAAGGCATCGATTACTAAATCACTTCAGGTAGAGGCGAAATTCGTGGACCCCGTCTACTTCCGGCTTGTGCAAGGAACATGGATGCTGCCTCTACCACGAGAACACGCCTACAATTTTGCGCTTATTCTTTCAGGTAAAATAGGAGCTCTTACGAACCCGTGGTGTAAAGGACAAGAGGACATAGGAAGATAACTTTTTGTGACGACGTATATTATAGAAATGCCTTTTGTATATTTGAACAACATTTATCAGAACTGTTTCGCGTCGTCGCTGTTTACGATGTCATTAACGAGATTCACCATTTTCTCAACATTGAAGCTCAATTTCTTAGTTAGCTTCTGAACATAATGTTTTCCAGCTATTGTAAAATTCTGATAACGTCAATGTTAAATCTTTATATATTGGACAAAAGCTTTATATCTGGCCACAGAATACATATAGTCGTACACTAAAGCAATCCTACGTACTTTCCACTCAACCAAATGGGTACAGCCTTCTACAGTCCAATCGTGCAAATAAGCGGTCTTACAGTTCCGCTTTCAATACAAATGGAATGATCTATGTACATAACTGTAAGAAAAAATCCATCTTCATTGAATAATGCTTCAATTTGCATCGCAACCAGGGGCGAACCCACGTAGGGGCTTGTGGTGTGTGTGGGGGGTGGGGGGGGGGGGGGGCTTGACACCCCAGCCGCTTTGGGGCTAAGTACATTATATGTATTACATGTTAACGAAAATTGCAGTGGTTGTTGTTGGAGTTGTATGAAGGTTCTTCCATCTCAACGACTTGGGTTCGACTCTTCCTTAGGCTATTTTCTTTTATTTCAGATATACAATAGTATGGGCTGGATTAATGTGGGCTGGGCTGAATATTCTTGAAACCCCAGGCATTCAGAGCTGGGTCCGCCCCTGATCGCAACAAACTACCCCGTGCATCGGAAGGAGCAAACCTAGTTAATGTAAAGACTCATACCGAAGTGCGTAACCTTAACTTTGAAAATGTAATACCATGCCCAATCGAATTTTTGCCTGTCCAAAATCAAATATGGCACGTGGCCACCCCAGTCTTCGAACACCTCAAAACACAAAACGAAGATTCTACTACGAACAAGTAAAGAATCTCTTCACTACTTAAGCCATCGCTTGCCATTTTCGCCAAGACTCTCTATGTACTCTACCATACCGCGATCGACAAGGTAATTTTTATCCATCTCTTTCTTCTTGTGTGTTTTCAGGTAACGTTATGTGTCCACCACTGTATGGTTTATTTTGAACATGGTCAATCATTCTTAGGATTGCTTGCTAGTTATTTCTCTAATTTTTCTATAGTGGTCGACACTAATCAGATAATCGTAGCTGGACAATACGTGGACACTTTTGAACTGGATCTTTTTATTATTTGGTTTTCTTATTTCATCTTTGTCCGAATAAACCAACTCTACCATGCCGTGGTGGGATTTCAGATCCCCTTTCTGTTGTGGTAATTTTAGAGGGGTTCTTCGTTCCCAGGTTTGTCCGCGTCTCATTTGTCTGAAAGATGAACTGCCGATTCTTGACTGTATGTCGAACTCTATTAATCTTGATGACGCTCCTTGGATATAATATATCTGATGATAAAGTTTGAATCTTTAACTTAAGTTCTTGCCCATGTCGTTTTATTTTGATTTTTTTAACAATTTAGGTTGCCCGAGATTGGATTTCTCAACTTTACTCCCCATTGATTACATTCCGAAACCATCAGGTATATGTATAAAAGGATGCATATATCCATACATACGCATACGGTGAACTATATACTATGCAGAAAAATTGAATTAATCTTTTGCATTGTTTACTTGTTTTTTATATATATAGTCTGAAATGGAAGGCCAATGGAAAAGATTGAATCTTTTGCGTTGTTTACTTGTTTTGTATATATATAGTCTGAAATGGAAGGCCAAGGCACAACAGCAACACACACCATAAGATCCCATGGAGTGAGATTGGCGAGAGCGCACGCATATGATTGGTTGATACTTTTGGTACTCTGTGCCATCTCAGGTTCTTTAAATCTTATTGACCCATTTCACCGCTTCGTCGGGAGAGATATGATGTCTGAACTTCGATATCCACTGAAGAGCAGCACCATCCCTTTTTGGACTGTCCCTGTAAGAACTTTTTTTCTAAGTACCTAACGCAATAACAACTGAGATCATTTTGCGTCTTTGGGATTGGCCTTAAAAAATTGCTTCTATTGCTCACTCTCTCTCCTATAGATGTATGCTGTTCTTCTGCCAATCGTTGTTTTCCTGCTATTTTACCGTCGGCGAAGAGATGTATATGATCTTCATAATGCAATATTAGGTATGATGATTGTTTGCGTTTATGTGTATTATATATATAGAGGAATGTTATGGTGCTCACCTTATATAGGCACCAGCTGATTTGACACCGATTCATACCAAATCAGCATGTCACTTCAACACAAATGTGATGTTGCATTAATCAACACTTCTTAATCATCACAGGTCGACATATATGATGCTGATGCAGCATGTTCACGTGGAGTATAACTAGGCCAGACATCAAAGTGCCACATAAGACGTGAACTTGCCACATCAGCATCATATGTGTCGATCCATGACACCTAAGATGAGTTGATAATGCCACATCGCATTTGATGTTGAAGTATTGGCATGATGCCAAATCAGCAGGTGCCCATATAAGGTGCTCACATAAAGTGAGTACCATAACATTCCTCTATATATATATATGTATGTATGTATGTAAGTGTGAACACTTGTTTTCTTTGTTGTATGCTATCAGATTTCTGTACTATTTTGTAGGGCTCTTTTTTTCGGCGTTAATTTCTGGTGTAATCACCGATATGCTAAAAGATGCATCGGGTCGGCCGAGGCCCGACTTCTTTTGGAGGTGTTTTCCCGATGGAATAGAAGTAAATATTTTTAATTTTTGTTTTTTGCTAATTACCCGAAATGCCTTTTAAGTTAATTAAGTTATATGGTATGATCGTGAGTTTGAATTTTCTTTCCCAAATAGGCATACGATAGATTTGGAGATGCCATTTGCCATGGTGAAAAGCGCGTTGTAAGAGAAGGATATAAAAGCTTTCCTAGTGGGCATACTTCATGTAAGAGCACACACACAGAGAGGGAGAATTTTACGATAGTTTCTAAAGAATGTTTTTTGAGAAGTTCATTGCAAAATTATTTTCAGGGTCTTTTGCGGGGCTTTGGTTTCTATCCCTTTATTTATCGGGGAAGATAAAAGCGTTCGATCGAAGGGGACACGTGGCAAAACTATGCCTTGTTCTACTTCCTCTGGCGATTGCCACTCTTGTGGGCATTGTGATGATTAATGATTATTGGCATCATTGGTCAGATGTATTTGTTGGAGGTTTAATAGGTTGGTTTTTGGTGTACATATATGATTAATTTTTCTATGCAAACATACCAGGAACGACTCCAATGTTGAGTAATTATTATTATGCAGGTTTTGTTGCAGCAACATTGTGCTATTTGCAGTTCTTTCCACCTCCTTATCACGTCCATGGTAAAGTAATTTGTCTATATATCTTTTTCCATTGTGGAATTCTTATTTGATTTGATTTGAAGTTGGTGATTTTTGTATATTGTAGGATGGAGAACTTATGCATACTTGCGAATTATGGACGAAATGAGCAGAAACACAAGAGAGTGTATGCAGCCGCAGAATCATCATCATAATAATAATGCTGATGATGTTGAAATACATCCACCGCCAACTCAAGACTCATCTTCTATGGTTCAAGATTTAGAAGTTGGTAGAAGGTTATGAGTTTTTCGATTTTTGTCCAGGATGTAAATTATGTATGTTTGTATGTAAGAATTAATTTTCTTTCATCGAACTATATTTAGTTTTAAGTTATTGGAAAACTTCACTTAAATTCCGGTCAGCTAAAATTTCGTACACTTAACTCCCTGTGTAGGAAATAATATCACTTAATGACCAATTCTAAACTATACTATCACTTAAGGACCAAATCAGATAAAAAGACATTTTTACCCTGAATATGTTTCTTTTAACCTTTAAAAAAAAACAGAATTCCCATCGATCGAAAGAAAAAGAATAAAATAAAAAGAAACGAGATCGACGTGGAATTCGTCGTCGCCGTTGTTGCCCATCTCAGACGGTGGTAGGAATTCCTGTCTACGTCCTCCAGGTAAGTCGCTTTGGCACGCACAGCTGAGGTAAGTTTCTTATTTCGTGTACAGTCATCTTTCGCTCTCGGCAACCCAATCGAAACAACAAACGTGAAGGAGTTGAGTGGGGTAGGCCGTTAAGCTGCTGAGGTAATTTTGGCTTGCGTACTGTAATTGGCTTGAAATTAGTATGACTGAAACGAGGGTACTAAGATGAAATCCCCAAATTTTGTGTTTGCAATCGTGTATCAAATTAACGGATATTGTGTACCTTTACACGTCTGGTTAGAGTACCACGCTTATTATTGTTAATGTATCATTTCATGTACTATGATGGATTTCGAAATCTACTTCGAAATAATAGATGTCGGAAGACTTATATGGGGTCAAGATAGGAATAGAATTTCGAAATCAATAGAATTTGGAATGTAAGATTCGAAAGAGGACTTCGAAACTAATGGGGAGAAATTCAAAGTATCGAGATCCCTTATTAAATTGGAATTTCGAAGCATGGGAATGTTCTTGCAATTTTGATTGTTTAGCAATAAAAAGGTGAATACACGTGGGAGTGGAAAATTATTGTTAAAGAATAACTAATAAAGAGTTCCTTAACCTCAAAGAAATCGACACTACTAATAATAAAAGTCTATGTACATCACATCATAGGACGATATATATATATATATTGTAATACCCGTAAAATGTAATACGGGTCTTTAGGTTTAATTAAATAGGATGAATATTGAATTTAGGAATCTAAATGTTGATGCAGCATTAAAATCTTAGGACGAAAATATAAGCGATGTCAGCTTTAAACTATTTTCGAAACTTGATAAATGATTTCACTGAAATTAATAATGGTAGAACAAATTTGTTGGGCCATATGTTGCAATCATACTAATAACTTAAGAATGTTTCGTGGCCCATACCATGTCACATATGCATCGTATAGAATAGATGACCACTTATATATTTATAAATATATAATAATGTTCTCCTATCAAATCAAAGGCTTAGAGTAACACGTGGAGGCCTTTTATGTTTTTATAAGTATGACTAGGAGTTGTTTTCTTAACCTAAGAGTAATCGACATATGACCACCACCTATTTATATTTTAGTACGAAACATATATATTATGAGCAGCTAGAACTTTGATAAAGAAAGGAAAATAAAAAGAACAGAGAACGAAAACTTTGCCAACATTGGGAGGGTTAGGAATCAAACACCAAACGTAATAGGTAAACTTTCATCCTACAACACTTAATTATAGTTGTATTTAATATATTTTGGTGTATTATGTGACTTATATGTTAAGTATAAAACTTAGAATTTGGAAGAGGCAAGTTAAGCATGTGTTGGTAATCAAAATCATACGTGGCTTTTAGAACAACCGTGATTAAGGATTTATGGTTTTGGCACTTAACTTAGTGAGGATATGTGATAGATTTCAGCTATTTAAAGTTATCTATTTAGATTTTGTGAAGCTCAAAGTTTTCGGGAAATAGAAACCCAATTATAAATCGTATAGGTTTGGGTGCCTATATGTGTGCTGAATATAACTATGGGTAAGAACTATGGGTAGTTTTCGTGATTAATATGGGTGTTGAAGAACAAATCTTTGAATTAAGTACATATAATGTGCGTTTTATATGTGTGAAGTTTTCATAAAGATTTCGGTATTTGTACTAAGTGGAAGAAGTTTTCAGTAATTGTGAAATGATTTCATTATTTGCATGTTGAGATATAAAGAACAATTGATGCTTTAAGTAATTACGATTCTCGGAAATTTTCGGAGGTATTAGGATTTTCGATAATTTAGGCTTTTCGGGATTTGTAGGGTTTTATTTGATATTTAGGTTCGAGAATTTCGAGACTTACGAAACTTAGTAAATAACTAACATGGTAATATTTGTCTGTTCAGTGTTCGACATTTTAAGGAGTAAAGATCTCGATAGACTATGAATTAATGATTTCGACCTTATAATGAAATAACTCGACATTTGTATCTCGACATTTTGTAGGAATAGATCTCGACATTTATTAGATTTTGGGAAGTAATAGATATCGACATTACTAGATGACTTCGACATTATGAAAAATCTCGGTAGCTTCTTTTGATGATCTCGATATTTATTTTAACAAGGAACTCGACATTTTCATTTTCAAACAAAGATCTCGATATCATAATAAAAGTCGAATTGATGAGCTCGACATTTTCTTTAAGTATGATCGTAGAAGCTCGACATTTGTTAGGTATAGATCACGACATTTTTAAGATTAACATCTCGACATTTTTCAAGGGGTTCGACGTTTTCAAATGATGGTCTCGACATTTGTATAATTCGACATCTTTATATGTCTCGATATTTTGAGGGATAAGATGTCGACATTTGTGAGATTTCGACATTGTGTTTTAATTAATAAATTTTCGATATTTTAGAAATTTTGCTATATCTAGGGTTTTCAGTATTTTAGGGTTTATTTATTTTAGGAATATCATATTTTTAGGTTTTCGTAAATTTTAGGGTTTTCTATAATTAGGGTTTGAGAACTTAAAAACTTACACAGTTTAGCAACTATACGAATATGATAACATTTATTATTCAGAGGATCGACTTATAGGGATTCCATCAGACATCTTATTTAGCGATATCGGGAGGACAGGTAGGTGGATCATCCATCTACAATGCGTAAACACATATGTGATTTATATGCTTTATGTGATTCGATGATTTCTGTGACTTACGTGATTTACATGATTTATATATGTTTTATGTGAAACCACGTTTTTATGTACCATTATATAATTAAATGGCACGTGCATATCACGTGAGGGCGAGAGATGGTTTCCACCGTATTGAGACGGTGATGATTTGAGGTATTGTTAAGTGGGGTAGATTGAGATTATTATGACGACTTGTTAGGCTCACAGATTACCTGGCCGAGACAGACGTGATCGATCTGTCTACTCGGATGTGGTCGGTTCGAGGTGCAAAACGCCAGATGATTATATATATATATATGGATACGGGCTTTATCGCCCATGATTTATTGTGGAAGAGACGACCTGGTAGGTGGCCATTGACGTGATCGATCAGTGCACTACAGGCGTAGCTTACCGCTGATTACGGGTGGAATGACGTGACCACCCATGATATTTATTGCGCGTGTGAGCCTAACCATGGGCCCCATATTGTGATGTGAGATAGGAATGTGGGAAAAGATCAGAGTGTGCATGGCGTGTGAGATATTGGGATTGGGATTGAGCGCACACTTGCACACATGCATTTTATTCACCTACTAGGCGAATTGCTCAGTGTTTACGTGTTGTAGGTACTGAGTCTGACGCTGATACGCGTCGAGACTGAGGCGGCTGGTGGCGGTGCTCCACGGACTTTTGAGGGCGGTGCGGTACATGGATGCGACCTGTGGAGCGGTTTTAGGGTTTTTGCTATTTTGTTATTTTGGGGCTACGGCCTCTGTATTGACTGACTAGGTGGACGACATTTTGTCGTAATGCATCTTATTTTACGAAAAAGTTTTAATAAGACGGGCCTTCCGCGGCTTACGTTGCGGAAATCCGCCACTAATCCTAATTAGAAAAGTAGGGTTGCCACAGGTGGTATCAGAGCTTAGGATATAGATTCTGTAGACTGTCCATGTACTGCCGCTCAAAAGCCTGGAGGATCAGCCTTTCCTGTAAGTTATACATTTGATATGATTATGTGCTTACGATGATATGTTTATTAGTTTGACTAATTGTATATATACTAGATAGAGTGCGCAGCGGAAGCGTAGTGGGAATAAGAATGAATAAGTCTAGAGGATATAGAAAATAGATGGGTAAGTGTAGACATAGAGGATTTGATGACCTTAGAACTGGGCCACATATTTAAATGTGTTGCCTAGATTGCGTGATATAAAAGTAGGATACAATTCTAGAAGAAATCGTTATTCTTCGGCGAATTTCGGGGACGAAATTCTTTTTAAGGGGGGGAGATTGTAATACCCGTAAAATGTAATACGGGTCTTTAGGTTTAATTAAATAGGATGAATATTGAATTTAGGAATCTAAATGTTGATGCAGCATTAAAATCTTAGGACGAAAATATAAGCGATGTCAGCTTTAAACTATTTTCGAAACTTGATAAATGATTTCACTGAAATTAATAATGGTAGAACAAATTTATTGGGCCATATGTTGCAATCATACTAATAACTTAAGTATGTTTCGTGGCCCATACCATGTCACATATGCATCGTATAGAATAGATGACCACTTATATATTTATAAATATATAATAATGTTCTCCTATCAAATCAAAGGCTTAGAGTAACACGTGGAGGCCTTTTATGTTTTTATAAGTATGACTAGGAGTTGTTTTCTTAACCTAAGGGTAATCGACATATGACCACCACCTATTTATATTTTAGTACGAAACATATATATTATGAGTAGCTAGAACTTTGATAAAGAAAGGAAAATAAAAAGAACAGAGAACGAAAACTTGGCCAACATTGGGAGGGTTAGGAATCAAACACCAAACGTAATAGGTAAACTTTCATCCTACAACACTTAATTATAGTTGTATTTAATATATTTTGGTGTATTATGTGACTTATATGTTAAGTATAAAACTTAGAATTTGGAAGAGGCAAGTTAAGCATGTGTTGGTAATCAAAATCATACGTGGCTTTTAGAACAACCGTGATTAAGGATTTATGGTTTTGGCACTTAACTTAGTGAGGATATGTGATAGATTTCAGCTATTTAAAGTTATCTATTTAGATTTTGTGAAGCTCAAAGTTTTCGGGAAATAGAAACCCAATTATAAATCGTATAGGTTGAGGGTGCCTATATGTGTGCTGAATATAACTATGGGTAAGAACTATGGGTAGTTTTCGTGATTAATATGGGTGTTGAAGAACAAATCTTTGAATTAAGTACATATAATGTGCGTTTATATGTGTGAAGTTTTCATAAAGATTTCGGTATTTGTACTAAGTGGAATAAGTTTTCAGTAATTGTGAAATGATTTCATTATTTGCATGTTGAGATATAAAGAACAATTGATGCTTTAAGTAATTACGATTCTCGGAAATTTTCGGAGGTATTAGGATTTTCGATAATTTAGGCTTTTCGGGTTGTAGGGTTTTATTTGATATTTAGGTTCGAGAATTTCGAGACTTACGAAACTTAGTAAATAACTAACATGGTAATATTTGTCTGTTCAGTGTTCGACATTTTAAGGAGTAAAGATCTCGATAGACTATGAATTAATGATTTCGACCTTATAATGAAATAACTCGACATTTGTATCTCGACATTTTGTAGGAATAGATCTCGACATTTATTAGATTTTGGGAAGTAATAGATATCGACATTACTAGATGACTTCGACATTATGAAAAATCTCGGTAGCTTCTTTTGATGATCTCGATATTTATTTTAACAAGGAACTCGACATTTTCATTTTCAAACAAAGATCTCGATATCATAATAAAAGTCGAATTGATGAGCTCGACATTTTCTTCAAGTATGATCGTAGAAGCTCGACATTTGTTAGGTATAGATCACGACATTTTTAAGATTAACATCTCGACATTTTTCAAGGGGTTCGACTTTTTCAAATGATGGTCTCGACATTTGTATAATTCGACATCTTTATATGTCTCGACATTTTGAGGGATAAGATGTCGACATTTGTGAGATTTCGACATTGTGTTTTAATTAATAAATTTCGATATTTTAGAATTTTTGCTATATCTAGGGTTTTCAGTATTTTAGGGTTTATTTATTTTAGGAATATCATTATTTTTAGGTTTTCGTAAATTTTAGGGTTTTCTATAATTAGGGTTTGAGAACTTAAAAACTTACACAGTTTAGCAACTATACGAATATGATAACATTTATTATTCAGAGGATCGACTTATAGGGATTCCATCAGACATCTTATTTAGCGATATCGGGAGGACAGGTAGGTGGATCATCCATCTACAATGCGTAAACACATATGTGATTTATATGCTTTATGTGATTCGATGATTTCTGTGACTTACGTGATTTACATGATTTATATATGTTTTATGTGAAACCACGTTTTTATGTACCATTATATAATTGCATGGCACGTGCATATCACGTGAGGGCGAGAGATGGTTTCCACCGTATTGAGACGGTGATGATTTGAGGTATTGTTAAGTGGGGTAGATTGAGATTATTATGACGACTTGTTAGGCTCACAGATTACCTGGCCGAGACAGACGTGATCGATCTGTCTACTCGGATGTGGTCGGTTCGAGGTGCAAAACGCCAGATGATTATATATATATATGGATACGGGCTTTATCGCCCATGATTTATTGTGGAAGAGACGACCTGGTAGGTGGCCATTGACGTGATCGATCAATGCACTACAGGCGTAGCTTACCGCTGATTACGGGTGGAATCACGTGACCACCCATGATATTTATTGCGCGTGTGAGCCTAACCATGGGCCCCATATTGTGATGTGAGATAGGAATGTGGGAAAAGATCAGAGTGTGCATGGCGTGTGAGATATTGGGATTGGGATTGAGCGCACACTTGCATACATGCATTTTATTCACCTACTAGGCGAATTGCGCAGTGTTTACGTGTTGTAGGTACTGAGTCTGACGCTGATACGCGTCGAGACTGAGGCGGCTGGTGGCGGTGCTCCACGGACTTTTGAGGGCGGTGCGGTACATGGATGCGACCTGTGGAGCGGTTTTAGGGTTTTTGCTATTTTGTTATTTTGGGGCTACGGCCTCTGTATTGACTGACTAGGTGGACGACATTTTGTCGTAATGCATCTTATTTTACGAAAAAGTTTTAATTAGACGGGCCTTCCGCGGCTTACGTTGCGGAAATCCGCCACTAATCCTAATTAGAAAAGTAGGGTCGCGCACAGGTGGTATCAGAGCTTAGGATATAGATTCTGTAGACTGTCCATGTACTGCCGCTCAAAAGCCTGGAGGATCAGCCTTTCCTGTAAGTTATACATTTGATATGATTATGTGCTTACGATGATATGTTTATTAGTTTGACTAATTGTATATATACTAGATAGAGTGCGCAGCGGAAGCGTAGTGGGAATAAGAATGAATAAGTCTAGAGGATATAGAAAATAGATGGGTAAGTGTAGACATAGAGGATTTGATGACCTTAGAACTGGGCCACATATTTAAATGTGTTGCCTAGATTGCGTGATATAAAAGTAGGATACAATTCTAGAAGAAATCGTTATTCTTCGGCGAATTTCGGGGACGAAATTCTTTTTAAGGGGGGGAGATTGTAATACCCGTAAAATGTAATACGGGTCTTTTGGTTTAATTAAATAGGATGAATATTGAATTTAGGAATCTAAATGTTGATGCAGCATTAAAATCTTAGGACGAAAATATAAGCGATGTCAGCTTTAAACTATTTTCGAAACTTGATAAATGATTTCACTGAAATTAATAATGGTAGAACAAATTTATTGGGCCATATGTTGCAATCATACTAATAACTTAAGTATGTTTCGTGGCCCATACCATGTCACATATGCATCGTATAGAATAGATGACCACTTATATATTTATAAATATATAATAATGTTCTCCTATCAAATCAAAGGCTTAGAGTAACACGTGGAGGCCTTTTATGTTTTTATAAGTATGACTAGGAGTTGTTTTCTTAACCTAAGGGTAATCGACATATGACCACCACCTATTTATATTTTAGTACGAAACATATATATTATGAGTAGCTAGAACTTTGATAAAGAAAGGAAAATAAAAAGAACAGAGAACGATAACTTGGCCAACATTGGGAGGGTTAGGAATCAAACACCAAACGTAATAGGTAAACTTTCATCCTACAACACTTAATTATAGTTGTATTTAATATATTTTGGTGTATTATGTGACTTATATGTTAAGTATAAAACTTAGAATTTGGAAGAGGCAAGTTAAGCATGTGTTGGTAATCAAAATCATACGTGGCTTTTAGAACAACCGTGATTAAGGATTTATGGTTTTGGCACTTAACTTAGTGAGGATATGTGATAGATTTCAGCTATTTAAAGTTATCTATTTAGATTTTGTGAAGCTCAAAGTTTTCGGGAAATAGAAACCCAATTATAAATCGTATAGGTTGAGGGTGCCTATATGTGTGCTGAATATAACTATGGGTAAGAACTATGGGTAGTTTTCGTGATTAATATGGGTGTTGAAGAACAAATCTTTGAATTAAGTACATATAATGTGCGTTTATATGTGTGAAGTTTTCATAAAGATTTCGGTATTTGTACTAAGTGGAATAAGTTTTCAGTAATTGTGAAATGATTTCATTATTTGCATGTTGAGATATAAAGAACAATTGATGCTTTAAGTAATTACGATTCTCGGAAATTTTCGGAGGTATTAGGATTTTCGATAATTTAGGCTTTTCGGGATTTGTAGGGTTTTATTTGATATTTAGGTTCGAGAATTTCGAGACTTACGAAACTTAGTAAATAACTAACATGGTAATATTTGTCTGTTCAGTGTTCGACATTTTAAGGAGTAAAGATTTCGATAGACTATGAATTAATGATTTCGACCTTATAATGAAATAACTCGACATTTGTATCTCGACATTTTGTAGGAATAGATCTCGACATTTATTAGATTTTGGGAAGTAATAGATATCGACATTACTAGATGACTTCGACATTATGAAAAATCTCGGTAGCTTCTTTTGATGATCTCGATATTTATTTTAACAAGGAACTCGACATTTTCATTTTCAAACAAAGATCTCGATATCATAATAAAAGTCGAATTGATGAGCTCGACATTTTCTTCAAGTATGATCGTAGAAGCTCGACATTTGTTAGGTATAGATCACGACATTTTTAAGATTAACATCTCGACATTTTTCAAGGGGTTCGACTTTTTCAAATGATGGTCTCGACATTTGTATAATTCGACATCTTTATATGTCTCGACATTTTGAGGGATAAGATGTCGACATTTGTGAGATTTCGACATTGTGTTTTAATTAATAAATTTCGATATTTTAGAATTTTTGCTATATCTAGGGTTTTCAGTATTTTAGGGTTTATTTATTTTAGGAATATCATTATTTTTAGGTTTTCGTAAATTTTAGGGTTTTCTATAATTAGGGTTTGAGAACTTAAAAACTTACACAGTTTAGCGACTATACGAATATGATAACATTTATTATTCAGAGAATCGACTTATAGGGATTCCATCAGACATCTTATTTAGCGATATCGGGAGGACAGGTAGGTGGATCATCCATCTACAATGCGTAAACACATATGTGATTTATATGCTTTATGTGATTCGATGATTTCTGTGACTTACGTGATTTACATGATTTATATATGTTTTATGTGAAACCACGTTTTTATGTACCATTATATAATTGCATGGCACGTGCATATCACGTGAGGGCGAGAGATGGTTTCCACCGTATTGAGACGGTGATGATTTGAGGTATTGTTAAGTGGGGTAGATTGAGATTATTATGACGACTTGTTAGGCTCACAGATTACCTGGCCGAGACAGACGTGATCGATCTGTCTACTCGGATGTGGTCGGTTCGAGGTGCAAAACGCCAGATGATTATATATATATATGGATACGGGCTTTATCGCCCATGATTTATTGTGGAAGAGACGACCTGGTAGGTGGCCATTGACGTGATCGATCAATGCACTACAGGCGTAGCTTACCGCTGATTACGGGTGGAATCACGTGACCACCCATGATATTTATTGCGCGTGTGAGCCTAACCATGGGCCCCATATTGTGATGTGAGATAGGAATGTGGGAAAAGATCAGAGTGTGCATGGCGTGTGAGATATTGGGATTGGGATTGAGCGCACACTTGCACACATGCATTTTATTCACCTACTGGGCGAATTGCTCAGTGTTTACGTGTTGTAGGTACTGAGTCTGACGCTGATACGCGTCGAGACTGAGGCGGCTGGTGGCGGTGCTCCACGGACTTTTGAGGGCGGTGCGGTACATGGATGCGACCTGTGGAGCGGTTTTAGGGTTTTTGCTATTTTGTTATTTTGGGGCTACGGCCTCTGTATTGACTGACTAGGTGGACGACATTTTGTCGTAATGCATCTTATTTTACGAAAAAGTTTTAATAAGACGGGCCTTCCGCGGCTTACGTTGCGGAAATCCGCCACTAATCCTAATTAGAAAAGTAGGGTCGCGCACAGGTGGTATCAGAGCTTAGGATATAGATTCTGTAGACTGTCCATGTACTGCCGCTCAAAAGCCTGGAGGATCAGCCTTGCCTGTAAGTTATACATCTGATATGATTATGTGCTTACGATGATATGTTTATTAGTTTGACTAATTGTATATATACTAGATAGAGTGCGCAGCGGAAGCGTAGTGGGAATAAGAATGAATAAGTCTAGAGGATATAGAAAATAGATGGGTACGTGTAGACATAGAGGATTTGATGACCTTAGAACTGGGCCACATATTTAAATGTGTTGCCTAGATTGCGTGATATAAAAGTAGGATACAATTCTAGAATAAATCGTTATTCTTCGGCGAATTTCGGGGACGAAATTCTTTTTAAGGGGGGGAGATTGTAATACCCGTAAAATGTAATACGGGTCTTTAGGTTTAATTAAATAGGATGAATATTGAATTTAGGAATCTAAATGTTGATGCAGCATTAAAATCTTAGGACGAAAATATAAGCGATGTCAGCTTTAAACTATTTTCGAAACTTGATAAATGATTTCACTGAAATTAATAATGGTAGAACAAATTTATTGGGCCATATGTTGCAATCATACTAATAACTTAAGTATGTTTCGTGGCCCATACCATGTCACATATGCATCGTATAGAATAGATGACCACTTATATATTTATAAATATATAATAATGTTCTCCTATCAAATCAAAGGCTTAGAGTAACACGTGGAGGCCTTTTATGTTTTTATAAGTATGACTAGGAGTTGTTTTCTTAACCTAAGGGTAATCGACATATGACCACCACCTATTTATATTTTAGTACGAAACATATATATTATGAGTAGCTAGAACTTTGATAAAGAAAGGAAAATAAAAAGAACAGAGAACGAAAACTTGGCCAACATTGGGAGGGTTAGGAATCAAACACCAAACGTAATAGGTAAACTTTCATCCTACAACACTTAATTATAGTTGTATTTAATATATTTTGGTGTATTATGTGACTTATATGTTAAGTATAAAACTTAGAATTTGGAAGAGGCAAGTTAAGCATGTGTTGGTAATCAAAATCATACGTGGCTTTTAGAACAACCGTGATTAAGGATTTATGGTTTTGGCACTTAACTTAGTGAGGATATGTGATAGATTTCAGCTATTTAAAGTTATCTATTTAGATTTTGTGAAGCTCAAAGTTTTCGGGAAATAGAAACCCAATTATAAATCGTATAGGTTGAGGGTGCCTATATGTGTGCTGAATATAACTATGGATAAGAACTATGGGTAGTTTTCGTGATTAATATGGGTGTTGAAGAACAAATCTTTGAATTAAGTACATATAATGTGCGTTTATATGTGTGAAGTTTTCATAAAGATTTCGGTATTTGTACTAAGTGGAATAAGTTTTCAGTAATTGTGAAATGATTTCATTATTTGCATGTTGAGATATAAAGAACAATTGATGCTTTAAGTAATTACGATTCTCGGAAATTTTCGGAGGTATTAGGATTTTCGATAATTTAGGCTTTTCGGGATTTGTAGGGTTTTATTTGATATTTAGGTTCGAGAATTTCGAGACTTACGAAACTTAGTAAATAACTAACATGGTAATATTTGTCTGTTCAGTGTTCGACATTTTAAGGAGTAAAGATCTCGATAGACTATGAATTAATGATTTCGACCTTATAATGAAATAACTCGACATTTGTATCTCGACATTTTGTAGGAATAGATCTCGACATTTATTAGATTTTGGGAAGTAATAGATATCGACATTACTAGATGACTTCGACATTATGAAAAATCTCGGTAGCTTCTTTTGATGATCTCGATATTTATTTTAACAAGGAACTCGACATTTTCATTTTCAAACAAAGATCTCGATATCATAATAAAAGTCGAATTGATGAGCTCGACATTTTCTTCAAGTATGATCGTAGAAGCTCGACATTTGTTAGGTATAGATCACGACATTTTTAAGATTAACATCTCGACATTTTTCAAGGGGTTCGACTTTTTCAAATGATGGTCTCGACATTTGTATAATTCGACATCTTTATATGTCTCGACATTTTGAGGGATAAGATGTCGACATTTGTGAGATTTCGACATTGTGTTTTAATTAATAAATTTCGATATTTTAGAATTTTTGCTATATCTAGGGTTTTCAGTATTTTAGGGTTTATTTATTTTAGGAATATCATTATTTTTAGGTTTTCGTAAATTTTAGGGTTTTCTATAATTAGGGTTTGAGAACTTAAAAACTTACACAGTTTAGCAACTATACGAATATGATAACATTTATTATTCAGAGGATCGACTTATAGGGATTCCATCAGACATCTTATTTAGCGATATCGGGAGGACAGGTAGGTGGATCATCCATCTACAATGCGTAAACACATATGTGATTTATATGCTTTATGTGATTCGATGATTTCTGTGACTTACGTGATTTACATGATTTATATATGTTTTATGTGAAACCACGTTTTTATGTACCATTATATAATTGCATGGCACGTGCATATCACGTGAGGGCGAGAGATGGTTTCCACCGTATTGAGACGGTGATGATTTGAGGTATTGTTAAGTGGGGTAGATTGAGATTATTATGACGACTTGTTAGGCTCACAGATTACCTGGCCGAGACAGACGTGATCGATCTGTCTACTCGGATGTGGTCGGTTCGAGGTGCAAAACGCCAGATGATTATATATATATATATGGATACGGGCTTTATCGCCCATGATTTATTGTGGAAGAGACGACCTGGTAGGTGGCCATTGACGTGATCGATCAATGCACTACAGGCGTAGCTTACCGCTGATTACGGGTGGAATCACGTGACCACCCATGATATTTATTGCGCGTGTGAGCCTAACCATGGGCCCCATATTGTGATGTGAGATAGGAATGTGGGAAAAGATCAGAGTGTGCATGGCGTGTGAGATATTGGGATTGGGATTGAGCGTACACTTGCATACATGCATTTTATTCACCTACTGGGCGAATTGCTCAGTGTTTACGTGTTGTAGGTACTGAGTCTGACGCTGATACGCGTCGAGACTGAGGCGGCTGGTGGCGGTGCTCCACGGACTTTTGAGGGCGGTGCGGTACATGGATGCGACCTGTGGAGCGGTTTTAGGGTTTTTGCTATTTTGTTATTTTGGGGCTACGGCCTCTGTATTGACTGACTAGGTGGACGACATTTTGTCGTAATGCATCTTATTTTACGAAAAAGTTTTAATTAGACGGGCCTTCCGCGGCTTACGTTGCGGAAATCCGCCACTAATCCTAATTAGAAAAGTAGGGTCGCCACAGGTGGTATCAGAGCTTAGGATATAAATTCTGTAGACTGTCCATGTACTGTCGCTCAAAAGCCTGAAGGATCAGCCTTGCCTGTAAGTTATACATCTGATATGATTATGTGCTTACGATGATATGTTTATTAGTTTTACTAATTGTATATATACTAGATAGAGTGCGCAGCGGAAGCGTAGTGGGAATAAGAATGAATAAGTCTAGAGGATATAGAAAATAGATGGGTACGTGTAGACATAGAGGATTTGATGACCTTAGAACTGGGCCACATATTTAAATGTGTTGCCTAGATTGCGTGATATAAAAGTAGGATACAATTCTAGAATAAATCGTTATTCTTCGGCGAATTTCGGGGACGAAATTCTTTTTAAGGGGGGGAGATTGTAATACCCGTAAAATGTAATACGGGTCTTTAGGTTTAATTAAATAGGATGAATATTGAATTTAGGAATCTAAATGTTGATGCAGCATTAAAATCTTAGGACGAAAATATAAGCGATGTCAGCTTTAAACTATTTTCGAAACTTGATAAATGATTTCACTGAAATTAATAATGGTAGAACAAATTTATTGGGCCATATGTTGCAATCATACTAATAACTTAAGTATGTTTCGTGGCCCATACCATGTCACATATGCATCGTATAGAATAGATGACCACTTATATATTTATAAATATATAATAATGTTCTCCTATCAAATCAAAGGCTTAGAGTAACACGTGGAGGCCTTTTATGTTTTTATAAGTATGACTAGGAGTTGTTTTCTTAACCTAAGGGTAATCGACATATGACCACCACCTATTTATATTTTAGTACGAAACATATATATTATGAGTAGCTAGAACTTTGATAAAGAAAGGAAAATAAAAAGAACAGAGAACGAAAACTTGGCCAACATTGGGAGGGTTAGGAATCAAACACCAAACGTAATAGGTAAACTTTCATCCTACAACACTTAATTATAGTTGTATTTAATATATTTTGGTGTATTATGTGACTTATATGTTAAGTATAAAACTTAGAATTTGGAAGAGGCAAGTTAAGCATGTGTTGGTAATCAAAATCATACGTGGCTTTTAGAACAACCGTGATTAAGGATTTATGGTTTTGGCACTTAACTTAGTGAGGATATGTGATAGATTTCAGCTATTTAAAGTTATCTATTTTGATTTTGTGAAGCTCAAAGTTTTCGGGAAATAGAAACCCAATTATAAATCGTATAGGTTGAGGGTAACTATGGGTAAGAACTATGGGTAGTTTTCGTGATTAATATGGGTGTTGAAGAACAAATCTTTGAATTAAGTACATATAATGTGCGTTTATATGTGTGAAGTTTTCATAAAGATTTCGGTATTTGTACTAAGTGGAAGAAGTTTTCGGTAATTGTGAAATGATTTCATTATTTGCATGTTGAGATATAAAGAATAATTGATGCTTTAAGTAATTACGATTCTCGGAAATTTTCGGAGGTATTAGGATTTTCGATAATTTAGGCTTTTCGGGATTTGTAGGGTTTTATTTGATATTTAGGTTCGAGAATTTCGAGACTTACGAAACTTAGTAAATAACTAACATGGTAATATTTGTCTGTTCAGTGTTCGACATTTTAAGGAGTAAAGATCTCGATAGACTATGAATTAATGATTTCGACCTTATAATGAAATAACTCGACATTTGTATCTCGACATTTTGTAGGAATAGATCTCGACATTTATTAGATTTTGGGAAGTAATAGATATCGACATTACTAGATGACTTCGACATTATGAAAAATCTCGGTAGCTTCTTTTGATGATCTCGATATTTATTTTAACAAGGAACTCGACATTTTCATTTTCAAACAAAGATCTCGATATCATAATAAAAGTCGAATTGATGAGCTCGACATTTTCTTCAAGTATGATCGTAGAAGCTCGACATTTGTTAGGTATAGATCACGACATTTTTAAGATTAACATCTCGACATTTTTCAAGGGGTTCGACTTTTTCAAATGATGGTCTCGACATTTGTATAATTCGACATCTTTATATGTCTCGACATTTTGAGGGATAAGATGTCGAAATTTGTGAGATTTCGACATTGTGTTTTAATTAATAAATTTCGATATTTTAGAATTTTTGCTATATCTAGGGTTTTCAGTATTTTAGGGTTTATTTATTTTAGGAATATCATTATTTTTAGGTTTTCGTAAATTTTAGGGTTTTCTATAATTAGGGTTTGAGAACTTAAAAACTTACACAGTTTAGCAAATATACTAATATGATAACATTTATTATTCAGAGGATCGACTTATAGGGATTCCATCAGACATCTTATTTAGCGATATCGGGAGGACAGGTAGGTGGATCATCCATCTACAATGCGTAAACACATATGTGATTTATATGCTTTATGTGATTCGATGATTTCTGTGACTTACGTGATTTACATGATTTATATATGTTTTATGTGAAACCACGTTTTTATGTACCATTATATAATTGCATGGCACGTGCATATCACGTGAGGGTGAGAGATGGTTTCCACCGTATTGAGACGGTGATGATTTGAGGTATTGTTAAGTGGGGTAGATTGAGATTATTATGACGACTTGTTAGGCTCACAGATTACCTGACCGAGACAGACGTGATCGATCTGTCTACTCGGATGTGGTCGGTTCGAGGTGCAAACGCCAGATGATTATATATATATATATATATATATATATATGTGGATACGGGCTTTATCGCCCATGATTTATTGTGGAAGAGACGACCTGGTAGGTGGCCGTTGACGTGATCGATCAATGCACTACAGGCGTAGGTTACCGCTGATTACGGGTGGAATGACGTGACCACCCATGATATTTATTGCGCGTGTGAGCCTAACCATGGGCCCCATATTGTGATGTGAGATAGGAATGTGGGAAAAGATCAGAGTGTGCATGGCGTGTGAGATATTGGGATTGGGATTGAGCGCACACTTGCATACATGCATTTTATTCACCTACTGGGCGAATTGCTCAGTGTTTACGTGTTGTAGGTACTGAGTCTGACGCTGATACGCGTCGAGACTGAGGCGGCTGGTGGCGGTGCTCCACGGACTTCTGAGGGCGGTGCGGTACATGGATGCGACCTGTGGAGCGGTTTTAGGGTTTTCGCTATTTTGTTATTTTGGTGCTACGGCCTCTGTATTGACTGACTAGGTGGACGACATTTTGTCGTAATGCATCTTATTTTACGAAAAAGTTTTAATTAGACGGGCCTTCCGCGGCTTACGTTGCGGAAATCCGCCACTACTCCTAATTAGAAAAGTAGGGTTGCCACATATATATATATATATATATATATATATATATCATGCATGTTAGGATTAATAATCATGTCAAACAATTAACTAGCGGACATAGGAAAAGTTTTCAATATAATATTGGGATCTCCGATATTTTAGGGTTTTCAACATAATAAGAATTAGGGTTTTCAATGGTATTTCAGTACAATATAATTATCAATTTTTAATACATGTTCGATATTGATTAAATATATATATATATAATATATATATATAGAGTAATGCTCACCTTGCGTGAGCACCTTCGTGAGCACCAACCACATCAACGCGCCGAATGTAACAACCCGTCCCATACCGGGTGTCACCATAGCTTCGGTCCCTACCGGGACTAGTGGGGTTGGGCCCACCACACTCCGACTGATAGTCTGGCCCCACTGTACCACCAATTAACCTTTTAGCGTGCTTCGTGCACTCGCTCACACGCACCCTGAGAAACTTCCCAGGGGGTCACCCATCCCAAGATTGCCCCAAGTCAAGCACGCTTAACTTCGGAGTTTCTATAGATGGACTCCCGAAAAGGTAGGTCGACCTTGGTGATATGAGTAGTACTATCAATTCTTTTATACGATTCTTAGCCTGACACGCCCATACATTGTCAGTCTCAGGATCCCCTCTCATTCTGGTGTTGGATCGGTTCGTTCATGTACCCCTTCGCCTAGAAGCCTGCCAGGAGCCGCTCATTGTCCGTGCACCCTGGCACCGGCGATCACTCCCCGCCCTCTTCGGCCCTGGGCGTCACATGCCCACCAGCTTCCGCCTGGTTCGTCCCCGAACCAGCACCGTACTGCGAGAGGTTGTGCTCTGATACCACTTGTAACAACCCGTCCCATACCGGGTGTCACCATAGCTTCGGTCCCTACCGGACTAGTGGGGTTGGGCCCACCACACTCCGACTGATAGTCTGGCCCCACTGTACCACCATTTAACCTTTTAGCGTGCTTCGTGCACTCGCTCACACGCACCCTGAGAAACTTCCCAGGGGGTCACCCATCCCAAGATTGCCCCAAGTCAAGCACGCTTAACTTCGGAGTTTCTATAGATGGACTCCCGAAAAGGTAGGTCGACCTTGGTGATATGAGTAGTACTATCAATTCTTTTATACGATTCTTAGCCTGACACGCCCATACATTGTCAGTCTCAGGATCCCCTCTCATTCTGGTGTTGGATCGGTTCGTTCATGTACCCCTTCGCCTAGAAGCCTGCCAGGAGCCGCTCATTGTCCGTGCACCCTGGCACCGGCGATCACTCCCCGCCCTCTTCGGCCCCGGGTGTCACATGCCCACCAGCTTCCGCCTGGTTCGTCCCCGAACCAGCACCGTACTGCGAGAGGTTGTGCTCTGATACCACTTGTAACGACCCGTCCCATATCGGGTGTTACTATAGCTTCGGTCCCTACCGGGACTAGTGGGGTTGGGCCCACCACACTCCGACTGATAGTCTGGCCCCACTGTACCACCATTTAACCTTTTAGCGTGCTTCGTGCACTCGCTCACACGCACCCTGAGAAACTTCCCAGGGGGTCACCCATCCCTAGATTGCCCCAAGTCAAGCACGCTTAACTTCGGAGTTTCTATAGATGGACTCCCGAAAAGGTAGGTCGACCTTGGTGATATGAGTAGTACTATCAATTCTTTTTTATACGATTCTTAGCCTGACACGCCCATACATTGTCAGTCTCAGGATCCCCTCTCATTCTGGTGTTGGATCGGTTCGTTCATGTACCCCTTCGCCTAGAAGCCTGCCAGGAGCCGCTCATTGTCCGTGCACCCTGGCACCGGGGTTGGGCCCACCACACTCCGACTGATAGTCTGGCCCCACTGTACCACCATTTAACCTTTTAGCGTGCTTCGTGCACTCGCTCACACGCACCCTGAGAAACTTCCCAGGGGGTCACCCATCCCTAGATTGCCCCAAATCAAGCACGCTTAACTTCGGAGTTTCTATAGATGGACTCCCGAAAAGGTAGGTCGACCTTGGTGATATGAGTAGTACTATCAATCCTTTTATACGATTCTTAGCCTGACACGCCCATACATTGTCAGTCTCAGGATCCCCTCTCATTCTGGTGTTGGATCGGTTCGTTCATGTACCCCTTCACCTAGAAGCCTGCCAGGAGCCGCTCATTGTCCGTGCACCCTGGCACCGGCGATCACTCCCCGCCCTCTTCGGCCCCGGAACGACCCGTCCCATACCGGGTGTTACTATAGCTTCGGTCCCTACCGGGACTAGTGGGGTTGGGCCCACCACACTCCGACTGATAGTCTGGCCCCACTGTACCACCATTTAATAACCTTTTAGCGTGCTTCGTGCACTCGCTCACACGCACCCTGAGAAACTTCCCAGGGGGTCACCCATCCCTAGATTGCCCCAAGTCAAGCACGCTTAACTTCGGAGTTTCTATAGATGGACTCCCGAAAAGGTAGGTCGACCTTGGTGATATGAGTAGTACTATCAATTCTTTACACGATTCTTAGCCTGACACGCCCATACATTGTCAGTCTCAGGATCCCCTCTCATTCTGGTGTTGGATCGGTTCGTTCATGTACCCCTTCGCCTAGAAGCCTGCCAGGAGCCGCTCATTGTCCGTGCACCCTGGCACCGGCGATCACTCCCCGCCCTCTTCGGCCCCGGGCCTCACATGCCCACCAGCTTCCGCCTGGTTCGTCCCCGAACCAGCACCGTACTGCGAGAGGTTGTGCTCTGATACCACCTGTAACAACCCTCACTTTTAAATTAAATACGTTGGCGGATTTCCACAACGAAAACCGCGGAAGACCCAATTAATAAAAATTGTCCTCGCGAAATAAAATATATTGCGGTGGAATAAAAATATTTTACACGCGCACACGGTTCACACACATCATATTTAACAGTCACACTCAAATAGAATTTATCAACACACAAATCACACTGAAACCTCTCCACAGATCACATCCATGTACCGCCATGCCCTCAAAAGACCATGGAGCACCGCCACCAGCCTCGTTAGTTTTGACATGTTTCCACATCGGGCTCGTCAGTACCTACAACACGTAAACTGAGCTCCTTGCCCAGTAGATGAAATAATGCATTATGCAATCGTGCACTCAATCCCAAACCCGGTATCTCACATATAATGTACGCTCTTTATTTTCCTACGCTAATCTTCCATTTCTCAAATTAGGGCCCTAGGTTAGACTCGACACCTCGCATGCCTCACAATAACGGTAGCCTACTCTGGAAGTTCACGCCAGGTCGCTCCTTCCGTATAATATATATAAGACGGTCAAACCTCGGGAAGTCAACGCCCGGGTAGACAAAAACGTTCGCATCTGTCTAGTAGACAGAACGCTCACACCTGTCTGCCGTCAGGTGCCATATTGAGTACTAACCCCGACTCTCCAACGAGTCACCAATCACAAAATCATTATCTACCCCACTTATGAAAGTGTTACCGTCTCCAATACGGTACATACGTTTTTCATCACCGACCCATACGGTCTGAACTTCTCTCGTTCTAGTATGAAATGCACGTGACAGATAATTGCATGATATACACAATTTATTTAAATCGAATAAATATATTCACATATTTCACGTAAAACATGCACGCGTGAAAAAAAATAAAGACACACAACACATAAAAACACATAATAGTTTACGTGTCGTAGGTGAATATTTCACCTACCTGTCGTCCTTAATTTCGCAATCGGTAAATCCCTACTGTTTTAGACCTCTGTAAACAGATAATTATAAATATCAGTATATGCATAAGTTTTAGACTAAGAGCATGGAATGATTGTATTTCGAAGATCATACACGTTTCTAAAATATAAGTTTCCTATATCACTTGGTTCAAACTTTTGATTTGTCTCGAAATTCTCATATAATTCGAAAATGACTTGGCTCCTAAAATGATTGTTTCGAAGGTTAGCATAATTTGAATTATAATTTCAAAACCTAAGTTTCGAAACTTTGTTAGCTTTCAAAAATGACATTAATTATTTCAAACCCTAGTTATTTATTTGCCGAAATTTTCTTAGGTCTCCAAAACAATAATCAACCCAAAAAAAACTCAAACTCCTAAATTTTCTATATCGAGAACTTTAATCTTAACGAAACTTGAAGTATATTATATTCTTAAATTGCTAAAGTCTACCCCTTAATAATTCTGTGTCAACAATAATGATAATAATATACCATATGTCGAATTCATCCTATCTCCAAGAACGATCGTTTATTTAATAATAGAGCAAAACTCAAAAATCACTCTACTCATCTCTACACATTTCATAATAGTTCTAGAACCAAGAATTTTTATATAAATACTAACACATACGTGACTTAGTTATTTCGACAATCTAAATTGTAAGCCTAGTTTACTAAGAAGTTCAATACTACCCAATTATCCTTATCAATACTCTCGCAGTACGGTGCTGGTTCGGGGACGAACCAGGCGGAAGCTGGTGGGCATGTGACGCCCGGGGCCGAAGAGGGCGGGGAGTGATCGCCGGTGCCAGGGTGCACGGACAATGAGCGGCTCCTGGCAGGCTTCTAGGCGAAGGGGTACATGAACGAACCGATCCAACACCAGAATGAGAGGGGATCCTGAGACTGACAATGTATGGGCGTGTCAGGCTAAGAATCGTGTAAAAGAATTGATAGTACTACTCATATCACCAAGGTCGACCTACCTTTTCGGGAGTCCATCTATAGAAACTCCGAAGTTAAGCGTGCTTGACTTGGGGCAATCTAGGGATGGGTGACCCCCTGGGAAGTTTCTCAGGGTGCGTGTGAGCGAGTGCACGAAGCACGCTAAAAGGTTAAATGGTGGTACAGTGGGGCCAGGCTATCAGTCGGAGTGTGGTGGGCCCAACCCCACTGGTCCCGGTAGGGACCGATGCTATAGTGACACCCGGTATGGGACGGGTCGTTACACCGAATCAGCATATAATGGAATTTTTTATTGATCTATAACCTACACATGGGATTAGTGAACCCGTCTGGGTTGATTTGGCATGTTGACGTGGCACAAAAAAATGCCACACAACAGGTGCCCACGGATGGTGCTCACGCAAGGTGAGCACCATAACATTACTATACATATATATAACCTCTAAGCCAGGAGTCTAATACATTTTAACTAATAACAGAAAGTCAAGATTACAGATCGAAGTGATCATGCATAATAAAGCATGCATCTCACGCACGCATGTCATTATAAGATTTCATATTTACGGATAAAATAATTATATAGGTCAGGAGTTCGGTAAGGGCAAGGACAAGGTCGATTAAGCTAACGGAGAAAATAGACGAAACTTGTGAGAATGGTTTGCAACATGTACCTTATGTGCCTTGTGTGCTTACATGTTTTATATGTATTAATTAATTAATACGTGATATATGTGTTATTTATGAATCGACGTGAACCACGTGACCATAACGTGCTCTTATATGATTTAAGTGTCATATAAGGTATTTTATATAGCATTGCATAAATATAAAATAAGGGAGAAACCTTATGACTGCTACGACTACAGATGGTATGATACGGATACTACAGCATATATCCCTACAAATCGGGGGATTTTGCAGAGTCCGTACAGGCAATATGTATCCCTACAAATCGGGAGATTACAGAATGGTTACAGAGTCCCATGCATGGCTGCCGACTTGGCGTACAGTACAGTCTAGCTAGTCTATACCTTTTTAGGTTGAGGACAACGTCAGAGTTAAGTGTGTGGAGGGGAATTTAGTTTGAGAACTTACGTGCAAATTTTTAAATTTTTATGACGTGTCTGTGAGCTATAAATTTCGTTAGAAAGGCATGAATTATTAAACTGGGGCACATTTTTTGCGCTTATCTCGAGTTAGTCTGTATTATTATGAATCTTTGTGAGCAATTAGGATATGCATGACTGATTGAATCATGTTTGCCTGAATAGATATAGCACTGTTTTGATAGATTCGTACACATAACCCTGTTTCGTTGTGAGAGTTTGAGCCTGACGAGCTTATGCTCATTTTTCTTGGTTGTTTGACGTGCCTAGTCTATATCTCTCTAGAACTTGCCTGTCTGATGCGTGTTGAAACTATTTTTGGTGTGTTAGTGTGAAAATGATGAGGGCATTAGGAATTAACTCCAGGGCCAGATTTTCCCACCATGACTAACCCCATTAGTTAGCCACTTTGAGCCTGAGCCTATTCGTTGCTTACCTCATATGTTATGAAATGCCCTTAACCTGAATAAGCCTCTAGATATTATATGAACCCGAGTTGATTAGAATAGAGCAGAAGTCGAATTTGCGAGTTACTGTTTCAGTATATGATTTGATGTTCTTCTCCGCTATTCGTGAAATGACTCGATCCTACTTGATCGTTTTCTGAAATGACCCGATCCCGTTCATAAGCATGCTCATAACCCTTTGGCAAGATATAGGTTTTGGTAATAAGTATCCCTAGGTACACAGCATTCGCTGGGACGATGTATTCTTTGCGACAAAAGCCGAACCTTCATGTTTTTAGGGAATAAGGGCAGTGCACAAAATTAGAGCGAAATTAAGGTGAAAGGGCAGAAAATGAAAGGGAACTGAGTTGAGAGGGTCGGGCAGAAAAGTCTAGGATTTCAGAGCGAGAATGTCGAGTCTTATATTGCGCCATGTGACTATCATTTTGATCATGCTATGTTCTTTGATACTATTCGCTTACATATCCTAGCTCTAAGATTACGTGATCATTACATGCTTGTCGTTTCATGACTATTTGACCCATGTCCACCCGAAAAGACCCTCAGATTTACGCTTGCCACTTTAAGTAGTCGATATGCGATTAGCATGCAAGCCTATGGTAGGGGTTGGACTAGCGCACGAATTTGAGCAATTCACTATAAATTTAGCCTATACACTGAGCGACTTGAGCGAATCCTTGTGAGGTATGAGTCTCGAATTGCAGTGCGAAGGAAGTTCAGGTCGACAAGTGCAAGTCATTAGTGTAATGTCCGTGATTGTTTGCTTGATTCCTTTTGTGCTTTCTAGCTTTGATGATAAGTTGCGAACAATCGTGCCGTTATCCTGATTTGATGCTTTATCTGATTTCCAATTTACTTGAGGACAAACAAATGCTTAAGTGTGGGGAGGTTTGATAAACGCATCATAGCATTTATTTGGGATATAATAGAACTTTAGCAACAAATTTATTCATTTATTCGATATATTTACACTTATTTTGTTATTGAAGGAGCTTAGGACGAGTTTCGGGCGAAAAGTAGCGAAAACGAGGCAAAACGTCGCGAAAACCTCTTTACTGCCAGGTGTCACGGCCGTGACGCATAATGCATCTGGCCGTGACATGGGACAGAAAGCAAAGACGGACTCACTGCCAAAGGTCAGGGCCGTGACATGCAGTGCTCCAAACCGTGACGAAGTGCAGAGAGTTGGGCTAATGATGGTCACGACTGTGACCTCCAATGCACTTGGCCGTGACCAGTGACATAAACATATGCGCGTCGAGTCGGTGATGGTCACGGCCGTGACGGCCCATGTCCCAGGCCGTGACCGTTACGAAAATTCTTATAAAAGCCCGCTCAGAAAGGGGGGACGCTTACCAGATATCAACCCTAATCCCTCAAGAGACGAAAAAGAGCCCTGAAGAACACAGAATTGCGTCCCGGAGCACAAGAGACGGAACAACAACGCAATTGTGCCCAATTGAACGAAGAACGAAGAATCATCCGCGCTACCACCCCAGATCATCAGTATTCAAGATCATGAGTTTTTCTTCTTCGTTCTTTATCTCTTTCAGTGTTTTCCCGTCTATTATGCGTAGCTAAATTCCCTATGTGTTTGGGATTAGATGAACGCTAGGTTATTTCGGATTTAAGACATATGTTTATTGTGACTTGCGTTTTCTGACTATTTATTGTTCTATGAATTTGTTTCTTCGCTTTAATATGTCTATGTGTTAAAGTGATCGTGTGAAAAATTGTTTAGGGCGACAGCTAAATAACGATTAGGCCGTTCGTAGAAGATAGGATTCGAGTATTGGGCGAAAGCAAATACTCGATTCTCGCCGTTAGTAAATACTGAATTTTAAATCCCCGCGAGCGTTTAGGGCGACAGCAAACTCGCGAGCGGGTAGGAAAATTACTGCGATCTAGTCAGAATCACGTAGGAGCGATAATTCATTGTCTTAGCCGATAGTACCTAGCGGGATTCGAGTCCCGAGCACATCTCTATTAATTGAAAGCTTCGTACCAGTTTTAATCGTGTTCTTTGAATCTCTAGTTGATTTAGGGGTAATTGTCAGGATAAGTCATAAAACAATCTGCGTATTTTATTTAGGCTAAATATCGAGTCGATAGGTCACTACTCGTACTTGATTTATTCCTTGTGTTCGATACTCGTTTACTCACTTTACTGCACTACAAACGATAGGTCCACTGCCTATCGCACGTCGGTGATAGTAACTAGGTATTCGTTTTAATTATTTCTTGTCGCACTTTTCATTTTACACACCACGTGTCGATCAGATCACTAACTTAGAAGCTCAATTAGAAATATCAAATGCTAAGATTAGTGAGCTTAGTAAAGAACTATACGCCTGTCAAGCCGCCAAACTGACGGTAGAAAATAATTATGCTCTCCTAGGTGAGGAACGCAAGAAACTATATGCTAAAATTAAGAAATTAGATGATATAGTTGCATAGGGGACAATCCGAACAGACGATATTTTTGAACAAGCCCAAGGATATAGGGTTCTATAATCCTAAAGAGGGCATAGGTTTCACTAACCCACGAGTTTTACGGAAAAAAGAAATCTATGATATTAAGAACATGGGTTTAGGAGTAACCACTCTTAGAGAATTTACTGAATCGACGTATCAAAATAATTATGATTCATCTATGAGAAAAGCCTCACATGGGCCTGAGATCCCCTTTGACTACACTGAACTAAATGAAAGAGACAGAAATATGAAACCTTCTTTAACCCCTGTGATTTAGTTCAAATCCTAACTCCTGAATCTCAAGCACACAACGAGGAAGTCAAAGACGTTCATTATAAAAATTCTCTATACATACCTCCTCTAATAAAACAGATAGAGGAATCTCAAGCTAAATTAGACAAAGAAAGAGAGAATTTCGAAGCTGAAAAGAAAAAGTTCTTCAAAGAGATGAAAAACCTCAAAGCTTCCTCATCCTCCCAAACTACCTCTCATGCTATACTTCAAAGCGCGAAAATCGAAAAATCACCTTCAAAAGATCAAAAGTTTATTAATAATTCTATTAAGAGTGCTAAGACAATTAATTTCTTTTCCTACGTCTACAGGGAGCGTAGGGCAAGCACTAGAATCAAAGGCGAAAGTGTGTAGTCTTAAGAAGGAGCAAGTAGATTTGAGTATGCTTAAGAATGTTACTCCTTCTGTACGAATAAATGACACACGTAGAAATAAAAGAGCGCTTAGAGTAATTGCTTCTACGTGTACTCTTTAGCCCATCACCTTTAGAAGCACCAATTACGAAATAGGCTCTACATCTTGTAGAGTATACATTAATTGTGCTTGATATTATTAGTTGTCCTTGTAATTAGGGGCGTTTTGTATAGTAGTCCTTAGATTAGGACTAGTTTGATATTATACCAAGTTTGTTTGGTATAAATACATGTAAATTAATTGAGCCGAATAGAGAAAGTTTTGAAGATTGATCCGAAAGGATTGCAATTCAATTTCTAGAGAGAGAAACAACAGTAACTTTCTCACTCTAATCGAATTCTCTCTCTCGTTCTTCAAATGAGTTTTTCGATCGAATCTTATTGATTATCATTATCATCGAATTACTTTGAATTCTTGCCTAGGATCGATCACGACATGCACACACTTAGAGTTGTTAATCGTAGGACCTAACAATTGGTATCAGAGCGGATTCGCTGTTTTGGATCAAAAATTGTTAGATTTGGATCGAAAATTTAATTCTGTTCACTGTTCATCGAAGAACAGTTTGGCGCGAAATCTGTTTTCGATCCAATAGCATAATTCTGTGCCTAATTGACTTGAATTTGATGTTTCTGTGCTCGTTTAAGTGTCAAATGTTGATTGCGATCAAATCCGTAGTTGTTTGAACTTCGTGTTTGGATTAAATCGATTTTGTGAGTTACTGTTTGCGTAAGAACATGAAGAACACGTTCTGATTTTGACCAAATTCGACATATTGTGCTTCATAACGTGTTTAATTGCGTGTTCGTGCATAGTTAGTAATCGATTGCGAGCAATTACCTGAAAGTTCAGTGTCAAATTCCTTGTTTTTGCTTGAATCTGTGATAATTGTTCTGTGATTTTTCTCGATCGTTCTAATTTTTCTCGCTAGGTTTTGCGATCGGATTAATTTCTCGATCGAAAAACTTGGCGCGATAATTTTTCTCGGTCAGAATACAAAGTCGTGCTAAAATCGTCAACACTAGAAACGATTTTAGTTAGAAATATTTCTCGAGCATTATTTAGCGAAAATCTTTTTCGAGGGAGACCAATTTTGACTATACACGCGTAAAAACTCTCTCTCGAGAAACATTTTCGGTCAGACGTTTAAAGTTTGACCAAGCTAAATATCATTTACACGCGAGAAACTTTTCCAGTCAACCGATTTATTTTTACTTTTCGAGAAACTTACTAACGTACTGTTTCTTTACGATCGAAATAAATTCACGATCCGGAAATTTTTCTCGACCGAACGATCTCGCACGTAAACAGTACACACTATATTCTATTTCGACGAAATTATTTTTGATCAAACTTTAAAGATTGAATCGAAAATAATTCTCGATCTATTTTTCGAATCAAACGCTACTAACGAATTTTGTCACTTGTGAAGCACATTACATCATCTTCAAACATTCAAAACACGTAACGAAGATCCTTCAACAACTCAACTACAAAACAAAATGGATGCATACTCGCTCGGAAATGACAACCGTCCACCGATTTTGCAACGAGGCAAATATACTGTGTGGAGGATTTACTGAAGTCACTAGAAGAGGGACCCGCACAGTTTTGGGTACATGTCCCCGGTGACGAAACGACAACTCCTCAAATTCCTGCATCTAGGCGACTGAAGGAGCCTAGGGAGTACACAATCGAGGAGAGAGCCCGAGCTAAGGCAGATCTAGTAGCCATGAACACCCTCATGCAGGGCATCCCCAACGACATATACCGACAGATTGATAGCCTTTCATCGGCTAAAGGAATGTGGGATGAACTGCACAGGATGATGCAGAGGACGGAAGTTGGCATAAAGGCCAAAAAGGCGAACATTCTCACCGCTTACGACTCCTTCAAAGCAAAGCCTGAGGAGAGTCTATACGAGATCTACCAAAGATACCTCACTCTTCTCAACGAGATGAGGAAGATAGACATCACGAACACCAACATGGAGACAAACATCAGATTTCTATCTTCTCTGCCTGCGGAATGGAAGAAAATATCCACTCAGATTCGACAAAATAAAGATTTAGAGGAGTTGGATGTCCATGCCGTGTTTGATAATCTCGCAAAGCATGAGGATGATATAAGCGAGATTCTCAAGGAGCAGAAAGGCAAACAGAATGAAGACACTGTTGCCTTAGTCTCGGAGAAGAGGAGCTCAAGATCAAGAAAGGAAAAGACCGTTAGGCCTCCTTCACCTTCAGAGTCGGAAGAAGAGTCGGACTCCGACGTTGAGCCAAATCTGCAAGCACTAGGAAAGCAGCTAGCTCTCATAGGACAAATGATGAGCAAGAAGTACTTCAAGAAGAAGTCTTCAACCTCAGCCAACCGACTTCGGACTACAAGCTCTAAAAACAAAGAACGTGCACCAGAGAGTTCCGATGTCAAGAATCCTAAGGAGGCTAACAAATGCTTCAACTGTGGCAAGCCAGGTCACTTCGCCAGAGAGTGCACTCTTCCGAAGAAGAGAGATACCAACTACTGCTCCAGGAAGCTCCAATTGACGAAACAGAGGGAAGCTGGAGTAGCTCTCATGGCCGAACAGGACCAATGGCTCGAGGACACGTCGAGTTCTGAAGAAGAGAATTTAGCTCTCATGGCCCGTCTCGACAATGAATCAGACGTCGGGACATCCAATCGTACGGACGACGACAACACATCCACTTCGTCACAAGAGGTAGTCTCTTCTTCCACATTATTGACCATGTTAGATTCATATAAAAACAATATGCCAACATGAAACGTGAGCAGAAAAGTATTAAGGAAGTAGAGGATAAACTCGCGAGATCACAGGAGAAGATAAATAGTCTCGAATTAAAACTTAGGAGCTCTAGTGCAGAAATAGATGAACTACTAAGAGCCTACATTCTAGAGAGAATAGTCAACCTCAACTAGGACAACAGAGCGAAAAGATTAAGGAACTAGAAGATAGGCTAGCAAATAATTACAATTGCTTGGTTAGAAATCTCAATGAGAAAGCCATTTTAAATTGTAGGATAACCGAAGCTACCTCTAAGATCACTAACTTAGAAGCTCAATTAGAAATATCAAATGCTAAGGTTAGTGAGCTTAGTGAAGAACTAGACGCCTGTCAAGCCGCCAAACTTACGGTAGAAAATAACTATGCTCTCCTAGGTGAGGAACGCAAGAAACTATATGCTAAAATTAAGAAATTAGATGATATAGTTACGCGTAGGGGACAATCCGAACAGACGATATTTTTGAACAAGCCCAAGGATATAGAGTTCTATAATCCTACAGAAGGCATAGGTTTCACTAACCCGCGTGTTTTACAAAAGAAAGAAATATACGATGTTAAACACATGGGCTTAGGACTAACCTCTCTTAGAAATTTTACTGAATCGTCAGATGAAAATACTTTCGATTCATCCATTAGACAAGGCCCACATGGTCCAAAAATCCCCTTTGACTACAAAGAACTAAATGGAAGGGACAAAAATAGGAAAGAAACTCTAACACCTGTCTGCAATTTAGTTCAAGTTCTACCTCCTGACTCTCAAACACACCACGAGAAAGCTAAAGCCGTTAATTATAAATATTCTCTCTACAAACCCCCTATCATAAAACAGATAGAGGAGTCATAGGCAAAGCTAGATAGAGAACGAGAGAATTTCGAAGCTGAAAGGAAAAAATTCTTTAAGGAGATGAAAAATCTCAAGGCTTCCTCGTCCTCCCAAACTACCTCTCACGCTATTACAAAAAGCGTGAAAATTGAGAAATCGCCTTTGAAAAGATAAAAATTGTAAAAATAATTCTGTTAAAAGTGCTATGACTAATTTTCCTTTACCTACGTCTACAGGGAGCGTAGCGTCAGCACTAAAAACAAAGGCGAGAGTGTCTAGAACTAAGATAAAGAAGGAGCCACTAGATTTAACTATTTCTGAGCATGTTATTCCTTCTGTTACAATAAAAGACACTCGTAAAAATAAAAGAGCTATTTCCACGTTTAAGATAGTTGCTTCTACTTGTTCACTTCAGCCGATCACCTTTAAAAGTAACAACTTCGAAATAGACTCTACGTCAAAAATTAATCATTATGAAACAAATGGCACTAGGAAGACTTGTAGGAAACAAGATCCAGCCATAAAGAAAGCTTATGGCGCTGTACATGCTTGTACTCACCTAAGGTATCCCGTAGAGATTAAATCCCCCATGCACCTTAGGAGATTACATCATGAAAAGATCTTTTCCTCAATCAAACCTAGCAAAGCATTTGTACGTGCTGAAATTAACCTTCCCTGCAAGGTTCAACCCAAATGGGATCCGCCTAGGATGACAAAAGCCGGAAAGGCCAAGTCACCTAAAGAGGATGTTAGGATATTTAATTGATTGTGTCAATAGTTTAAGTCTTAGGATTTATTTTGTAATTATCCTTTAGCTTAGGCTTAGGACTATAATGTAATTATTTTATATTTAGTGATTGGGCCTTAATATACCTAGGGTTAATGTGGTATATAAGGTTTTACCAACTCACTTTTGAAAGTAATCAAAGAAAAAGGCTTATCCTAATTTTCACACAATACACACACTTGAAGGTGAGATCCTCTCCCTTTTTCATTCCATTAAAGCCTCTTTGATTCCTTGTTTGGTGCAATCGGGACCAACAAGTGGTATCAGAGCGAACGTGGATCGATCTGCATTGATTTGAATCCAGTTTCGTTCGATTCCGAGAAAGATCAAAGGTGTTTTTGGGCAAAATATTACTTTCGGCCATTTTGAACTCGGTTTGGGGTTTTGATGCTGCGTTTTTGTGTTTAAAACCTTTCCCCAGATCGATTCTATACCTAAAATGTTTTAGAACACTTTTGGATCAGTTTTTGGATCAGTTTTAACGAGTTTTGAGCAAGATCGAAGCAAAAGTTTTTCAGGAAAAGTCATTTCGGCCATTCTCTGTTTTTAGTCGATTTGATCTATTTTTTGTTGTTTTTAGCTCACAAATCGGTCGATTATGTGTTTAGGGAAGAACTTCTGAAGTTTAGGATCTAAGTTTGAGCGGTTTGGTTGAGATTTGAGCAAGAACCGAACGATTTTCTGGCGAAACGCGTGAAAGCAATGGAACAGTGAAAACTCGTTCTTGACCGCGAAAATTTTTGCAGAATCGTTCAAGTCCGCGAAATTTTCCCATCTGCGAAAATTGATTCCGAGAATTTATCTAAGAACCGCGAAAATTTCACTTTCACTGTATTTCTGTGACAACGGCCTATTTTTGTAACCCGAGAAACTTTACATCTGCGAAATTTGATTCCGAGAATTTTCTGAGCCGCGAAATTTTCCAAAAACCTGAGAATTTCTACTAAGTCAAGAATTTTTTTTCCAGCCGAGAAAGTTTCAAACTTCCGAGAATTTTCTGAGCCGCGAAATTTTCAAAAAACCTGAGAAATTCTACTAAGTCAAGAATTTTTTTTCAGCCGAGAAAGTTTCAAACTTCCGAGAATTTTCTGAACCGCGAAATTTTCCAAAAACCCGAGAAATTCTACTAAGTCAAGAATTTTTTTTCAGCCGAGAAAGTTTCAAACTTCCGAGAATTTTCAGCCGCGAAATTTTCCAAAATCATGATTATCAAAACCGAGAAACTTTCTCACATACGTAACGTCTAAAAATCCGAGAAATTTTCAACTGAGATTTTTAGTTACGAGAATTTATCCTTAAAACTCACAAACACCGAAAGTTCTCAACACATAATTTCTCGGATAATGCTTTAATCACGAAACTGCGAATTTTGTTTTCATGAGTGCTAAAGTTATTTTTCCTCGTGTTAAAACTTTCTCGGGTTAAATTTTTCTCAAACTTAATTTCTAGAACTTCTCTAAATCTCAAGATATATTTTCCCTTCATACATTATCGACCATCACACACGTTCACTTAGTTCTAAGAAATTCTTGAAACGATTTTTCACAAAATCTACTCGTTAAACTCATCTTTCTCATCTCGTTCGATACTAACTCTCTTATCTATACAAGATCAAAACCACGGACGATTCAACTGCACCAACCATGTCTACCACAAACGACATCTCAACAGTGGGCTCCGACACCAGGCCTCCGATGCTGCGACAAGGCGACTACAGCATATGGACAAACCGGTTCCTCACGTTCATCAGGAACAAAGGCGCACCACTCTCTCAATACCTACTGGACTCCATCTTCAATGGTCCAGCACAATTCTGGACGATCATCCCTACACAGCCAAACGCAAACCCTCCCATGGATGAACGCCGCACTCCAAGAGGTCCCATCAATGAGGATGAAGAGGCTCGCGTACAGCCCGACGAGACTGCCAAAGGATACCTCTTCCAGGCTATGGGCAACGAAGTCTACGTTCACATCGAGTGCTGCACAACTGCTAAGGAAATATGGGATGAACTCGTAGAAATTATGGCAGGCACAACTGAGAGTGCTCAGGGGAGGAAATCAGCATGTCTCTCACAGTATGAACATTTCCAAGCCTATGAAGGAGAGGAGCTGCGTGACACATATCTCTGTTACTTGAAGGTCATCAATGAACTCAAGAAAGCCAGGATCTCGAGGGACAAATTCGACATCAACAACCGCTTCCTTGGTAGCCTCAAACCACATTGGGGAAATGCAACTGTTATGATGATTCAGAGTAAGGACCTCTCCAACACCTCCATTCATGCTCTCTACGACAGCCTATCTGCCTATGCTCCATACGCGCAACCTCAGTCTAACAACACTCGAGTCGATCCGCTGGCTCTCCTCTCAAACAAGACTACCGAACGATCTTCCATCTCTAAGGCCAAACAGAACAAAGGGAAGCTACCAGCTGTTGTATCTGATGCCTCTTCAGGATCCGAAGCTGATACAGAATCGGATGAAGATGTTCGTGATCTACGCAAACAACTGGCAATGCTCACAAAGATGGTCACAAAGAAGATCGGGAAAAAATCCTCATCCTCCTCCAATCGCCAAAGGACCTTTAGCGGCAGCAAAAAGACCACTCCCACGGAAGAATCAAAGCCGATAAAGAAAGAGGAGGACTCAGCACCTCAAAAGTCTGTGAAGTGCTTTCGATGTGGAAAGACAGGCCACTTTGCCAAGGAATGCCACGCCCCACGCGTTAAGGACTCAGGCTACTACGACCGTAAGGCCAGAATGACCCGCAAAATGGAAAGTGGCAAAGTTCTGCTTACTGAAGAAGCTTGAACGACACTTCAGAACACGAGGAGCCTCAGGATGAAGATTGCTGCATGGCAAGGCTGGTCGAACATGACGGAGACGAAGAGATGACCAACACCGATGAGAATGCAGCTAAGACTCCTACCAATGCCGAGTCAGAGGTACGAATCTCGCAACTCGATGATGTGTTCAATCACCGTCACACTATTAAAAAACCCACCGTAGACGCTAGGGAGTATGAAGAACTTAAGCTAAAATTTGAAAACAACTATGCATTACTTAGTTTAAAAATAGAAGAGCTTGCTTGTGCAAACGAACGTCTAATGGCCTCTGAAGCGTTAGTCAAACGTCTGCAAAGCAAGAATAAGCAAAGTGAGAATAAGGTGAAGGAAACCACTCTGGCCATCAGTTCATGCGAAACATCTCGTCTCCTAACTGCATCCCAATATGAACTACTTACCAAGGAAAGAGTTAGGCTGTACCGAAAGGTGAAAGAACTTGAAGAGCAACTTCACCTTAGAAACGAAAACTCACGCATCTTATGCCTATTGAACCAACCAGTTGAAACAGAATTCTACAACGCCCGGGGGGGGATCGGACTGTCTAGCAATTGCAATCCAACACCGCTAACAGTTAAAAGATATAACATGTGCAACACTACGTTCCTGCAAACAAGAAATGGTGCTCCCCCGCAGCTTAAGCCATTTGTGAGATCATCCTCCGCTATCATCTCAGAAGAAAAAAGAGTACAGAACATTCATTGGGCAGAAATCGCGTATGACTACACAGAATTGAATAATAGAGATAAAACTAAGATGTCTTCACTCTCGGAGGATGTCGAAACCTTACTCCCAACCAAAGAACAGGAAGTTGCTTTCCAAGATGTGCTCTCTCGCACCTACATCCCAAAGAAACTACTACTCATAGCAGAACTAGAACGACAACTAGAAGTAGAAAGGAAGGCCTTTGCAAAAGAGCGAGATGAACTACTTAGCAAAATTTTCACACTAGAACAATTTCCCAATACGAACTATCCCTCTACATCGAGTCAAGTACCCGATTCTCAAACATGTAAATGTAAGAGGACGGCGAAATGACTCCTGAAGCTGACATATGTTCTAACACTAACTCTGGTATTCTTATGGATACAGGGAATGTGAGTTCGACGTCTCTGGAAGGCAGTTCGTATCAAATAAAGGAGAACCCGCTCTTCGACGACAAGAAGAAAAAACCATCCTATATTCGTCCTTCCTCTCTATGTACTGAATCCCACTATCCGAAGGTCGTAGACAATTATGTTGCCAAAACTTATCTTTCCTTTACCAAACTTATGTCTATGTGCTGCTGCAATGATTTTGTTCTCCCACGATTTCATGAATATGAAACACATGAACACGCAACCCTCAGACCTCGCAAGCGAACCTTCTCTACGACGTCTCTGAATTCTCCCATCTCGCCTAAACCTAAGGTCAAGCGAAAACGTCTCTCGTCGTCAAACGCTAACTCACCTACTACTCGCAAGCCAAAGGCGATCAAAACCGAAGCACGAAAACAACAACCACATTACTCACGCCAATTCATGTATAAGGCGCCATACATGCAAGCACAAGTTAGGAAAATATGGGTTAGAAAAACCATAATCCCGCCTCATCAAACAAACGATAAAGGGAAAGCTAAATTAGAATCAACACAATCTGATTTAGTAACCACATTTCCCATTAAGCGCATAAAAACTTTACATATATCACAAGAATGTCCCGTCCGAAAACGGGGACCCAACGTTTGCTGATGATTGCAGGTCTGTCATGTGTGGTATCTAGACTCGGGTTGCTCCACACACATGACGGGGAATAAGGAGCTGCTGAGCAACTTCTCCGAGCGCTATCTCGGAAGGGTCTCCTTCGGAAACAGTCAAATGGCGCCAATTCTCGGAACTGGTGATCTCGTCCATGACAAACTGACGATCAAGGACATCTCTTACGTTGAGGGTTTGAGCTACAATCTCTTCAGCATTGGTCGTTTCTGCGACAAAGGATACAAGGTTCTCTTCGAATCTGACATCTGCAGCATTATAGATGCCTCGGGACTGCCACTTCTTTCTGGAACGCGCACGTCTCACCTCTACGTACTCAATCTCACGACCTCTCGACCAGTATGCCTTCTCTCTCGGGCTGCACCCAAGTTGAATGATCTATGGCACCGATGTCTTTCACATCTCAATTTCAAGACTATCAACAAACTGCGTCAGAATAAACTCGTCAACGGTCTACCCCAACTAACATATCATAAGGAACACCTCTGCTCTGCCTGTGAATTGGGGAAGATGAAGCGATCGTCTCACATATCCAAGGAAACACCGTCCTCTAAGCTCATCCTCGAGCTCTTACACATGGATCTGTGTGGACCAATGCCTACAGCCACACTCGGAGGAAGATGGTATATTCTTGTGATTGTCGACGATTTTTCACGCTATACGTGGACGAAACTCATTCGTACAAAAGATGAAGTTCCTGATATAATCATCGAGTTTGTTGTTACATCCCAAACTCTTCATCAACAGAAGGTTTGGATTATCAGAACTGACAACGGAACTGAGTTTAAGAATAAGAAACTCGGTGATTTCTACGCCACTCAGGGCATCACCCAGCAATTCTCAGCTGTGAAGACACCGGAGCATAATGGTGTCGTTGAGCGTAAGAATAGAACACTAGTTGAAGCAGCTAGGACTCTCCTCATCCAATCCGACCTTCCTCACTCTCTTTGGGGCGAAGCTATTCAAACGGCCTGTTACACGCAGAACCGGGCTTCCATCCACAAGAGATTCAACCGCACTCCATACGAGATGTTGAACAACCATCGTATACCAGATATATCTTATCTAAGGGTTTTCGGATGCCAATGTTTTGTTGCCAACGATCGCCAACATCTTGGAAAGCTTGATCCAAAAGCACTCGAAGGAATCTTTGTTGGTTATTCGCTAAACTCGAAGGCATACAAAGTCTATCTTAAGGAGAAACGATCTGTCATTGAGAGCACAAATGTCACCTTTGACGAAAGCGAAGGCGACCTCATGGCTTCTGCTCATATTAGTCCAGAACCAGGTCTTCTACAGTCGTTAACAAAAGGACAACCTTCAACGGCGGGAACTTCCTCATCTGAGGGCAACTCTGCTGAACTGGATCTCGATCTGCTTTTCGAGTACTTCTATCCAGTTCCCAAGACTCCCGCCGCCACCACTCAACCTACCGCTGCACCCACTCCACCTACACCACCAGCTATCGGCAATGACGTCGTCCCTCCAAACTTGGATGCACTCAATCTCAATGAAGACGACATTTTACCCAACCCTGGGAACATTGCTGATCCTGATGCTGAACCCTCTCAATCTACTACGGTTGAGATCTCTTCTTCGGACACCGGACCCCAATCAAATGAGCCTCCAATAGACACAAATGCGGCTAGCTCCTCACAGACCAATGTAACACTCCGGGCTCGGTCTCATCCTACAGACCAGATTATTGGGGACCCCATATCCGGTGTTTCGACGCGTTCGGCTACGATGAATGAGAGTCTGTTCGCTTGCTACCTCAGTCAAGCCGAACCATCACGAGTAGCTGAAGCTCTCAATGATCCTGATTGGCTGATTGCAATGCAGGAGGAAATAAATCAGTTTGAACGTTTACAAGTCTGGGAACTCGTACCACGCCCACACAACAGATCCATTATCGGCACGAAGTGGATCTTCAAGAACAAAAAGGACGAAGACGGTGTTGTCATCCGAAATAAAGCTAGACTTGTGGCTAAGGGGTACAACCAACAAGAAGGGATCGACTACGATGAAACTTTTGCCCCCGTTGCCAGGATCGAAGCTATACGAATTTTTCTTGCCTTTGCTGCTCACAAGAACTTTAAAGTCTACCTAATGGACGTGAAGACTGCATTTCTGAATGGATTTCTCAAAGAAGAAGTGTACGTTGATCAACCGGAAGGGTTCTTGAGCGAAGAGTTTCCTCATCACGTATATCGGCTCTACAAGGCCCTCTATGGACTAAAACAGGCTCCCCGAGCTTGGTACGACGTTCTTTCAGACTTCCTTGTTCAGTCTGGGTTCAAGAAAGGATCTCTGGATACAACTCTCTTCACTAAGCGGAGTGGCCCGGACATCATGATTGTGCAGATATATGTCGATGACATCATTTTTGGATCGACTAAATCACAACTATGTGAAGAGTTTGCAGAATTGATGAAAGAGAAGTTTGAAATGAGTATGATGGGCGAGCTGAATTTCTTTCTTGGTCTTCAAGTAAAGCAACTCCCCGACGGAATCTTCATCAACCAGTCCAAGTACATCCATGACATCCTAGAGAAATATGGAATGAAGGATGCTAAGACTGCTGCTACACCTATGTCTCCCGCTGGCCGACCCGACGCGGACCCATCTGGTGCTCCCGTTGACCAAACCGTCTATCGTGGGATAATAGGCTCTCTTCTGTACCTCACTGCTAGTCGACCGGATATCGTTCTCTCAACAGGAATCTGCGCTCGTTTTCAGGCTGCCTAAGGAATCCCATCTCACTGCTGTCAAAAGGATTCTCCGCTATCTTAAAGGAACACCCAATCTGGGTTTGTGGTATCCCACTCGATCGGACTTCAAACTGGTTGGATTCTCTGACTCGGATTATGCAGGATGCAAGATGGATCGGAAAAGCACCTCTGGAGCTGCACACTTCTTGGGCGGTAAACTCGTGAGTTGGTCTTCTCGAAAACAAAACTGTGTCTCAACATCATCGACGGAGGCAGAATATGTCGCCGCCGCTAGTTGTTGTTCACAGCTTTTGTGGATGAGAACCCAACTACGAGACTTTAATTTTCATGTTGATAAAATTCCCATTTACTGTGACTCAAAGAGTGCGATTGCGATGACGAGTAATCCGGTACATCACTCGAGAACGAAACACATAGATATTCGTCACCACTTCATCAAAGAACATGTCGAACAAGGGACGATTGAATTGCACTACGTCACAACCGAAGATCAACTGGCCGACATTTTCACAAAACCGTTGGATGTCAAACGATTCCAACACCTAGTGACTATGTTGGGCATGTTGAATATTCAGTTGTGATCAATCGACCCTACATGAACTTTGATCAAGTGTACATATTTCCTTTTCACGTCACTTCATTCTCTATGAGTCTTCTAAATTATGTCTCTCAAGGGGGAGTTTTCGATTAAGGGGGAGTTTCTGGTTATTTTTCTCTCAATTTTAAAAAGGTAAGCTTTAGGTTAAGGGGGAGTTTCTGATCATGCCTTTTTAATTTAAAAATAAAAAAAAAGGGGAAGAAAAGGGTTGAAATTTTAACTTCTTGGTCAAAACAGAGTCAAAATTGGACCAATTGGACCCAATTTTGACCAAGCCCGCGAAAAATTAAATCAGGGCCCAATCTTGACCAAGCCCACGAATCTCGGCCCATTAACTCAAAAATTTTTCGCATAAACAGTGACTAAAACCCCTAAAACCCTAAACACTTAACACTTTTCACAATCCTAAAAATTCCCGAGAAAATTCAAAACTTTCACAACCCCCTCTTTCAAAATTTCGCAACCCATCGCATCTTCGTCGTCGTCAAATCTGCAATCAAAATCTGTTTCCTGCTAACTCCATTGTTGCAAATCAGCTTTTCGGTATGAATGCACCTCAAATAACCCAAATTTCTGTTCGTTTTATCCTGTTTTTGCCCCGTTTTGATAAATCTGCTAGGTTAGAAGTAATTTTTCTCGGCTCTGAATCGAACACATGTTAGGTATTTGATGTTTAGAACCCCCAAATATGCATTTCCCATTCAATTTCGAGTCGATTGAGTCCAGATTATTACATTTTGGTTAAAATTTGAGTAGGTCTAAGGCAAAAAGTCATTGCGTCGTTTCGCACGTTTTCGCGCTGAGTTCTTCACCGAGAAAATCTCAGAAAATGCCTCAATCGTTAAACTTCGCTGCTACAGTGAGCTAAGACCCGCGAAACTTTTATTTTATCCAAGAAATTTCTTGCGCTACAGTGAGTGAGGTCCCGCGAAATTTTATCCGAGAAATCTCTACCCTATAAAAGTTTTCGCTGCTACAGTGACTAAGAACCTGCGAAAACTTTCATGCGAGAATTTACGCGTGTTAAAATTTTGCTGTTACAGCATGTGAAGCCCCGCGAAAATCTCATACACTTCGCTTCATATTACATATTTTCGCATCTTCACTACTTCGCAACTACAGTGAACCAAAAATTTTCTCAATCCACAAAGCTTTTTCCCTCCGCGAAACTTTCTTAACTCGCGAAAACTTTCCATACTTGCGAAACTTTACTCAGTCTGCGGAAATTTCTCATGACATGTCTATGTGATATCACTTGCGAAAGTTGCCTAATACATGCGAAAATTTTCTCTATCTGCGAAATTTCCTTGATATATGCGAATATTAACTCTGAGTGAAAAATCGCTTTAACGTGCGAAAATTTCCTTATGTGCGAAAACTCATATGCGAAAGTTCTTTAATACAGGCAAAATTTTACTCAATCCGCGAAAATATCTCTCGACTTGTGTCTGTATGACAATTAGCGCTTTTCTCATTACTTGCGAAATTGTACTCAATCTGCGAAAATTTCTCACGACATGTATTTGTGCTATAACTTGCGAAAATTTCCCAATACATGCGAAACTATACTCTGAATGCGAAAGTTCATTAATATGACAAAATTAACATTACGTGCGAATTTTTTTCTCATGCGAAATTCTTCACTACATGCGAAAATTGTCTTCAATAAAGAATTTTCTAAGTGTTGAAACGTTTTGTTTTAAAATGTGTCGAAACTTTCGTTTACAATTTAAGGATGCTTTCATGATTATATTCTCACGATTTAATCCATACTAATCCTACTACAATTCCTTGCAAGCACAGATATGACAAACAAAGATCAAGGCACAATTGAAGCACTTGAGGCGGCTGCAATCCAAAGGGACATCGCTCGCATCGAGCTCAACACGCGCACCTATGTCCCACCAATCGTGCAGATCTTCCCAACAATTCAATGGACAGCCTTGATTCCCAACAATTACATGGTGCACTTGGACAGCTTTCGATGCGATGCCCCAATCATTATAAAAATCCTCAAAGGGCACCCGCTTCGACATGCCCTCACTTATGGCGAGCCAGAAGCACAAGTGTATCTTCAACAATTCTGGCACACGTTGAAGATAGCTGGACCACTCCACCTAGCTAAAAACTTATCCGCCATAACTGATCAAGAAACGGTGGTCCTCACTCGAAAGATACTCCAAGTGCTTCAACTCCCTGTCTACTCCCCATACGACCCGCTACCAACCCATGAACAACTCATCGAGGACATAGACCGGCTGGGCTATCAACCAGAAACCAAGAAGAAGAAGGGCCCACTTGTCCTCAGTGAAGTCACCACCCGCAATCTACCTCAACCGTGGCGAACATTGTACCTGCTGGTGAACAAATGCATGTCAGGGAAGCATGCTGGTCAGGACCGCGGAAACTCTCAAATCCTCACCATCCTTACCGGCATTGCCCACAACCCCAAGTACAATTACGCCGACATCATATGGATGGATCTCGTCTCCATGATCCAACGGCGCGACCGGGAAATCGCCAAGGGAGTCACAAACCGCTTCGTCCCCTACATGCGGTGGCTCCCAGCTCTCATCAGACATTTCCGCCTGCACTCCACTAACATTCGCCTCCGCCCAGCCACAAAACACTTCCAAATCCCCACTGTCGAGAAGTTCGCCAAGAGAAACACACCGGCGAAAGATCGACACGCAATGATAATCCCAGACGACGTCCTCGCCTACGCCAACCCGACCAACCTGCACGTCCAAGAATACCGTGCCTCAACTGCCTCATTCCGCGAAAGCCCTCATCCACTAATTACTGTCCCTACGGCGCAGATCAACCCCACTGCTCCTAACCCCGGGACCAGCCAAAAACCCACCACCACCACCTCCAAAAAGTCATCGAGTCGCGCCGCATCCTCTTCCACCCGCGCTCCGAAAAAACGGTCGCGAGAGGATGACGTAAGCCGCCCCACGGAGCGTCGATCGAAACAAAAACACGATCGACCTCCTCAGCCACAGATAAGCCGAGCTGAACCAATAGGTACAGGAGGTGATGTGTTCACCTCCCGAGTAGAAGTCGTGGCATCTGGCTCAACCACGCAAACGACCCCACCAACCCACTTATCTTCCTCTCTATAGGAAGATATTTTATTCCACGAGGAGCCACGTATACCATCGACATCCCACTTGGAGATGATCGATGTTGAAACAAGCAGTCCCTCGCCTCAGACTGCATCCTCTTCATACACATCGAGTATAGTGCCCTCACTTTCCATAGTATCATACGTTTCTAGGACACATACACTTTCTACCGCACTACAGAGCCTTCGTGACTCTGTCAGAACGCTCGGTGATGTCTCTGTGACTGAGAGCGGAAGACCTAGCACGGCCAACATCACAACAACCGTGAGCCTAGGCCATCATTCGATTGAGTCTGTCTCATCGATGATGCCAACGGGAAGTCTAAGTGACCCCGTCTTTTCCAGTCCTGTGCAAACGGGCGGCCGATCGGCAATCTTCTCCGATTCGGTGTCAGTTGGAATTCTCCGTGAATCCAACTTGTTAAACTTACCCACCTTCATCATCGAGACAGCGCTGGAGACCCGACTTCAAGAGTTTGCAAAGACTCTTGAGGCGTCAATTCTCGATCAAGTCTATGCGCGTCTCGATGCGTCCACCGTCGATAAAGGCAAAGGTGTGGCCCCGGAGACGCCACCACCAGCGCAACATGTGGACGCAGAAGCTGTTCTCTCCACGATTTCCGCCAAGGAGCTCTTCTACGTCCTCAGAGCTCGATTCGAATCCATGACGGAACTTGACGAGGAGGAACGGCAAATGAAGGCCATTATGACTCAACCTCTGACTTGTCGAGCTCAGGGCGAGTCGAGCGGGATCAGGCGCGACGATCAAGACGATGATGAAGATCGCCGCGAGGGGGAGAATAGGCCGCAAGCCTCACAAACTCAAGGGCCCATACAATCGACGCCGCCCTCCTCCTCTGCACCTGAAACAACGCCCGCAGAAACCTCACACCCCACTAGCCAAAAATCCCACCCTATCAACCCCGAGTCACCAGCCAAATCACCCTCACCTCCACCTACTACCGTCTCCGAAACTCTAACTGTCACATCGGCATTAGAGACCACAACCACCACATCTACACCAACCGACGCCCAAATCATCCTAGCCAAAACCATCACCTCATCCGAACCACCAGAATCTCCACCTCAACCATCCCCACAATCCTCAAACTCCTCCGATGCAACACCTTCGCCACCACACAGCCATACCCCTCTCAATACCGATTCCAATATATCTTCCGAGGATGTCTACTGCGCATAGAACGAGATCGAGGCCCACATCTTCAACGATGAATGGCTGTACACACCCGCCGATGTAGTAGCAGCCAGGAAGTTGGTGGAAAACGCTCGACGTCTGCTAAAGGAAGCCTCGCTCACGCTGATCAACACCGCAGACGACGAGAACGGAGAGGAGTACGACGCTGAACCTGCTGAGCTCGAGAACATCCTCCAATTCCAAGCGCAGCAAACTGAGGCTCCTGCTGCTCAAACGGATGTGCCCACGGTGGATATACCGGAAGCACCGTGGGAAAACAAAAAGATCACCGCGCCATTTCAGGAAGAGATCAGGAAGAGGGTCTGGCGACGCAAGGAGTAGATCATCACAACCTTCGACGAATATGAGCTGATGAACATCCAAAATTGGAGCGAGAGAAAGAAGCAGCTCTATCGACGGAGCCTTCTTTGCCACAAATGTACAAAAAGGACGCTATCCGATGAGGAAAACATCGCTCAGGAAATGAATCGGGCCCCCATCTGCAAAGTCACTGACCTCCGCCAAGAGTCCAAAGGACCTGTCCATTATCCAGTGTTCACAGTAATGAGGCAGGATGAGAGCTACTGTGAAGTCAGTGAGGCGGACTTCAAGTTTCTGCGCCTGGGCGACCTGTACAGCATGCTGGAATCCATGAAGCAGTTCAGACTCGTCCTCAGAAGTTCTGGACATCACGTACGTGCTGAACCGGTCACCATGGGATATGTGGCTCTCAAACGCCACATGCTCCGACAGGTCAGATTCTTCGCCACCCACGATCTGCAGATGGCGGTGGAGCACAACCTGGAGAAGGTGAATCTGACTCGCCCATCTTTCAAGAACGTGGACGACTACCGAGAGGGCGATGTGATCGATGGAGATGATCCAGCGGTCGCCTACTCGAACTACAAAGGAAAGATGAGGTTGCTGCGCTGCTCCGAAGTGGCAAAATTCTCGGATGGAACGCATACCATTATCCAAGACAAACTCATGAGGATTCGCCGCATCCTTTCGGAAGAAGATCCCCTCTGCCGATCCAAGTTCGCGAAGTTCATTGACGCTATAGCAGATCGAATGGTTCTTCGAAGGAATCTCCGCGCCTTCGAGTTCAAGCTAGGACTTCGCGAAACACTCACCCGCTAATCCACCACCACAACGCCCAAGATCCAAGACTCCCAACAATTGACACAAAGGGGGAGATTGTTAGGATATTTAATTGATTGTGTCAATAGTTTAAGTCTTAGGATTTATTTTGTAATTATCCTTTAGCTTAGGCTTAGGACTAAAATGTAATTATTTTATATTTAGTGATTGGGCCTTAATATACCTAGGGTTAATGTGGTATATAAGGTTTTACCAACTCACTTTTGAAAGTAATCAAAGAAAAAGGCTTATCCTAATTTTCATACAATACACACACTTGAAGGTGAGATCCTCTCCCTTTTTCATTCCATTAAAGCCTCTTTGATTCCTTGTTTGGTGCAATCGGGACCAACAGAGGACACACTCAAACCCACTTCTCCGAAAGTGGCTCGGGTTATCAAAACTTCCTCAAGTAATAATTTAGGAACTATATCAGAACCAAAACATTCTGCTAATCTGAGAGGACCCATTTTTGAATGGGTACCTAAAGCTCTCTAATCTGTTTTTGCAGATCCATCATGTGTGGTACCTTGACTCGGGTTGCTCCACACACATGACGGGAAATCAAGAACTGCTGAGCAACTACAAAGACCAGCCAAACGGCAAAGTCAGATTTGGGAACAACGATTCAGCCCCGATTCTAGGACTTGGAGATATCATTCTGAAGAATCTGATTATAAAAGATGTCTCATACGTCGAAGGCCTCCGCCATAACTTGTTCAGCATAGGCCAGTTCTGTGACAAAGGTTTCCAGATGGTCTTTCATGCTGACCGGTGCAGAATTTTGTACAGTCAGGACACAGAACTCCTCTTTGGACTACGGAAATCAAACCTTTACACGATCAACCTGACGTCCGTGCGGCCCTCGAAAGCTGTATGCCTCATATATCAGATTGATTTACAGAGGAACAACTTATGGCATCAACGACTGTCTCATCTGAATATGAAAGTTCTCCAACGTCTTTCTACAAAAAAGTTGGTTCATGGTCTGCCAACTATACTACTACAAAGGTCTGCCAATTAGGAAAAATGAAGCGAGCATCCCATCACGTCAAGCAACTTGCGTCTACATCTCGACCACTGGAACTAATCCACATGGATCTCTGTGGGCCGATGCAGACTCAAAGCATAAATGGAAGAAACTACGTGCTAGTGATCGTCGATGACTACTCTCGCCACACTTGGAAGAAACTACTGTGTTTTCTTTTCGATCATCTTAATTTTTCTCGCTAGATTCTTCGATCAGATAATTTCTCGATCGAAAAAACTCTGCGCGAGAATTTTTCTCGATCAGAATACGAAGTCAGACCTAAAGTCGTCTCTGTCAAGAACGACTTTAGTAGAAAATTTTTTCGAGCATTAATTAGCGAAAAACTTTTTCGACAAAGACCAATTTCGACTTTGTGTGCGTAAAACTTATTGTCGAAAAACTTTTTCGGTCAGACTCCTCAGTTTGAGTAAGCGAAAACCTTTTACATCCGAGAAACTTTTTCGGTCAACGAATTTATTTTAACCCAGCGAGAAATTCATTAAACACTGTTTCTCCGCGCTCGAAATAACTTCGCGATCCAAGTTTTTTTCTCGACAAAAAGATTTTGAGTAATTTTTCTCGCTCGTAAATTTTTCGCTGACATACTCTCTCGCACGAGAACAGTAACAGTGACAATTTTTCTCGACGAATTAATTTTTGATCAAACTTTAAAGATTGAGTCAAAATTAATTCTCGAATCTAATCTAGAATCAGACGCTACTAACTAATCGGCTATTTGTGAAGCACATCACATAAGTTCAAGACATCAAAACAACAAACGAAGATCCTACATCAACTTGAAGAAGACATGGATGCTTACTCACTAGGAAATGATAACCGTCCTCCAATTCTCAAGAGAGGCGAATATACAGTCTAGAGAAGCCGATTTCAAAATTTCATAGAGCTAAAGGAGTCAGGCAGAAGACTTTATCTCATCAATTGAGCAAGGTCCAGCTCAGTTCTGGGTAGATGTTCCCGTGGACAACACTGCCAACCCTCCAATTCCTGCCTCTAGGCGACTGAAAGAGTCTAGGGAATATACTCCGGAGGAAAGAGTGAGAGCAAAAGCTGATAGCCAAGAACACGCTTATGCAAGGAATCCCAAATGACATCTATCGACAGATCGATAGCATTCCAACCGCTAAGGGAATGTGGGATGAGCTGCACAAGATGATGCAACGAACAGAAGTCGGTATCAAGGCCAAGAAGGCTAATATTCTCACAGCCTACGATTCATTCAGAGCTAAACCAGAGGAGTGCTTAGATGATCTATACCAGAGATATCTCACCCTCCTAAATGAGATGGAAAATCGAAATCTCTAAGACAAACATGGAAAGCAACATCAGATTTCTTTCCTCCCTGCCCTCAGAATGGAAAAATATATCCACTCAGATCAGACAGAATAAAGACCTTGAGGAGCTGGATATCCATGCCATGTTTGACAATCTTGCACAGCACGAGGAAGACATAAGCGAGATTCAGAAGGAGCAGAAGGGCAAACTTATCGACGACTCAGTTGCCCTAGTCTCACACAGGAGGAGCGTAAAATTGCAAAAAAAACGATCGTCAAGCCTCTTACCACCTTAGAATCTGAAGACGAATCAGATTCAGACATGGAGCCTAACATGAAAATACTGGGAAAGCAGTTGGCGCTAATTGGGAAAATGATGAACAAATAATACTTCAAAAAGAAGTCCTCATCATCAGCCAATCGACTTAGGGCCTCAAGCTCGAAGAACAAAGAACCTGCACCTGAGACTTCTGAGGTCAAGACTATCAAAGAACTGACCAAATGCTTTAACTACGGAAAACCTGGTCATTACGCCCGAGAATGTACTCTCCCGAAAAAGAGAGACACTAATTACTACTCCAGGAAGCTTCAACTTACGAAACAAAAGGAAGCTGGAGTAGCTCTAATGACTGAACAACACCACTGGCTCGAGGACACATCTAGTTTAGAGGAAGAGAATCTAGCTCTAATGGCCCGCCAAGACAAACAATCAGACGCCGAAGACTCAAACTCGACGGACGAGGACCAAGCATCCGATTCTTCACATGAGGTAATCTCTCCTTCCACATTATTGACCATGTTAGAATCATATCAATTAGCATACACTAACATGCAACGCGAGCAGAAAAGCGTAAAGGAAGTAGAGAAGAAACTAGCTAAGTCTGAGGAGAAAATAGCTAGTCTAGAATTAGAACTTAGGAGCTTTAGTGCGAAAATAGATGAACTAACTAAGAGCTCGAACCTTAGCGAGAGTAAGCATATTTCGTTAGAGAAGCATAGCTCGAAAGTGAAGGAATTAGAAAACAGGCTACAAAATAACTATAATTGCTTGATTATAAATCTCAATGAGAAAGCTAATCTCAATTCTAGATTAACAGAAGCAACTTCCAAGATCACTAATTTAGAAGCCGAATTAGATAAATTGAATACTAAGGTCTGTGAACTTGTGAAGGACCTAGATGCTGGTCAAGCCGCCAAGGTGACGGTGGAGAATAACTTTGCTCTCTTAGGAGATGAGCGTAAGAAGCTATATACTAAAATCAAGAAGTTAGAAGATCTTGTTGTGAAAAGGGCACATATTGATCAAACTATATTCTTGAATCAGCCCAAGGACTTAGAATTCTATGACTATAGGCATGGCTTAGGCTATAAGAACCCACATAACCTCAAGAAAGTTGATTGCAAACAACTTTATGATATCTCGTACATGGGTCTCGGACTAACTTCTCTTGTGAACTTTACCAACTCAAAAGTAATATTTGAGGAAGAAGAAGCCAAAAGACAAGCCATTACAAGGGCTGAAATACCATTTTCATACATCGAGCTAAATCAACGCGACAAAACTTGGGTATCTCCCAAGGGCTGGTGCGTTGAAACTGTTAATTTTCTTGAAGATCATTCTAAAAATGAGGAAGTTCAAACTCATCGTTCTGAAAATTCACTATACATCCCTCCTATAGTTAAGAAAATAGAGGAATTATGAATTGCCTTAGGTAAAGAAAGAGAGAATTTTGAAGCTGAAAAGACTAAATTCTAAAAAGAGATGGAAAATCTCAAAGCTTCCTCCATCTCAAGCACCATTTCTCATGCCTCTCCTCCAAAAGAAAATATCATTCTGAAAAGCGTGAAGAAAGAAAAATCGTCTTCAAAAAAATCATAAGTCTAAAAATAAAAATGTTAAAAATACTAACTCTAAATTTGAATCTACTACGTCGACAGGGAGCGTAGTACTTGAGCTAGAGAAACCGAAGGCGAAAGTGTCCAGCCTAGATATTAAGAAGGAGCCCATAGCTGTTAAAGTTACAAGCTTATCTTCTCCTTCTGTAAAAATAAAAGACACTCGTAGAAATAAAAGAGTTATTTCATCTCTCCAATTAATTGCTTCTACTTGTTCTATAAAACCTATCATCTTTAGAAGCATCAACTTTGAAATAGGCTCTTCATCTACAAAACCAAACATCCATTCTAAGACAAATGCTTCTAGGATGACCCGTAGGAAACAAGATCCAGCCATTAAGAAATCATATGGAGCTATACATGCTTGTTCTCACCTAAGGTATCCCGTTAAGATTGAATCCACCAAACACCCTTAGGAGACTATCCAATGAGAAGATCTTTTCCTCGATCAAGCCTACCAAAGCATTTGTTCGTGCTGAAATTAACCTTCCATGCCAGGTTTAACCCAAATGGGTTCCTAAGACTCCGCCTAAGAAGACAAAAGCCAAAAAGGCCAAGTCTCCTACCATGGGCAAAACCAAATCCACATCTTTAAAGATAGTTTGGGTTGCTAAAGTCACTAAAAGTGATAATTTAGGAACATTATCTGAACCTAAGACTAAATCTGCTAATCCACGAGGACCCATTTACAAGTGGGTACCTAAAGCGCTCTAATTGTTTTTGCAGATCCATCATGTGTGGTACCTCGACTCTGGTTGCTCCACACACATGACGGGAATACAAGAGCTGCTGAGCAACTACAAAGACAGACCAAATGGAAAAGTCAGATTCGGAAATAACGACTCAGCCCCCATACTAGGAGTTGGGAACATCATTTTGGAAAATCTGATGATAAAATATATCTCTTACGTCGAAGGTCTCCGCGATAACTTGTTCAGCATAGGCCAATTCTGTGACAAAGCTTCCAGGTGGTCTTTCATGCTGACCGGTGCAGAATATTGGACAGTCAGAACAAAGAACTCCTGCAAGGACTTCGGAAATCTAATCTTTACACGATCAATCTCTGTGTGGACTACGACAGTTGTTTGCCTCATCTCCCAGATTACAATTCAGAGGAACAGCTTATGGCATCAACGTCAGTCTCATCTAAACATCAAAGCTCTTCAACGACTATCAACGAAAAAGTTGGTTCACGGTCTACCAATAATTAGTCTACAAAAAGAGCATCAGTGTTCGTTATGTCAATTAGGAAAAATGAACCGAGCATCTCATCATGTTAAACTAGTTGCCTCCACTTCACGTCATTTGGAATTGCTACATATGGATCTCTGTGGACCTATGAGACACAGAGTATTAGTGGGCGGAAGTACGTACTAGTTACGTTGATGATTACTCCCGCTACACATGAACGATGTTCCTCCGAACTAAAGGTGAGACAGGGGACTTGATAGTTAATTTCGTGAACACTACTCAGAATTTGCTGCAACTATCCATCCAAGTCATCCGAACGGACAGCGGCACTGAGTTCAAAAACAAGTATCTCAGTTACTTTTATCAGAAACTTGGCATTAATCAGCAATTTTCGCCCGCCAAAACCCCTCAACAAAACGGGGTTGTTGAAAGGAAAAACAGAACTCTAGTAGAGGTCGCCCGTACAATGCTGATTCATTCCAGCCTCCCACACTTTCTATGGGCTGAAGCAGTAAATACCGCCTGTTTCACTCAGAACAAAACGTTGGTTCACATGCGCATTAATAAAACTCCGTACGAAATACTAAACAAGCGAGTACCCAATATCTCATTCTTCAAGGTCTTCGGATGCAAGTGCTTTGTGGCGAATGACAGAGAGCAACGTGCTAAGTTCGACCCTAAAGCATTCGAAGCCACATTCATTGGGTATTCATCAACGTCAAAGGCGTACCGAGTTTACATCAAGTCCAACCAATCAATCAAAGAAAGCTACAACGTCACTTTCCACGAAGTGGCAGAAATGGCTCATGCACACCTCAGTTCAGGACCCGTACCAAACTCGGTGGCTTCTGAATACGACAGTTCAGAACCCGTATACACTGGTGTGTTGGCACAAAACCAACAGAAGATGGCAACAACTCTAGATTCAACGTCTGAAGAAGCACTGAAACATGCGTTGGAAGATTTGGACTCTCTCTTTGAGCCCGTTTATTGGTCAGAAAACATTATAGCAACACCTTTAGTGGAACCCCCACTCGACGAGGCCAGTATACCGAGCTCTTCAAATGTCCCTACTTCACCCGATTCAGAATTACCACAGATCAATGACGAACCTACAACAATAAATGAGGAAGTCTCTACAGAATCACTCAATCCAAATGCAGAATCTGACTTACCTCTATCTCCTGACGAATCTGAAATCATTGGAAGTCTCAGTCCTCAAATGACGATGCGTCTAGCTCTGCACTACCCCATGAGCGAAAATGGACTCGAGCACATCCGGTTGATCAGATTATTGGTGATCCTTCACGTGGAGTACGGACACGTCATCAACACAGTTTATTCAGCTGCTTCTTAAGCCAAAATGAGCCAACTAAGGTAGCAGACGCACTAAGAGACCCAGATTGGGTAATAGCAATGCAAGAGGAAATCAACCAATTTGAGCGTCTTCAAGTGTGGAACCCTAGTATCCCGTCCGCATGGGAAAACAATCATCGGAACGAAATGGGTATTTAAAAACAAAAGAATGAAGAGGATGAAGTGATTAGGAACAAAGCTAGATTGGTTGCGAAGGGCTATAACCAACAGGAAGGAATTGACTACTACGTGACATATGCTCTGGTTGCCCGAATCGAAGCCATTTGTCTCTTCCTGGCTTATGCGGCTCATAAAGACTTCAAAGTCTACCAAATGGATGTAAAGACTGCCTTTCTCAATGGCGTGCTAAAAGAGGAAGTCTACGTCGCTCAGCCAGAAGGCTTCATTGATCAAAAACATCGCGATCACGTCTATCGATTCGGTAAAGCTCTCTACGGACTGAAACAAGCTCCACGCGCTTGGTATGACGTATTGAGCGATTTTCCTCGTAAAATCTGGCTTTATCTGAGGAACGATCGATACGACCCTCTTCATAAAATGGCAAGACAAAGATTTGATGGTCGTCCAAGTCTATGTAGACGACATCATATTCGGATCAACAAATCCACGGCTATGCAAGAGATTTGGAGAATTGATGAAGAGCAAATTTGAAATGAGCCACATGGGCGAGATGCAGTTCTTCTTAGGACTTCAAGTGAGGCAGCTCGATGATGGGATATTCATCAGTCAGACTAAATACATCAAGGATATCTTGAAGAAATTCCATCAAGATCAGAGCAAGCCACTCAGCACTCCCATGTCCACAAGCTGCAAATTGGATGCTGATCCCATAGGAAAAGCGGTCGACATTACATTATATCGCAGCATCATAGGCTCTCTTCTTTATCTCACCTCAAGCCGGCCATACATCATGTTTGCCACATGTCTATGTGCGCGTTTTCAAGCCGATCCCGAAGAATCTCATATGCTTGCGGTGAAGCAAATTCTGCGTTACCTTAAGGGCACCTCCACCTTAGGACTATGGTATCCTAAAGGAACAAATTTCAAATTAATTGGCTATACTGACGCTGACTACGTAGGTTGCCGAATGGACAAGAAAAGCACATCCAGTGGCACTCAATTTTTAGGCGAAAAACTAGTCTGTTGGTCATCCAAAAAGAAGAACTGCATCTCAACATCGACGGCCGAGGCAGAATACGTCGCGGCTGCCAGCTATTGCTGGCAAATGCTATGGATGCGGCCTTAGCTTCACGATTATGGGTACAATCTAAATAATATACCCATTTATAGCGATAACCAAAGTGCCATTGCGATTACATGTAATCTGTTCACCACTCACGCACAAAATACATAGACATACGATATCACTTCATCAAAGATCACGTAGAAAATAAACCCAAAGTGACCTATCACCTTCATCCACCGTCCAAGACATCACACAGCCGCCGCCGCCCATCTCTCTGCCACCTTGATAGTCGCCGGAGTACTCCCAGCACCCCCCCTCGCCGGGCTCAGACGGCGATGGAAGGGTTCTAATCTCTCACGTCGGCTCCAAAATCTGTCTTTTCGTCTTCCTTTGAGTTTCGACCTCAACAATGGAGGTTTCTTCTTCAGACCTAGATTGTATTGGTCCCTACCAGACTATAATGCGTTGAGACGCAATATCCCAGACCTTGACAAACGTTTCGACGTGGCTTCATTTGAATCGTTTTTGGAGCGCATCAATGGAGGAAAGACCGGCCACCTACCAACGCCGCCGCGTAAGACCTCCACTACACCGCAGCTGCCTGGGTCTCCCGACATGGTCGCTTGGCCTTCCCTTCCGACCGCGCCGGTGCCACCTACGAAGACCCACCGTCGCAAACGGTGCACGACCAAAATCGAACCGCTGCGCAACTCTCAAATGGATAACCGTCCGCCCCTCCGCCGGGGGACGCCGCCGCCCGTTGCCAAAGGTCCTCACGGGGATGCTCACTCCGGCGACCCCAACCTGTGCGAGTCCGACCTGCCGTCATCTGATGAGGCGGCGCACCATAGCCCCGGCTCTGCTAGGGTTCCCACTCGCAACCTTTCTGCCACTGGGCCTAGGGCTTCTGAGGCCCAGTCTTCACCTGGGGCCAATTGTATTGGGCCGGCCTAGATTATAAGTGCTAGCTCTATTGGGCCCTGTGCTGCCATGACCAAACTAGCTAGCCCTGATTTGACTTCCTTCATTGGGGAGGCCCACTCTCCAACTGGGCCTTCTATTATTGGGCCGGACAAGAACACTAGCCCGGCTAGCTCAAGTGCTGACATGGGCTTGGCGATGAAAGCGGGGACCACAGGGCCGACCAAAAACACTAGCCCGGCAAGCTCAAGTGCTGACATGGGGACCACAGGGCCGATGTCGACTGCGGATGCTGATGCTGCGATGGGGGCGATTGAGAAGCCTCGCCATGACGATTCTGCCCCATCCCTTTCGACTGTTACCGCGCCTGGGCCCACGCCCACGCCGGCGACTGATGGCACACCAAAACAGTACCACAGCCCATTCGGGGCGGCGCACCAACCTGGACTACCTTACCCTGGCCCATCATTCTCAGATGTTGTTCTTGGCACTAATAGCAATCGGCTTCTCACTGGCCGTGGAGGGTCACCGAGCTCGGCTCGACTCCCCCTATCTTACACAGCGCCCACTGTCGTTGATGGTATTGCTCGGCCCTCTTGGGAAGTTGCTCAACAAGGCGTCACTAGGTGGGAGCACACGCTTGTCGGGTATTTCCTTGGGAAGCGACCGTACTTCTCTCATGTGGAACGCTATGTCAGGGCTATTTGGAAGAACCTTGTCGAGGTTAGATCGACGATTAATGGATTTTTCATGTTTCGTTTTAGCACAGAGGAGGCCACTGCAGTGGCTTTGGATGGCGGTCCGTGGCTCTTACAGGGACAGCCTCTCTTTCTCGAGAAGTAGCGTACGGGATTTTCGTTTGAAAAGAAACCGCATTCGGCTGTTCCGCTTTGGGTTCGACTCCGGAACGTCCCAACGGAATTTTGGACACAAGCCGGTTTGGGAATCGTTGCAAGTGTGCTTGGAAAGCCTCTATTTGCGGACGCTGTGACGGCTCGGGAGGAACGCCTTGAGTATGCTAGGGTGTGCATTGAAATTGCTTTGGCGGACCCTTTGATTGAGCGGTTCAACGTCCACATCCCAACTAAGGATGGTGGCTCCTCGGGTGTTGTGCCCGTTAGTGTTGAATATGAGTGGCGGCCTCGTAAATGCTCGTCATGCGACTCATGGGCCCATAGTACCGCGGCTTGCCCTACCAACCGGCCGAAACCACCACCTAAGAACTCGGCCAAGAAACACACTCACATCCAGGCGCCTCGGCCGACAAGGCCGACTACGGTGGCGCCTCCAAGTCGAGAAGGTAATCGCTTGGCAGACAAAGGTAAAGGCATTGTTACTGAGGCGGCCAACATGGATGGCCTTGTGGGGGACGACAAGAAACGCACTTCTACCCCTATCTTCGAACATGATAAGCGTTCGAGTAGACCTAGCAATGACGATGCATCCGGTAGCGAGGTTATTGAGACACACTATCACAACATGTTTGAGGTTCTTGCTACTTTCGAGACGACGGACAATGATGCTGATGCTGATCCTCACGTTGACGTTGGATGATACGGCTGGAAATGTTTGGTTGTTGTTTGCTGGAAATGTTTGGTTGTTGTTTGTTGTTGCGTTTGGACTTGTTTTTGCTCTGCCCTAGGGACATGTTTCATTTTTCCTTGGATGTGAGCTGGTAGCCTGTTACCGGTGGGTTTTGTGCTCTCTGAGCGGATCTGTGTCTTTTTTATTTATTTAGTGACCTTTCCCCAAAAAAAAAAGATCACGTAGAAAAAGGCACGATTGACATGTATTTTGTGAACACGGAACATCAACTAGCCGACATTTTCACCAAGGCTTTGGACGAAAAACGGTTCCAATTCCTTGTCGGAAAATTAGGCATGTTGAACCTTCCGTGATTTGTGCATGATGTGATCCTATGTGCTTTCACATATTCTATGCTGTGTTTTCTATTCTTAATCAATGTTATATCTTGCGTGAAATTTTTCAATTAAAAAAAATATATGTATATATACATATAAGTATAATATTAAGGGTATGACGATATCTTTAGGATGCTCGATCTACGTCACGAATAGAATTCACTGACATGAGACTGATTGCTTGCTTAAATTCTGTCAGTCTAAGTCGCATTCTTGTGTTTCTTAGGTATTGAGTTTGTTCCACTAAAGACACAATACCACTTCATATAAGTGAGGATTCTAGCCTTTTATTACTCTTGCCGGATCTTTTCTTGAGTGAGTCACACATTAATTGTTTGTCATTAACTTGTGATTCTCGGCCTCATACTTGCCGTGTAATAGATCGTTCCGAAAATTATTAGGGCACTTAGGAAATTCCTCACTTGGCCAAATCTAAATTTTCATTCCTTTAAGATTACCTTTAGTCATCCATTTTGAGCTTTCTCCAAATTCCTTTTCTTCAATTGAAAACCCTGTATGCCTTCAACCGACGATTTAATGATTTGGACGGGATATTCAATCAAGAAAATGAGGGGGAGAATAACTAGACGAAAAAAAGATGACAAAAGAAGGAGAAAAAACGCACACGAGGAATACTCAACACACAACAAACAAATCAAGAGAACCTGCCTTCTCAACTATGACACTCTCAAAACATTTAAGACGGAGGCATGGATCTTGCTGTGAACTTCTCCATAGATAATCTCGTACACTCGTCAGAACGGCTGGAAAGAGGAGCGCCTAGAAGTGAACTTCTCCAACGATAATCCGGTCTTATATCGAGACAACGAGAAGAGGAGCACGGCCTTGGGTTCGAATTCCATAACCATGAACTTCTTCAAATCGATAATCTCTGAAACCTCTCTAGGGAATAAGAGAAAAGGAGCATGGTATCGGCCTGAGAACGAACAAGAAGAACTTCGCCCTAGATAATCTCTCAGCCTCGTAGAGAAGCGGAGCTTCAGCTTGAGCAAGTGCAGAAGAATATGAAAACAATAAAGGATGAGATTGAAAAGACGAAAGAGAAAAATGTCGGAGAAAAGGAGAATGACAAAGAAACGGAAGATGACATAAAGCCTATTTTTCCCAAACATTATCCTTCCCTTCAAAATCAGAACCAAATTAAAATCCCTCAAAGTCCCTTTGATTCCAAATCGACGGTCTCTTGCAAAGGCAAAATGATTAAAAACGCCTCGATCATAGGTATTTTGACTTAATATGACATGTGTTGACTTGAGCGATATAATTATAAAATCCCTAGTCAAAAATTAAAAGAGTGCTAGAGCGAACCTAGAGAGATTTGTCGAAATGGATCATTCTTTGAACCTAGGACTTTAGTTTGCAGACATGACTTGACGGCATTTAATCTTTCAAATGTCGTATGAATTTTTAAGAGTGACAATGATCGTAGCAAAATAATATGACCCCATAGTATTAATAATATTAATATACGTGCGAAAAATAATATAATAATAATAATATAGTTTTAATCGCACATTTTGACATGCAATAGATATTTGCATTCGAATTGAATTGATAAAAATGCGAATATTTGTTCTTGCTCATACCCTTGCACGAAAATCACAGTTACATGTATAGGGGAACATGTATCTAGGCTAATCTTGATAAATCGTGTGTTTTTAACAAGTGTCTCTGATTGATTTATATGCTTATTTAATGAATCAATTGAGATGCATTATTTGAGGGGAGCATTTACAAAATTTATGTCTTAAGCCCCAAATATTTTTGATGTTTCTTCTCTAAGTGTTGCAGAAATCGATCTAAATTTTACCGTACCACGCACCTCAATGAGAAGGACTTCACGAATTTACAGGATTTGGTGCACACGACATTGGTTTAAATTTTGGTTTGGTTAAATATTTGGATCGTCAACGTGTTTTATGAATTTGATTTTAACCAATTTATCAAAAAAAATTTCAAGGGGAATCAAATAAATAAAAATAATTGGTTCCAAAATTAACTCTAATATTTTCGACATATGTTGCTTTAAGCCTTGCAGATTTATAAAATGAGAAGACGGAGCTAGATGTCATCAACCAGAATTACAGGGAGTTAATTGCATTTATTTTCATATATAGGGGGAGCAATTATGTGATTTACTCGAAAACTTTGGATCAATCTGAAAACACAGAGAACCTTGCTATCGAGAAATTTAGGCAAAATTCGTAATTTTCTCTTACAGATTCTCGAGCGAAAATTTATTTGGGGCCAAGTTGTAATTTTCGTTTGCATACGAGCGAAAATTAAACAGGAACCAAATGAAATTTCTCGATCGAATTTGTCGCGAGGAAAATTAAACAGTAACCATAGAAAATTTTTCGATCGTAAGTTTCTCGATCGCAAATAGTAACGGGCCTAGAAATTCTTAAGTGTCGAAAACGTCTAATCAGCCCATTAAAGTACCCAATGCTTGAAGATGAAAATCCCTAAATACACGCTAAAACCCTCGATCGCAAAATTCAACAGTCAAAATTCTCGTGAGAAAAACTATTCTCACAAAGGAGAACTTCAAAATCTTTTAAATCTTACATTTTCCTCTGATTTTCGTCTTTATAAGGTAGAATCGACATCCATTAGGGTATAGCGTGTGGTTAATTTTCTGTACCAGTTTCTCGTCTGTTAAGAATATGAAAGCTCGAGTGCTACTTTGCAGTGTTTTTCGATCATTTTATGAGTAAAATCCGTGCTATAATCTGCACTTAAGATCGTTTCGGTGTTTTAAATCATTCTAGGGGTATATTTCTTTGATTATCTGCGTTCTTAAGGATCGATTGAGAGTTAGACTGAACTGGGTTTATATGTTTGAAGGCGTCGAAGAACTTTCTCGCTTGCAAACAGTGTCACTTGAATTTTAATTTGATTGAGTTACTGTTTGCATTATAAAAGTTATTCGATCGCTAAATTCCTGACTTAAATCGATAAAATAAATAACATAATACTTAAACTCGAGAAATCAAATCTTGATTTTATGCGAGCGAAAAGATACTGTGCGGAATAGTTCAAATAGATGTAATTAAGTTTCGAGCACAAAACTTACAATCGAAAACGGTAATTTCAATTTTGTTCTCGGTCGAAAATTTTAGCGGCGATAAAATTAATTTTTCGACGATAAAATTTCTCGATCGTAAATATGCACAGTGATGATTTTTATCGATCGAAAAATTTCTCGGCAAGTCACCAAGTTTCTCGCTGTCAATTTTCTCGATATTAAAATTTCACAGCGTAAAATCATTTTAAAATTGATATACTTTTCGCACGATAACTTTCACGACGAAAATTTTATTAACGCGCGAAAAATTCTCGATCGTAAGTTTACGTTGAAATTAATTTTCTCGATCGTAAATCTTCGACTACAGTATCACACGTTAAGTTCAACACTTAGTAAAATTTCCTAAGTCCTTTACACTGTAGCTGACCTTAGCGAATAAAATTTTCGATTGCAAAAATTAACAGAGATTTTAATTAGAAATCAGCACTTAAGAACACAATTGAAATTTCAATTTTGCGAACGAAAAACTTCACGGAGTGAACTGTGGTGGTAAATACTTGGTAAAATTTTCGACTAAACTTTCATATGACTTATATACATATGTCGAATGTCATTATTATCTTCAGTGTTCACTCTGGTATACCTATATGCCAATTCATATACTCTTCAAAATTAATTTCGACTCGATTTAAATCTCAAATTAATGGTTTACATTAATGAATTGTTTTTCAGATGGATCACTATCCTACGTACAATCACATCTACGAAAAGGCCCCATACCTCAGTGTACAAGACACTAATTTCTAGCTCGACATGACGTCCTTTTGGTGTCCTGACGAGATTATGGTGTCTATACTACAAGGCCACCCCATGTGGCATGCTCTGATGGTGATAGCCTCAGTGCCTATGGTCTACCTTCAATAATTTTGGGGGATGATCAAGAGCCACGCTATTGAAGGGGCATACAGCTTCACAACGGTGATAGGGACGAGGCACATAAATATGAACAAGAATGACTTCGGTCTCATCCTCGACCTCCCCTACAACCCGAACTACGACCCCCTTCCAACTGATGCGGAGCTAGTACGTGACTTCCTTCAGTTGGGATACCGTCCGCCGCTCACCAAACTCGCACAATTGCAGAGCAACGGGATTCCTTATCCGTGGAAGACATTGTTTGGGATCATCAACAAATGTCTATCCCCAAAGCACGCCGGCTTCGACAAAGGCAACGGCAACATTCTGAGGATTTTCCACGGAATCGTCTTCTCGCAAAATTACGATTTCGCTCAACTGATCTGGAATGATCTAGCCAAGCAGATCAGGCAGAAGGAAAACAAACGCTCAAAGAATGTGCCGTACGCCCGGTGGTTCTCCGTCATCATTCGACAATACATGGAGTTGCACGAGCAGAACATTCCTCGTCTACCTCCTGGAGGGAATTACCAACCACCGCGGCAGAAATTTTTCCACAATCCAAAACTAACGGACTTAGACCAGCCGTCAATGGCCATACCGTTCGAGTTGCTACGTCTCGCCGACCCCTCGGGAGATGTATACCAACTCTACTGCCGGGAGAATCATCTGACGGAACAGATGATCAGAGGGCCCCCGACAGATTTCACAGTCAGCCCTCCCCAACAACAAAGCCCTAAGGACATGATGATCGATGCAGTGGCTCAGAAGCTTGAACAGGAGCCCTCAGTACATGAAACTCAACAACCGGATCTTGAGATCGTGATGATTGATGAAGTGACCCTTGACATGGAAGCTGAAGAACAGAATCAGAAGCTCCAAATGGAAGTGCCCATTCATGTTGGTGCGCTTCAAGGATCATTTGAGGAGGTCCTTCACCAAGAAGCACAACCCGAAGCTGAAATAGGGCACAACTCACCTACTTTGGCAACTATGCCAGAAACAGAGGCTCTGATCTCCACGATTCAACCCAACGAGCCTCAGGTGATGGAACAAGCCCGTGAGGATGATCCAGTTCAAATTTCACCTCACACGGCTACCTCATCAGACACCGAGTCAGATTAGGATATTCTACTTTTAAAAGGACTCCAAGGCGATTAAGTATACCACTTGAGTCTCTCTTTCCCACCGTCACAACCACATCAGACATGACACCAGTCATCGCTTCAAGTGTCTTGGCCGATATATCAACTCCGACTTCTACCGGCCTCGACATCGAAATGTTTGATGTACAGGTTTAATCTGGGCCTGTCACAATATCCATAAACGCGAATCTTATAGATTCAACTCAAGGATTGGATGGAAGTCTCGGACAGTCACAACCTCTAGTGACTACGAGCTAACCTGAGGAGTCTGTGTCTGCTCAAGGGTTGTCAACAGGCGACACCAGTCGTCTTGGTCAATCTACGGAAGCGTCCGCCCCTTTTGTGACTGAAGATCACCTCAAGGCCACTCTCTCCGCAGCATTCAAATCCTTCGAAGACAAAATTATGGAGAGCGTGCGTACGACAATCGAGACGTCCCGTTTGGATCGCGGGAAAGCACCCGTCTCGGAGCCAACTTCAGCACAAGCCGACCTCACAACCTCACAACCCACAACCACCGACCCTTTACAAAACTCATCCATCCTAATCAACCCATAACCATCCCAATCACTGAGCTCCACGACATCCTTCTAGCACACCTCATTGGTCTTACCATCCGGTTGCCTCAGGAGGAATCGCTCTATAGGCGACTGGTGGACCATCCTGAGCCACCTATCCAAACGTGTCGAGGTCAAATCTCTCACTCCAGACGATGACATGACGACCCTGACGATCAGGATCATCATGAGGGAGAGAAGAGGCCAAGGACATCTACGAGTGGCCAAGGACAAGGCTCGGGCGCAACGCAAACAGGCGCTGGAGCAGGTGATACACAAACCACCCAACCTACCCACACCACGCACCGCACCACCACTCTAACCCACATCGACCCACCATCCTTTCACCTAAGGACGCCTCCACCCACACCATCGACTCTGACAAGCCCCTGCTTCCGGAAGAAGAAGCAAATGCAGCTATGCTCGTAGCACTGGCGCAAACCCAAGCTACTCCCTCTGTAGCTCCAGATCAACCGGGCACTTTAGGACATGGCGTCAATCCACATGAGTTCCTCGACAAATTCATATTCGAAGGACAGTGGGCGACCCATTATGTGCCCGAGGAGCATCAAGTACAACGGCTCAAGAAAGTTTGACAAATTATGCAACAAGCTTCCGAAGGACAGTGGGCGACCCATTATATGCCCGAGGAGCATCAAGTACAACGGCTCAAGGAAGTTCGACAAATTTTGCAATAAGCTTCGGTGGACCTCGTGTTGATATAAGACGACGAACTTCGGGAAGGTGTGTTAGGATATTTAATTTATTGTGTCAATAGTTTAAGTCTTGGGAATAATTTTGTAAGTATCTTTAGCTTGGGCTTTAGACTAGATTGTAATTAATTTATATTTAGTGATTGGGCCTTAATATACCTAGGGTTAATGTGGTATATAAGGTTTTACCAACTCACTTTTGAAAGTAATCAAAGATCAAAAGGCTTACTCTTATTTTCACACACTACACACACTCAAAGGTGAGAAACTCTCCCTTCTTCATTCCATTTAGCCTCTTTGATTCCTTGTTTGGTGCATTTCGGGACCAACAAGTGGTATCAGAGCAAACGTGGATAGATCTGCATTGATTTGAATCCAGTTTCGTTCGATTCCAAGCAAGATCAAAGGTGTTTTTGAGCAAAAAATTGTTTTCGGGCATTTTGAGCTTGTTTTGGGGTTTTGATGCTTCGTTCTTATGTTTAAAACCTTTCCCCAGATCGAGTCTATGCCTAAAATGTTTTTAGAACCCTTTTGGATCAGTTTTAACGAGTTTTGAGCGAGATTGAAGCAAAAACTTTTCAGAAAAAGGACATCTCGGCCATTCATTGTTTTTGGTCGATTTGACCCATTTTTTGTTGTTTTTAGTTCACAAATCGGTCGTTTATGTGTTTAGGGAAGAATTTCTGAAGTTTAGGATCAAGTTTAAGCGATTTTGGTTGAGACTTGGGTGAAAACAGACGGTTTTTCTGGAAAATGTCGCGACAAAGCAATGGAACAGTACTTGATGTTCTTGCCCGCGAAATTTTGCTGAATCGTTCAAATCCGCGAAAGTTTCATCTCTGCGAAGTTGAATCCGAGAATTTTTAAACCGCGAAACATCTCTTTCACTGAATTTTTTTTCGCAACGGTCTATGCTCACAATCCGAGAATTTTTACACCGTGAAAATTTCGCTTTCACTGCAGTTTCTCGCAACAACCTATGCTCAAAATCCGAGAAAGTTTGAAACCGCGAAAATTTTTCTTAGGCCTAATTTTTCTCAACTTCGTACTCTTTAAAATCCGAGAATTTCCAAAACCGCGAAAAAATTTCTCTAAGACCCAATTTTTCTCAAGTTCGTACTCTTTAAAATCCGAGAAACTTTATACACGAGAAAGTCAATTCCAAGAATCTTTCTAAGCCGCGAATTTTTTTTCTCAGCCAAGAACTTGTTGAAAATTTTTATATCCGAGAATTTTTTTTTACCGCGAAAGTTTTGCAAGTCACGAAAATCTGTACATCCGAGAAAGTTTTCTAAGCCGAGAAAGTTTATCTCATCTGAGAAAGTTTTTCAAAACCACGTCTATTCCAAATCCGAGAAAATTTCCTAAAAATCACACTTCACCACTCGATGCGATTTTCTTTAACTTGCGAAATTTTCTTGTGAAGATTTTAAAACTCTCAACTTAGAATCATTCCCACACGCGAAACTTTTAAATCCGAGAAAATTTTCACCTGTGAATTTTTATATTCCTCAACACTTAATTTCTCGGATAACATTTCACTAATCACGTCTCCTTGAGCTGCGAATTTTTTTTTTGTGTTAAGTCTTTCTCGTGCTAAAATCTTCTTGGGTTAAATTTTCTCAAACTTTTTAAGATTTGATCCTCACACTTTAGAACTATCTCCCTAGACCGCTTTTGAGATAAAATTTGTTTTTGCTCCCCAAGTCTCAATTTAAATTTCTAGAACTACTCCTAATTTCAAGATATATTTCTCTTTCATACATTATCGACCATCACACACGCTCACTTAGTTCTAAGAAATTCTTTAAACAATTTTATTCTCAAAACTCTACTCATCAAACTCGTATTTCTCATATCGTTCGTTACTAACGTTCTTATCTACGCAAGATCAAAACCACGGACGATTCGACTGCACCAACCATGTCTACCACGAATGACATCTCCACAGTGGGCTCCGACACCAGGCCTCCGATGCTGCGACAAGGCGACTACAGCATATGGACAAACCGGTTCCTCACGTTCATCAGGAACAAAGGCGCACCACTCTCTCAATACCTTCTGGACTCCATCTTCAACGGTCCAGCACAGTTCTGGACAATCATCCCTGCACAGCCAAACGCAAACCCACCCATGGATGAACGCCGCACTCCAAGAGGTCCCATCAATGAGGATGAACTGGCTCGCGAATAGGCCGACGAGACTGCCAAAGGATACCTCTTCCAGGCTATGGGCAACGAAGTCTATGCTCACATCGAGTGCTGCACAACTGCTAAAGAAATATGGGATGAACTCGTTGAAATCATGGCAGGCACAACTGAAAGTGCTCAAGGGAGGAAATCAGCCTGTCTCTCACAGTATGAACACTTCCAAGCCTACGAAGGAGAGGAGCTGCGTGACACGTACCTCAGATACCTGAAAGTCATCAATGAACTCAAGAAAGCCAGGATCTCGAGGGACAAATTCGATATCAACAACCGCTTTCTTGGAAGCCTCAAACCACAATGGGGCAATGCAATCGTGATGATGATTCAGAGTAAGGACCTCTCCAACACTTCCATCCATGCTCTTTATGACAGTCTGTCTGCCTATGCTCCATACGTACAACCTCATTCCACCAACACTCGAGTTGACCCACTGGCCCTCCTCTCGAACAAAACCAATGAACGATCTTCCACCACTAAGACCAAACAGAACAAAGGGAAGCTACCAGCTGTTGTATCTGACACCTCTTCAGGATCCGAAGCTGATACAGAATCAGACGAAGATGTTCGTGATATACGCAAGCAACTGGCAATGCTCACTAAGTTGGTCTCAAAGAAGATCGGGAAAAAATTCTCATCCTCTTCCAATCGCCAAAGAACCTATAGCGGCATCAAAAAGACCACTCCCACAGAGGAAGCCAAGCCAACAAAGAAAGAAGAGGACTCCGCACCTCAAAAGTCCGTGAAGTGCTTTCGGTGTGGAAAGATGGGACACTTTGCCAAAGAATGCCACGCCCCACGCGTGAAGGACTCCGGCTACTACGATCGTAAGGCCAGAATGACCCGCAAGGTGGAAAGTGGGAAAGTTCTACTCACCGAAGAAGCGGAATGGGTGAATGACACTTCAGAAGACGAGGAGCCTAAGGATGAAGATTGCTGCATGGCAAGGCTGATCGAACATGACGAGGACGAGGAGATGGGTCACACCGGTGAAAACACAGCTAATACTCCTACCAACGCTACATCTGAGGTACGAATCTCACACCTAGATGATGTGTTTACTCACCGACATGCCATTAAGAAACCTACCGTAGACGCTAGGGATTATGATGAACTTAAGCTAAAATTTGAAAACAACTATGCCTTACTTAGTCTAAAAGTAGAAGAACTTGCCTGTGCAAACGAACGTCTAATGGCCTCTGAAGCCTTAGTCAAACGTCTGCAAAGCAAGAACAAACAAAGTGAGACTAAGGTTAAGGAAACTACACTAGCCATTAGTTCATGTGAAACTTCTCGCCTCCTGACGGCCTCCCAATATGAACTGCTTACAAAGGAAAGAGTTAGGCTATACCGCAAGGTGAAAGAACTTGAAGAACAACTTCACCTTAGAAATGAAAACTCTCGCATCCTATGCCTATTGAACCAACCAGCGGAAACAGAATTCTACGACGCACGAGGGGGGATCGGACTGTCTAGCAATTGCAATCCAACACCGCTAACAGTTAAAAGATATAACATGTGCAACACTGCATTCTTGCAAACAAGAAATGGTGCTCCCCCGCAGCTTAAGCCATTTGTGAGAGCATCCTCCGCTGCCATCTCAGAAGAAACAAGGGAACAGAACATCCATTGGGCAGAAATCGCGCTTGACTACACAGAGTTGAACAATAGAAATAAGACTGAGGTATCCTCACTCTCGGAGGATGTCGAAACCTTACTCCCAAACAAAGAACAGGAAGATGCCTTTCAAGATGTGCTCTCTCGCACTTACATCCCAAAGAAACTACTACTCATAGCAGAACTAGAACGACAACTAGAAGTAGAAAGGAATGCCTTTGCAAAAGAGCGAGATGAGCTGCTTAGCAAAATCTACACACTAGAAAAATTTCCCAATACGAACTATCCCTCCACATCGAGTCAAGTACCCGACTCTCAAACATGTAAATGTGAGAGGACGGCGAAAATGACTCCTGAAGCTGACATATGTTCTAACACTAACTCTAGTATTCTTATGGATACAGGGAATGTGAGTTCGACGTCTCTGGAAGGCAGCTCGTATCAGACAAAGGCGAACCCACTCTTCGATGACAAGAAGAAAAAACCATCCTACATTCGTCCTTCCTCTCTATTTACTGAATCCCAATATCCTAAGGTCGTAGACAATTATGTAGCCAAAACTTATCTTTCTTTTACCAAACTTATGTCTATGTGCTGCTGCAATGATTTTGTTCTCCCACGATTTCACGAATATGAAGCACATGAACACGCAACACTCCGACCTCGCAAGCGAACCTTCTCTGCGACGTCTTTGAATTCTCCTATCTCGCCGAAGCCTAAGGTCAAGCGAAAACGTCTCTCGTCGACAAACGCAAACTCACCCACTTCTCGCAAGCCAAAGGCGACCAAAACCGAAGCACGAAAACGACAACCACATTCCCCGCGCCAATTCATGTATAAGGCACCATATATGCAAGCACAAATTAGGAAAATATGGGTTAGAAAAACCATAATCCCGCCTAATCAAACAAACGACAAAGGGAAAGCTAAATTAGAAACAACGCAATCTAATTTAGAATACACATTTCCCATTAAACGCATGAAAATTTTACTTGTTTCACAAGAATGCCCCGTCAGTAAACGGGGACCCAACATTTGCTAATGATTGCAGGTCTGTCATGTGTGGTATCTAGACTCGGGTTGCTCCACACACATGACGGGGAACAAGGAGCTGCTGAGCAACTTCTCCGAGCGCTATCTCGGAAGGGTCTCCTTCGGAAATAGTCAAATGGCGCCAATTCTCGGAACTGGTGATCTCATCCATGACAAATTGACGATCAAGGGCATCTCTTACGTTGAGGGTTTGAGCTACAATCTCTTCAGCATTGGTCGTTTCTGCGACAAAGGATACAAGGTTCTCTTCGAATCTGATATCTGCAGCATTATAGATGCCTCGGGACTGCCACTTCTTTCTGGAACGCGCACGTCTCACCTCTACGTACTCAATCTCACGACCTCTCGACCAGTATGCCTTCTCTCTCGTGCTGCACCCAAGTTGAATGATCTATGGCACCGACGTCTCTCACATCTCAATTTCAAGACTATCAACAAACTGCGTCAAGATAAACTCGTCAACGGTCTACCCCAGCTAACATATCATAAGGAACACCTCTGCTCTGCCTGTGAATTGGGGAAGATGAAGCGATCGTCTCACATATCCAAGGAAACACCATCCTCTAAGCTAATCCTCGAGCTCTTACATATGGATCTATGTGGCCCAATGCCTACGGCCACACTCGGAGGAAGACGGTATATTCTTGTGATTGTCGACGATTTTTCACGCTACACGTGGACGAAACTCATTCGTACAAAGGATGAAGTTCCTGATATAATCATCGAGTTTGTTGTTACGTCCCAAACTCTTCATCAACAGAAGGTTCGGATTATCAGAACGGACAACGGAACTGAGTTTAAGAACAAGAAACTCAGTGATTTCTATGCCACTCAGGGCATCACTCAGCAGTTCTCAGCTGTGAAGACACCGGAACAGAATGGTGTCGTTGAGTGTAAGAACAGGACACTTGTTGAAGCAGCCAGGACTTTTCTCATACAATCCAGACTTCCTCATTCTCTTTGGGGCGAGGCTATTCAAACGGCCTGCTACACACAGAACCGGGCTTCCATCCACAAGAGATTCAACCGCACCCCATACGAGATGCTGAATAACCGTCGTATTCCCGATATATCCTATCTAAGGGCCTTCGGTTGCCGATGTTTTGTGGCCAATGATCGTCAACATCTTGGGAAGCTTGATCCAAAAGCTCTTGAAGGCATCTTTGTTGGATACTCACTAAACTCAAAGGCATACAGAGTCTATCTGAAGGAGAAACGGTCAGTAATAGAAAGCACGAATGTCACTTTTGACGAAAGCGAAGGTGATCTCACAGCTTCTGGCCATATCAGTCCAGAACCAGGTCTTCTACAGACGTTGACAAAAGGTCAACCTTCAACGGCGGGAACTTCCTCATCTGAGGGCAATTGTGGTGAACTAGATCTTGATCTGCTCTTCGAGTACTTCTACCCAGTTCCCAAGACTCCCGTCGCCACCACTCAACCTACCGCTGCACCCACTCCACCTACACCACCAGCTACCGGCAATAACGTCGTCCCTCCAAACTTGGATGCACTCAATCTCAACGAAGACGACATACTACCCAACCCTGGGAATATTGCTGATTCTGACGCAGAACCCTCTCAATTTAATATGATTGAGATCTCTTCTTCGGACACCGGGCCCCAACCTAATGAGTTTCAAATAGACACAAATGCGGCCAGCTCCTCACAAACCAACGTACCACTTTGGGCTCGCTCTCACCCTACCGATCAGATTATTGGGGATCCCACATCCGGTGTTTCGACACGTTCGGCTACGATGAATGAAAGTTTGTTTGGTTGCTATCTCAGTCAAGTCGAACCATCACGAGTAGCAGAAGCTCTCAACGATCCTGATTGGCTGATTGCAATGCAGGAGGAAATAAATCAGTTTGAACGCTTACAAGTTTGGGAACTCGTACCACGACCTCACAATAGATCCATTATCGGCACAAAATGGATCTTTAAGAACAAAAAGGATGAAGATGGTGTTGTTATTCGCAATAAAGCAAGACTTGTGGCTAAGGGGTACAACCAACAAGAAGGCATCGACTACGATGAAACCTTCGACCCAGTTGCCAGGATCGAAGCCATACGAATGTTCCTTGCCTTTGCTGCTCACAAGAACTTCAAAGTCTACCAAATGGATGTAAAGACTGCATTTCTGAATGGATTTCTCAAAGAAGAAGTGTACGTTGATCAACCTGAAGGGTTCTTGAGCGAAGAGTTTCCTCATCACGTTTATCGACTCTACAAGGCCCTCTACGGACTAAAACAGGCTCCCCGAGCTTGGTATGACGTTCTTTCAGATTTCCTTGTTCAGTCTGGATTCAAGAAAGGATCTCTGGATACAACTCTCTTCACAAAGCGGAGTGGCCCGGACATCATGGTTGTACAGATTTATGTCGATGACATCATTTTTGGATCGACTAAACCTCAACTGTGCGAAGAGTTCGCCGAATTGATGAAAGAGAAATTCGAAATGAGTATGATGGGTGAACTGAATTTCTTTCTTGGTCTTCAAGTAAAGCAACTCCCCAACGGAATCTTCATCAATCAATCCAAATACATCCATGACATCCTCGAGAAGTATGGAATGAAGGATGCTAAGACTGCTGCTACGCCTATGTCACCCTCTGGCCGACCCGACGCGGACCCATCTGGTGTTCCCGTTGATCAAACCGTTTATCGAGGGATAATAGGATCTCTTCTGTACCTTACTGCTAGTCGACCGGATATCGTCCTCTCGACAGGAATCTGCGCTCGTTTTCAGGCCACACCAAAGGAATCCCATCTTACTGCTGTCAAAAGGATTCTCCGCTATCTCAAGGGAACACCCAATCTGGGTTTGTGGTACCCCACTCTATTGGACTTCAAATTGGTTGGATTCTCCGACTCGGTTATGCAGGATGCAAGATGGACCGAAAAAGCACCTCTGGAGCTGCACACTTCTTGGGCGGTAAACTCGTAAGTTGGTCGTCTCGAAAACAAAACTGTGTCTCAACTTCGTCGACGGAGGCAGAATATGTCGCCGCCGCTAGTTGCTGTTCACAGCTTTTGTGGATGAGAACCCAACTACGAGATTTTAATTTTCATGTTGATAAAATTCCCATTTATTGTGACTCAAAAAGTGCCATCGCGATGACGAGTAATCCTGTACATCACTCAAGAACAAAACACATAGATATTCGTCATCACTTCATCAAAGAACATGTCGAGCAAGGCACGATTGAATTGCACTACATCACAACTGAAGATCAACTGGCCGACATTTTCACAAAACCGTTGGATGTCAAACGATTCCAACACCTAGTGACTATGTTGGGTATGTTGAATATTCAGTTGTGATCAATCGACCCTACATGAACTTTGATAAAGTGTACATATTTCACTTTCACTTCACTTCATTTTCTATGTGTCTTCTGGATTATGTCTGTTGAGGGGGAGTTTTTAGATTAAGGGGGAGCGTCTGATATTTCGTTATTTAAAACGGGAATGTTTCGATTAAGGGGGAGCGTCTGATATTTCATTATTTAAAACGGGAAGTTTTACGATTAAGGGGGAGTTTTTCTTATTTTTCATTATTTAAAAAAAAAAATAAAATAAAAATAAAAAAAAAATTTGGGTTGAAATTTTAAAGTCTGGTCAAACTGAGTCAAAATCGGACTGATCAAAACATTTTGGGCTGAATTTCAAATTTTCTAGTCAAAAAGGGTCAAAATTGGGTCCAAGTCCGCGAAATTCAGCTAAGTTAAATTTTTGACCGAGCCCGCGAAATTTCGGCCCATTTACTCAACAATTTCGCATGTACAGTGTCTACAATAGTAAAACCCCAAAACCCTTAACACTTTTCACTATCCTAAAAATCCCGAGAAAATTCAAAAATTCGCAACCCCTCTTTCAAAAATTCGCAACTCCCTGCATCGTCGTCATCATCAAAATCTGCATTCAAACTTCATTTCCTGCTAACTCCATCATCGCAAATCAGCTTTTCGGTATGAATACATCTTAAATAACCCAATTTCTGTTCAATTTTGCCCTATTTTGCCCGTTTTGATTAAATCTGCTTGGTTACTTTCTCGGCTCTGAATCGAACGAATGTTAGGCTTTTAATGTTTAAATCCACCAAATATGTATTTCCCATCCTATTACGAGTCGATTGAGTCCAAATTATTGCATTTTAGTTAAGATTTGAGTAGGTCTAAGGCAAAAATTGATTGCGCTATCTCGCACTCTCACAACTGTGTTCTTCACCGCGAAAAATTCTCAGAAAATTGCCTTAATCGTTAAATTTCGCTGCTACAGTGAGTAACGCCCCGCGAAATTTTTAATTTACCCGAGAAAATTCCAGCACTACAGTGAGTATAGCCCCGCGAAACTTTTATTTCACCGAGAAAAATTCTCAGAAACATTCTCTGAAAAAATTGATTTAATAGTTAAATCTCGCTGCTACAGTTAGATAGGCCCCGCGAAACTTTTATTTTACCCGAGAAAATTCTTGCACTACAGTGAGTGAGGTCTCGCGAAATTTTATCTGAGAAAGTTTCATACGAGAATTTACATATGTTAAAATTTCGCTGCTACAGCACGTGAAGTCCCGCGAAAATTTCATATAGTTCACTTCATAATCCAGATTTTCGCATCTTCACTTTTCTCGCATCTACAGTGAACTAAAAATTTTCTCAATCCACAAAGATTTTTCAACCCGCGAAAATTCCATATACTTCACTTCATAATCCAGATTTTCGCATATTCACTTTTCTCGCATCTACAGTGAACTAAAAATTTTCTCAATCCACATAGATTTTTCAACCCGCGAAAATTCCATATACTTCACTTCATAATCCAGATTTTCGCATATTCACTTTTCTCGCATCTACAGTGAACAAAAATTTTCAATCCGCGAAACTTCCATTTAACCTGCGAAGTTTTTCCTTATATGCTAGATGCATGCGAAAATTCACTCTGAATGAGAAAACACATCAACGTGCGAAATTTTCATTATATGCTAAGTGCGAATTTCCTTGAAACATGAGAAAATTTCTTAACGTGCGAAATTTTTGTGGCTGAGTGCGAATTTTCTTGAAACATGAGAAAATTCCTTGAAACAAAGATAAGTTGCGAATTTTTCTCATTGCGTACGAAAATTTTGACAACGTGCGAGATTTCTTAACTTACGAAAATTTTCCATACTTGATAAATTTTACACAAAATGCGAAAATTTTCTTGACTTATCTATGTGTTACACTTAGTGTCAAAAATCGCCATCACATGACAAATTTCAAATCTTAACAACTATGTCAAAGGGACCCTAAATTAGCTTAAATGTGAATTTTTCTTATATATAATCTTGGGCAATTCTATGCGACTTAGTCAGTACTAATCTTATTACGATTACTGTAAAGCACAGATATGACTGGCAAAGATCAAAATACACTTGAAGCACTTGAGGTGGCTGCAATCCAAAGGGAGGTCGCTCGCATCGAACTCCACGCGCGTACCTATGTCCCACCACCCGAGGAGATCTTTCCACTAAGTCAATGGGCGGCCCTGATTCCCAACAACTATATGGTGGACTTGGACAGTTTTCGGTGCGATGCCCCCGTTATTATAGAAATTCTCAAAGGGCACCCACTTCGCCACGCCCTCACTCATGGCGAACCAGAAGCACAGGTGTACCTTCAACAATTCTGGCATACGCTGCAGATAGCTGGACCACTACGCCTTGCCAAGACCTTATCCGCCCATATCGATCAAGAAACGGTGGTCCTCACTCCCAAAATACTCCAAGATGTTCTTCAACTCCCGGTCTACTCACCCTACGATCCACCACCAACACACGACCAACTCATTGAAGACATCGACAGACTGGGCTATCAACCAGATACCAAGAAGAAGAAAGGCCCACTTGTCCTCAGTGAAGTCACCACCCGCAATCTACCACAACCCTGGCGGACACTGTTCCTGCTGGTGAACAAGTGTATGTCAGGAAAGCATGCTGGTCAGGACCGCGGAAACATTCAAATCCTCACAATCATGACCGGCATCGCTCACAACCGCAAGTACAACTACGCCGACATCATCTGGGTGGACCTAGTCTCGATGATCCAGCGACGCGACCGGGAAGTCGCCAAGGGAGTCACGAACCGCTTCGTCCCATACATGCGATGGCTCCCAGCTCTGATCAAGCACTTCCGCCTGCACTCAACCAACATCCGCATCCGTCCGGCAGCGGAACACTTTCAAATCCCAACTGTCGAGAAGTTCGCCAAGAAGAACACACCGGCGAAGGATCGACACGCAATGGTGATTCCGGACGACGTGCTCGCCTACGCCGACCCAACCAACCCGCACGTACAAGAATACCGTGCCTCAACCGCCTCCTTCCGTGAAACCACGCACCCTCTTTCCACTGTCCCTACGGAGCAGATCAACCCCCCTGCTCCTAACCTCGGGACTAGCCAACCCCCCACCACCACCTCCAAAAAGTCATCGAGTCGCGCCGCATCCTCTTCCACACGCGCTCCGAAAAAACGGTCGCGAGAGGATGACGTAAGCCGCCCCACGGAGCACCGATCGAAACAAAAGCACGATCGACCTCCTCCGCCACAGATAAGCCGAGCCGAACCAGTAGGTACAGGAGGTGATGTGTTCACCTCCCGAGTAGAAGTCGTGGCATCTGGCTCAACCACGCAAACTACCCCACCAACCCACTTGTCTTCCTCTCTACAGGAAGACATTTCATTCCACGAGGAGCCACGTATACCATCGACATCCCACTTGGAGATAGTCGATGTGGAAACAAGCAGTCCCTCGCCTCAGACTGCATCCTCTTCATGCACATCGAGTCTAGTGCCCTCACTCCCCATACTTTCATCCGTTTCTAGGACACATACACCTTCCATCGCACCACAGAGTCTTCGTGACTCTGTCAGAACGCTCGGTGATGGCTCTGTGACTGAGAGCGGAAGACCTAGCACGGCCAACATCACAACAACCGTGAGCCTAGGCCACCATACGATTGAGTCTGTCTCATCGGTGATGCCAACGGGAAGTCTGCGTGACCCCGTCTTTTCCCGACCTGTGCAAACGGGCGGCCGATCGGCGATCTTCTCCGACTCGGTGACAATTGGACATCTTCGTGATTCCAACTTGTTAGATTTACCCCGATTCATCATCGAGACCGCGCTAGAGTCACGTCTTCAAGAGTTTGCAAAGACTCTTGAGGCGTTGATTCTCGACAAAGTTTACGCGCGTCTCGATGCGTCCACCGCCGACAAAGGAAAAGGTGTGGCCCCGGAGACGCCACCACCGACTCAAGATGTGGACGCTGAAGCCATTCTCTCTGCCATTTCCGCGAAGGAGCTTTTCTACCTCCTACGAGCAAGATTCGAGTCGATGACGGAACTCGACGACGAGGAACGGCAGATGAAGAGAATAATGACTCAGCCCTTGACTTGCCGCGCTCAGGGCGAGTCCAGCGGGATCAGGCGCGACGATCAAGACGATGATCAAGATAGCCGCGAGGGGGAGAATAGGCAGCTGGGCTCACAATCCCAAGGACTCATGCAATCGACGCTGCCCTCCTCTGTACCTGAACAAACGTCCGCACCAGAAACAGAAACCTCACACCCCACTAGCCATAAATCCCATCCCATTAACCCCGAGTCACCAGCCAAATCACCCTCACCTCCACCTACTACAGTCTCCGAACCTCTAACTATCACACCGATGTTAGAGGCCACCACCACATCTACACCACCCGACACACAAATCATCCTCGCCAAAACCATCACCTCAACCGAACCACCAGAATCTCCACCAATTCCATCCCCACAATCCACAAACTCCTCCGACGCTACACCCTCGCCACCACATAGCCATACCCCTCTCAACATCGATTCCAACCCGGCTTCCGAGGATGTCTACTGCGCACAGAACGAGATCGAAGCCTACATCTTCAACGATGAATGGCTATACACGCCCGCCGATGCAGTAGCAGCTAGGAAGTTGGTGGAAAATGCTCGACGTCTGCTCATGGAGGCCTCGCTAACGCTGATCAACACCGCAGACGACGAGAACGGAGAGGAATACGACGCTGAACCGGCCGAGCTCGAGGACATCCTGCAATTCCAAGCGCAGCAAACTGAGGCCCCTGCTGCTCAAACGGATGTACCCACGGTGAATATACCGGAAGCACCGTGGGAAAACAAAAAGATCACCGCACCGTTCCAAGAAGAGATCCGGAAGAGGATCTGGCGACGCAAGGAGCAGGTCATCACCACCTTCGACGAGTATGAGCTGATGAACATCCAAAGTTGGAGCGAGAGAAAGAAGCAACTCTATCGATGGAGCCTTCTGTGCCACAAAAGCTCAAATAGGACGCTCTCCGATGAAGAAAACATCGCTCAGGAAATGAGTCGGGCCCCCATTTGCAAAGTCACTGACCTTCGCCAAGAGTCCAAAGGACCTGTCCATTACCCAGTATTCACGGTAATGAGGCAGGATGAGAGCTACTGTGAAGTCAGTGAGGCGGACTTCAAGTTTCTGCGCCTGGGCGACCTATACAGCATGCTGGAATCCATGAAGCAGTTCAGACTCGTCCTCAGAAGTTCTGGACATCTCGTACGTGCTGAACCGGTCACCATGGGATATGTGGCTATCAAACGCCACATGCTCCGACAGGTCAGATTCTTCGCCACCCACGATCTGCAGATGGCGGTAGAGCACAATCTGAAGAAGGTGAACCTGACTCGCCCATCTTTCAAGAACGCGGACGACTACCGAGAAGGCGATGTGATCGACGGAGACGATCCGGCGGTCGTCTACTCGAACTATAAGGGAAAGATGAGGATGCTGCGCTGCTCTGAAGTGGCAAAGTTCTCGGATGGAACGCTCACCATCATCCAAGACAAACTAATGAAGATCTGCCGCATACTTTCAGAAGAAGATCCTCTATGCCGATCCAAGTTCGCGAAGCTCATTGACGCTATAGCCAATCGACTGGTACTTCGAAGGAACCTCCGCGCCTTCGAGTTCAAGCTAGGGCTTCGCGACACACTCACACGCTAATCCACCACCGCCACGCTCAAGATCCAAGACTCCCAACAATTGACACAAAGGGGGAGATTGTTAGGATATTTAATTTATTGTGTCAATAGTTTAAGTCTTGGGATTAATTTTGTAATTATCTTTAGCTTGGGCTTTAGACTAGATTGTAATTAATTTATATTTAGTGATTGGGCCTTAATATACCTAGGGTTAATGTGGTATATAAGGTTTTACCAACTCACTTTTGAAAGTAATCAAAGATCAAAAGGCTTACTCTTATTTTCACACACTACACACACTCAAAGGTGAGAAACTCTCCCTTCTTCATTCCATTTAGCCTCTTTGATTCCTTGTTTGGTGCATTTCGGGACCAACAAGGTGTAGACCATGAACAAGATCCCACAGGGCGTTCAGAACTGATCACACAACGAGCGGTTTCCCCCACAAGACAAATTCCAGGGACCGTTCGGATCGACACGCCATGGGAGAATATTTGAATAGAGATACCTTTCCTTGAAGAAGTCCGTGAAAATATTTGGAGGTCACCGGACAAAGTCAAGAAGCCGAACGAGTTTGAGCTGAGAGGGATTTCTCACTGGGATCAGCAAAAGAGAATGACATATCTCTGGATGCTAACCCATCTCGGACTGGATGTGAGGAGAAGATGACTAAAGCACAAAGGAACCATTATAAGAGTCTATGTCCCATCCGCCAGCTACTAAGCGTCTACTGCGCCAAATGAGGACTTCCAACACCGTTCTATGTAATCGAGAGAGTAGACAGAACTCGAGATGAACTCAGCGAGAGCGACCTACCCTACCTTCCTCAGTAGGAGGTGTACCATCTCTACCAGTTATACGTAGAGAAGTACAAGGGTCCTCAAGGCTTCATAAAGAAAGAAGGACTCGAGGGACTCTACCGGTTCATGATGCGCCAAGTCAAGACCTTCAGATGGCTCTGGAGAGCAACATGAAGAAGATCAACATGATCGCTCCACTCAACAAAGGACCTGAGATCGAAGGGCTTCCCAACAATCACGTGCACATCAGCTCAATTTTAGGCATCACCTACCACAATCCAATCGCTAAGAAGACCAGGTTGATGCTGAAGATTGAGATACACAAATTCTGTGATGGGACGCTCAAGGTCATCAGGAAGAACATAGAGCAGAGGTTGGAAGAAATCAATAGAGAGACGATGATGAGGATCCACCGGTTCGTGAGAGAATAGCCGCTCCTAATGGAATTACTTGAGGACATTAAGGAGCGACTGGAGCTAAGGAATACGCATAGGAACTTTGAGCATGCGCTGGGCTTGCACAGGTCGTACTATGCCCGACGAGGACAGATAGCGCAGAAGAGAAATCAAGCACAAAGGGGGAGAATGTAGAATATCAATTTTAATTGTGTTTTGATTCATTAGTTGTCTTCGTAGATTGGAGCTTTTATTGTATTTGTCCTTAGTTTAGGACTTATTTATTATTTATACCAAGCTTGTTTGGTATAAATACATTTGTAAACATTGAACTTTAGATAAGATTTTAGAATTTGATCCGAAAGGCTTGCAATTCAATTTCTAGAGAGAGAAACAAAAATATCTTCTCTCACTACTCGAGATTCTCTCAAAAGCTATCCAAGAAGGTTTTCGATCGAAATCTCAATCTAAGCAATTCTTATTGATTCCTTCATAATTCATGCCTAGGATCATAGAGTTGATTAATTAGGACCTAACACATCTACTTCAGCTTTGCCTCACGAGCGCAAGTGGACTCGAGCACATTCGGTTGATCATATAATTGGCATTCTTCGAGTGGAGTACCAACAAGACATCAGCCACAGTCTCTTTAGCTACTCTTGAAGCCAAAATGAGCCAGCCAAGGTAGCAGACGCACTTCAAGACCCTGATTGGGTAATAGCAATGCAAGACGAAATCAATCAATTCCAGCGTCTCCAAGTGTGGACATTAGTACCCCGTCCACATGGAAAAGCCATCATCGGGACGACATGGGTGTTTAAGAACAAAAAAATGAAGATGGAGAAGAGATCCGGAATAAAGCAAGACTGATTGCGAAGGGCTATAACCAATAGTAAGGCATTGACTATGACGAGACGTATGCTCTTGTTGCTCGAATCGAAGCCATCCGCCTTTTCTTGGCTTATGCGGCCCTTAAAGACTTCAAAGTCTATCAAATGGACGTTAAGGCCGCCTTTCTCAACGGCGTGTTAAAGGAGGAAGTATATGTCGCTTAGCCAGAAGGCTTCGTTGACCTAGTACATCTCGATAACGTCTATCGATTGGAAAAAGCTCTCTACGGACTAAAACAAGCCCCACGTGCTTGGTATGATGTCTTGTGCGAATTCCTCGTAAAATCTGGATTCATCCGAGGAACGATCGATACGACACTCTTCATCAAATAGCAAGACAAAGACTTGATGGTCATCCAAGTTTACGTAGATGACATCATCTTCGGATCAACAAATCTTCGGCTGTGCAAGAGGTTTGGAGAGTTAATGAAGAGCAAGTTGAAATGAGTCACATGGGAGATATGCAGTTCTTCTTAGGCTTTGGGTCAGGCAGCTCGACGATGGAATCTTCATCAGTCAAACAAAATACATCAACGATATTCTGAAGAAATTCCATCAAGATCAGAGCAAGCCTCTCAGAACTCCCATGGCAACAAGCTGCAAGTTGGATGCCGATCCCTCTGGAAAAGCGGTCGACATCACACTCTATCGCAGCATCATTGGATCTCTTCTCTATCTCACCTCAAGCCGGCCGGACATCATGTTTGCCACATGTCTCTGTGCCCGTTTCCAAGCCGATCCCAAAGAATCTCACATGCTCGCGGTCAGGTGGATCCTGCGCTACCTCAAAGGTACCTCGACCTTAGGATTGTGGTATCCTAAGGGCACAGATTTCAAATTAATTGGCTATACGGACGCTGATTATGCAGGTTGCCGAATGGACAGGAGAAGCACTTCCGGTGGCGCTCAGTTTCTAGGCGAAAAGCTGGTCTGAGGTCATTCAAGAAGCAGATTTGCGTGTCAACTTCAACGGCTGAGACAGAATACGTCGCGGCCGCCAGCTATTGCTCTCAAATGCTGTGGATAAGGACTCTGCTTCGGACTATGAGTACAATCTAAATAAAATACCCATTTATAGTGATAACCAAAGTACCATTGCGATAACACTTTCTTCTCATTGGGCTTAGGAGAGAGAACTAGTCTTGCACTTTCAGACCGGATTCCCCACCGGCAGGGGGACAGGAGACGGCCATCTCAAGGCGCATCACGACCAAATGTGCAATCCTGTTCACCATTCACGCACGAAACACATAGATATTAGATATCACTTTATCAAAGATCACGTAGAAAAAGGCACAATAGATATGTATTTTGTGAACACAGAATATCAACTAGCGGACATTTTCACCAAGCCATTGGATGAAAAACGGTTCCAATTCCTTATCGGAAAATTAGGCATGTTGAATCTTCCGTAATATGTGTTTTACGTGCTCTAATTTGTTTTCATGTGTTCTATTCTATGTGTTTTGCATCCTTAAATGCTATATTTTGCGTGATATTTACAATAATAGTAACATAAAATCCACAAAAATGTTATACATATAGTTATAATATTAGGGGAATGACGATGTCTTTAGGATGCTCGATCTGGTCACGTATAGATTTCCTGACATGCGACTGGTTAATTGCTTAATTTTGTCAGTCTAAGTCGCATTCTTGTGTCTAAAGGTCATTAGTTTGCTCCACTAGACACAAATCCACTTCATATAAGTGAGGATTCTAGCATTCTTATTCTTTTTCCTTCTTTCTACGGATTTATTCTTGAGCGAGTCACACATCATTGCTCATCTTAACTAGTGATTCTTGGCCTCATACTTGCCTTGTGTTAGATCGTTAGGAAAATGATTACGACACTTAAGAAATTCCTCACTTGGCCATATGTAAATTTCAATCCTTTGACATAGCCCTTAGTCATCCATTTTGAGCCTTCTCCGAATACTTTTTCCACTTTTGAAACCCCTTTGAGCCTTAAACCGATCATCTAAGTCTTAGGCGGGATGTTCAAATTAGAGGAGAGGGAGAACGACAAAGAAAGAGATGACAAAAGAAGGTGGAAAACGAACACGAGGAATGCTCAACGCACAAAAAGCAGTCCAAAAGAACCTGCCCTCCCAATTATCAAGATTTTTCGGAAATTATAAGAAGAGAGGCATGGATCTTGCTCTGAACTTCTCCTTCGATAATCTCGTAAACTCGTCAAAACGGCTGGAAAAGGAGCACCACGAAGTAAACTTCTCCAACGATAATCCGATCTTATATCAAGGAAACGAGAAGAGGAGCACCACCTTGGGTTCGAATTCCATAACTGCGAACTCCTTCAAATCGATAGTCTCTGAAACCTTCTTAGGGAATAAAAGAAAATGAGCACGGTATCGGCCTGAGAACCAACAAGAAGAACTTCGCCTTCGATAATCTCTTAGCCTTGTAGAGAAGCGGGGCTTCATCTTGAGCAAGTGTAGACAGATACGAAAAATAAAAAGGATGAAAATGACAAAAGAAGATACGAAAAGAAAAATGCCAAATGAAGGAGAAAGACTAAAGAAAAGGAAGACGAAGACTCTAAGCCCATTTCCCAAATATTTTCTTTCCCTTCTAAGTCAGAGCCAAATTAAAATCCTTCAAAGTCCCATTGATTCCAAATCAACGTTCTTTCGCTTAGGTAAATGATTAAAAGCGCTTAGATCATAGGTAAATTGACTTAAAATTGCTTGTGTTGACTTGAGCGATATAAATATAAAAATCCCAAGGTAAAAATAACAGAGCGCTAAAGCGAACCTAGTGAGAGTTGTCGAAACGGGAGATTCTATGAACTTAGGACTTTAGTTTGACGACATGACTTGATGGCATAATATCTTTCAAATGTCTTGTGAAACTTTAGGCGTGACATTGATCGAAGCAAAATAATCTGACCCCATACTATTAATAATGTTAGTATACATAAGGAAATTTAAAATATATATATATATAATATACATATTAATAGATATATATATATGTTTGTTATATTTTTAGCTTGTTGAAAATAATAATAATAATAATAATAATAATAATAATAATATTTCGCACATTTTGGATGCATGTTTAGCTTGCATTTACATTGAATTGTATAAATGCGAATTGTTGTTTTTGCTCATACTGTCGCGCAACATGTTGAATACATGATTAGGGGATCATGTATCTTGGAGACATTGTCTAAATTGGGTATTACATGGTTGGTACTTAAAATTGTGTTGGTCCCTATTTTATCCAACAATACTAATCTAGAACGAATTTACCACGATTTAAGGTGAAAGAATTGCTTCAACGTGGGGTGCGTGTGTGTGTTTGAAGGTTGGTGGCTTCACAAAATTCTCTCTCTATAATTTTAACACACAAGACACCCATAACTATGTGTTAGGGTTTTAGTATTTATACCACAAGTTGGTATATAATACTTGGGCCCTTGTAAGCCCATTACAAGAATAAAATCACTGGGCTCTAAAACATTAAAGCCCAGTTCACTTAAATTAATTACAAGATTAAGATAACCTAATTTAATTGAACACAATAAAATAATCCTAACAATCTCCCCCTTTGTGTTCAATTTGCAATTTAGCGCTTGTCATCTTTGTCTTGTAATTATCATGAGTCCTCAAAGAACACGTATCAAAGTGTGCGGAGGAAGCGTGTGCGTGCGTGTTCTTCTTCAATCTCCTCCTCCTTTATCCTGTCTTGTGACCTCTTCTTTAGGAGATCCAAGCTCACCATGTTCTGAACATCTCTTCACGAAGCTGCTTGCTAGATCGTCTCTTTATATTCAATCTCTCCCTTCAATAGTTACAACTCCCCCTACATTTGGTCAACCTATAGTTGGAATTGGGGAGTTCTCTTTAAATTTGGAGAGGCATAATGGAGGCGGATCTTCACTTCTTGTGTTCTGGCTCTACCTTCGATAGTCGCGACTCCCCCTACATTTGTTCAACCTTGTGTTGGGATTGGGGAGTTTTCTTTAAATGGGGAGAGCTGTACACGAGGCGGAAACTTTGATCTTTGAAGTCTGTGGTGTTTGCTTGATTATCTGACAGCGCTTGAAATTCACCATTTTCTGATCTATCTTGCACTTTGTCGTAGTATTGCTCCCATTTTGCTTTAGTGCTACTCCCCATCATGAGGATCGAGTTGGGGAGATCGTCATGCGATCGATCAAAATGGGCATTGTCTTTGGCAAGAAGATTGCGTCGTCAGAACAAGAAGTCGAGTTGATTGGTACTCACGGGAACTCTTCTTCTCGGCGCCAGATTGGTCTTTTTCGAAGGAAGTTGTCTGGTTCGGCCTCGAGGAAGCTTCTCTAGCTCCAGAAGAAGGTGTGCATGTGGTGTCTTTTAACATGTGCCAAAGCTCCTTTGGAATGGGACATTGGTGGTTCCAGTGGAGTTCAGCTTCATCGTAGTAAGCGCGGCAGAATATTGATGGTGAGCGTGGGATGTGTTATAAAATGTGCCAAGGCTCCTTCTGAATTGACGTTTGAGTGCAGGAGAGCCCGGCTTCATAGTGGTACGCACGGCAGAAGTTGGTGGGTGGTCCGACCTGTTCGTTTATACATATCCCCTTTCCCCTCATGGCGATTCGTGTTAACGAGATCGGCAAGCTTGCATAGGAGTCGAAGAAATACACAAACGACATGTCGGTGTGGGTAATAACCAGATGGAGCCACTAAGGCAATCCATCGACACGAGTTCAGAGTTAAAGTCTGAGACGTGGCCTGTGAGGACAGGGCTTAGAACCGGAGCCGCATAGGCGTTCCGTTAACATCAATCCAGGAGCGTAGCTCGCAGACGATGGCCTGAGACCGCTGTTGTTTTGATATTGCAACGGGAGGACTTCCTTCCGATCATCGAAGCATGTCTTAGAATGACATGTCTACGGAAGTTCAGATCTGGTCACAAAGTCCAGATGAGAAAAGGTGTATGTGTCCTAAAAAAATATAAAACTTTTAGGAAGTGAGGACACCTAGACTCGACGTGTTCAAGAAAGTTCAGTGGTGTGGGGGCTAACTACCACTTAATTCAATATCTCCCGCTTCCAAGTGAAACGGTGATAGATTATGCGGCTCCCCGTGATTTTATGAAACATCGGTCTGTTGGGAGATCGATGAGTGGCTAAGGCTCGGTTGTGCATGCGCCGTTGGACCAAATGAGGCGACTTCTACCCCGGAGCTGATAAAAATCAGCTCCTGCACCTATATGGGATGGCCCGAATGTTTTGTGAGTTGAGGGATATGTGAAACGTCTGCTCTTCGGTCTTGTCAAGAATTGCCAAATGGGAATGTGGCTTATGGACTTGAAATCTTCACTAACACTCGGCTATGTTTCGGGGCTAGGTTCAGTTTGGTCTGACTGAACCATGGGAACTTATAATCCATGCGTCCGTCAAGTTTGGTGAGTGCTGCTTCATCAGCAAGTCGGAGCAGGGCGGTTGAGATCATCTTCGTGTTTGTGTATGGATGTCACCCTTTTGTAATTCTCGAACTCTTGAGGGTCGAGTTTTCAAGTGAAGTCCATCATGAGAGGTGGAAGCGTCTGAGAGGGTTTTTCTTTCTTTTTCATCTTTTCTTTTTTTTGCTTTTCTTTTCCCTTCTTCTTTTTTTTTTTGCTTTTCTTTTCCCTTCTTCTCTTTTTTTGCTTTTCTTTTCCCCCCTTTTTTTATGTATACATATATATATATCGTAATAGTAGTAGATAAGTAGTATCGTAATAGTAATAGATATAGGTATATGTATAGGTATATGTATATGGGTTACAGTAAGTTTCTCCCCCTCAAATCGTGACCTAAGATGTACTCCCCCTAAAAATGTACTCTCCCCTCATAAATATGGAGTGATACTCCCCCTCAATGCATGCACGTTTAAACATGTATGTTCTCTCCTAATTAAATAAGCGTGAACGTATTTATCTATTTTCAGATCAGATGCAAACTAAAGATTTACTGTTGTTTAAAAATGCATTAGAATGTACGTTTTTCGCTATTTAACACTTAAAATAGGTATTTTAACGATTCAGCTTGTATGCATACGTGAATGTTTAAGCTTGATTTTTTTTTCTTTTTTTCTTTTTAATATGTATGCATAATGAAAATGTACCTATGAGAGGGTATTAGACATTTCAGTACATATGCATGCTAAAATTTAACATTTAAAGTTCTTCTGAATCATGCATGTATATAATGTACCCTCGTGTGATTGCTCGCATCGCTATCCAGTCGTGTATGTGGAGCAACCGAAGGTACCATACACGCTGGGATGTTTGGCTGCTCTCATCGCATACCAGTCATGGGTGTGGAGCAGCTCTCTTGTACCTACCCATGCTGGGATGTTTGGCTGCCCTCGTCGCTTACCAGTCATGAGTGTGGAGCAGCTCTCTTAGTACCTACCCATGCTGGAATTCTGCAAAAACTTTATCGGGATTTTGGTACCCATTTTTGGATGGGTCCTCTGTTGGTCCCGATTGCACCAAACAAGGAATCAAAGAGGCTTTAATGGAATGAAAAGGGAGAGGATCTCACCTTCAAGTGTGTGTATTGTGTGAAAAATAGGATAAGCCTTTTGATCTTTGATTACCTTTCAAATTGTGTTGGTAAAACCTTATATACCACATTAACCCTAGGTATATTAAGGCCAAAACACTAAATATTAACTAATTACATTCTAGCCCAAATCTCAAACTAAAGGGTAATTACAAAATTAATCCCAAGACTAAAACTATTGACACAATCTATTAAATATCCTAACAATCTCCCCCTTTGTGTCAATTGTTGGGAGTCTTGGATCTTGAGCGTAGCGGTGGTGGATTAGCGTGTTAGTGTTTCGCGAAGTCCTAGCTTGAACTCGAAGGCGCGGAGATTCCTTCGATGGACCATTCGATCAGCTATAGCGTCGATGAACTTCGCGAACTTGGAGCGGCAGTGTGGGTCTTCTTCCGAAAGTATGCGGCAAATTCTCATGAGCTTGTCTTGGATGATGGTGAGTGTTCCATCCGAGAATTTTGCCACTTCGGAGCAGCGCAGTAGCCTCATCTTTCCCTTGTAGTTCGAGTAGGCGACCGCTGGATCATCTCCGTCGATAACATTGCCCTCTCGGTAGTCGTCCGCGTTCTTGAAAGATGGGCGAGTCAGGTTCACCTTCTTCAGGTTGTGCTCTACCGCCATCTGCAGGTCGTGGGTGGCGTAGAATCTGACTTGTCGGAGCATGTGGCGCTTGAGAGCCACATAACCCATGGTGACCGGTTTAGCCCGTACGAGATGTCCCGAACTTCTGAGGACGAGTCTGAACTGCTTCATGGATTCCAGCATGTTGTACAGATCACCTAAGCGCAGATATTTGAAGTCCGCCTCGCTTACTTCACAGCAGCTCTCGTCCTGCCTCATCACCGTGAACACTGGATAGTGAACACGTCCTTTTGACTCTTGACGAAGGTCAGTGACTTTGCAGATGGGGGCCCGACTCATTTCCAGAGCGATGTTTTCTTCATCGGACAGCGTCCTCTTTGTGCACTTGTGGCAAAGAAGGCTCCATCGATAGAGCTTCTTCTTTTCCTCGCTCCAATTTTGAATGTTCATCAGCTCATATTCATTGAAGGTCGTGATGATTTGCTCCTTGCGCCGCCAGATCCTCTTCCTGATCTCCTCTTGAAATGGCGCGGTGATCTTCTTATTTTCCCACGGTGCTTCTGGTATATCCGCCGTGGGCACATCTGATTGAGCAGCAGGAGCCTCAGCTTGCTGCGCTTGAAATTGTAGGATGTTCTCGAGTTCGGCAGGTTCAGCGTCGTACTCCTCTCCGTTCTCGTTGTCTGTAGTGTTGATTAGCGTGAGCGAGGCTTCCTTTAGCAGACGTCGAGCATTTTCCACTAACTTCCTGGCTGCTACTACATCGGCGGGTGTGTACAGCCATTCATCGTTGAAGATGTAGGCCTCGATCTCGTTCTGTGCGCAGTAGACATCCTCGGAAGCTACATTGGAATCGGTGTTGAGAGGGGTATGGCTGTGTGGTGGCGAAGGTGTTGCGTCGGAGGAGTTTGAGGATTGTGGGGATGGTTTGGAGATTCTGGTGGTTCGGATGAGGTGATGGTTTTGGCTAGGATGATTTGGGCGTCGGTTGGTGTAGATGTGGTGGTTGTGGTCTCTAATGCCGATGTGACAGTTAGAGTTTCGGAGACGGTAGTAGGTGGAGGTGAGGGTGATTTGGCTGGTGACTCGGGGTTGATAGGGTGGGCTTTTTGGCTAGTGGGGTGTGAGGTTTCTGTTGCGGGAGTTGTTTCAGGTGCAGAGGAGGAGGGCGGCGTCGATTGTATGGGTCCTTGAGTTTGTGAGGCTTGCGGCCTATTCTCCCCCTCGCGGCGATCTTGATCATCGTCTTGATTGTCGCGCCTGATCCCGCTCGACTCGCCTTGAGTGCGGCAAGTCATCGGTTGAGTCATTATCCTCTTCATTTGCTGTTCCTCCTCGTCGAGTTCCGCCATTGACTCGAATCTTGCTCGAAGGATGTAGAAGAGTTCCTTTGCGGAGATGGAGGAGAGAACAGCTTCAGCATCCACATTTTGAGTTGGTGGTGGCGTCTCTGGGGCCACACCTTTGCCTTTGTTGATGGTGGACGCATCGAGACGCGCGTAGACTTTATCGAGGATAGACGTCTCAAGAGTCTTTGCAAACTCTTGAAGACGAGTCTCTAACGCGGTCTCAGTCACGAACTGGGGTAAGTTTAACAAGTTGGAATCACGAAGAATTCCAACTGTCACCGAATCGGAGAAGATAGCCGATCGGCCGCCCGTTTGCACAGGACGGGAAAAGACGGGGTCACTCAGACTTCCCGTTGGCATCATCGATGAGACAGACTCAATCGAATGATGGCCTAGGCTCACGGTTGTTGTGATGTTGGCCGTGCTAGGTCTTCCGCTCTCAGTCACAGAGACATCACCGAGCGTTCTGACAGAATCACGAAGACTCTGTAGTGCGGTAAAAGGTGTATGTGTCCTAGAAACGTAAGAAATTATGGGGAGGGCACTATACTCGATGTGCATGAAGAGGATACAGTCTGAGGCGAGGGACTGCTTGTTTCAACATCGACTATCTCCAAGCGGGATGTCGATGGCATACGTGGCTCCTCGTGGAATGAAATATCTTCCTGTAGAGAGGAAGATAAGTGGATTGGTGGGGTCGTTTGCGTGGTTGAGCCAGATGCAACGTCTTCTACTCGGGAGGTGAACACATCACCTCCTGTTCCTATTGGTTCGGCTCGGCTTATATGTGGCTGAGGAGGTCTATCGTGTTTTTGTTTCGATCGACGCTTCGTGGGGCGGCTTACGTCATCCTCTCGCGATCGTTTTTTCGGAGCGCGGGTGGAAGAGGATGCGGCGCGACTCGATGACTTTTTGGAGGTGGTGGTGGGGTTTTGGCTAGTCCCGGGGTTAGGAGCAGTGGGGTTGATCTACGCCGTAGGGACAGTGGATAGTGGATGAGGGCTTTCGCGGAACGAGGCTGTAGAGGCACGGTATTCTTGGACGTGCAGGTTGGTCGGGTCGGCGTAGGCGAGGACGTCGTCTGGGATTATCATTGCGTGTCGATCTTTCGCCGTAGTGTTTTTCTTGGCGAACTTCTCGACAGTGGGGATTTGGAAGTGTTCCGTGGCGGGGCGGAGGCGAATGTTGGTAGAGTGCAAGCGGAAATGTCTGATGAGAGCTGGGAGCCACCGCATGTAGGGGACGAAGCGGTTTGTGACTCCCTTGGCTACTTCCCGGTCGCGACGTTGGATCATGGAGACCAGATCCATCCATATGATGTCGGCGTAGTTGTACTTGCGGTTGTGGGCGATGCCGGTGAGGATGGTGAGGATTTGAAAGTTCCCGCGATCCTGACCAGCATGCTTCCCTGACATGTATTTGTTCACCAGCAGGTACAACGTTCGCCACGGTTGAGGTAGATTGCGGGTGGTGACTTCACTGAGGACAAGTGGGCCCTTCTTCTTCTTGGTTTCTGGTTGATAGCCCAGCCGGTCTATGTCCTCGATGAGTTGTTCATGGGTTGGTAGCGGGTCGTGTGGGGAGTAGACAGGGAGTTGAAGCACTTCTTGGTATCTTTCGAGTAGACATGCCCAAAATAAATCGTAACCGGCGGTTGAACCGTCCAACCGCCGGTTACGGTTTTGTAACCGTAACCGGCAACAACCGTAACCGGCAACCGCAAACGGCCGGTTACGGGGCGGTTGGTCGATTTGACCAACCGCAAACCGCCGGTTGATAACCGCCGGTTATCAAATTTTAAAAAAAAAAATTTAAATTTCAAATTTTGAAATTGCCGCCGTTAGAATTTAAAAAAAAAATAAAATAAAATAAAATAGCCGTTGTAACCGGCGGTTCATCCGGCTAACCGGCGGTTAACCGGACAAACCGCCGGTTACAACGGGCAAAAAAAAAATCTTATTAAAATCGCATGATGCCTCTCTCTCTGTCTCACTCTCCTCACTCAGTCTCTCTCTCTCTCTCTCTCTCTCTCTCTCTCTCTCTCTCTCTCTCTCTCTCTCTCGCTCTCTCTCTCTCTGTCTCTCGCTATCTCTCTCTGTCTCTCGCTATCTCTCTCTGTCTCTCACTCCTGCCGCCGCCGACCACCTCCCGCTGCCGCCACGCCCGCCACCCACGCCACCCCCACCGCCCGCCACCACGCCACCCCCACCGTCTGCCATCTCGCCCGCCACCACCTCCCATCCGATCCCGCCGCCCACCACCTCCCGCCACCGCCGGCTACACCGACCGGCGACCGCCTCCCGCCGCCGCCGACTACACCGACCGCCAGCCCCCACCACGCCGCCAGCCCCACCGCCCGCCACCACGCCCGCCACCTCGCCCGCCACCACCTCCCATCCGGTCCCGCCGCCCACCACCTCCCGCCACGCGCCGCCACGCGCCGCCGCTCACCACCACACCCCCACCACCGCGCCAGCCGCAGCCGCAGCCACGCGCCAGCCCCCGCCCGCGCCAGCCGCCCCGCGCCGCCGCTCACCACCACACCCGCACCACCGCGCCGCAGCCGCCGCAGCCGCCGCCCACTGTCCTCCGCCAGCCGCCGCAGCCGCCGCCGCCGGCCGCCGCTCCACGCCACCGCACCGCACCGCCACGTTTTGCCTCGGCCGGGCCCCCGATCCTTGATATCTTTTTTTTGCCGTTTGTGTTTTTTATCTAACCATATTTTTCGTAGTCCGTGTGTAGATTATTTTTAGATGGATCGTGGTGGTGGCCGACGTGGTTCTCGTGCATCGAGGGCCAGCAAAGGGAAGCAAGTCGTTGGTAGTTCATCGCAAGATGACTACCAACAATACGATCCGAACGAGTTCTTGGATATCGCCGACGTGCTCGGCGGTGACTTGAACGAGGAGCCGGCCGGTTTCGAACCATCGCCGGGAGCAAGCTCGCATGCCGCGCAACATACGGAGGTGGAGGAGGCGGATCCGGAGATCGAAGCGCCTACGCAAACCGCCGCCGCCCGGCGGCTACAGTCGGACATCTTCGCGGTACACTTCAAGAAGGTACCTACTAGTATAGTCAACCAATTTAGAGCCATTTGTAACTACTGTCCCAAGGAATATAATTTTAGAAAGGGAGGCGGATATGGGTCAATGAATTCCCATCTCCGTTCGAAACACCCGAGTAAGTTAGGTATAGCACAAAACCAACAGCAAATGTTCGGAGGTACAGATTCGTCCGCGTCGGGACCCGCCGGCGGGAGCGGAAGCGCAACGTCGTTGTTTCATTACAACGAGGACGTTGCGCGACGGGAGCTTGCCAAGTTCGTAGCCGCGAAGCATCTACCGTTTCGATTTGCCGATGACCCGATCTATGAGCATTGGATCAAAACCGCATACAACCCACAGGCGAAGAAGATTTCGAGGAGCACCTCGACGCGGGATACTAAGAAGACAGTAATTGCGCTTAAGCGCGACTTAGTAGCGATATTAGGTAGTTTAGGAACGTCCGTGTCGATTTGCTCCGATATATGGAGCGATCATTGGCAACGTTCATCTTACATGGGCGTGACATGCCATTGGGTCGATGATTCGTGGACGATACAAAAGCGCTTGATCGCATATAGGGAGTTCGATGAAGCGCACACGGCGCAAAACATTGCGATCAAGCTTAGGACGATCTTATCAGAGTATAGGATAGTCAACAAAGTCTTTTCAGTATCGTTCGACAATGCGAGCGCAAACTACGCGAGCATTGAACGGTTGATCGAGTATTGTCAGCCGTCAGTCGGAGGACGGTTTTTCCACGTGCGTTGTTTTTGCCACATACTTAACCTCTGTGTGCAAGATGCGCTAGCTAGTTTAAAGGACCAGGTGCAGCCTATACGCTACGCAATCTCCTACCTGATGTGACACCCGTCTTTGTGGAAGAAGTGGAAGCGTTTCTGCGCTAGAGAGGGTGTAGCAGCCAAGAAGTTTAGTTTAGACGTACCCACCAGGTGGAATTCCACCTACAAGTTGCTGTACAGTTCTATGGAGTATCGACGGCATCTGTGCGACTTTTTTGCCGAAAACAGAGTATTGTCGTACAGTTTAGTTCCGGAGATGTGGGACCCGTGCAACAGTTTATGTGAGATACTTCAAGTATTTCACGACGCCACCGAGGCGATGTCGGGTTCATATTACCCGACTTCCATACTTGCGTTAGATCATTGCGTTAAAGTCGCAATCATACTCGACGGGCTTCGGTTTGATCCAGTAGTCGGCGAGGCCATTGGGAGCATGACTACCAAGTGGCTCAAATATTTTTTTGAGTTACCGGATATCTCATTATAGCGAAGATATTGGATCCGAGATGGCGTTTAGATGGTACGGGTAGACTACTAGAATGCTACTATACGAAGGTATCGTCGGGCAGGTAGTCGATAGCATTTATTGGTAGAGCGTACTCGATCGAGCGCATAGCTCTTTAAAGGATCTCTTTAAAGAGTATAAGCCCGATTTTGGCCACGACTCGTCTCGATCGGGATCGGGGCGCGGTCAATCTAGTTCTACTAGTAGTCGATCTTCACGATTAGCTACTACGACATCCTCAACGCAAACAAGCGTCCAAGGTCCTCCCAAAACCCCTACATAGAAGTCGATAACTTTATGTCAACGACTTTCGAGTTCGAGGACGAAGATGAGTTCAACGTCCTTAGATGGTGGTCGAGGGTGTCGCCAACGTATCCAACATTGGCGAGAATCGCTCGGGAGATCCTTGCCGTCCCGGTCTCGACCGTCGCGGTGGAGCATGCTTTTAGCATGGGCGGTTTGACCTTGAGCGAGAAGCGTTCGAACTTGAGTGTCGACAACCTCGAGTACCAATGTCTTCTCGACGATTGGACTCGAGCCGAGTATCGCACCCAAGATGAGCGTGCCAGCGACTCGCTCGACGACCTTTTCGAGGACACCACCGGCACGGAGACAAGCGGAGGCAACGGCGGCGACGGCGGCGAGGATTATTAGAGGCATTCGGCGAGGCCGGGACTCCACATCAACAAACAAGTCCGAAAAAAAATAAGTATCCAACTCTTATATTTTTTTGCATACAAATATTTTTATGTTTATAGTGCTAACTAATGAATTGTTATTTTCAGGTACTAATTTATTTGAACAAACCTAACGACGAAGCCCGAAAAAGATAAGTATTCAACTCTTATATTTTTTTTTTGCGTACAAATATTTATTATGTTTATTGGCTAACTAATGAATTGTTATTTTCAGGTACTAATTTATTTGAACAAGCCTATTATATTACGACGAGTCACGACGAAGCCCGAAAAAAGATAAGTAAATATTTGTATAATTACTTCTTGTTCTTCTTTTAAAAAATTAAACTTATAATGTAAATCATGTTTATGCATTTTTTTTATAGGGAACAAGATTACGAAGAAGAGGGGTTTCGGTAAGTGCAAGTAAGTTAGCAACGTGTGGTCTCCGGATGCCTTGACGGATCATAATTGATAGTTGATTCGTTAAGGCTCCTGAGATCATACGCTGCTTTCTCGCCTAAACTTGCGGAAGCCCGATCGAAAAGTCGAAGAATTGTGGCTTCGCCCGTGATGGCCCGACGCCTGCACCTGTTGAAGCCTTTCTCGGACGAAGTCCGGAATGAAGACTGATTTAATTTACATTTATGTATTCTATTGTAATTGATTAATTAAAATTTTGTAATACAATACAAGTTCTTTGTAAAATGTAAAATGTAATTTTTTTGTGGCTTAGCCCGTGATGGGCTTCAGCAAGTTCAGCCGCCTAGCTAGGCGATTGGACTTGCTGAAGCCTTTCTCGGACAAAGCCCCTATTTATGTATTGTATTCTAAATTTGTAATTAGTTAATTAAAATTTTGTCTACATATTGTGTTGTACAAGTTCGTTGTAAAATGTTGTAGATTTTTTTAATTGTCTTACAAATTATATAGTGGATTTCGATACATAATTCGATCAAATAATATACTAAACCTAACTTTATTAAAACATTAATTAAAAAAAATTAAAAAAAAATAAAAAAATCGGCGGTTGGAACCGCCGGTTAACCTTAACCGGCGGTTAGCCAATCGCCGGTTACTCTAACCGTCAACCGGGGGCGGCTAACCGGCAACCGCCCCCGGCCGGTTAGACGGCGAACCGCCAACCGCCGGTTACGGTTAACCGGCGGTTGGGCAAGTCTACTTTCGAGTGAGGACCACCTTTTCTTGATCAATTATGGCGGATAAGTTTTTAGCAAGGTGGAGTGGTCCAGCTATCTGCAACGTGTGCCAGAATTGTTGAAGATACACTTGTGCTTCTGGCTCGCCATGAGTGAGGGCGTGGCGAAGTGGGTGCCCTTTGAGGATTTCGATAATGATGGGGGCATCGCACCGAAAGCTGTCCAAGTCCACCATGTAATTGTTGGGAATCAAGGCCGCCCATTGACTTGTTGGGAAGATCTGCTCGATCGGTGGTACATATGTTAGAGTATTGAGCTCGATGCGAGCGATGTCCCTTTGGAGTGCTGCTGCCTCAAGTGCTTCAATTGTATCTTGATTTTTGCTAGTCATATCTGTGCTTGACAGTAATGTTAACATGATTAGTACGGACTAAGTTGCGAGAAAATGGATATACGTAATTTGTGGGTATATCAATAAAGTGAAACATACAAGTGCGCAAAATCGTAAGGATATAAATAAAACTAACTGGCCGAGAGAAAAAAAATTCATTTAATGTAGAATTTCGCGCAGGAAATTTTTCGCAAGTTAAGACATTTAGCAATTTGTCCAAAATTTTCGCATGTAATGAGAAAATTTTCAGATTATCGCACATAGACAGGTCGAGAGTAATTTTCGCAGATATTGGAAAAATTCGCATGTAGTGTTAGATTTTCGCACGTAGTGAAAACTTTCGCAGATATTGAAAAAATTCGCATGTAGTGTTAGATTTTCGCACGTAGTGAAAACTTTCGCAGATATTGGAAAAATTCGCATGTAGTGTTAGATTTTCGCACGTTGGGAAAACTTTCGCAGATTATGAAATTTTAAGAAATTTTCGCATGCACGGGTTGAGAAATTGGTTACTGTAGTTGCGAAATGGTGATGGTGCGAAAAATGTAATATGAAGTGTGGTATATGAAAATTTCGCGGGGCATGACATATGGAGACGTATGGAGACATTTTCTATCATAAAACTTTCGCGGGATTTTATTCACTGTAGCCACGGAATTTTTTAATGAACGTAAGATTTTCTTGGATAAAAATTTCGCGGGGCCTTAGACAGTGTAGCAAGAAATTTCTCAAAGAAAAATTCGCGGGACCTTGCTCACTGTAGCAGCGAAAATCTAATGGAAAAGAGAAAAAGAAATTTCTCGGATAAGATTTTCTCAGGATTTTACGTACTGTAGAAGAGAAACTTAACGTGAGGAATTTCTCGGATAAAATTTTCGCAGAACCTTACTCACTGTAGCAGCGAAAACCTATTGTTAAAGTAATTTTTCCAGAAAATTTTCGCGGTGAAGAACACTGTGCGAAATCGTACAAAATGCCGCTGTGATTTTTGCCTTAGACCTACTCAAATCTTAACCACAATGCAATGAACTGGATTCAATCGACTCGAAATCGGACGGGAATTACATATTTGGGGGTTACAAACACCTAAAACCTAACATGCGTCCTGATTTAAGCCGAGAAATAATATTAACCTAGACAAATTCAGCAAATACGGGACATAGACATGATTAAAACGAACTGAAATTGGTTTATTTAGGGTGTTTTCATACCGAAAAGTTGATTTTGACAACGGAGAATGCAGGAAAACGGGTTTTGAGGACAGATTTGATGACGACGATGACGGGAGAGGTTGGGAAATTTTTAAGTGTGGGGTGCGAAATTTTTGAATTTTTTCTCGGGAATTTGTAGGATTGTGAAAAAGAGTTAAGTGTTTTGGGGTTTTAGGGGTTTAGTGACTGTTCATGCAAAATTTTGAGTTAATGGGCCGAAATTCGTGGGTTTGGTCAAGATTGGGCCCTGATTCAATTTTCGCTGGCTTGGTCAAAATTGGGTCCAATTGGTGTTCAATTGGTCCAATTTTGACTCTGTTTTGACCAAGGAATTAAAATTTCAACCCCTTTTTTTTATTTATATATATTTTTTTTTTAAATTAAAAAGGCATGATCAGAAACTCCCCCTTAACCTAAAGCTTCCCTTTTTAGATTGAGAGAAAAATAACCAGAAACTCCCCCTTAATCGAAAACTCCCCCTTGAGAGATATAATTTAGAAGACACATAGAGAATGAAGTGAAGTGAAAAGGAAGTATGTACACTTTATCAAAGTTCATGTAGGGTCGATTGATCACAACTGAATATTCAACATGCCCAACATAGTCACTAGGTGTTGGAATCGTTTGACATCCAACGATTTTGTGAAAATGTCGGCTAGTTGATCTTCGGTTGTGACGTAGTGCAATTCAATCGTCCCTTGTTCGACATGTTCTTTGATGAAGTGGTGACGAATATCTATGTGTTTCGTTCTCGAGTGATGTACCGGATTACTCGTCATCGCAATCGCACTCTTTGAGTCACAGTAAATGGGAATTTTATCAGCATGAAAATTAAAATCTCGTAGTTGGGTTCTCATCCACAAAAGCTGTGAACAACAACTAGCCGCGGCGACGTATTCTGGCTCCGTCGACGATGTTGAGACACAGTTTTGTTTTCGAGAAGACCAACTCACGAGTTTACCGCCCAGGAAGTGTGCAGCTCCAGAGGTGCTTTTTCTATCCATCTTGCATCCTGCATAGTCCGAGTCAGAGAATCCAACCAGTTTGAAGTCCGATCGACTGGGGTACCACAAACCCAGATTGGGTGTTCCTTTGAGATAGCGGAGAATCCTTTTGACAGCAGTGAGATGGGATTCCTTAGGTGTAGCCTGGAAACGAGCGCAGATTCCTGTTGAGAGAACGATATCCGGTCGACTAGCAGTGAGGTACAGAAGAGATCCTATTATCCCACGATAGACGGTTTGGCCAACGGGAGCACCAGATGGGTCCGCGTCGGGTCGGCCAGAGGGAGACATAGGTGTAGCAGCAGTCTTAGCATCCTTCATTCCATATTTCTCGAGGATGTCATGGATGTATTTGGACTGGTTGATGAAGATTCCGTCGGGGAGTTGTTTTACTTGAAGACCAAGAAAGAAATTCAGCTCGCCCATCATACTCATTTCAAACTTCTCTTTCATCAATTCTGCAAACTCTTCACATAGTTGTGGTTTAGTCGATCCAAAAATGATGTCATCGACATATATCTGCACAATCATGATGTCCGGGCCACTCCGCTTGGTGAAGAGAGTTGTATCCAGAGATCCTTTCTTGAACCCAGACTGAACAAGGAAGTCTGAAAGGACGTCGTACCAAGCTCGGGGAGCCTGTTTTAGTCCGTAGAGGGCCTTGTAGAGTCGATATACGTGATGAGGAAACTCTTCGCTCAAGAACCCTTCCGGTTGATCAACGTACACTTCTTCTTTGAGAAATCCATTCAGAAATGCAGTCTTCACGTCCATTTGGTAAACTTTAAAGTTCTTGTGAGCAGCAAAGGCAAGAAAAATTCGTATAGCTTCGAGATTGGCAACGGGGGCGAAAGTTTCATCGTAGTCGATGCCTTCTTGTTGGTTGTACCCCTTAGCCACAAGTCTTGCTTTATTGCGGATGACAACACCGTCTCCATCCTTTTTGTTCTTGAAGATCCACTTCGTGCCGATAATGGATCTGTTGTGAGGGCGTGGTACGAGTTCCCAGACTTGTAAACGTTCAAACTGATTTATTTCCTCCTGCATTGCAATCAGCCAATCAGGATCATTGAGAGCTTCAGCTACTCGTGATGGTTCGGCTTGACTGAGGTAGCAAGAGAACAGACTTTCATTCATCGTAGCCGAACGCGTTGAAACACCGGATGTGGGATCCCCAATAATCTGATCGGTAGGATGAGAGCGAGCCCAAAGTGGTACATTGGTTTGTGAGGAGCTGGCCGCATTTGTATCGATTAGGCTCGTTAGATTGGGGTCCGGTGTCCGAAGAAGAGATCTCACCCGTAGTAGATTGAGAAGGTTCAGCATCAGGATCAGCAATGTTCCCCGGGTTGGGTAAAATGTCGTCTTCGTTGAGATTGAGATCATCCAAGTTCGGCGGGGCGACATCATCGCTGATAGCTGGTGGTGTAGGTGCAGCGGTAGTTTGAGTGGTGGCGACGGGATTCTTGGGGACTGGATAGAAGTACTCGAAGAGTAGATCGAGATCCAGTTCACCAGAATTGCCCTCAGATGAGGAGATTCCCGTCGTTGATGGTTGACCTTTTGTCAACGACTGTAGAAGACCTGGTTCTGGATTGATATGAGCAGAAGCTATGAGGTCGCCTTCGCTTTTCGTCAAATGTGACATTTGTGCTCTCTATTACTGATCGTTTCTCCCTAAGATAGACTCTGTATGCCTTCGAGTTCAGCGAATATCCAACAAAGATTCCTTCAAGTGCTTTTGGATCAAGCTTCCCAAGATGTTGGCGATCATTGGCCACAAAACATCGGCAACCGAAGACCCTTAGATAAGATATATCTGGGATACGACGGTTATTCAGCATCTCGTATGGGGTGCGGTTGAATCTCTTGTGGATAGAAGCCCGGTTCTGCGAGTAACAGGCCGTTTGAATAGCTTCGCCCCAAAGAGAGTGAGGAAGTCCGGATTGGATGAGGAGTGTCCTAGCTGCTTCAACTAGTGTCCTATTCTTACGCTCAACGACACCATTCTGTTCTGGTGTCTTCACAGCTGAGAACTGCTGGGTGATGCCCTGAGTAGCATAGAAATCACTGAGCTTCTTGTTCTTAAACTCAGTTCCATTGTCAGTTCTGATAATCCGAACCTTCTGTTGATGAAGAGTTTGGGACGTAACAACAAACTCGATGATTAAATCAGGAACTTCATCCTTTGTGCGAACGAGTTTCGTCCATGTATAGTGTGAGAAGTCGTCGACAGTCACAAGAATATACCGTCTTCCTCCGAGTGTAGCCGTAGGCATTGGGCCACATAGATCCATGTGTAAGAGCTCAAGGATGAGCTTAGAGGACGGCGTTTCCTTAGAGAAGTGTGATGATCGCTTCATCTTCCCCAATTCACAGGCAGAGCAGAGGTGTTCCTTATGATATGACAGTTGGGGTAGACCGTTGACGAGTTTATTCTGACGCAGTTTGTTGATAGTCTTGAAATTGAGGTGTGAAAGACGCCGGTGCCATAGATCGTTCAACTTGGGTGCAGCACGGGAGAGAAGGCAAATTGGTCGAGAGGTCGTAAGATTGAGTACGTAAAGGTGAGACGTGCGAGTTCCAGAAAGAATAGGCTGTCCCGTGGCATCAATAATGCTGCAGATGTCAGATTCCTTGTATCATTTTTCGCAGAAACGACCAATGCTGAAGAGATTGTAGCTCAAACCCTCGACGTAAGAGATGCCCTTAATCGTCAGTTTGTCATGGACGAGATCACCAGTTCTGAGAATTGGCGCCATTTGACTGTTTTCGAAGGAGACCCTTCCGAGATAGCGCTCGGAGAAGTTGCTCAACAGCTCTTTGTTCCCCGTCATGTGTGTGGAGCAACCCGAGTCTAGATACCACACATGACAGACCTGCAATCATCAGCAAATGTTGGGTCCCCGTTTACGGACGGGACCTTCTTGTGATATAAGTAAAATTTTCATGCGCTTAACGGGAAATGTGGGGTCTAAATCAGGTTGTGTTGGATCTAATTTAGCTTTCCCTTTGTGATTTGTTTGAGGAGGTGGGATTATGGTTTTTCTAACCCATATTTGCCTAACTTGCGCTTGCATATACGTTGTCTTATTCGTGAATTGACGTGAAGGTTTTGGTTGTTGTTGTCGCCTTTTGGTTTTAGTCGTCTTTTTGCTTGCGAGCAGTAGGTGACTTTGTATTCAGCGTTGGATGGCGTTTTCGCTTAACCGTGGGCGTAGATGAACTGGGATAATGCAGGGGCGTTGTAGAGGAGGTTTGCCTTTTTGGTCGGAGTGTTGCGTGTTCGTGTGCCTCATATTCATGAAAGCGTGGAAGAATAAAGTCATTGCAGCAACACATAGACATTAGTTTGTCAAAGGAAAGATACGTTCTGGTAACATAATTATCTACGTCCTTAAGATGTTGGGATTCAGTACATGGGTTGGAAAGACGAATATAGGATGGTCTTTTCTTCTTGTCATCGAAGAGAGGGTCCTCCTTTATTCCAAATGAACTTCCTTCCAAAGACGTCGAACGCACATTCCCTGTATCCATAGGAATACGAGAGTTAGTGTTTGAACAAGTTTCAGCTTCAGGAGTCATCTCCGCCATCCTCTTACATTTACATGTTTGAGAATCGGGTACTTGACTCGATGTAGAGGGATAGTTCGTATTGGGAAATTGTTCTAGTGTAAAGATTTTGCTAAGTAGTTCATCTCGCTCCTTTGCAAAGGCCTTCCTTTCTAATTCTAGTGTTCGTTCTAGTTCAGCTATGAGTAGAAGTTTCTTTGGGATGTAGGTGCGAGAGAGCGCATCTTGGAAAGCAACTTCCTGTTCTTTGGTTGGGAGTAAGGTTTCGACATCCTCCGAGAGTGAAGGTATCTTATTCTTATCTCTATCATTCAATTCTGTGTAGTCATACGTGATTTCTGCCCAATGAATGTTCTGTACTCTTTTTTCTTCCGAGATGACAGCGGAGGATGATCTCACAAATGGCTTAAGTTGCGGGGGAGCACCATTTCTTGTTTGCAGGAACGTAGTGTTACACATGTTATACCTTTTAACTGTTAGCGGTGTTGGATTGCAATTACTGGCCAGGCCAATTCCCTCCTGGGCGTTGTAGAATTCTGTTTCAACTGGTTGGTTCAATAGGCATAAGATGCGTGTGTTTTCGTTTCTAAGGTGAAGTTGCTCTTCAAGTTCTTTCACCTTTCGGTACAGCCTAACCCTTTCCTTTGTAAGCAGTTCGTATTGGGATGCCGTCAGAAGACGAGATGTTTCGCATGAACTGATGGCCAGTGTGGTTTCCTTCACTTATTCTCACTTTGCTTATTCTTGCTTTGCAGACGTTTGACTAACACTTCAGAGGCCATTAGACGTTCGTTTGCACAAGCGAGCTCTTCTACTTTTAAACTAAGTAATGTATAGTTGTTTTCAAATTTTAGCTTAAGTTATTCATACTCCCTAGCGTCTACGGTGGGTTTCCTAATGGTGTGACGGTGATTGAATACATCATCGAGTTGCGAAATTCGTACCTCAGACTCGGCGTTGGTAGGAGTCTTAGCTGTGTTCTCATCGGTGTTGGCCATCTCCTCGTCCTCACCATGTTCGACCAGCCTTGCCATGCAGCAATCTTCATCCTGAGGCTCCTCGTCTTCTGAAGTGTCGTTCACCCATTCAGCTTCTTCGGTAAGTAGAACTTTCCCACTTTCCATTTTGCGGGTCATTCTGGCCTTACGGTCGTAGTAGCCAGGGTCCTTCATGCGTGGGGCGTGGCATTCCTTGGCAAAGTGACCTGTCTTTCCACACCGAAAGTACTTCACAGACTTTTGAGGTGCTGAGTCCTCCTCTTTCTTTATCGGCTTAGATTCTTCCGTGGGAGTGGTCTTTTTGGTGCCGCTAAAGGTTCTTTGGCGATTGGAGGAGGATGAGGATTTTTTTCCGATCTTCTTTGTGACCATCTTTGTGAGCATTGCTAGTTGCTTGCGTAGATCACGAATATCTTCATCAGATTCTGTATCAGCTTCGGATCCTGAAGAGGCGTCAGATACAACGGCTGGTAGCTTCCCTTTATCCTGTTTGGCCTTAGCGATGGAAGATCGTTCGGTAGTTTTGTTTGAGAGGAGAGCCAGTGGGTCGACTCGAGTGTTGGTGGACTGAGGTTGTACGTAAGGAGCATATGCAGACAGGCTGTCGTAGAGAGCATGGATGGAGGTGTTGGAGAGGTCCTTACTCTGAATCATCATCACAGTTGCATTTCCCCAATGTGGTTTGAGGCTACCAAGGAAGCGGTTGTTGATGTCGAATTTGTCCCTCGAGATCTTGGCTTTCTTGAGTTCATTGATGACCTTCAAGTATCGGAGGTATGTGTCCCGCAACTCCTCTCCTTCATAGGCTTGGAAGTGTTCATACTGCGAGAGACATGCTGATTTCCTCCCCTGAGCACTTTCAGTTGTGCCTGCCATGATTTCCACGAGTTCATCCCATATTTCCTTAGCAGTTGTGCAGCACTCGATGTGAGCGTAGACTTCATTGCCCATAGCCTGGAAGAGGTATCCTTTGGCAGTCTCGTCGGCCTGTACGCGAGCCTCTTCATCCTCATTGATGGGACCTCTTGGAGTGCGGCGTTCATCCATGGGAGGATTTGCGTTTGGCTGTGCAGGGATGATCGTCCAGAACTGTGCTGGACCATTGAAGATGGAGTCCAGAAGGTATTGAGAGAGTGGTGCGCCTTTGTTCCTGATGAACGTGAGGAATCGGTTTGTCCATATGCTGTAGTCGCCTTGTCGCAGCATCGGAGGCCTGGTGTCGGAGCCCACTGTTGAGATGTCATTCGTGGTAGACATGGTTGGTGCAGTCGAATCGTCCGTGGTTTTGATCTTGTATAGATAAGAGAGTTAGTAACGAACGAGACGAGAAATATGAGTTTAACGTGTAGAGTTTTGGAAAAAAAATTGTTTAAAGAATTTCTTAGAACTAAGTGAGCGTGTGTGATGGTCGATAATGTATGAAGGGAAGATATATCTTGAAATAAGGAGAAGTTCTAGAAATTTAAAAACGAGATTTGAGGCGAGAAGAAAAAAAATTTATGTCAAAAGTGGTCTAGGGTGATAGGACTAAAGTGTAAGGATCAAATCTTAAATAAGTTTGAGAAAAATTTTAACCCGAGAAAATTTTAACTCGAGAAAAAGGCAGAAACCTTAACACGTTAGGAAAAGAAAATTCGCAGTTTGAAGGGACATTATATGAAGAATTATCCGAGAAATTATATGTTGAGAAATTTCGGTGTTTGTGAGTTTTAAAGAGAAATTCTCGGAAGAAAAAAAATTCTCAGTTGAAAATTTCTCGGATTTTAAAATTTGCATGTGAGAAGGATTCTTGATTTTGAATTTTTACCACCTACGCAAGAAATTTCGCATCAAGAGTTGAAGTGTGATTTTAGGAAGTTTTTCTCGGATTTGAAAGAATTGTGGTTTTTGAAAAACTTTCTCGGATGAAATAAACTTTCTCGGCTGAAAATTAAGAAAATTTCGCGAATTTGTAAACTTTCTCGGTTTTGAAAAATTTTGCGGCTCAGAGAAATTCGCGGAATAAGCTTTCTCAGGTACAAAGTTTCTCGGATATCTGAAGAGTAAGCAAATTTCGCAGATGAAGGTTTCTCGGATTTTGAAAAAAGGCAGTTGCGAAAAATGCAGTGAAAGTGAAATTTTTCGCGGTTCTAGGTAAATTCTCGGAATCAAATTTTGCAGATGGGAAAATTTTGCGGACTTGAACGATTAAGCAAAAATTTCGCGGTCAAGAACGAGCTTTCACTGTTCCACTGCTTTCATGCGTTTTGCCAGAAAATCGTCCAGTTCTTGCTCAAATCTCAACCAAAATCGCTCAAACTTGATCCTAAAGTTCAGAAATTCTTCCCTAAACACATAATCGGCCTATTTGTGGGCTAAAACCAACAAAAAAACAGGTCAAATCGACCAAAAACAGAGAATGGCCGAGATGTCCTTTTCTGAAGAATTTTTGCTTCGATCTTGCTCAAAACTCGTTAAAACTGATCCAAAAGTGTTCTAAAAACATTTTAGGCATAGAATCGATCTGGGGGAAGGTTTCAAACACAAAAACGAAGCTTTAAAACCCCAAAACGAGTTCAAAATGCCCGAAAGTGATTTTTGCCCAAAACACATTTGATCTTTCTCGGAATCGAACGAAACTGGATTCAAATCAATGCAGATCGATCCACGTTTGCTTTGATACCACTTGTTGGTCCCGATTGCACCAAACAAGGAATCAAAGAGGCTTTAATGGAATGAAAAGGGAGAGGATCTCACCTTCAAGTGTGTGTATTGTGTGAAAAATAGGATAAGCCTTTTGATCTTTGATTAACTTTCAAATTGTGTTGGTAAAACCTTATATACCACATTAACCCTAGGTATATTAAGGCCCAAACACTAAATATTAACTAATTACATTCTAGCCCAAATCTCAAACTAAAGGGTAATTACAAAATTAATCCCAAGACTAAAACTATTGACACAATCTATTAAATATCCTAACATCCTCCCTTGTTAGCAGAAAACAAGTTAAGCATATTTTGTTCAGATATTGATCCTAAATCATCCTTTAAAGTCCTATCCAATTTGATTTGTGATTTAGGAATCCAGGTTTGGTGAACCTTAGAGGGAAATGACAATTCAGCGCCGGTGAATGTGTGCCTAGTTGTAGAAGACCTAAAGATTTTCTCCCTAGCCAGTCGCGTAAGATGCTTTCTAGAATGAATCTGGACTGGATATTTCAAGTAGCAATATGAGCTTATGGCGCTATATGCGTCATTGTATGATGAGTCATGTTGCCTACGAGATTTCACATCATTCACTTTATAATGATGATTGTGCGGGATTTGAGAAGTTCGTTTGCTTAAGCTTGGAACTTCTTCTTTGCACGCTTCCCTTTTGGTAGGAATGGAAGAGGAAAAATCTGGAACATTTTCGACTTTAATTTTCGAATATAATATTGATTTTCCTTTCTCCTTCCTAATCTTTATTTGTTCCTTAGCTATTTTTAACGCTTTGCTTTTACTTAAGGTTTCAGCTTCAGTCAAAATTGACTTAGAATGATTAGTAAAAGCCTTTTCAGTTTTAGGAACGAAGATGCTGGTTTTTGGTTTTGTTTTCTTTACCTGTTTTGAGGAAGATGTATTACTTGAAAAATAATTGGAAATAGATAAAGATGGGGAATTTTTTAGAAGTAAAATCTCTTTTGAGAGTTTTTTCTTTTCAGCTCGGAAACCTACTCTTTCAGATTCCAAGATTGCGTTCAATTCCGAAATTTTACTAGCTACCTCTGGAATTTCCCAACAAGGAGTAGGTTTTTGATAATGTAAGTTATTTTCCTCGATAGAAATTAAGTTAGAAAGAGAGTTTTGATCTGTTAGACCTATGTTCGAAATAACATTCTCTAATCGTTTAATCGTAGAGTAAAGCATACGATGTTCCTCTAAAATGGTCTCATATTTTGATGAGAATTCATTTCGCTCAGCTTCGCAAAAACGTAAATTCTTAGTCATCTCGCAGACCCTATTTTCACTATCTTCTAACTTAGTTTCTAAGCTAATTATATTTGACTTTGCGTTAGTCAAATCTTCATTAGCATAAGCCAGACTTTCTTGTTGCTTAAGCAACACGGAGTAATTATTAGCAAGTCTTGCTTCTAATTCCTCAATTTTCCTAGCTTGAGCATCCATTTAGATTAATTTGATATTAATTAATTAATAAAATTAACTTTAAAATTAAAATGGCTTTTGGAAATTCAGTGTCGAAATGTTTGGTTTACTTGAGAAGTATCGTGAAGTATCGAAGAAAGCCAGTGTCGAAAATTTTTGGTGTGCACCTAAAAATTTTGAGATAATTTCGAAACCTTCGAGAAAATGACCAGAACTTTTTCAATAATTTGCCAAGGATGTCGTAAGTTGATTGTTGGATATAAATAATCGTTGACACGTTTTATGGATTTGATTGTTATTATTATTATTATTATTATTATTATTATTATTATTATTATTATTATTATTCTCTTTTTTTTTTTGGTACTGTAGCTTCGACGATCACTGTAGCAATTTGGGTATTGTAGCAGTTCCGGGCGATTTTATCAATCGGGCGACACTCAGTTTCGCCGAGGAAATACCCAGTTTCGGGCGAAGCACTATATATAGGATTAGTTTCGAAAGAATTTGCTACAGTGAAATCGCTACAATACTCTATAGTGAATTTTTGCTCGGCGAAAGCAGTTTGGGGCTATTGATTGAATATGCTACAGTAAATCTTGTCAAAATTGATTGCAATCGGCCGATTGTGAGAGTGATCGATGTTGAGTCACCAATCGATGGAGCTTACTACTTTTTGACCGAAAGAAATTGTTTCGCCCGAAACTACAGTGGAAATGCTACAGTGAAATTGCCCGTTAATAGTTGTAAGTTGTAATCGGTCGATTCTGTCTTTACTATTGGACAAAGACTCCTTTTTGACAAAATTCAAAGATCACATTCAATAGATGATACGTGGCTTTAGGAGATGGGTGAGTGGCTTTGCCTTTTTGACTGAAAATGAATTTTGACCAATAAAATTGAGTAGCAACTTTCGGGCGATTGAATGTCTTTAACTTGCAGTTTCGGGCGATTTGTTGCAACTTTTGCCGTGTTTTTCCCTTTTCTTATTTTATTGTTTTTTTTAATAAAAAACAGCTCAATTTGGGGTGTTGACCAGTCTAGTTTCGGGTTGACCAATCAAGTTTCGCCCGATAGTAAATAAACGCCCGAAACTGAATACAAACGCCCAGAAATGGTACTGTAGCAATCTGGACTGAAAACTGACGAAAAACAGATCCGATTTCTACCCAAAACTCACCCAAATCAGCTAAAAAAAGTTGGGTAATCACTACAAATCACTCGAAAACAACCTAATTACCTATTGAGCTTGCAAAATCAGTAAAATCAACTCAAAAACCAAGAAATGGCAGAAATTTCTAACCCAAAAAAACCAAAAATTTCAGAAATCTCACTCAAATCCAAATGTGTTTGCTCTGATACCACTTGTTGGTCCCTATTTTATCCAACAACACTAATCTAGAACGAATTTACCACGATTTAAGATGAAAGAATTGCTTCAACGTGGGGTGCGTGTGTGTGTTTGAAGGTTGGTGGCTTCACAAAATTCTCTCTCTATAATTTTAACACACAAGACACCCATAACTACGTGTTAGGGTTTTAGTATTTATACCACAAGTTGGTATATAATACTTGGGCCCTTGTAAGCCCATTACAAGAATAAAATCACTGGGCTCTAAAACATTAAAGCCCAGTTCACTTAAATTAATTACAAGATTAAGATAACCTAATTTAATTGAACACAATAAAATAATCCTAACAAATTGATTCTATGTGCTTTCATGATTAAATCAATTTTTGGTGCATTATTTGAGGGGAAGCACCTACAAGATTTATGCTTTGAGCTCCAAATATTTTTGATGATCTGTCTCTAAAGTGTTGCAGAAATGAAGTTCCGATCCGTGTATAACGCACTTAAATGAAGAGGACTTCACGAATTTTCACGATTTGGAGTGCACGGCATTGGTTTAATTTTGGTTGGTTAGATAATTTGAATTTAACCGACTTTGTTAAAAACTTTACAGGGGGCGCCTGATTAGAAAAATTGCTTCCAAATTAACTCTAACATTCTAGACATTTTTGCTCTAAGTTTTGCAAATTTTCGAAAGTCAGCTATGGAGCCAGATGTCACCATTCAAAATTACAGGGAGTTAATTGCATTTATTTTCATATTTAGGGGGAGCAGTTATGCGGTTTTTTAATTGGACTAAGGGTCAATCTGAAAACCTAGGAAAACTTACATTCGGAAACTAGGTTTAGAGTGTAATTTTCGAACATAAGTTTCTCGAGCGCGAACAGTTGTGGGCCCGATCCGTTTTAGTGTCGAAAATGCCTAATCAGCCCACTCAAACGAAATTGATGCTTGCAGTCGAAAATCCTTAGATACACGCAAAAAACCCTCAATCGCAAAATTCAACATTCTATATTTTCTCTCGCGCAAAACCTTTGTCAAAAGACGAATTTCAAAATCATCCAAATCTTTTAAGTTTCAGTTGATTTTTGTCTTTCTAAGGTAGAAATCGATGCTTATTAGGTGTTTATGTGTGATTAAACTTCGCTCTCATCTACATTTTACAGTCTTTCGCTTGATTCTGTGATTAGATTTTCGATTGTTCAAACTGTGAAAACCCACATGCTAGTTCGATGAGATTTAGACCTGTTTCTGTGTTTATCTGGGTTAAAATGTGCGTCCAAGGATAGTTTAAGGGTTTTCAATATTCTAGAAGTATATTTTTTCGATTATTTGCGTTTTTAAAGCTCGATTGGAAGTTCGAGTAAAACTGGGCTTTAAACGTTTAAAGGCGTCGAAGAACTCACTAGTACAAAACAGAGAATCGGCGCCGGTTGTTTTACCTTATAGGTGTCGGTTTCTAGGCGACGCAAAACTCATCGATGCTAATAATGTCGGTTATGGGCGTCTGTTATGAAGCCACGCCCATATAATGCTATACACTACAGGCGACGATTGTTCAAACAACCGATGCAACCGAAGCCTATAGTATACTAATACTATAGGCGCTGGTTGTTGAACGACAACCGACGCCTATAGTGTTGCATACTTTAAAATATTACAGAAAAGCCCCCGCGTGTAGTATAGGCACCGATTTTTTAAGAACCGTCGCCTATGGTGCCGACGCCTATTCTATATTCTGTACTAGTGACTTTCTCGATCGCAAACAGTTTCAATCGAATTCAATTTGATTGAGATATTGTTTACCTCATAAAAGATTTTCGATCGCTAAATTTAGACTTAGTCGTTAAAATAGATAACGTAGATCGAAAATGTACTTACCATCGAGAAATCTAATTAGAATATTAGCGAGCGAAAAAATTAACAAATGAAATAGATAATATAGATGTAATTAAGTTTGAGCGCAAAACTTACATCGAAAACGGTACTTTCGAGTTCAATTTTGTTCTCGGTCGTAAAATGTTTAGTGGCGATAAAATTAATTTTTCGACTTTAAACTTTCACGATGGTAAAAATGCAGCGTTTATTTTGTTCGTTCGAAAATTTTCTCGACAGTTGACTTAGTCTCTCATTGACTACTTTCTCGGTCGACATATCTCGCGGCGAAAACCGACTTTAAAATCAAAATACTTTCTCGGCTACAGTAACGCATATAGCGTTCAACACTTAATAAAATTTTCTAAGTCATTTCCATTGTAGCGGACCTTAGTGAGTAAAATTTTTCGATCTAAATTTGTAACAACAACCGACGCCTATACTCTGCTATTGCTGTCGATTCTTACCAATAACCGACACCTATACTCTGCTATTGGTGTCGGTTGTTACGAACAACCGGCGCCTATGCTCTATCATTAGTATCGGTTGTTTTTAACAATCGGCGCCTATTGTTGTATTTAATTTTTTTATTTCTTATTTGTCTTTTCTATATCTCAATAAATCTGTAATTATAAACTTTGGAACCAACAATTCAATCAGAAAAAGTTCATTAACCATTTGATCCAGTAATACAACAATGCAACAAAGGTAAAGTATAAAATACATTGTCACTAGACAAACCTCCATGACTAAAAAATTTAAACGATTCCTAAGCTTCTCACCAAACCATTAAACCTTCCGCTGCCCGACTGCCTCGTTCCTCGTCACCAACACCCTCGACCCATGCTGCTCACTGCCCTGGAAAGCCCGCATCCCTGATGAGCGGCAGCACCCACAAAGCAAAACTGGTAGAAGCGCAAAATTAACCGCGAACGAGCTAAGCATAGTAATAAACACCTAGACAGCATTTTTCCACAATCCACACTCCAAAAAGAAAGAACGGAATACATCATGAAATGAAAACGCCGCAGCTCAAAACAGAGAGAAGCATAAAAGAAGGCGAGCAAATCAACACCAACCTTGGCGTGTCAAATAAACTCAGTTTCCGAATGCTTCGACCACGGAGCTCTTTTACTCTGCTAAAAAACAAACAACACTTCTTTAAGTGTAAACAACATAACATACACATACTCGGATACCTCTTTCCACACAGTAATTTCGTCGAACACTTGGCAGCGAACGAACCGCGACGACCAAGCATGGGGGCGACGCGAGCGCATGAGATGTTTTGCAATCACTGCAATAGTCGCAGGTTAAGACACCGAGAAATGTAAAGTGAGGAAAAATGGGTTAGGGTTAGAAGAACAGGCGTCGGTTGTTGACCTACAATCAGCGCCTCTAATGCTATACACTACAGGCGAACACTTGGCAGCGAACTAACCGCGACGGGACCAAGCATGTGAGACGCAAGCGCATGAGATGTTTTGCATCGCTGCAATAGTCGCAGGTTAATACACCGAGAAATGTAAAGTGAGGAAAAATGGGTTAGGGTTAAATAGAAGAATAGGCATCGGTTGTTGACCTACAACCGGCACCTATAATGCTATACACTACAGGCGACGGTTGTTTAAAACAACAGATGCCTATAGTATACTAATACAATAGGAGCCGGTTGTTGAACGACAACCGACGCCGATAGTGTTGCATACTTTAAAATATTACAAAAAAACCCCGCGTGTAGTATAGGCACTGGAAGAACCGTCGCCTATGGTGCCAACGCCTATTCTATATTCTCTACTAGTTACTTGCTCGATCGCAAACGGCTTCAGTCGTATTTCAATTTGATTGAGATACAGTTTACCTCATAAAAGATTTTCGATCGCTAAATTTAGACTTAGTCGTTAAAATAGATAACATAGAGCGAAAAGGTACTCGCCATCGAGAAATACAATTAGAATTTTATGCGAGCGATAAAATTAACAAATGAAATAGATAAAATAGATGTAATTAAGTTTTGAGCGCAAACTTACATCGAAAACAGTACTTTCGATTTCTATTTTGTTCTCGGTAGTAAAATGTTTAGCGGCGATAAAATTAATTTTTCGACTCTAAACTTTCTCGATCGTAAAAATGCAGCGTTTATTTTGTTCGATCGAAAATTTTCTCGACAGTTGACTTAGTCTCTCGTTGACTACTTTCTCGATCGACAGATCTCGCAGCGAAAACCGACTTTAAAATCAAAATACTTCTCGTTCGATAACGTTCAACAAAAAATTTATCACGCTCGAAAAATTTCTCGATCGTAAATTTACACGGAAATCAATTTTCTCGAACGTAAGTTTACACGAAAATTTTTCTCGATCGTAAAATTTCTCGGCTACAGTAGCACATATAACGTTCAACACTAACTAAAATTTTTTCTAAGTCATTTCCACTGTAGCGGACCTTAGTGAGTAGAATTTTTCGATCTAAATTTGTGTGTTGTTAACAACCGACGCCTATTGTTGTACTTAATTTTTTTTATATTTCTTATTTGTCTTTTCTGTCTCAATAAATCTGTAATTATAAACTTTTGACCCAACAATTCAATAAGATCCCTTAACCATTTAATCCAGTAATACAATGTTAGGTCCTACGATTAACAAATCTATGATCCTAGGCATGAATTCTAAGTAAATCGATGATAATGATTGACATTAAGTTCGATCGAAAAACTCAAATGAAGAACAAGAGAGAGGATTCGAGTAGAGTGAGAAAGTTACTATTGTCCTCTCTAGAAATTGAATTGCAAGCCTTCCGGATCAATTTCCAAAACTTTCTCCATTGATTGCAATTGATTATAAAGTATTTATACCAAACACATTTGGTATAAATATCTATCTAGTCCTAATCTACGGACTAATACAACTAAAGCCCCTAATTAAAAGGACAACCAATGAAATCAAAGCACAATTAGAATTGATCTTCTACATTCTCCCCCTTTGTGCTTGATTGTGTCTCTGCGCTGTTTGTCCTCGTCGGGCGTAGTACGATCTGCGCAAGCCCAGCGCATGCTCAAAGTTCCTGAGCGTGTTTCTCAGCTCCAGTCGCTCCTCGATATCTTCTAATAGTTCCACTAGGAGCGGTTGATCTCTCACGAACTGTGGATCCTCAGCATCGTATCTCGATTGATTTCTTCCAACCTCTGCTCGATGTTTTTCCTGACGACCTTGAGCGTCCCATCGCAAAACTTTTGAATCTCAGTCTTCAGCATCAACCTATTCTTCTTGGCGATTGGATTGTGGTAGGTGATGCCTAGGACTGAGCTGATGTGCACGTGATTTTTGGGAAGCCCTTTGATCTCAGGTCCTTTGTTGAGCGGAGCGGTCATGTTAACCTTCTTCATGTTGCTCTCCAGAGCCATCTGAAGGTCGTGTGCGGCGAAGCGCATCATGAACCGGTAGAGTCCCTCGAGTCCTTCTTTCTTGATGAAGCCTTGAGGACGTTTGTACTTCTTCACGTACAACTGATAGAGACAGTATACCTCATCAGCAGGGATGTACCGTAGGTCGCTCTCGCTTAGATCTTCTCGAGTTCTATCTATTCGCTCGATGGTGTAGTGAGGTGTTGGAAGTCCTCCTTTCGCACAATATACGCTGAGTAGTTGGCATATTGGGGAGAGACTCTTATAGTGACTCTTGACTTGTTCTTTAGTCATCCGCAGCCTTACATCAGGTCCAAGCTTGGTCAGCATCCAAAGGTAGGTCATCCTCTTTTGCTGATCCCAGTGAGAGATCCCTCTCAGCTCGAACTCGTTCGTCTTTTTAAGTCTCTCCGGTGACCTCCAAATGTTTTCATGAACTTCTTCGAGGAAGGGGATTTCTATTTGGATGTTCTCCCACGGCGTGTCGATCCGAACGGTCCCTGGCGTTAGGCTTGTAGAGGGAGCCGCTTGTTGCGCGATCACCTCTGGTAGCCTTGGGATGTCTTGTTCGTAGTCTTCACCTTCCAGAAGCTCGTCGTCTTCTATGATCACGAGGTCTATGGAGGCTTGTTGTGGGAAACGCCGAACGTCTTGAAGCCGTTGTCTTTGATGCTCCTCGGGCATGGAATGTGTCATCCACTGTCCGTCGAAGATATACTTATCTAGAACTTCGTGTGGATTGACGCCATGTCCTGAGGGGCCCGGTTGGTCTGGAGCGACCGAGGGAGTAGCTTGAGTAGCTGCTAGGGCTATGAACATCGCGACACTTGCTTCTTCTTTCGGAATCAAGGGGCTTGTCAGAATCGGTGGTGTGCGCGGAGGCGTCCTTAGGTGAAAGGTTGGTGGGTCGATATGGGTTAGAGTGGTGGTGCGGTGCGTGGTATGGGTAGTTTGGGTGTGGGTGGTTTCTCCGGCTCCAGTTCATGTCTGCACACAGCCCGAGCCTTGGCCTTGTTCTTGACCACTCGTAGATGTCCGTGGCCTCTTCTCCCCCTCATGAGGGTCCTGATTGTCAGGATTGTCATGTCTGCATCTTGAGTGGGAGCTTTGGCCTCGACAGGTTTCAGGAGGTGGCTCAGGATGATCCACCAATCGCCTATAGAGAAGCTCTTCTTGAGGCGACCGGATGGAGAGGCCGATCAGGCGGGCGAGTAGGATGTCGTGGAGCTCGGTTATGGGTATGGTGTATGGGTTGATGAGGATGGATGAATTGGCTAAAGGGTCGGTGGGTGTGGGTTGTGAAGGTGTGAAGTTGGGCTGTGACGAGGTGCCTTCGGAGACAGGTGCTTTCCCGGTGTCTCTGCGGGATGTCTCTATGGCAGTAAGAACTCTCTCCGTTATTTTGTCTTCAAGCGACTGAACAGCAGCGAAGAGAGCGGCTTGAAATTGCTCGTTCGTCACAAATGGTGCGGACGCCTCCGTAGAGGGACCAGGACGACTGATGTCGCCTGTTAACAACCCTTGAGCAGACACCGACTCCTCAGGTTGGCTCACAGTCACTTGAGGTTGTGACTGTATGAGACTTCCATCCAATCCTCGACTTGAATCTAGAAGATTCGCGTCTATGGATGTTGTGACAGGCTCAGATTGAACCTGTACGTCAGAGATTTCGACGTCGAGGCCGGTAGTGATAGTCTGATCCTCGGCCCCGATCGCCGCTGTGATAGTGGGCTGCGGCTCTAGATTGAACGATGAAGGGTCCTCAGCCCTAGAAGGTATGACAAGCAGCGTGTCTGACGTGGTGGAGATGACGGTGAAGAGGGACTCGATCTGAAAGCTCAGTCGACGTGGAGTCCGTCTTATATGTTGGATCTCCTCATCAGACTCAGTGTCTGACGAGGAAGCTGTGTGAGGTGTCGGTTCTCGTGCTCTTCCTCACCGGCGTGTTCCGTCGTCTCAGGTGGTGAGCTGTGCCCCGTTTTCGCCTCGGGCTGTGCCCCGTTTCCGCCTCGGGCTGTGCCTCCTGAAGTAGAACCTCCACAATAGGCTCTTGGAGCATGCCTACATGTACGGGCACCTCCACCTGATATTCGTGTTCAGGAGCCACGAGTGCCATCTCAGTAGCCACGACGTCTATTAGTGCATCATCTACGTTGGGCATTTGCTCTTCGACCAAAGGAGACTCCTGTTGAAGCTCCTGAGCGACAACATATATCATCGTGTCCTCAGGGCTTGGTTGGTGTTGCGGTTGGGGAGGGCTAACTCCAAAATCTGTCGGGGGCCCTCGAATCATCTCCTCGGTGAGTGATTCTCCCGGCAGTAAGTTCGATACACGTCTCCCTGGGGGTCAGCGAGACGTAGCAGCTCAAAAGAAATTGGCATCGACGGTTGGTCCTAGTCCGTGAGCCGTGGATTGTGGAAGAATTTGAGCCTTGGTGGTTGATAATATCCTCCAGGAGGTAGATGAGGGATGGACTCGTGCAACTCCATCAGTTCCCTTATGATCACATTAAACCACCGAGCGTAAGGCACATTCTTCGATCTCCGATTCTCCTTTTGTCGAATCTGGTCTGCAAGGTCATTTCAGATCAGCTGCATGAAATCGTAATTACTGGAGAATGCGAGTCCGTGAAAGATCCGCAGTATGTTGCCATTGCCCTTGTTGAAGCCAGCATGCTTGGGCGATAGACACTTGTTCACGATCCCGAACAATGTCTTCCACGGATGAAGGATACCGCTGCTCTGGACTTGAGCTAGCCTGGTGAGCTGCGGTTGATATCCCATCTGCATGAAATCATGCACCATTTCTGCGTCTGATGGGAGCGGGTCGTAGTTTGCGCTATATGGCAAGTTCTGAATCATCCCGAACCGGTTCTTGTCCATATGTACGTGCAGCGTCCCAATAATGGTTGAGAAGGAGAATGCTCCATTATCCACTGCTCCTTGTATACATCCCCAGAATTGTTGGAGATAGACCATTAGCACCGATGCGGTGACAGTCAATGCATGCCAGATGGGGTGGCCTTGCAGGATAGATATTATGATCTCGTCTGGATACCGAAAGGTGCTCAGATCGAGCTGGAAATTCGTATCCTGGACCTTCAAATACAAGTTGTGGTCGTATATGTGATTATAATGAGGGTAGCGATCCATCTGAAAAATAAGAGATATAAAAGTTCATTAGTTCATAAATTTGATTTTAGTCGAAAATTGATTTAATTTCATCAAACTATAATATTGTAACAAGTCATAACATGTTTGATGAATTTTGAATTGAAATGGTGTAGTATGCATATAGTATAATCGATTTTGAAAAAATATAATGGCATGTTCCTCATTTCGAATGAAACATATAACGCGTGGAAGAAACTTCGAAATTTTCTAAGTGTTTGATCGTGGAAAATGTCACTGTTCATGCCGAGATATTTTACGCTCGAAAAATTTGATTTTCAAATTGATTTCCTATGCATTGATTTCAATTGAAATAACTCCGTTTAATTTTGCGATCGAGAAAATTTTATTCGCTAATGTTCGCTACAGTGTAAAAGACTTAGAGAAAAAATATTCTAAGTGTTGAAGTTGGAATCGTGAGACTATAGTCGATCAATTTTACGATCGAGAAAAATTCCGCGTAAATTTACGATCGAGAAATTATTTCTCAGGTAAATGTACTATCGAAAAATTTTCCTCGATTGAATAAAATTTTTCGATTTGAAATTTGTCGAGCGGTACGTGATTTCCGATCCTAAGTAAAATTTTCGCTGCAATAAATTTTTTTCTATTGAGAAATTAGTCAATGAAAGAAAAACTAAGTCAATCGTCGAGAAATTTTTCGATCAATTAAATTCTAAGCGACGAATTTTACGATTGAAAAATTAAGCGTTGAAAAATTAATTTTTTTTCGCTGCTAAATTTTTGCGACCGAAATAAACTGAAATCGAAAATTCTATTTTGCGTAGTAAGTTTTACGCTCGATGCATCTAAATCGTCTATTCAGCGCTTAAATTCTTTCGCTCGCAGAAAATCCTAATTAGATTTCTCGACGGTAAGTGATTTGTCAGTCAAAATCTTCTTTCTTAGCAACTAAGTCAGAATTTAGCGATCAAAAACTAATTCGAGACAAACAGTATCTCAATTGAATCGGAATTCAATTAAGACTCTTTGCGATCGACAAAGTTCTTCGATGGCTTCAAACATTCAAATACCCAGTTTCTTTCAAAGCTCAACTTAGTGGTCTAAGATGCAGATTTTTCGAAAGTTTAAACTAACAGATTAAAAAAAACATCGAAACTATCTTAAGTGCAGGCATTAACCCAGATAAAACTCGTAAACATGCCTAAATCACTATAAGATAGTATACGGTTTTCTCAGTTTGAAGAACAGTCGAGAATCTAATCCTAATCACGCGAAAAAATACAAAATGCAGATGCTAATGGAGTTAAATCGCACGCGAAAGATATTTGAGAAATTTGAACTGTCTGTGAAAGTTTTTCGAGAGAGAAATTTTTGCGATTTAGGTTTGCGTGAGATGAAGTTTTTCGACTGACAAAAAGTGAACTTTTATTAACTAGTTGTAAGTCAATGTTGGGTTTGCGATTGGACGTTTTGCGATTAAATGGATCAGGCCCATTACTATTTGCGCTCGAGAAATATTGATTCGAAAATTGCTCTTCAATTCAATTTCTCGATCGCAAATTATCGCGGCCAATCAAAATCGTTCCCAACACTGTCTACGATCGAGATCCATATGATTGCGAATTAATTCTTATATCCAATTTCGCGATTGTAAGTACTTCTAAAAATTTTCAGATTGATCCCTATTTCAAATAAAATCACATTGTAATGCTCCCCCTCAGAATTAAAATAAACGCAATTAACTCCCTGAATTTTCTGTGTAGTAACGTCTAGCTCCCCTGGCAGAATAAAAAATCTGTACCACTTAGAGAAAAAAACGTTAGAAATAATAGAGTTAATCAACAATTATTTTTGGCATGTTTTCCTTTGAAATATTTGGTTTGTGAGAATAGCTCCTTGTCTTGTGGTGTCGACGTCTCACTCCTTTATTTTGTTTGAAGAAATCTGAAATACTTAGAGAAAAACGTCAAAAATATTTGGAGATAATGCACGATTTTTATATTTGCTCCCCCTCAAATAATGCGCGAGAATTGACTAAATATACAAGCATATGAAATCAATTCAAGTCACGAGCATATAACACACACATTTACCTAGTAAGCACATATACATGGTCCCCAAAAACATGTATTGAAGATATTGTGTGGGGGTAAGAGCAATGAAAAATTTATCGCATTTAAACAATTCAGTACCAATGCAATCTAAAATTACATTTAGAATGTGCGATAACAAAATAAATTCGCATTTATTCAATTCAACGCATATGAAACATAATATTTCATGTCAGAATGTGCGAAACATACATTTTTTTTATATATTACTATTATTATAGTATGGGTCAGATATTTTGCTTCGATCAATCGTCACACCTAAAATTTTAGGAGACATTTGAAAGAAGAAAATGCCGTCAAGTCATGTCGTCAAACTAAAGTCCTAAGTTCATAGACTGGTCCATTTCGACAACTCTCCCTAGGTTCGCTCTAGCACTCAAGTCAACACAAGCAATTTTAAGTCAATTTACCTGTGATCGAGGCATTTTTAATCATTTCACCTAAGCGAGAGACCGTCATTTGGAATCAAAGGATTGTAAGGATACTAGTTTGGCTAGGACTTAGAAGGGAAGGAATTTAGAGGAAAATGAGCTTATCTCTTCGTCATCTTCCATTTCTACGTCCGTCTCCTTTTGCGTCTTTCTTCTTCTCAATCTTCTCTCCCTCATTTTCTTTTAAGAACTATCCCTTTTTATGCTATGCTCAAACTGAGGCTCCGCTTCTCCACGAGGCTATAAGAGATTATCGTAGGCGAAGTTCTTCTTGTTGGTCTCGGGCCGATACCGTGCTCCTCTTCTCTTAATCCCTAGAGAGGTTTCAGAGATTATCTTCTTGGAAAAGTTCACGGTTATGAATTCGTATCCAAGGCTGCGCTCCTCTTCTCGTTTCCCAATATAAGACCGGATTATCGTTGGAAAAGTTCACTTCGTGGTGCTCCTCTTTCCAGCCATTCTGACGAGTGTACGAGATTATCGTTGAAGAATTTCACAGCAGGATCCATGCCACCTTCTAAGAAATAGTCGGAAGGCAGGTTCATTTGGTCTGATTTTTGTGCGTTGAGCAATGCCTTCATTTGTCATCATCAATCTTTTCTTTTGTTTTCTCCCCCTCCTTTTCTCGTTTGGACAATCATCCAAAGAGTATAGAATACGGATGAAGGCTAGGAATGGGATTCAATTGAAGAAAAGGACATCGGAGAAGGCTCAAAGTGGATGACTAAGGGCTAATATTAGGGAAAAAATTTTAAAAGGCCGAGTGAGGAATAACCTAAGCGGCCTTATCATTTTCCTAACGATCTAAGGCAAGGTGAGTATGAAGCCAAGTATCACTAGTTAAGAGAAGTAATTAATGTGTGACTCACTCGAGAAATAGATCCAAAGAAAGGAAAATAACAAGGCTAGACATTTGTATAGTGGCTTTGTGTCTAGTGGAGCAATCCTAATGACCTTTAGATACATGAATGCGACTTAGACTGACAAAATTAAGCAATTAAATCGATCGCATGCCGGGGTAAAATTCTAAGTGACTTTAGATCAAAGCATCCGAAACGATTTCGTCATTCCCCTATATTATAGGTATATGTATAGTATTTTTTTATTAAATTCACGTAAGATATAGCATATAAGCAAAGAAAACACATAGCATAGAACATTTAGTAGCACAGAAGATCAGGGAAAGCACATATTACGGAAGATTCAACATGCCTAATTTTTCGACAAGGAATTGAAATCGTTTTTCATCCAATGCCTTGGTAAAAATGTCAGCTAGTTCGTACTCCGTGTTCACGAAATACATATCTATGGTGCCTTTTTCTACATGATCTTTGATAAAGTGATATCTAATGTCTATGTGTTTTGTACGTGAGTGATGAACAGGATTGCAAGTAATAGCTATGGCACTTTGACTATCACTATATATGGGTATATTATTTAAATTATACCCATAGTCGCGAAGCTGAGTCCGCATCCACAGCATCTGGGAGCAACAACTGGCGGCAGCCACGTATTCCGCTTCGGCCGTCGAAGTTGACACACTGTTCTACTTTTTGGATGACCACCAGACCAGCTTTTCGCCTAGAAATTGAGCGCCACCGGACGTGCTTTTCCTGTCCATTCGGCAACCTGCATAATCAGCGTCTGTATAGCCTATAAGTTTGAAATTCGTACCTTTTGGATACCATAGTCCAAGGGTAGAAGTGCCCTTAAGGTAACGCAGAATCCTTTTGACCGCGAGCATATGAGATTCTTTGGGATCGGCTTGAAAATGGGCACAAAGCAGGTGGCAAACATGATATCTGGCCGGCTCGAAGTGTGGTAGAGAAGAGATCCAATAATGCTGCGATACAGTGTGACGTCGACCGACTTGCCAGAGGGATCGGCATCCAACTTGCAGCTTGGTGACATAGGAGTGCTAAGAGGCTTGCTCTGATCTTGATGGAATTTCTTCGGAATATCCTTGATGTATTTTGTCTGACTGATGAAAATCCCATCTTCGAGTTGCCTAACTTGTAGTCCTAAGAAGAACTGCATCTCTCCCATGTGACTCATCTCGAACTTGCTTTTAATTAGATCTCCAAACTTCGTGCAAAGCCGTGGATTAGTTGATCTGAAGATGATGTCGTCGACGTATACTTGAACGACCATCAGATCTTTGTCTTGCCATTTGATGAAGAGGGTTGTGTCTATCGTTCCTCGTATGAATCCATACTTCATGAGGAATTCGCTCAGGACATCGTAACAAGCACGTGGGGCTTGTCTTAGTCCATAGAGAGCTTTGTCCAATCGATAGACGTGATCGGGATGTTCTTGATCAACGAAGCCTTCCGGTTGAGCGACGTAGACTTCTTCTTTTAACACGCCGTTGAGAAAGGCTGTCTTAACATCCATCTGATAGTCTTTGAAGTCTTTGTGAGCCACAAAATCCAGGAGAAGATGGATAGCTTCGATTCGAGCAACAGGAGCATATGTCTCGTCGTAGTCGATGCCTTCCTGTTGATTGTATCCCTTTGCAACTAGCCTTGCTTTGTTCCGGATCACTTCACCATCTTTATTCTTCTTGTTTTTTAATACCCATTTGTTTCCGACAATTGTTTTCCCATGTGGACGGTGTACTAAGGTCCACACTTGAAGAAGTTCGAATTGATGAAGTTCATCATGCATCGCTATTACCCAATCCGGGTCTTGAAGTGCGTCTGCTACCTTGGTAGGCTCATTTTTACTTAAGAAGCAGCTGAAGAGACTGTGTTGATCACGTGTCCTCACTCCATCCAAGGGATCGTCAATTATGTGATCAACCGGGTGACCTCTAGTCCACTTGCGCTCATGAGGCAAGGCTGAAGACGATGCATCAGCCATCTGTGGGTCTAGATTTCCTGTAGTCTCTGATTGATCAATTGCGTGAGAAAGTTCCAATTCTGCACTTGGAACGATAGTCTCTGATGATTCTTCCTCAATAACAACTGTAGGTTCTTCGTTATTCTGTGGCAATTCTGAATCGGGTGAGGTAGGGACGTGAGAAGCACTTGGTACGTCGGTATACTGGCCGAGTGGAGAATCCACTATAGGTGTAGCAGTGTGTGACCGATATACTGGCTCGAAGAGATAGTCCAAATCGTCTAATGCAAGTCTCGTTGCTTCTTCTGACGTTGAATTCGGAGTTGTTGCCATCTTCTGTTGGCTTTGTGCCAACACACCAGTGAAAACAGGTTCTGAACTGTTATATTCAGAAGCTATCTGGTTAGGTACGGGTCCTGGACTGAGGTGTGCAGGAGCCATCGGGTTGAGCACGGGTCCTGGACTGAAGTGACCAGAAGCCATATCCGCCACTTCGTGGAAAGTGACATTGTAGCTTTCTTTGATTGTGTGGTTGGACTTGATGTATACTCGGTACGCTTTCGAGGTTGAAGAATACCCGATGAAAGTGGCTTCGAATGCTTTAGGGTCGAACTTATCACGTTGCTCTCGGTCGTTCGCCACAAAGCACTTGCACCCAAAGACTTTAAAGAATGAGATGTTGGGTACTCGTTTGTTGATAATTTCGTAAGGAGTCTTATCAAAGCGCTTGTGAACCACCGTCCTGTTTTGAGTGAAATAGGCGGTATTTACTGCCTCCGCCCAGAGAAAATGTGGAAGACCAGAATGGATGAGCATCGTAAGCGCAGCTTCCACTAGAGTTCTGTTCTTTCGTTCGACTACCCCGTTCTGTTGAGGAGTCTTGGCGGCTGAAAATTGTTGACTTATTCCAAGTTTCTGATAAAATTCACTGAGACATTTGTTCTTGAACTCAGTGCCATTGTCTGTTCGAATGACTTGGATAGTCTGCTGCAGCAAATTTTGAGTAGAGTTCACGAAGTTGACGATCAAGTCCCCTGTCTCATCTTTTGTTCGGAGAAACCTTGTCCATGTGTAGCGAGAGTAGTCATCGACTATGACCAGCAGATACTTGCGTCGATTTATGCTCTGTTTCTTCATCGGTCCACAGAGATCCATATGTAGCAGTTCCAGAGGAGGTGAAGTAGAGGCCACTTGTTTGATATGATGAGATGCTCGCTTCATTTTTCCTAATTGGCATGCCGAACAATGATGCTCTTAAAGTTATAGTTGGAAGACCATGAACCAACTTTTTCGTTGAGAGACGTTGAAGAGCTTTGATGTTGAGATGAGACATGCATTGATGCCATAAGCTGTTCCTCTGAATTACAGTCTGAGATATGAGGCAAACAGCTGTCGAGGGCCGCACGGATGTCAGGTTTATCGTGTATAGATTTGATTTCCGAAGTCCTTGTAGGAGTTCTGTGTCCTGACTATCCAAAATTCTGCACCGGTCAGCATGAAAGACCACCTGGAACCCTTTGTCACAGAACTGGCCTATGCTGAACAAGTTATGGCGGAGGCCTTCGACGTATGAGACATCTTTTATAGTCAGATTCTCCAAAATGATATCCGCAAGTCCTAGAATCGGGGCTGAATCGTTGTTTCCAAACCTGACTTTTCCATTCAGTCGGTCTTGATAGTTGCTCAGCAGCTCTTGATTTCCCGTCATGTGTGTGGAGCAACCATAGTCAAGGTACCACAGCCTTTATGACTTTTGTCTTCTTAGGAGGTGTTTTAGGAACCCAAATGGGTTGAACCTGGCAGGGAAGTTGAATTTCAGCACGTACAAATGCTTTGGTAGGCTTGATTGAGGAGAAGATCTTTTCTTTTGACAATCTCCTAAGGTGCTTGGGGGATTCAATCTTTACAGGATACCTTAGGTGAGTACAAGCATGTACGGTGCCATAAGCTTTCTTTATGGCTGGATCTTGTTTCCTACGAGTCTTCCTAGTGGCATTTGTTTTAGAATGACTAATTTTAGCTTTAGATGTGTTAGGTCCTACGATTAACAACTCTAAGATCCTAGGCAAGAATTCAAAGTAATTCGATGATAATGATAATCAATAAGATTCGATCGAAAAACTCATTTGAAGAACGAGAGAGAGAATTCGATTAGAGTGAGAAAGTTATTGTTGTTTCTCTCTCTAGAAATTGAATTGCAAGCCCTTTCGGATCAATCTTCAAAACTTTCTCTATTCGGCTCAATTGATTTACATGTATTTATACCAAACAAACTTGGTATAAATATCAAACTAGTCCTAATCTAAGGACTATATACAAAACGCCCCTAATTACAAGGACAACTAATAATATCAAGCACAATTAAATGTATACTCTACAATCTCCCCCTTTGTGCTTGATTGCGTTTCCGCGCCGTTTGTCCTCGCCGGGCGTAATACGATCTGCGCAAGCCCAGCGCATACTCGTAGTTTCTCAGCGTGATCCTCAGCTCCAGTCGCTCATCGATATCTTCAAGCAATTCCATTAGGAGCGGCTGTTCTCTCACGAACCTGTGGATCCTCAGCATAGTGTCTCTATTGATTTCTTCCAACCTCTGCTCGATATTCCTCCTGATGACCTTGAGCGTCCCATCACAAAACTTGTTGATTTCAGTCTTCAGCATCAACCTATTCTTCTTTGCTATTGGATTGTGGTAGGTGATGCCTAAGACTGAGCTGATATGCACGTGATTGTTGGGAAGCCCTTCGATCTCAGGTCCTTTGTTGAGCGGAGCGGTCATGTTGACCTTCTTCATGTTGCTCTCCAGAGCCATCTGAAGGTCGTGTACGGCATAGTACTTGACTTGGCGCATCATGAACCGGTAGAGATCCTCGAGTCCTTCTTTCTTGATGAAGCCTTGAGGACCTTTGTACTTTACCACATATAGCTGATATAAGTTGTAAACTTCTTCAGCAGGGATGTACGGTAGGTCGCTCTCGCTTAGATCCTCTCGAGTTCTATCTACGCGTTCAATGGTGTAATGGGGTGTTGGAAGTCCTCCTTTGTCACAGTAGACGTTGAGTAGTTGGCTTATTGGAGAGAGACTCTTATAATGGCTCTTGGCTTGTGCCTTAGTCATCCCCAGCCTTATATCAGGTCCTAGTTTGGTCAGCATCCAAAGGTAGGTCATCCTCTTCTGCTGATCCCAATGAGCGATCCCTCTAAGCTCGAACTCGTTCGGCTTCTTCACTCTATCCGGAGACCTCCAAATGTTTTCACGAACATCTTCGAGGAAGGGGATTTCTATTCGGATGTTCTCCCATGGCGTGTCGATCCGAACGGTCCCTGGCGTTAGCCTTGTAGAGGGAGCTGCTTGTTGCGTGATCACCTCTGGTAGCCTTGGGATGTCTTGTTCGTAGTCTTCACCTTCCAGAAGCTCGTCGTCTTCTATGATCACGAGGTCTATGGAGGCTTGTTGTAGGAAAGCGCCGAACGTCTTGAAGTCGTCGTCTTTGATGCTCCTCGGGCTTGGAATGGGTCATCCACTGTCCTTCGAAGATATACTTGTCTAGGACCTCGTGTGGATTGACTCGATGTCCAGAGGGTCCCGGTTGGTCTGGAGCGACAGAGGGAGTGGCTTGGGTAGCTGCTAGAGCTACAAGCATCGCAGCACTTGCTTCTTCTTCCAGAAGCAAGGGGCTTGAGTAGATCGGTGGTGTGGGTGGAGGCGTCCTAAGGTGAAAGGTTGGTGGGTCTATGTGGGCGGTGCGGTGCATGGTGTGGGTAGTTTGGGTTTGGTGAGTAGTATGGGTTTCGCCAGCTCCAGCGCTTGTCTGCGTAGCGCCCTAGCCTTGTCCTTGGCCACTTGTTGATGTCCTTGGCCTCTTCTCCCCCTCATGATGGCCCTGATCGTCAGGATCGTCATGTCTGCGTCGGGAGTCGGAGCTTTGGCCTCGGTATAATTGGGTAGGTGGCTCAGGATGGTCTACCAGTCGCCTATAGAGGGACTCTTCCTGAGGCGACCGTATGGTAAGACTGATGAGCGGGCCAGAAGGATGTCATGGAGTTCGGTGATTGGGATAGTGAATGAGTTGATTAGGATGGAAGAGTGTTGTAGAGGGTCGGTGGATGTGGGTTGTGGAGGTGTGAGGTTGGGTTGTGACGAGGTGCCTTCAGAGACAGGTGCTTTCCCGATATCTCTTCGGGATGTCTCGATTGCTTGGAGTACTCTCTCCGTGATTTTGTCTTCCATAGACTGTACAGCGGCAGAGAACGGCCTGGAACTGCTCGTTCGTCACAAAGGGTGCGGACGCCTCCTTGGATGGACCAGGACGACTAATGTCGCCTGTTATCAACCCTTGAGTAGACACCGACTCTTCAGGTTGGCTCACAGTCACTTGAGGTTGTGACTGTATGAGACTTCCACCAAATCCTTGAGTCGAATCTTTAAGATTCGGCTCTATGGGTGTCGTGGCAGGCTCGTGTTGCGCCTGCGATCCAGACACCACAAGAGTAGGTTGCGGCTCAAGATTGAGCGAAGAAGTGCCAGTAACACTTGTAGATGTGGTTAGCGTAGTATCTGGTCCGTTGGTGACGGCTGGGAAGAGGGACTCCAGTTGAATACTAAGTCTCCTGGGAGTCCTCCTTATCAGGCTTATTTCCTCGTCCGACTCTGTGTCAGACGGGGTGGCCGTGTGAGGAGTGAGGTCACGATGGACGTCCTCCAGTGCCTGATCCATCACCTGTGGAAGAGTGCTTTGCCCTATTTCTACTTCGGGCTGTGCTACTGATGGAAGAACCTCCTCAGAGGTTTCTTCGAGCACGCCAACATTAACGGGCACTTCCACTTGTAAGTCATGTGCAGGAGCCTCAAGCGCCATCTCAGTAGCCACGACGTCTATCAGGGTATCATCTACGTCGGGCATTGGCTCTTCGAGCAATGTTGGCTCCTGAGTTAGCTCCTGAGCGACATCATCAATCATCGCGTCCTCAGGGCTTAGCTGTTGTTGTTGTTGTTGAGGGCTAGCTCCAAGTACTATCGGGGGGCCCTCGAATCATTTCCTCGGTGAGATTCCTGTCCCGACAGTATAGCTTGTAGACTTCTCGGTTGGGGTCCGCGAGACGAAGGAGCTCGAATGAGATCGGCATCGACGGTTGGTCCAGGTCCGTGAGCCGTGGATTGTGGAAGAACTTAAGCCTTGGTGGTTGGTAATTTCCGCCAGGAGGCAGAGTAGGGATTGTCTGGTGCAGCGCCATGATCTCCCTGATGATGACGTTGAACCACCGAGCATAAGGCACGTTCTTTGATCGCCGGTTCTCCTTCTGCCGAATCTGGTCCGCGAGGTCGTTCCAGATCAGCTGAGTGTAGTCATAATTTCTTGAGAAGGCGATGCCGAGGAAGATCCTCAAAATATTGCTGTTGCCCTTATCGAATCCTGCGTGCTTGGGCGACAGACACTTATTCACTATTCCGAATAGTGTCTTCCACGGGTGTGGGATTCCGCTGCTCTGGACCTGAGCTAATCTTGTGAGCGGCGGTTGGTATCCCATGTGCAAGAAGTCCTGAATCATCTCAGCATCCGATGGGAGCAGGTCGTAATTATTGCTGTTGGGCAAGTCCAATACCATGCCGAACTGGTTCTTGTCCATGCTGATATGCCGCGTCCCTATCCTTGTTGAGAATCTGAAGTATCCATTGTCCACTTCTCCTTGTATGCAGCCCCAGAACTGCCGGAGTAGACCATCAGTACTGATGCGGTGACCGTTAACGCATGCCAGATGGGGTGGCCTTGTAGGATTGATACGATGATCTCGTCTGGACACCTAAACGTGCTCAGATCGAGCTGGAAGTTCGTATCTTGAACCCTTAGATAAAGGTTGTGATCGTAGATGTGGTTGTATTTCGGGTAGCGATCCATCGGAAAAATAAGATATATAAAAGTTTATTAGTTCAATTTTATTTTCAGTCGAAATATGAATAAATTTCATCAAACCATAGTAATATTGCAAGTAATAGCATGTTCGATGAATTTTGAATTGAAATCGTATCAAATGCATAGTGAATGCTCAATTTTGAAAAATCGTAATGGCATGAATGTAATTTCGAATGAAATATATATCACGTGAAAAATAGTTCGAAATTTCGCTAAGTGTGTTAGGATATTTAATTTATTGTGTCAATAGTTTAAGTCTTGGGATTAATTTTGTAATTATCTTTAGCTTGGGCTTTAGACTAGATTGTAATTAATTTATATTTAGTGATTGGGCCTTAATATACCTAGGTTTAATGTGGTATATAAGGTTTTACCAACTCACTTTTGAAAGTAATCAAAGATCAAAAGGCTTACTCTTATTTTCACACACTACACACACTCAAAGGTGAGAAACTCTCCCTTCTTCATTCCATTTAGCCTCTTTGATTCCTTGTTTGGTGCATTTCGGGACCAACAAGTGGTATCAGAGCAAACGTGGATAGATCTGCATTGATTTGAATCCAGTTTCGTTCGATTCCAAGCAAGATCAAAGGTGTTTTTGAGCAAAAAATTGTTTTCGGGCATTTTGAGCTTGTTTTGGGGTTTTGATGCTTCGTTCTTATGTTTAAAACCTTTCCCCAGATCGAGTCTATGCCTAAAATGTTTTTAGAACCCTTTTGGATCAGTTTTAACGAGTTTTGAGCGAGATTGAAGCAAAAACTTTTCAGAAAAAGGACATCTCGGCCATTCATTGTTTTCGGTCGATTTGACCCATTTTTTGTTGTTTTTAGTTCACAAATCGGTCGTCTATGTGTTTAGGGAAGAATTTCTGAAGTTTAGGATCAAGTTTGAGCGATTTTGGTTGAGACTTGGGTGAAAACAGACGGTTTTTCTGGAAAATGTCGCGACAAAGCAATGGAACAGTACTTGATGTTCTTGCCCGCGAAATTTTGCTGAATCGTTCAAATCCGCGAAAGTTTCATCTCTGCGAAGTTGAATCCGAGAATTTTTAAACCGCGAAACTTCTCTTTCACTGAATTTTTTTTCGCAACGGTCTATGCTTACAATCCGAGAATTTTTACACCGTGAAAATTTCGCTTTCACTGCAGTTTCTCGCAACAACCTATGCTCAAAATCCGAGAAAGTTTGAAACCGCGAAAATTTTTCTTAGGCCTAATTTTTCTCAACTTCGTACTCTTTAAAATCCGAGAATTTCCAAAACCGCGAAAAAATTTCTCTAAGACCCAATTTTTCTCAAGTTCGTACTCTTTAAAATCCGAGAAACTTTATACACGAGAAAGTCAATTCCAAGAATCTTTCTAAGCCGCGAATTTTTTTTCTCAGCCAAGAACTTGTTGAAAATTTTTATATCCGAGAATTTTTTTTTACCGCGAAAGTTTTGCAAGTCACGAAAATCTGTACATCCGAGAAAGTTTTCTAAGCCGAGAAAGTTTATCTCATCTGAGAAAGTTTTTCAAAACCACGTCTATTCCAAATCCGAGAAAATTTCCTAAAAATCACACTTCACCACTCGATGCGATTTTCTTTAACTTGCGAAATTTTCTTGTGAAGATTTTAAAACTCTCAACTTAGAATCATTCCCACACGCGAAACTTTTAAATCCGAGAAAATTTTCACCTGTGAATTTTTTATATTTCTCTTTAAAATTCACAAACACCGAAATTCCTCAACACTTAATTTCTCGGATAACATTTCACTAATCACGTCTCCTTGAGCTGCGAATTTTTTTTTTGTGTTAAGTCTTTCTCGTGCTAAAATCTTCTTGGGTTAAATTTTTCTCAAACTTTTTAAGATTTGATCCTCACACTTTAGAACTATCTCCCTAGACCGCTTTTGAGATAAAATTTGTTTTTGCTCCCCAAGTCTCAATTTAAATTTCTAGAACTACTCCTAATTTCAAGATATATTTCTCTTTCATACATTATCGACCATCACACACGCTCACTTAGTTCTAAGAAATTCTTTAAACAATTTTATTCTCAAAACTCTACTCATCAAACTCGTATTTCTCATATCGTTCGTTACTAACTTTCTTATCTACGCAAGATCAAAACCACGGACGATTCGACTGCACCAACCATGTCTACCACGAATGACATCTCCACAGTGGGCTCCGACACCAGGCCTCCGATGCTGCGACAAGGCGACTACAGCATATGGACAAACCGGTTCCTCACGTTCATCAGGAACAAAGGCGCACCACTCTCTCAATACCTTCTGGACTCCATCTTCAACGGTCCAGCACAGTTCTGGATAATCATCCCTGCACAGCCAAACGCAAACCCACCCATGGATGAACGCCGCACTCCAAGAGGTCCCATCAATGAGGATGAACTGGCTCGCGAACAGGCCGACGAGACTGCCAAAGGATACCTCTTCCAGGCTATGGGCAACGAAGTCTATGCTCACATCGAGTGCTGCACAACTGCTAAAGAAATATGGGATGAACTCGTTGAAATCATGGCAGGCACAACTGAAAATGCTCAAGGGAGGAAATCAGCCTGTCTCTCACAGTATGAACACTTCCAAGCCTACGAAGGAGAGGAGCTGCGTGACACGTACCTCAGATACTTGAAAGTCATCAATGAACTCAAGAAAGCCAGGATCTCGAGGGACAAATTCGATATCAACAACCGCTTTCTTGGAAGCCTCAAACCACAATGGGGCAATGCAATCGTGATGATGATTCAGAGTAAGGACCTCTCCAACACTTCCATCCATGCTCTTTATTACAGTCTGTCTGCCTATGCTCCATACGTACAACCTCAGTCCACCAACACTCGAGTTGACCCACTGGCCCTCCTCTCGAACAAAACCAATGAACGATATTCCACCACTAAGACCAAACAGAACAAAGGGAAGCTACCAGCTGTTGTATCTGACACCTCTTCAGGATCCGAAGCTGATACAGAATCAGACGAAGATGTTCGTGATATACGCAAGCAACTGGCAATGCTCACTAAGTTGGTCTCAAAGAAGATCGGGAAAAAATCCTCATCCTCTTCCAATCGCCAAAGAACCTATAGCGGCATCAAAAAGACCACTCCCACAGAGGAAGCCAAGCCAACAAAGAAAGAAGAGGACTCCGCACCTCAAAAGTCCGTGAAGTGCTTTCGGTGTGGAAAGATGGGACACTTTGCCAAAGAATGCCACGCCCCACGCGTGAAGGACTCCGGCTACTACGATCGTAAGGCCAGAATGACCCGCAAGGTGGAAAGTGGGAAAGTTCTACTCACCGAAGAAGCGGAATGGGTGAATGACACTTCAGAAGACGAGGAGCCTAAGGATGAAGATTGCTGCATGGCAAGGCTGATCGAACATGACGAGGACGAGGAGATGGGTCACACCGGTGAAAACACAGCTAATACTCCTACCAACGCTACATCTGAGGTACGAATCTCACACCTAGATGATGTGTTTACTCACCGACATGCCATTAAGAAACCTACCGTAGACGCTAGGGATTATGATGAACTTAAGCTAAAATTTGAAAACAACTATGCCTTACTTAGTCTAAAAGTAGAAGAACTTGCCTGTGCAAACGAACGTCTAATGGCCTCTGAAGCCTTAGTCAAACGTCTGCAAAGCAAGAACAAACAAAGTGAGACTAAGGTTAAGGAAACTACACTAGCTTTTTTTTCATGTGAAACTTCTCGCCTCCTGACGGCCTCCCAATATGAACTGCTTACAAAGGAAAGAGTTAGGCTATACCGCAAGGTGAAAGAACTTGAAGAACAACTTCACCTTAGAAATGAAAACTCTCGCATCCTATGCCTATTGAACCAACCAGCGGAAACAGAATTCTACGACGCACGAGGGGGGATCGGACTGTCTAGCAATTGCAATCCAACACCGCTAACAGTTAAAAGATATAACATGTGCAACACTGCATTCTTGCAAACAAGAAATGGTGCTCCCCCGCAGCTTAAGCCATTTGTGAGAGCATCCTCCGCTGCCATCTCAGAAGAAACAAGGGAACAGAACATCCATTGGGCAGAAATCGCGCTTGACTACACAGAGTTGAACAATAGAAATAAGACTGAGGTATCCTCACTCTCGGAGGATGTCGAAACCTTACTCCCAAACAAAGAACAGGAAGATGCCTTTCAAGATGTGCTCTCTCGCACTTACATCCCAAAGAAACTACTACTCATAGCAGAACTAGAACGACAACTAGAAGTAGAAAGGAAGGTGTCAGGACCCGCTGTCCCAATTGCCTAATTCTAACGTATCCTATGTGCCTAACGTTGCTTTAACTTAAAAGAGTTGCAGAAATGCGTATGAAATTTTTCCATTTTTGTAATGGAAGTAGTTTCTGTACATGACAAAAGAATTACATGATTTCCTAACTTCATGTGAATCCTAATTACACGAGATGTGTATACATGCATATCAAAAGAATCTCTGTGCGCCCGGCCTCACAGGTCGTCATCCATGCACACACTCCCATCCCAAAAGCTGCTGGAAGCGCCAAAAGATTTCCTTGCCATCTAAGCGATCACGTACCGTGGTCGCTCGCACCTACAACACATAACGTAAGGGATGAGCGATATGCTCAGTAAGTAGAAATCATGCATGACGTGCACGTGATATAACCCCGCAAAGGCAATCCACGCCGATGCATCTTACATCTTATGGATCGATCTTAATCTCATATCTTTTATCTTAGGGCCCTTGGCAGACTTTTACCCAGGCGTACACCGTAAAGAGTTCTATTCAACCACGGGCATCAGCCCAAAGTATGAGGGCATCAACCCAACCATACTAAGCATGAGGGCATCAACCCAACCACGCTAATCAGGGATATAAGGGCATCAACCCAACCATGAGGGCATCAACCCAACCATGGTAACCCCCCGACGCATCAACGTCGTTCGTATCCACCATACTAAAGCATGAGGGCGTCAACCCAACCACGCTAATCAGGGATATAAGGGCATCAACCCAACCATGAGGGCATCAACCCAACCATGGTAATCCCCCGACGCATCAACGTCGTTCGTATACTGGCGACGCATCAACGTCGCCGACGGCGCATCAACGCCGTCACGGTGCCCCGGAAGCCGCCCCTCACTTTACTTATAATCTCATTGCCCACCTCGGCATTCACTTTTCGCTATTTGCGACATAATCATGCACGCTCATCATCTTACTACCCCATTTCGTGTATGTCGTGCATATGCAAATGCATCATCATCATAATGCTTACCATAATCATAAATCACATCAAATAATCCACGTAAGCACTTAGTCACATAGACACATATTTGGCACGTACAACATGTTATGTGTTGTAGTTGAATTTCCACTTACCTGGCGTCCGTAGACTAACTGCTACCTGCCCTGGCGAATTTCCTAAGTCCCGACCTTAGGCACCAAAACACTCGTATCAGTAAGCTATTAATTAATTAGGCTAGCTAAGTACTCGAATTATTTTAAGTCATGAACCTAATTTTCGACTTTAAACTATTTGCTAGCCGGTCTAGTGAAATTTCTAAAATTTCGTCCTTTAAACCTGCCAAGGCTATAAAGTCAGTCCATAAATTATATCAGTTGACTACCTAAATTTTCGTACCAAAATTCTATCGATTGCAACGTCTACCTATACCGAAAATTGGTCCTAAGGACACCGATAGGCAAATTATGATCGGGCGTTGAAAGAGCCTATGCTCATTGGAATCGGAATGTTTTTCTTATTAAATGGTGCGAAAATCTTTTTCCTAAAAAGGCGATTTAAACTTAAATCGGAATGTTTTTTTTTTATAACTTAAATCGTTTTAATCCAAGGGGTTCAATTCGTGAAGTCGATTTGCGAAGTGTTTGAGTTCGCAAATCCTTTGGATTCGTAAACTCGCTTCGCCAACTAGGACCCGCAAAGTGCATGAGGATTCGTAAAAATGGGTTCGCAAGGTGCAGAGGATTCGCAAAATGCCGAGTTCGCAAACCTCGGTCGGCCCGCAAAGTTGGTGAGTTCGCAATGTTAGTTCGCGACCTATGTGGGCTCGCAAACTTCTAAGGGTTCGCAAAGTCCTCCATTCGCAATCCTTGTGGGGCTCGCAAAGCATGGAGTTCGCAAAGTATAATGAGCCCGCAAAATGACTTGGATGCGAAAACTCCGGACCCGCGAAGTGCTTGGACCCGCAAAGTCTTCAATTCGCCAAGTAGGGTTCGCAAAATGCATGAGGCTCGGTTCGCAAAACGGGTTCGCAAAGTGCATGAGAATTCGCAGAATGCCGAGTTCGCAAAGTCCTTGGCCCGTGAAATGAGGTTTGCGGCTTGTGAGGGTTCGTCAACTTGAATGAGTTCGCAAACGTCAGCCCTCAATTCGCAAAGCTAGGGCTCGCAAAGATGGACCCGCCAACCTTGGGCCCGCAAACTGCGTTAGGATTCGCAAAGCTTGGAGCCCGCGAAGCTTGGAGCCCGCAAAGCTTGGAGCCCGCAAAGCATTAGAGCCCGCAAAGCATTAGAGCCCGCAAAGCTAGGGTTCGCAAAGTAGGTTCCATTCGTAAGATGGGGCCGCAAAGTACATGAACCCGCAAAAATGGAGTCGCAAAGTTCCTAACCGCTTGCATGGATTCGCAAATCTCGTTGGGCCCGCGAAGTGGCTTCGAAATTCTCCAGCCCGCAATCCTCCATGGATTCGCAAAGTGCGCTTGGCCTCGCGAAACTGCCGAGTTCGCAAAACGGGCGCGGCTCATGAACGTCTCGAAGCCGCGAAGTGGGGTTTGCATGGGTTCGCAAACATCCCGCTACCTCCTCAATTCGCAAAATACTCCACTAACACTTTTTAGTTCGTAAAATACCACTTTAAAAGATTAAAAAGTCATTTTCTCCAAGAACATTATGAAGGCGATTGGAACTGCAGGACCCCTAAAATCGAGCTTAAACAATAACGCCAACCTCATCTTATATTTTCGTGCTTAAATTCCCTAAAACATGTTGTTATAGGACTAAAAACGCAAGGATTAAGGTTTGGGCATCCCTCAGTTCTTAAATTCGTACCTTAGGCTCAAAACCTTACCGAAACTCCGTCATTTAAAGTCGCACAGCTCTAATCTTTAAGAAGACGTAAATGCCATGGTTTAAAGAACATACCTAGTCCCAGTTTGTTAGCTTGGTATCTCGGCTTCTCCTTTCTTTCTTGTCCCAACTCTCGTTACTTTCTTACACTGGGTTTGTGGACTTCAAATGGGTTTTAGCTACATTTAATTCTTTTAAGGGATGAGGATTGGACTCAATTGACAAAAATATCCCTTATTTTAAGGAAATTTGTCCCTAAGCCATTTAGTGTTTTGGGCTCAACTCTCAATTTAGCCCATTAGTGCTCCTAGCAAATTCTTTGGGCCTAATTTTAATTTTAACCCGCACCTTGTTCGTGGCCCAAATTTCTTTAGCATATCTTTCCAAAAATTGCTAACTAGATTGAGGGTCAGTTGGTACAACTTAACTGTACCAAATTTCATAAGATCACCTAAGCACGAAATTTTCTACACAAATTTCAAGTAAGTCACATAAGCACGAAGGTAACACACGAAAAGCACGTAATTGCATTCCACATTTTATGCAAATTTATTGGCCCTAATGTGCTTACGAGGACTCGGGTGCTACATCCTCCCCCCCTTAAAGAGGATTTCGCCCCCGAAATCAGCCCGTTTGGAACAATTCAGGATAGCGGACCCTCATTTCATTCTCACGTTCCCATGTGGCTTCCTCTACTGACTGATTCCGCCACAGAACTTTTACCAAAGGAATTTCCTTGTTCCTAAGCCTTTTCGTTTCGTGCATCAGTATTTCTACTGGCACTTCCTCGTAGCTCAAATCTGGCTTCAACTGTTGGTGCAGAGTGTCGTTTGTCAGTACGTGGCTTGGGTCAGCGATGTACTTTCGCAAAGTCGAAACATGGAACACATCGTGTACTTGCGACAACGATGCTGGTAGTTCTAGTTGGTAAGCTACTTCACCAACTCTTTTCATTATTCTGAATGGACCAATATATCTCGGGCTCAATTTTCCTTTCTTCCCGAATCTCTTAACGCCTCTCATCGGTGACACTTTCACGAAAACCCAGTCATCAACTTCAAATTCTAGCGGTCTGCGTCTTCGATCCGCATAGCTCTTTTGTCTGCTCTGTGCTGTTTGCATTCTTTCTCGTATCATTGCGATGATTTCCGTCATTTCTCGTACCACATCTGGGCCTAGCATCGCCCTTTCACCGACTTCATCCCAATGCACTGGGGATCTGCATTTACGCCCATATAAGGCTTCGTAAGGGGCCATTCCAATCGTGGATTGATAACTATTGTTGTACGAGAATTCCACGAGTGGAAGGTACTTGCTCCAGTTGCCTTTGAAATCGAGCACACAGGCTCGTAGCATATCCTCCAAAGTCTGGATGGTCCGCTCGGATTGACCGTCCGTTTGCGGATGGTAGGCAGTGCTAAAGGATAATTTTGTTCCCATCGCCTTTTGCAAGCTCGTCCAGAACTTTGATAGGAACCTTGAGTCACGGTCTGAAACTATCGACAATGGTATTCCATGGAGTCTCACTATTTCCTGGATGTACAGCTCCGCGTACCGCTCCATGGAGAATGTTGTACCTATTGGCAGAAAATGGGCAGATTTCGTAAGTCGGTCTACTATTACCCAAATTGCGTCGTGTCCTTTCGCGTTCCTCGGCAATCCGCTCACGAAATCCATCGCTATGTTGTCCCACTTCCATTCCGGGATGGGTAAAGGCTGCAGCGTTCCTGCTGGCCGTTGGTGTTCTGCCTTAATTTGTTGACAAGTGAGGCATTGACTGACGAATTCGGCTACATCTTTCTTCATTCCTGGCCACCAGTAGTGCGCTCGTAAGTCTCTATATAGCTTTGTGGCTCCAGGATGTACTGAGTAGGGTGTAGTATGTGCGTCTGCCATTATCGTTCTTCGAAGTCCTACATCGTCCGGTACATATAATCTATTCCTGTAGTACAAACTTCCATCATCTCGGAATACATAGTCTACTGCCGGCTGCTCTGTTTGTGTTCCTTTGATCCTGATGTAGAACTCGTCGTTTTCCTGCGCCTTTTTGATTTGCTCCAGTAACGTAGGTTGCAGTGTTAGAGCCGCTAATCTAGTCTCGACTTCACCCAATTGTACGACCTCCACTTCGAGTCGTTGCAGTTCCGTGCTCATCGCTTTTCGACTTAAAGCGTCAGCTACCACATTCGCTTTGCCTGGGTGGTAGTTGATTATGCAATCGTAATCCTTCACCAATTCCAGCCATCGCCTCTGCCTCATGTTCAATTCCTTTTGCGTGAAGAAATACTTCAGGCTTTTGTGGTCCGTGTAGATCTCGCATCGTTCCCCATACAAATAGTGCCTCCAAATCTTCAGGGCAAAGACCACTGCTGCCAATTCCAGGTCGTGTGTCGGATAGTTTCTCTCGTACTCCTTCAGTTGTCGTGAGGCATAGGCCACTACCTTCCCGTTTTGCATCAGCACGCATCCTAAGCCATTCTTCGAAGCATCACTGTAAACTACGAATCCCCCGGTTCCTGATGGTATCGTGAGAACTGGGGCCGTAGTCAGTCGCCTTTTCAGTTCTTGGAAGCTCCGCTCGCATTCCTCGCTCCACTGAGACTGAGTGTTCTTCCTTGTTAACTTCGTCAACGTTGAGGCGATCTTCGAGAAGTCTTTGATGAACTTCCTGTAATAGCCTGCCAGGCCGAGGAAGCTCCGTACTTCGGTCGCATTTGTTGGCTGAGGCCAGTTACTAATGACTTCGATCTTGTTTGGATCTACAGAAATCCCTGCCCCGGAGATAATATGTCCTAAGAAGGCGACTTGATCCAACCAAAACTCGCACTTCTTGAACTTAGCGTATAGCTGCTTCTCCCGTAATACTCCAAGAACTGTTCTCAGGTGTTGCTCGTGTTCCTCTTTCGTCTTTGAATAAATGAGTATGTCGTCTATGAATACTATGACGAATTTGTCCAAGAACGGCTGGAACACCCGGTTCATCAGATCCATAAACGCTGCTGGCGCGTTGGTCAGCCCGAAAGGCATTACTAGAAATTCAAAATGTCCGTATCTAGTGCTGAACGCCGTCTTAGGAATATCGTCCTTGCGAATCTTCAACTGATGATACCCCGACCGCAAATCAATCTTCGAAAACACCGTAGCGCCTTGTAGTTGGTCGAACAGATCATCAATCCTTGGTAGGGGATACTTGTTCTTTATCGTTAACTTATTTAACTCCCTGTAGTCTATGCAAAGCCGCATCGACCCGTCTTTCTTTCGTACAAACAGGACTGGCGCACCCCAGGGAGAAAAACTTGCTTGAATAAACCCCTTTTGTAGAAGTTCGTCTATTTGTTCCTTCAACTCTTTCAATTCGGTCGGTGCCAACCGATACGGGGTTTTGGATACCGGTGCTGCTCCAGGCACCAGATCGATCGTGAACTCGATCTCTCTATCAGGTGGTAATCCTGGCAATTCCTCTGGGAATACGTCGGGAAAATCTTTAACTACCGGCACGTCTTCAAGTCTTGGGGATGAACTTTCCTCCGATTTCATCGCAAACACCAAATACGCTTCACAACCGGCCTTGATCAAACGCTGAGCTTTCAGCGCCGATATCCTAGAAAGGTTTCCTAATTTCGTCGTCCCCTCAAAGACTAAGGACTTATTGCTATCTATGTTAAATGTAACCACCTTACGGTTGCAATCAATCACAGCTCCGTACTTCGACAACCAGTCCATTCCGAGAATTACCTCATAGTCATTCATTGGAATGACAATCAAATCTACGGACAACACTTTATCACCGACTAATACGGGGCACTCTTTCAGTATCTGATTGGTTCTAGTCGGATCCCCATGGGGCATAACTACCCTATATTCATATTCAGATTGACGAGGCCTAACCCCGAGTTTTGTCACATACTTAATGGATGCAAACGAGTGCGTGGCCCCTGAGTCTACTAGGATGCATGTGGGAGTATGGTGGATAAGGAGGGTACCTGTCACCACCGCTGGGTTGTTTTCTGCCTCCTCAGATGTAATTGTGTACACCCGAGCTGGTACCATCTGTGGTCTTGCCTGGCCTCCGTCTTGATTTCCTGTCGCCCACTCTGGGCATTGCCTCGAAAAGTGCCCTGGCTTCCCGCATTTGAAACAATTGTTGGTCTGGGCGTAGCAGTTGCCGGAGTGTCTCTTTCCGCACTTCGGGCAGTTTGGAATCGGTGCTGGGTATCCCCCTTGATTGGGGTTCGGTGGTCGATTTGGCATTCCTTGAGGGCGTTGTGGTGGCTTATTCTGAAAGTTTGGCACTCCGTCTTTGGGTACGAACCGGCGCTTCTGCTCTCCCCCGTTCCACTGTGGCCCCTGTACTTGAGCGAACTTTCTCTTTGCTTCTTGTGCGCGGGCAATCCTAGCTTCAGCCTGTTCCGCCACCATAGCCCTTTCCGCCACCTGGGCATATGTGGCTCCTTGCAACCCTGCCATACTGACGTCCCGATACAGCTCAGGCTTCAGTCCTTCGAGGAAACGTTCGATCTTTAGAGCCTCCGTGCTCACCATGTGGGCAGCAAACCTGGACAGCTGCTCAAATTTCCTGATGTATTCAGCTACGGTCATTGTCCCCTGTCTGAGGTTTATGAATTCATTCAAGCGCTGCGCCCTTATCGGGGCCGTGAGGTACTTCCCTCTGAACAACTCCTTAAAGCGTTCCCAACTCATGGTAGCGGGATTCTCAATCACCATTATTGTGTCCCACCAATGCCCCGCGCTTCCTCTTAGTAAGAATGCAGCGCAGAGGGCCTTTTCAGCTTCTGGGACCCTACTGTACATAAACATGCTCTCCAATGTCCTTATCCAGTCTTCAGCTGCCGTTGGATCGGCTGTATCCTCGAATGTTGGTGGGTTCAACCTCCTGAACCTTTCTCCCACTATCTCTGCCCTGTCGGCCTGGGTGTTTCCAGCATTCGTGGTGTTCTGTTGGATCAGCTGTTGTATTTGTGTTGACTGCTGGCGCACCAGTTCCGTAAGTTGGAAAATAGTCGCGTCGCGGTTGTCAGTAGGGGCCGTGTTTCCCCTGTTCTGATCATCGCCTCCGCTAGTCTCACCTCTAGTTCTCACCATTGTTTCTTATCCTTACCTGACGTCCTATGGCCAATAAATTATGCAACACCAGAATTCACATAAACATAATACTTACAGGCAAGGCCGCTTCCGCACTTTTGGGTGTGTGTGCATGGACAGTCTACAGAACCTGTGACCGAAGCTCTGATACCACTCTGTCAGGACCCGCTGTCCCAATTGCCTAATTCTAACGTATCCTATGTGCCTAACGTTGCTTTAACTTAAAAGAGTTGCAGAAATGCGTATGAAATTTTTCCATTTTTGTAATGGAAGTAGTTTCTGTACATGACAAAAGAATTACATGATTTCCTAACTTCATGTGAATCCTAATTACACGAGATGTGTATACATGCATATCAAAAGAATCTCTGTGCGCCCGGCCTCACAGGTCGTCATCCATGCACACACTCCCATCCCAAAAGCTGCTGGAAGCGCCAAAAGATTTCCTTGCCATCTAAGCGATCACGTACCGTGGTCGCTCGCACCTACAACACATAACGTAAGGGATGAGCGATATGCTCAGTAAGTAGAAATCATGCATGACGTGCACGTGATATAACCCCGCAAAGGCAATCCACGCCGATGCATCTTACATCTTATGGATCGATCTTAATCTCATATCTTTTATCTTAGGGCCCTTGGCAGACTTTTACCCAGGCGTACACCGTAAAGAGTTCTATTCAACCACGGGCATCAGCCCAAAGTATGAGGGCATCAACCCAACCATACTAAGCATGAGGGCATCAACCCAACCACGCTAATCAGGGATATAAGGGCATCAACCCAACCATGAGGGCATCAACCCAACCATGGTAACCCCCCGACGCATCAACGTCGTTCGTATCCACCATACTAAAGCATGAGGGCGTCAACCCAACCACGCTAATCAGGGATATAAGGGCATCAACCCAACCATGAGGGCATCAACCCAACCATGGTAATCCCCCGACGCATCAACGTCGTTCGTATACTGGCGACGCATCAACGTCGCCGACGGCGCATCAACGCCGTCACGGTGCCCCGGAAGCCGCCCCTCACTTTACTTATAATCTCATTGCCCACCTCGGCATTCACTTTTCGCTATTTGCGACATAATCATGCACGCTCATCATCTTACTACCCCATTTCGTGTATGTCGTGCATATGCAAATGCATCATCATCATAATGCTTACCATAATCATAAATCACATCAAATAATCCACGTAAGCACTTAGTCACATAGACACATATTTGGCACGTACAACATGTTATGTGTTGTAGTTGAATTTCCACTTACCTGGCGTCCGTAGACTAACTGCTACCTGCCCTGGCGAATTTCCTAAGTCCCGACCTTAGGCACCAAAACACTCGTATCAGTAAGCTATTAATTAATTAGGCTAGCTAAGTACTCGAATTATTTTAAGTCATGAACCTAATTTTCGACTTTAAACTATTTGCTAGCCGGTCTAGTGAAATTTCTAAAATTTCGTCCTTTAAACCTGCCAAGGCTATAAAGTCAGTCCATAAATTATATCAGTTGACTACCTAAATTTTCGTACCAAAATTCTATCGATTGCAACGTCTACCTATACCGAAAATTGGTCCTAAGGACACCGATAGGCAAATTATGATCGGGCGTTGAAAGAGCCTATGCTCATTGGAATCGGAATGTTTTTCTTATTAAATGGTGCGAAAATCTTTTTCCTAAAAAGGCGATTTAAACTTAAATCGGAATGTTTTTTTTTTATAACTTAAATCGTTTTAATCCAAGGGGTTCAATTCGTGAAGTCGATTTGCGAAGTGTTTGAGTTCGCAAATCCTTTGGATTCGTAAACTCGCTTCGCCAACTAGGACCCGCAAAGTGCATGAGGATTCGTAAAAATGGGTTCGCAAGGTGCAGAGGATTCGCAAAATGCCGAGTTCGCAAACCTCGGTCGGCCCGCAAAGTTGGTGAGTTCGCAATGTTAGTTCGCGACCTATGTGGGCTCGCAAACTTCTAAGGGTTCGCAAAGTCCTCCATTCGCAATCCTTGTGGGGCTCGCAAAGCATGGAGTTCGCAAAGTATAATGAGCCCGCAAAATGACTTGGATGCGAAAACTCCGGACCCGCGAAGTGCTTGGACCCGCAAAGTCTTCAATTCGCCAAGTAGGGTTCGCAAAATGCATGAGGCTCGGTTCGCAAAACGGGTTCGCAAAGTGCATGAGAATTCGCAGAATGCCGAGTTCGCAAAGTCCTTGGCCCGTGAAATGAGGTTTGCGGCTTGTGAGGGTTCGTCAACTTGAATGAGTTCGCAAACGTCAGCCCTCAATTCGCAAAGCTAGGGCTCGCAAAGATGGACCCGCCAACCTTGGGCCCGCAAACTGCGTGAGGATTCGCAAAGCTTGGAGCCCGCGAAGCTTGGAGCCCGCAAAGCTTGGAGCCCGCAAAGCATTAGAGCCCGCAAAGCATTAGAGCCCGCAAAGCTAGGGTTCGCAAAGTAGGTTCCATTCGTAAGATGGGGCCGCAAAGTACATGAACCCGCAAAAATGGAGTCGCAAAGTTCCTAACCGCTTGCATGGATTCGCAAATCTCGTTGGGCCCGCGAAGTGGCTTCGAAATTCTCCAGCCCGCAATCCTCCATGGATTCGCAAAGTGCGCTTGGCCTCGCGAAACTGCCGAGTTCGCAAAACGGGCGCGGCTCATGAACGTCTCGAAGCCGCGAAGTGGGGTTTGCATGGGTTCGCAAACATCCCGCTACCTCCTCAATTCGCAAAATACTCCACTAACACTTTTTAGTTCGTAAAATACCACTTTAAAAGATTAAAAAGTCATTTTCTCCAAGAACATTATGAAGGCGATTGGAACTGCAGGACCCCTAAAATCGAGCTTAAACAATAACGCCAACCTCATCTTATATTTTCGTGCTTAAATTCCCTAAAACATGTTGTTATAGGACTAAAAACGCAAGGATTAAGGTTTGGGCATCCCTCAGTTCTTAAATTCGTACCTTAGGCTCAAAACCTTACCGAAACTCCGTCATTTAAAGTCGCACAGCTCTAATCTTTAAGAAGACGTAAATGCCATGGTTTAAAGAACATACCTAGTCCCAGTTTGTTAGCTTGGTATCTCGGCTTCTCCTTTCTTTCTTGTCCCAACTCTCGTTACTTTCTTACACTGGGTTTGTGGACTTCAAATGGGTTTTAGCTACATTTAATTCTTTTAAGGGATGAGGATTGGACTCAATTGACAAAAATATCCCTTATTTTAAGGAAATTTGTCCCTAAGCCATTTAGTGTTTTGGGCTCAACTCTCAATTTAGCCCATTAGTGCTCCTAGCAAATTCTTTGGGCCTAATTTTAATTTTAACCCGCACCTTGTTCGTGGCCCAAATTTCTTTAGCATATCTTTCCAAAAATTGCTAACTAGATTGAGGGTCAGTTGGTACAACTTAACTGTACCAAATTTCATAAGATCACCTAAGCACGAAATTTTCTACACAAATTTCAAGTAAGTCACATAAGCACGAAGGTAACACACGAAAAGCACGTAATTGCATTCCACATTTTATGCAAATTTATTGGCCCTAATGTGCTTACGAGGACTCGGGTGCTACAGAAGGCCTTTGCAAAAGAGCGAGATGAGCTGCTTAGCAAAATCTACACACTAGAAAAATTTCCCAATACGAACTATCCCTCCACATCGAGTCAAGTACCCGACTCTCAAACATGTAAATGTGAGAGGACGGCGAAAATGACTCCTGAAGCTGACATATGTTCTAACACTAACTCTAGTATTCTTATGGATACAGGGAATGTGAGTTCGACGTCTCTGGAAGGCAGCTCGTATCAGACAAAGGCGAACCCACTCTTCGATGACAAGAAGAAAAAACCATCCTATATTCGTCCTTCCTCTCTATTTACTGAATCCCAATATCCTAAGGTCGTAGACAATTATGTAGCCAAAACTTATCTTTCTTTTACCAAACTTATGTCTATGTGCTGCTGCAATGATTTTGTTCTCCCACGATTTCACGAATATGAAGCACATGAACACGCAACACTCCGACCTCGCAAGCGAACCTTCTCTGCGACGTCTTTGAATTCTCCTATCTCGCCGAAGCCTAAGGTCAAGCGAAAACGTCTCTCGTCGACAAACGCAAACTCACCCACTTCTCGCAAGCCAAAGGCGACCAAAACCGAAGCACGAAAACGACAACCACATTCCCCGCGCCAATTCATGTATAAGGCACCATATATGCAAGCACAAATTAGGAAAATATGGGTTAGAAAAACCATAATCCCGCCTAATCAAACAAACGACAAAGGGAAAGCTAAATTAGAAACAACACAATCTAATTTAGAATACACATTTCCCATTAAACGCATGAAAATTTTACTTGTTTCACAAGAATGCCCCGTCAGTAAACGGGGACCCAACATTTGCTAATGATTGCAGGTCTGTCATGTGTGGTATCTAGACTCGGGTTGCTCCACACACATGACGGGGAACAAGGAGCTGCTGAGCAACTTCTCCGAGCGCTATCTCGGAAGGGTCTCCTTCGGAAATAGTCAAATGGCGCCAATTCTCGGAACTGGTGATCTCATCCATGACAAATTGACGATCAAGGGCATCTCTTACGTTGAGGGTTTGAGCTACAATCTCTTCAGCATTGGTCGTTTCTGCGACAAAGGATACAAGGTTCTCTTCGAATCTGATATCTGCAGCATTATAGATGCCTCGGGACTGCCACTTCTTTCTGGAACGCGCACGTCTCACCTCTACGTACTCAATCTCACGACCTCTCGACCAGTATGCCTTCTCTCTCGTGCTGCACCCAAGTTGAATGATCTATGGCACCGACGTCTCTCACATCTCAATTTCAAGACTATCAACAAACTGCGTCAAGATAAACTCGTCAACGGTCTACCCCAGCTAACATATCATAAGGAACACCTCTGCTCTGCCTGTGAATTGGGGAAGATGAAGCGATCGTCTCACATATCCAAGGAAACACCATCCTCTAAGCTAATCCTCGAGCTCTTACATATGGATCTATGTGGCCCAATGCCTACGGCCACACTCGGAGGAAGACGGTATATTCTTGTGATTGTCGACGATTTTTCACGCTACACGTGGACGAAACTCATTCGTACAAAGGATGAAGTTCCTGATATAATCATCGAGTTTGTTGTTACGTCCCAAACTCTTCATCAACAGAAGGTTCGGATTATCAGAACGGACAACGGAACTGAGTTTAAGAACAAGAAACTCAGTGATTTCTATGCCACTCAGGGCATCACTCAGCAGTTCTCAGCTGTGAAGACACCGGAACAGAATGGTGTCGTTGAGCGTAAGAACAGGACACTTGTTGAAGCAGCCAGGACTCTTCTCATACAATCCAGACTTCCTCATTCTCTTTGGGGCGAGGCTATTCAAACGGCCTGCTACACACAGAACCGGGCTTCCATCCACAAGAGATTCAACCGCACCCCATACGAGATGCTGAATAACCGTCGTATTCCCGATATATCCTATCTAAGGGCCTTCGGTTGCCGATGTTTTGTGGCCAATGATCGTCAACATCTTGGGAAGCTTGATCCAAAAGCTCTTGAAGGCATCTTTGTTGGATACTCACTAAACTCAAAGGCATACAGAGTCTATCTGAAGGAGAAACGGTCAGTAATAGAAAGCACGAATGTCACTTTTGACGAAAGCGAAGGTGATCTCACAGCTTCTGGCCATATCAGTCCAGAACCAGGTCTTCTACAGACGTTGACAAAAGGTCAACCTTCAACGGCGGGAACTTCCTCATCTGAGGGCAATTGTGGTGAACTAGATCTTGATCTGCTCTTCGAGTACTTCTACCCAGTTCCCAAGACTCCCGTCGCCACCACTCAACCTACCGCTGCACCCACTCCACCTACACCACCAGCTACCGGCAATAACGTCGTCCCTCCAAACTTGGATGCACTCAATCTCAACGAAGACGACATACTACCCAACCCTGGGAATATTGCTGATTCTGACGCAGAACCCTCTCAATTTAATATGATTGAGATCTCTTCTTCGGACACCGGGCCCCAACCTAATGAGTTTCAAATAGACACAAATGCGGCCAGCTCCTCACAAACCAACGTACCACTTTGGGCTCGCTCTCACCCTACCGATCAGATTATTGGGGATCCCACATCCGGTGTTTCGACACGTTCGGCTACGATGAATGAAAGTTTGTTTGCTTGCTATCTCAGTCAAGTCGAACCATCACGAGTAGCAGAAGCTCTCAACGATCCTGATTGGCTGATTGCAATGCAGGAGGAAATAAATCAGTTTGAACGCTTACAAGTTTGGGAACTCGTACCACGACCTCACAATAGATCCATTATCGGCACAAAATGGATCTTTAAGAACAAAAAGGATGAAGATGGTGTTGTTATTCGCAATAAAGCAAGACTTGTGGCTAAGGGGTACAACCAACAAGAAGGCATCGACTACGATGAAACCTTCGCCCCAGTTGCCAGGATCGAAGCCATACGAATGTTCCTTGCCTTTGCTGCTCACAAGAACTTCAAAGTCTACCAAATGGATGTAAAGACTGCATTTCTGAATGGATTTCTCAAAGAAGAAGTGTACGTTGATCAACCTGAAGGGTTCTTGAGCGAAGAGTTTCCTCATCACGTTTATCGACTCTACAAGGCCCTCTACGGACTAAAACAGGCTCCCCGAGCTTGGTATGACGTTCTTTCAGATTTCCTTGTTCAGTCTGGATTCAAGAAAGGATCTCTGGATACAACTCTCTTCACAAAGCGGAGTGGCCCAGACATCATGGTTGTACAGATTTATGTCGATGACATCATTTTTGGATCGACTAAACCTCAACTGTGCGAAGAGTTCGCCGAATTGATGAAAGAGAAATTCGAAATGAGTATGATGGGTGAACTGAATTTCTTTCTTGGTCTTCAAGTAAAGCAACTCCCCAACGGAATCTTCATCAATCAGTCCAAATACATCCATGACATCCTCGAGAAGTATGGAATGAAGGATGCTAAGACTGCTGCTACGCCTATGTCACCCTCTGGCCGACCCGACGCGGACCCATCTGGTGTTCCCGTTGATCAAACCGTTTATCGAGGGATAATAGGATCTCTTCTGTACCTTACTGCTAGTCGACCGGATATCGTCCTCTCGACAGGAATCTGCGCTCGTTTTCAGGCCACACCAAAGGAATCCCATCTTACTGCTGTCAAAAGGATTCTCCGCTATCTCAAGGGAACACCCAATCTGGGTTTGTGGTACCCCACTCTATCGGACTTCAAATTGGTTGGATTCTCTGACTCGGATTATGCAGGATGCAAGATGGACCGAAAAGCACCTCTGGAGCTGCACACTTCTTGGGCGGTAAACTCGTAAGTTGGTCGTCTCGAAAACAAAACTGTGTCTCAACTTCGTCGACGGAGGCAGAATATGTCGCCGCCGCTAGTTGCTGTTCACAGCTTTTGTGGATGAGAACCCAACTACGAGATTTTAATTTTCATGTTGATAAAATTCCCATTTATTGTGACTCAAAAAGTGCCATCGCGATGACGAGTAATCCTGTACATCACTCAAGAACAAAACACATAGATATTCGTCATCACTTCATCAAAGAACATGTCGAGCAAGGCACGATTGAATTGCACTACATCACAACTGAAGATCAACTGGCCGACATTTTCACAAAACCGTTGGATGTCAAACGATTCCAACACCTAGTGACTATGTTGGGTATGTTGAATATTCAGTTGTGATCAATCGACCCTACATGAACTTTGATAAAGTGTACATATTTCACTTTCACTTCACTTCATTTTCTGTGTCTTCTGGATTATGTCTGTTGAGGGGGAGTTTTTAGATTAAGGGGGAGCGTCTGATATTTCGTTATTTAAAACGGGAATGTTTCGATTAAGGGGGAGCGTCTGATATTTCATTATTTAAAACGGGAAGTTTTACGATTAAGGGGGAGTTTTTCTTATTTTTCATTATTTAAAAAAAAAAAAAAAATTTGGGTTGAAATTTTAAAGTCTGGTCAAACTGAGTCAAAATCGGACTGATCAAAACATTTTGGGCTGAATTTCAAATTTTCTAGTCAAAAAGGGTCAAAATTGGGTCCAAGTCCGCGAAATTCAGCTAAGTTAAATTTTTGACCGAGCCCGCGAAATTTCGGCCCATTTACTCAACAATTTCGCATGTACAGTGTCTACAATAGTAAAACCCCAAAACCCTTAACACTTTTCACTATCCTAAAAATCCCGAGAAAATTCAAAAATTCGCAACCCCTCTTTCAAAAATTCGCAACTCCCTGCATCGTCGTCATCATCAAAATCTGCATTCAAACTTCATTTCCTGCTAACTCCATCATCGCAAATCAGCTTTTCGGTATGAATACATCTTAAATAATCCAATTTCTGTTCAATTTTGCCCTATTTTGCCCGTTTTGATTAAATCTGCTTGGTTAGGGTTAAACTTTCTCGGCTCTGAATCGAACGAATGTTAGGCTTTTAATGTTTAAATCCACCAAATATGTATTTCCCATCCTATTACGAGTCGATTGACTCCAAATTATTGCATTTTAGTTAAGATTTGAGTAGGTCTAAGGCAAAAATTGATTGCGCTATCTCGCACTCTCACAACTGTGTTCTTCACCGCGAAAAATTCTCAGAAAATTGCCTTAATCGTTAAATTTCGCTGCTACAGTGAGTAACGCCCCGCGAAATTTTTAATTTACCCGAGAAAATTCCAGCACTACAGTGAGTATAGCCCCGCGAAACTTTTATTTCACCGAGAAAAATTCTCAGAAACATTCTCTGAAAAAATTGATTTAATAGTTAAATCTCGCTGCTACAGTTAGATAGGCCCCGCGAAACTTTTATTTTACCCGAGAAAATTCTTGCACTACAGTGAGTGAGGTCTCGCGAAATTTTATCTGAGAAAGTTTCATACGAGAATTTACATATGTTAAAATTTCGCTGCTACAGCACGTGAAGTCCCGCGAAAATTTCATATAGTTCACTTCATAATCCAGATTTTCGCATCTTCACTTTTCTCGCATCTACAGTGAACTAAAAATTTTCTCAATCCACAAAGATTTTTGAACCCGCGAAAATTCCATATACTTCACTTCATAATCCAGATTTTCGCATATTAACTTTTCTCGCATCTACAGTGAACTAAAAATTTTCTCAATCCACAAAGATTTTTCAACCCGCGAAAATTCCATATACTTCACTTCATAATCCAGATTTTCGCATATTCACTTTTCTCGCATCTACAGTGAACAAAAATTTTCAATCCGCGAAACTTCCATTTAACCTGCGAAGTTTTTCCTTATATGCTAGATGCATGCGAAAATTCACTCTGAATGAGAAAACACATCAACGTGCGAAATTTTCATTATATGCTAAGTGCGAATTTCCTTGAAATATGAGAAAATTTCTTAACGTGCGAAATTTTTGTGGCTGAGTGCGAATTTTCTTGAAACATGAGAAAATTCCGTGAAACAAAGATAAGTTGCGAATTTTTCTCATTGCGTACGAAAATTTTGACAACGTGCGAGATTTCTTAACTTACGAAAATTTTCCATACTTGATAAATTTTACACAAAATGCGAAAATTTTCTTGACTTATCTATGTGTTACACTTAGTGTCAAAAATCGCCATCACATGACAAATTTCAAATCTTAACAACTATGTCAAAGGGACCCTAAATTAGCTTAAATGTGAATTTTTCTTATATATAATCTTGGGCAATTCTATGTGACTTAGTTAGTACTAATCTTATTACGATTACTGTAAAGCACAGATATGACTGGCAAAGATCAAAATACACTTGAAGCACTTGAGGCGGCTGCAATCCAAAGGGAGGTCGCTCGCATCGAACTCCACACGCGTACCTATGTCCCACCACCCGAGGAGATCTTTCCACTAAGTCAATGGGCGGCCCTGATTCCCAACAACTATATGGTGGACTTGGACAGTTTTCGGTGCGATGCCCCCGTTATTATAGAAATTCTCAAAGGGCACCCACTTCGCCACGCCCTCACTCATGGCGAACCAGAAGCACAGGTGTACCTTCAACAATTCTGGCATACGCTGCAGATAGCTGGACCACTACGCCTTGCCAAGACCTTATCCGCCCATATCGATCAAGAAACGGTGGTCCTCACTCCCAAAATACTCCAAGATGTTCTTCAACTCCCGGTCTACTCACCCTACGATCCACCACCAACACACGACCAACTCATTGAAGACATCGACAGACTGGGCTATCAACCAGATACCAAGAAGAAGAAAGGCCCACTTGTCCTCAGTGAAGTCACCACCCGCAATCTACCACAACCCTGGCGGACACTGTACCTGCTGGTGAACAAGTGTATGTCAGGAAAGCATGCTGGTCAGGACCGCGGAAACATTCAAATCCTCACAATCATGACCGGCATCGCTCACAACCGCAAGTACAACTACGCCGACATCATCTGGGTGGACCTAGTCTCGATGATCCAGCGACGCGACCGGGAAGTCGCCAAGGGAGTCACGAACCGCTTCGTCCCATACATGCGATGGCTCCCAGCTCTGATCAAGCACTTCCGCCTGCACTCAACCAACATCCGCATCCGTCCGGCAGCGGAACACTTTCAAATCCCAACTGTCGAGAAGTTCGCCAAGAAGAACACACCGGCGAAGGATCGACACGCAATGGTGATTCCGGACGACGTGCTCGCCTACGCCGACCCAACCAACCCGCACGTACAAGAATTCCGTGCCTCAACCGCCTCCTTCCGTGAAACCACGCACCCTCTTTCCACTGTCCCTACGGAGCAGATCAACCCCCCTGCTCCTAACCTCGGGACTAGCCAACCCCCCACCACCACCTCCAAAAAGTCATCGAGTCGCGCCGCATCCTCTTCCACACGCGCTCCGAAAAAACGGTCGCGAGAGGATGACGTAAGCCGCCCCACGGAGCGCCGATCGAAACAAAAGCACGATCGACCTCCTCCGCCACAGATAAGCCGAGCCGAACCAGTAGGTACAGGAGGTGATGTGTTCACCTCCCGAGTAGAAGTCGTGGCATCTGGCTCAACCACGCAAACTACCCCACCAACCCACTTGTCTTCCTCTCTACAGGAAGACATTTCATTCCACGAGGAGCCACGTATACCATCGACATCCCACTTGGAGATAGTCGATGTGGAAACAAGCAGTCCCTCGCCTCAGACTGCATCCTCTTCATGCACATCGAGTCTAGTGCCCTCACTCCCCATACTTTCATCCGTTTCTAGGACACATACACCTTCCATCGCACCACAGAGTCTTCGTGACTCTGTCAGAACGCTCGGTGATGGCTCTGTGACTGAGAGCGGAAGACCTAGCACGGCCAACATCACAACAACCGTGAGCCTAGGCCACCATACGATTGAGTCTGTCTCATCGGTGATGCCAACGGGAAGTCTGCGTGACCCCGTCTTTTCCCGACCTGTGCAAACGGGCGGCCGATCGGCGATCTTCTCCGACTCGGTGACAGTTGGACATCTTCGTGATTCCAACTTGTTAGATTTACCCCGATTCATCACCGAGACCGCGCTAGAGTCACGTCTTCAAGAGTTTGCAAAGACTCTTGAGGCGTCGATTCTCGACAAAGTTTACGCGCGTCTCGATGCGTCCACCGCCGACAAAGGAAAAGGTGTGGCCCCGGAGACGCCACCACCGACTCAAGATGTGGACGCTGAAGCCATTCTCTCTGCCATTTCCGCGAAGGAGCTTTTCTACCTCCTACGAGCAAGATTCGAGTCGATGACGGAACTCGACGACGAGGAACGGCAGATGAAGAGAATAATGACTCAGCCCTTGACTTGCCGCGCTCAGGGCGAGTCCAGCGGGATCAGGCGCGACGATCAAGACGATGATCAAGATCGCCGCGAGGGGGAGAATAGGCAGCTGGGCTCACAATCCCAAGGACTCATGCAATCGACGCTGCCCTCCTCTGTACCTGAACAAACGTCCGCAGCAGAAACAGAAACCTCACACCCCACTAGCCATAAATCCCATCCCATTAACCCCGAGTCACCAGCCAAATCACCCTCACCTCCACCTACTACAGTCTCCGAACCTCTAACTATCACACCGATGTTAGAGGCCACCACCACATCTACACCACCCGACACACAAATCATCCTCGCCAAAACCATCACCTCAACCGAACCACCAGAATCTCCACCAATTCCATCCCCACAATCCACAAACTCCTCCGACGCTACACCCTCGCCACCACATAGCCATACCCCTCTCAACATCGATTCCAACCCGGCTTCCGAGGATGTCTACTGCGCACAGAACGAGATCGAAGCCTACATCTTCAACGATGAATGGCTATACACGCCCGCCGATGCAGTAGCAGCTAGGAAGTTGGTAGAAAATGCTCGACGTCTGCTCATGGAGGCCTCGCTAACGCTGATCAACACCGCAGACGACGAGAACGGAGAGGAATACGACGCTGAACCGGCCGAGCTCGAGGACATCCTGCAATTCCAAGCGCAGCAAACTGAGGCCCCTGCTGCTCAAACGGATGTACCCACGGTGAATATACCGGAAGCACCGTGGGAAAACAAAAGATCACCGCACCGTTCCAAGAAGAGATCCGGAAGAGGATCTGGCGACGCAAGGAGCAGGTCATCACCACCTTCGACGAGTATGAGCTGATGAACATCCAAAGTTGGAGCGAGAGAAAGAAGCAACTCTATCGATGGAGCCTTCTGTGCCACAAAAGCTCAAATAGGACGCTCTCCGATGAAGAAAACATCGCTCAGGAAATGAGTCGGGCCCCCATTTGCAAAGTCACTGACCTTCGCCAAGAGTCCAAAGGACCTGTCCATTACCCAGTATTCACGGTAATGAGGCAGGATGAGAGCTACTGTGAAGTCAGTGAGGCGGACTTCAAGTTTCTGCGCCTGGGCGACCTATACAGCATGCTGGAATCCATGAAGCAGTTCAGACTCGTCCTCAGAAGTTCTGGACATCTCGTACGTGCTGAACCGGTCACCATGGGATATGTGGCTATCAAACGCCACATGCTCCGACAGGTCAGATTCTTCGCCACCCACGATCTGCAGATGGCGGTAGAGCACAATCTGAAGAAGGTGAACCTGACTCGCCCATCTTTCAAGAACGCGGACGACTACCGAGAAGGCGATGTGATCGACGGAGACGATCCGGCGGTCGTCTACTCGAACTATAAGGGAAAGATGAGGATGCTGCGCTGCTCTGAAGTGGCAAAGTTCTCGGATGGAACGCTCACCATCATCCAAGACAAACTAATGAAGATCTGCCGCATACTTTCAGAAGAAGATCCTCTATGCCGATCCAAGTTCGCGAAGCTCATTGACGCTATAGCCAATCGACTGGTACTTCGAAGGAACCTCCGCGCCTTCGAGTTCAAGCTAGGGCTTCGCGACACACTCACACGCTAATCCACCACCGCCACGCTCAAGATCCAAGACTCCCAACAATTGACACAAAGGGGGAGATTGTTAGGATATTTAATTTATTGTGTCAATAGTTTAAGTCTTGGGATTAATTTTGTAATTATCTTTAGCTTGGGCTTTAGACTAGATTGTAATTAATTTATATTTAGTGATTGGGCCTTAATATACCTAGGGTTAATGTGGTATATAAGGTTTTACCAACTCACTTTTGAAAGTAATCAAAGATCAAAAGGCTTACTCTTATTTTCACACACTACACACACTCAAAGGTGAGAAACTCTCCCTTCTTCATTCCATTTAGCCTCTTTGATTCCTTGTTTGGTGCATTTCGGGACCAACAAGGTGTAGACCATGAACAAGATCCCACAGGGCGTTCAGAACTGATCACACAACGAGCGGTTTCCCCCACAAACAAATTCCAGGGACCGTTCGGATCGACACGCCATGGGAGAATATTTGAATAGAGATACCTTTCCTTGAAGAAGTCCGTGAAAATATTTGGAGGTCACCGGACAAAGTCAAGAAGCCGAACGAGTTTGAGCTGAGAGGGATTTCTCACTGGGATCAGCAAAAGAGAATGACATATCTCTGGATGCTAACCCATCTCGGACTGGATGTGAGGAGAAGATGACTAAAGCACAAAGGAACCATTATAAGAGTCTATGTCCCATCCGCCAGCTACTAAGCGTCTACTGCGCCAAATGAGGACTTCCAACACCGTTCTATGTAATCGAGAGAGTAGACAGAACTCGAGATGAACTCAGCGAGAGCGACCTACCCTACCTTCCTCAGTAGGAGGTGTACCATCTCTACCAGTTATACGTAGAGAAGTACAAGGGTCCTCAAGGCTTCATAAAGAAAGAAGGACTCGAGGGACTCTACCGGTTCATGATGCGCCAAGTCAAGACCTTCAGATGGCTCTGGAGAGCAACATGAAGAAGATCAACATGATCGCTCCACTCAACAAAGGACCTGAGATCGAAGGGCTTCCCAACAATCACGTGCACATCAGCTCAATTTTAGGCATCACCTACCACAATCCAATCGCTAAGAAGACCAGGTTGATGCTGAAGATTGAGATACACAAATTCTGTGATGGGACGCTCAAGGTCATCAGGAAGAACATAGAGCAGAGGTTGGAAGAAATCAATAGAGAGACGATGATGAGGATCCACCGGTTCGTGAGAGAATAGCCGCTCCTAATGGAATTACTTGAGGACATTAAGGAGCGACTGGAGCTAAGGAATACGCACAGGAACTTTGAGCATGCGCTGGGCTTGCACAGGTCGTACTATGCCCGACGAGGACAGATAGCGCAGAAGAGAAATCAAGCACAAAGGGGGAGAATGTAGAATATCAATTTTAATTGTGTTTTGATTCATTAGTTGTCTTCGTAGATTGGAGCTTTTATTGTATTTGTCCTTAGTTTAGGACTTATTTATTATTTATACCAAGCTTGTTTTCGATTGTAAGAAAAAATTTTCGCTGTGATATGTTTCTATCGAGAAATTAGTCAACGAAAGACTAAGTCAATCGTAGAAAATTTTTTCGATCAATTAAGTCCTAAGCGGCGAATTTTACGATCGAAAAAATTAAGCGTTGAGAAATTAATTTTTCGCTGCTAAATTTTTGCGACCAAATTGAAATTAAATCGAAAATTCTATTTTGCGATAGTAAGTTTTACGCTCGATAAAATTTGCATCTAAATTGTCTATTTAGTGCTTAAGTTTTTCGCGTACAAAAATCCTAATTAGATTTCTCGATGGTAAATAATTTTTCGGTCAAAATCTTCTTATCTTAGCGACTAAATCAGAATTTTATCGATCGAAAAACTAATTCGATACAAAAAGTATCTCAATTAAATCGGAATTCAGTTAAGACTGTTTGCGATCGACAAAGTTCTTCGATGGCTTCAAACATTCAAAAACCCAGTTTTATTGAAACTCAAATCTCAGTCGAAGATGCAGATTTTCCGAACATTTATACTACCAGATTCATAGAGAATATCGAAACTATCTTAAGTGCAGGCATTTAACTCAGATAAAGCTCAAAATCAAGCCTCAAACACTATAAAATAGTTACGGTTTTTCTCAGTTTTGAAGAACAGTCGAAAATCTAAGTCTAAACATGCGAAAAACTTCAAAATGCAGATGCTAATGAAGGTAAATCACACGCAAATCTTAAAAGAATCTCATGTCTACCTTAAACAGACAGTTTGGTGTTGAAAATTGAAAGATTTTTGAGAAATTTAAGCTGTCTGTGAAAGTTTTTCGCGAGAGAGATTTTTTGCGATTAGGGTTGCGTGAGAAAAAGTTTTTCGACTGACAAGAAAGTGAACTTTTATTAATTCGCTGCAGATCAATGTTGGGTTTTTGCGATTTGATGTTTTGCGATTAAATGGATCAGGCCCATTACTATTTACGCTCGAGAAATTTCTGATTCGAAAATTGCTTCTCAATTCAAATTTTTCGATCGCAAATTATCGCGGTTAATCAACAATTGTTCCCAACACTGTCTTACGATCGAGAAACTTAAGATAGCGAATTAATTCTTATATCCAATTTCTCGATTGTAAATGCTTCTAAAAATTTTCAGATTGATCCCTATTTCAAATAAAATCACATTGTAAAGCTCCCCCTGAGAATTTAAAATAAATGCAAAATTAACTCCCTGTATTTTCTGTGTAGTAACGTCTAGCTTCCCCGGCAGTGATTAAAAACCTGTACCACTTAGAAAGAAACAAAACGTTAGAAATAATGGAGTTAATTTGGTCTGTAACTAGCTCCTTTCCTTGTAGTGTCGACGTCTTGCTCCGTAATTTTGTTTGAAGGAATATGAAACGCTTAGAGAAAAACGTCAAGAATATTTGGAGCTAATGCACGAATTTTATATTTGCTCCCCCTCAAATATGCGCAAAAATTGACTAAATATAAATGAAATCACTTCAATTGACGAGCATATAATACACAATTTTGCCTAGTAATCACATATACATGGTCCCCGAAAACATGTACTAGAGGTATTGTGTGAGGGTAAGAGCAATAAAAAAACATTTATCGCATTTAAACAATTCAGTACCAATGCAATTGAAAATTACATTTAGAATGTGCGAGAGTAAAATAAATTCGCATTTAGTCAATTCGACGCATATGAAATATAATATTTCATGTCAAAATGTGCGAGATTTTTCCTTCCACGATTTTTTTCATGTATATTACTATTATTATTAGTATGGGGTCAGATTATTTTGCTTCGATCAATCGTCACACCTAAAATTTTACGAGACATTTGAAAGAAGAAAATGCCGTCAAGTCATGTCGTCAAACTAAAGTCCTAAGTTCATAGACTGGTCCATTTCGACAACTCTTACTAGGTTCGCTCTAGCACTCAATTATTTTTAACTTGGGATTTTTATATTTATATCGCTCAAGTCAACACAAGCAATTTTAGGTCAATTTACCTGTGATCGAGGCATTTTTAATCATTTCACCTAAGCGAGAGACCGTCGATTGGAATCAAAGGGTTGTAAGGATTTTAGTTTGGCTAGGGCTTAGAAGGGAAGGAATTTAGAGGAAAGTGAGCTTATCTCTTCGTCATCTTCCATTTCTACGTCCGTCTCCTTTTGTTTTTCGGCGTCTTCCTTTTTTTTTCATCTTCTCTCCCTCCTTTTCTTTTAAGAACTATCCCTTTTTATGCTATGCTCAAGCTGAAGCTCCGCTTCTCCACGAGGCTATAGGAGATTATCGTATGCGAAGTTCTTCTTGTTGGTTCTCGGGCCGATACCGTGCTCCTCTTCTCTTAATCCCTAGAGAGGTTTCAGAGATTATCTTTTTGGAAAAGTTCACGGTTATGGAGTTCGTACCCAAGGCTGTGCTCCTCTTTCCAAACGTTCTGACGAGCGTACGAGATTATCGTTGGAGAAGTTCACAGCAGGATCCATGCCACCTTCTATGAGATAGTCGGAAGGCAGGTTCATTTGCTCTGATTTTTGCGCGTTGAGCAATGCCATCTTTTGTCATCATCCTCTCTCCCCCTCTTTTTTTTTATTATTTTCTCCCCCTTTTCTCATTTGAACAACCATCCGAAGAGTATAGAATGCGGTTGAAGGCTGGGAATGGGATTCAAAGAAGAAAAGGACATCAGAGAAGGCTCAAAGTGGATGACTAAGGGCTAATTTGAGGGAAAAATTTTATAAGGCCGATTGAGGAATAACATACGCGCCCTTATCGTTTTCCTAACGATCTGAGGCAAGGTGAGTATGAAGCCAAGTATCACTTGTTAAGACAAGCAATTGATGTGTGACTCACTCAAGAAATAGATCCAAGGAAAGAAATGAACAAGGCTTGAGACCTCACGTATGTATAGTGGCTTTGCGTCTAGTGGAGCAACCTAATGACCTTTAGACACAAGAATGCGACTTAGACTGACAAAATTAAGCAATTAAATCGATCGCATGTCGGGGTAAAATTCTAAGTGACTTTAGATCAAAGCATCCTAAAGAATTTCTTCATCCCCCTATATTATAGGTATATGTATAGTATTTTTATATGTATTAAAATTTTTATTTATTTATTTATTAAATTCACGTAAGATAAGGCATATAAGCAAAGAAAACACATAGCATAGAGCATTTTGTAGCACAGAAGATCAGGTAAAGCACGTATTACGGAAGATTCAACATGCCTAATTTTCCAACAAGGAATTGAAATCGTTTTTCATCCAATGCCTTGGTGAAAATGTCAGCTAGTTGGAACTCCGTGTTCACGAAATACATATCTATGGTGCCTTTTTCTACATGATCTTTGATAAAGTGATATCTAATGTCTATGTGTTTTGTGCGTGAGTGATGAACAGGATTGCAAGTAATAGCTATGGCACTTTGACTATCACTATATATGGGTATATTATTTAAATTATACCCATAGTCGCGAAGCTGAGTCTGCATCCACAGCATCTGGGAGCAACAACTGGCTGCTGCCACGTATTCCGCTTCGGCCGTCGAAGTTGACACACAGTTCTGCTTTTTGGATGACCAGCAGACCAGCTTTTCGCCTAGAAATTGAGCACCACCGGAGGTGCTTTTCCTGTCCATTCGGCAACCTGCATAATCAGCATCAGTATAGCCGATAAGATTGAAGTTCGTACCCTTTGGATACCATAGTCCGAGGGTAGAAGTGCCCTTAAGGTAACGCAGAACCCTTTTGACCGCGAGCATATGGGATTCTTTGGGATAGGCTTGAAAACGGGCACATAAGCAAGTGGCAAACATGATGTCTGGCCGGCTCGATATAGAGAAGAGATCCAATGATACTGCGATATAGAGTGACGTCGACAGGCTGTCCAGCTGGATCGACATCCAACTTGCAGCTTGGTGACATAGGAGTGCTAAGAGGCTTGCTCTGATCTTGATGGAACTTCTTCAGAATATCCTTGATGTATTTTGTCTGACTGATGAAAATCCCAACTTCGAGTTGCCTGACTTGTAGTCCTAAGAAGAACTGCATCTCTCCCATGTGACTCATCTCGAACTTCGAACAATGATGCTCCCTTTGTAGTTGTATAGTTGGAAGACCGTGAACCAACTTTTTCGTAGAAAGACGTTGGAGAGCTTTCATGTTTAGATGAGACAGTCGTTGATGCCATAGGCTGTTCCTCTGTAAATCAATCTGAGAAATGAGGCATACAGCTGTCGAGGGCCGCACAGACGTCAGGTTGATCGTGTAAAGATTGGATCTCCGAAGTCCTTGAAGGAGTTCTGTGTCCTGACTATCCAAAATTCTGCACCGGTCAGCATGGAAGACCACCTGAAAGCCTTTGTCACAGAATTGGCCTATGCTGAACAAGTTATGGCGGAGGCCTTCGACGTATGAGACATCTTTGATGGTCAGATTCTTCAGAATGATATCCCCAAGTCCTAGAATCGGGGCTGAATCGTTGTTCCCAAATCTGACTTTGCCGTTTGGTCGGTCTTTGTAGTTGCTCAGCAGCTCTTGATTACCAGACATGTGTGTGGAGCAACCAGAGTCGAGGTACCACACAAGATGGATCTGCAAAAACAATTTAGAGAGCTTTAGGTACCCACTTAAGCGTGGGTCCTCTCGGATTAGCAGATTTAGTTTTGGGTTCAGATATGACTCCTAAATCTATTTTTGGAAGAGTCTTAATAACCCATTGCACTTTTGAAAAAGTGGGTTTGGGTTTTGCCTCTATAGGAGACTTGGCCCTCTTGGCTTTTGTCGTCCTAGGCGGAGATTTAGGAACCCATTTGGGTTGAACCTTACAGGGAAGGTTAATTTCAGCACGTACAAATGCTTTGGAGGGTTTGACTGAGGAAAAGATCTTTTCTTGTGATAGTCTCCCAAGGTGCTTGGGGGATTTAATTTCTACGGGATACCTTAGGTGAGTACAGTCATGTACGGTGCCATAAGCTTTCTTTATGGCTGGATCTTGTTTCCTACGAGTCTTCCTTGTGGCATTTGTTTCAGAATGATTAACTTTTGACGTAGAGCCTATTTCGAAATTGGTGCTTCTAAAGGTAATCGGCTGAAGTGAATAAGTAGAAGCAACTATCATAAAAGTGGAAATAGCTCTTTTGTTTCTAAGAGTGTCTTTTATTGTAACAGAAGGAGTAGCATGTTCAGAAACATTTAAATCTAATGGCTCCTTCTTTGTCTTAGTGCTAGACACTCTCGCCTTTGTTTTAAGTGCTGACGCTACGCTCCCTGTAGACGTAGGTAAAGTAAAATTAGTCATAGCACTTTTAACAGAATTATTTTTACAATTTTTATCTTTCAAAGGCGTTTTTTCATTTTTCACGCTTTTTGTAATAGCGTGAGAGGTAGTTTGGGAGGACGAGGAAGCCTTGAGATTTTCCATCTCCTTAAAGAATTTTTTTTTTCAGCTTCGAAATTCTCTCGTTCTTTTTCTAACTTTGCCTGTGACTCATCTATCTGTTTTATGATAGGGGGTTTGTAGTGAGAATTTTTATAATTAACGGTTTTAACTTCCTCGTGGTGTGTTCGAGAGTCACGAGGTAGAATTTGAACTAAATTGCAGACAGGTGTTAGAGTTTCTTTCCTATTTTTGTCACTTTCATTTAGTTCTTTGTAGTCAAAGGGAATTTCTGGACCATGTGGACCTTGTCTAATGGATGGATCGAAAGTATTTTCATAAGATGATTCAGTAAAATTTCTAAGAGAGGTTATTCCTAAGCCCATGTGTTTAACATCGTATATTTCTTTCTTTTGTAAAACAAACGGGTTAGTGAAACCTATGCCTTCTATAGGATTATAGAACTCTATATCCTTGGGCTTGTTCAAAAATATCGTCTGTTCGGATTGTCCCCTACGCGTAACTATATCGTCTAATTTCTTTACTTTGGCATATAATTTCTTGCGTTCCTCACCTAGGAGAGCATAATTATTTTCCACGGTTAGTTCAGTGGCTTGACAGGCATCGAAATCCTTACTAAGCTCACTAATCTTAGCATTCGATGTTTCTAATTGAGCTTCTAAGTTAGTGATCTTAGAGGTAGCTTCGGTTATCCTACAATTTAAAATGGCTTTCTCGTTGAGATTTCTAACCAAGCAATTGTAGTTATTTGCTAGCCTATCTTCTAATTCCTTAATCTTTTCGCTCTGTTGTCCTAGTTGAGGTTGACTAGTCTCTCTAGAATGGAGGCTCTTAGTAAGTTCATCTATTTTTGCACTAGAGCTCCTAAGTTCTTGTTCGAGACTATCTATCTTCTCCTGAGCTCTCTCAAGTTCGTTCTCTACTTCCTTTATACTTTTCTTCTCACGTTTCATGTTAGCATATTACTTTTGATATGATTCTGACATGGTCAATAATGTGGAAGGAGTGACTACCTCATTTGAAGACGTGGATGCGTTGTCGGCGTCCGTACGAGTGGATGTTTCGGCGTCCAATTCGTTGTCGAGACGGGCCATGAGGGCTAAGTTCTCTTCTTCGGAGCTCAACGTGTCCTCGAGCCATTGGTCCTGTTCGGCCATGAGAGCTACTCCAGCTTCTTTCTGTTCAATTGAAGCTTCCTGGAGTAGTAGTTTGCATCTCTTTTCTTCGGGAGAGTGCACTCTCTGGCGAAGTGACCTGCTTTGCCACAGTTAAAGCATTTGTTAGTCTCTTTGGGATTCTTGACCTCGGAACTCTCCGGAGCACGTTCTTTGTTCTTGGAGCTTGTAGTCCGAAGTCTATTGGCTGAGGTTGAAGACTTATTCTTGAAGTACTTCTTGCTCATCATTTGTCCAATGAGAGCTAACTGTTTTTCAAGGTCTTTCATGTTCGGCTCGATGTCGGAGTCCGATTCATCTTCCGACTCTGATGATGAAGGTAGCCTAACGATCTTTTCCTTTCTTGATCTTGTGCTCCTCTTTTCCGAGACTAAGGCAACCGTGTCATCGGTTTGTTTGCCTTTCTGCTCTTTGGTAATCTCGCGGATATCTTCCTCATGCTGAGCGAGATTATCGAACACGGCATGGACATCCAACTCCTCTAGATCTTTATTTTGTCGTATTTGAGTGGATATTTTCTTCCATTCCGTGGGCAGAGAAGATAGAAATCTTATGTTTGTCTCCATGTTTGTCTTCGTTATTTCAATCTTCCTCATCTCGGAGTGAGGTATCGTTGGTAGATTTCGTATAGACTCTCCTCTCCTCCGGCTTTGCTTTGAATGAGTCGTAAGCAGTGAGAATGTTCGCCTTCTTGGCCTTCATGCCAACTTCCGTCCTTTGCATCATCTTATGCAGCTCATCCCACATCCCTTTGGCCGATGTAAGACTGTCGATTTGTCTGTATATATCGTTGGGGATGCCTGCATAAGGGTATTCATGGCTACTAGATCAGCCTTAGCTCGAGCTCTTTCCTCCAGAGAGTATTCTCTAGGCTTCTTTAGTCGCCTAGAAGCTGGAATTGCTGGAGTAGCAGTTTCGTCCCCGGGTACATGAACCCAGAACTGTGCCGGTCCCTCTTCAAGGGACTGCAGTAGATTTTCGGCTTGATCCTTTAGAGCGATGAAATTCAGGAAGCGGCTTCTCCACACTGTGTATTCGCCTCTTTGCAAGATCGGCGGACGGTTGTCATTTCCGAGTGAGTATGCATCCATGTTCGTATTATAGTAGTCGAGTTGTTGAAGGATCTTCGTTGATTATTTTGAGGGTTGAAGACGATGTAAAGTGCTTCACAAGTGACGAAATTTGTTAGTAGCGTTTGATTCGAAGATTAGATCGACAATTATTTTCGATTCAATCTTTAGAGAATGATCGAAATTAATTTCGTAGATATAGAATGTATTTACTATTTTCGTGCGAGAAATTTTGTGGGTGCTGTCGCTCATCAGGGTTGCGGCCTTTCCGGGGGCAGCGAGCAGCATGGGTCGAGGGTGGTGGTGACGAGGAACGAGGCAGTCGGGCAGCGGACGGTTTAATGGTTTGGTGAGAAGCTTAGGGGTCGTTTAAATTTTTTAGTCATGGAGGTTTGTCTAGTGACGATGTATTTTATACTTTACCTTTGTTGCATTGTTGTATTACAGGATTAAATGGTTAATGAAATTTTCTGATTGAATTGTCGGGTCAAATTTATAATTACAGATTTATTGAGATATATAAAAGACAAATAAGAAACAAGAAAATTAAATACAACAATAGGCGCCGGTTGTTATACACAACCGACACTAATGGTAGAACATAGGCGCCGGTTGTTCGGTACAACCGACACCAATAGCAGAGTACAGGCGTCGGTTATTCGTAAGAACCGACACCAGTAGCAGAGTATAGGCGTCGGTTGTTAACAACAACCGGCACAAATTTAGATCGAAAAATTTACTCACTAAGGTCCGCTACAATGGAAATGGCTTAGAAAAATTTTTATTAAGTGTTGAACGTTATATATGTTACTGTAGCCGGGAAATTTTACGATCGAGAAAAATTTCCGTGTAAATTTACGTTCGAGAAAATTGATTTCCGTGTATATTTACGATCCAGAAAATTTTTCACGCGTGAATAAAATTTTTGTTGAACGTTATCGAGCGAGAAAGTATTTTGATTTTAAATTCGGTTTTCGCTGCGAGATTTTTCGACCGAGAAAGTAGTCAACGATAGACTACGTCAACTGTTGAGAAAATTTTAGATCGAACAAAATAAACGCTGCATTTTTACGATCGAGAAAGTTTAAAGTCGAAAAATTGATATAGAGTATACATTTTAGATTGTGCTTAATTTAATTAGTTGTCCTTGTAATTAGGGGCTTTATTTGTATTTGTCCATAGATTAGGACTAGTTAGATATTTATACCAGGTTTGTTTGGTATAAATACTTGTACAAACATTGTGCTTAATAAAGAAAATTAGAGAATTGATCCGAAAGGCTGATGAATTCATTTCTAGAGAGAGAAACTCATAAAACATCATCTCTCTAAAGGAATTCACTCTCGTGTTCTTCATCGAAGGTTTTCGATCGAATTACAATTGAAATCATTCTAATAGATTTCCTTAGAACTCATGCCTAGGATTGATTGAGTTGATAACAGAGGACCTAACAATTGGTATCAGAGCAGATTCGTTCTGTTTTGAATCGAAACTGTTAGAATTTGGATTGAATTTCATTTTCTGGAACTGTTCACGCGAAGAACAGTTTTGGCGTGAAAAAGCTTTTCGATGTGAAGTGCCTAATTCTGTGCTTATTTGATCTGTTTTTTATGTTTATGTGCTCGCTTAAGTAGTATTAATCAATCAGGATTAGATCTGTAGCAATCAGAATCATGATTTGAGTCGAATTTTTGATTCTGTGAGATCACTGTTCGTGCAAAAACAGTGTGAACGTGTTTTGATTTTCGTCAAATTGAACATTATTTGCTTCATGTTTAATCTTCTGTTCGTGAATACTCAGTAGCTGATTCCGAGCATATACTTGTAGTTTCATCGATTAATTTCCAGTATTTGCTTGAATCTGTGTTAAAATCGTATTCTGCGTTTAAACTGTGAATTTTAATTTTTCTCGCTAAGTCTTCAATCGAAATTAATTTCTCGATCGAAAACCTCTGTGCGAGAAATTTTGCTCAATTAGAATACGGATTAGTTACTGAAGTCGCTGTTATCAAGAACGTGTTTTGAAAAATTTACGAGCGATAAAATTTCGACGAGAATTGACTATTTTGACCCCCGCGCAAAACTTTTTCTCTCGAAAACTTAGTCGTTCACACATATATGATTCTCGCCCGTAAATTTTTTCGGTCAACCATTTAGATTTGACTCAGTGGGAAACTCCTTAGGGCACTGTACCTCAACGACCAAAATCAATTAAAAGAAATTTTACGCTCGAAAATTCTGGTCAATCTTTCGAGTCTCTACATTGTGGATTCTGGTCAACAAAATTTTTCGACGCTTAAAAATTTTCGATCGCAAAACTTCACTCAATAATTTTACGATTGATCTCACTGTTTACACAATTTCTTAGCGTAAAATTACGTTCAAGTCGAAATATTTTCCACTCGAAAATTTTTGACCAGTGCCTGACGCGCGAAAACAGTACCATATTTTCAAATCGAAGAAATTATTTTCGATCAAACTTTAAAGATTGAATCGAAATTAATTCTCGATCATTTTTTAATCAAACGCTACTAGCAAATTTGCTACTTGTGAAGCTTACTACATCAAAGTTCATTCATCAAAACTAACGAAGATCCTACATCAACTCCACAACCGCTAGGAAATGACAACCGTCCACCAATCTTGCAACGCGGCGAATACACAGTATGGCGAAGCCATTTCCTAAACTTCATAGCTCTAGAAGATCAAGCCGAAAATCTGCTAAAATCACTCGAAGAAGGGCCCGCACAATTCTGGGTAAATGTAGCCGGTGATGACACGGTTACTCCTCAAGTTCCCGCTACTAGGCGACTGAAGGAGCCTAGGGAATATTCAATCGAGGAGAGCCCGCGCTAAGGCTGATCTGATGGCTATGAACACACTTATGCAGGGCATTCCCAACGACATCTATAGACAGATAGACAGCCTTCCAACGGCTAAGGGGATGTGGGATGAACTGCATAGGATGATGCAAAGGTCTGAAGTAGGCATCAAGGCCAAAAAGGCAAATATTCTCACTGCTTATGACTCCTTCAAAGCAAAGCCGGAGGAGAGTCTCTTCGATGCATACCAAAGATACCTCGCTATTCTCAATGAGATGAGGAAAATAGAAATCTCGAAGACAAACATGGAGACTAATATCAGATTTCTATCCTCGCTGCCCTCGGCCTGGAAAAAGATATCCACTCAACTTAGACAAAATAAGGATCTGGTAGAGTTGGATATCCACGCCGTCTTCGATAATCTCGCCCAACACGAGGAAGACGTTAGCGATACTCAGAGAGAGCAGAAGGGCAAGCAGATTGAAGACACAGTTGCCCTTGTCTCAGAGAAGCGTGGAACAAAGTCTCGCAAAGAGAAGATCGTTAGGCCTCCCTCCTCATCTGAGTCAGAAGGAGATACAGAATCAGACGTCGAGCCAAGCATGAAGGCTCTAGGGAAGCAGTTGGCATTAATCAGAAAGATGATGAGCAAGAAATACTTTAAGAAAAAGTTCTCATCCTCGGCCAACCGACTTCGGACCTCAAGCTCTAAGAACAAGGAACATGCACCAGAGAGCCCCGAAGTCAAGAACACTAAAGAGCCCAACAAGTGCTTCAACTGTGGCAAGCCTGGTCATTTTGCCCGAGAATGCACTCTTCCCAAGAAAAGAGATGCTAATTACTACTCCATGAAGCTTCAACTCACGAAGCAGAAGGAAGCAGGAGTAGCCCTCATGGCAGAGCAGGACCACTGGCTCGAAGACACATCTAGTTCTGGAGAGAAGAATCTTGCCCTCATGGCACGCCTTGATAAAGACATTGACGCCGAAACATCCAATCAGATGGACGAAGATGGCGCATGCACCTCATCACAAGAGGTAGACACTTCTTCCACATTATTGACCATGTTAGATTCATATCAAAAACAATATGCTAACATGAAACGTGAGTAGAAAAGTATTAAGGAAGTAGAGGATAAACTTTCTAGGTCCCAGGAAAGGATAAATAGTCTCGAATCAGAACTTAGGAGCTCTAGTGCTAAAATAGAAGAACTTACTAATAGCCTACATTCTAGAGAGACTAGTCAACGTCAATTAAGACAGCATGGCGAAAAGATTAAGGATTAGAAGATAGGCTTGCAAGTGACTACAATTGCTTGGTTAGGAATCTCAACGAGAATGCCACCTTGAATTGTAGGATAACCGAAGCTACCACTAAGATCACCAACTTAGAAGCTCAGTTAGAAATATCAAATGCTAAGGTTAGTGAGCTTAGTAAAGAACTAGATGCCTGTCAAGCCGTCAAACTGACGGTAGAAAATAATTATGCTCTCCTAGGCGAGGAACGCAAGAAGTTATATGCAAAAATTAAGAAATTAGATGATCTTCTTACGCGTAGGGGACAATCTGAACAGACGATATTTTTGAACAAGCCCAAGGATATAGAGTTCTATAATCCTATAGAAGGCATAGGTGTCACTAACCCACGAGTTCTACGGAAAAAGGAAATATATGATATTAAGCACATGGGTTTAGGAGTAACCTCTCTTAGAGAATTTACTGAATCGGCGTACCAAAATAATTTTGATTCATCTATGAGAAAAGCCTCACATGGGCCTGAGATCCCCTTTGACTACACTGCGCCAAATGAAGGAGATAGAAATATGAAACCGTCATTAACACATGTCTCTAACCTATTTCAACTTCCTGATCCTCAAACAGTCCTCGAGGTAGCCAAAGACATTCATTATAAAAATTCTCTCTACGTACCTCCTATAATAAAACAGATAGAGGAATCTAAAGCTAAATTAGACAAAGAAAGGGAGAATTTCGAAGCTGAAAAGAAAAAGTTCTTAAAAGAGATGAAAAATCTCAAAGCTTCCTCATCCTCCCAAACTACCTCTCACGCATAGCGTGAATATCGAAAAATCACCTTCGAAAGATCAAAAGTGTATTAATAATTCTGTTAAGAGTGCTAAGACTAAAGTTACTTTACCTACGTCTACAAGGAGCGTAGGGCAAGCACTAGAATCGAAGGCGAGAGTGTCTAGTGTTAAGAAGGAGCTAATAGATTTGCGTATGACTAAGGATGTTACTCCTTCTGTACAAATAAATGACACTCGTAGAAATAAAAGAGCCATTTCCTCGCTTCAAATAATTGCCTCTACATGTACTCTACAGCCTACCATTCTTAGAAGCACTAATTTCGAAATAGGCTCTACATCTAAAGCTAAAATTAGTCATTCTGAAACAAATGCCACTAGGAAGACTCGTAGGAAACAAGATCCAGCCATAAAGAAAGCTTATGGCGCTGTACATGCATGTACTCACCTAAGGTATCCTGTAAAGATTGAGTCCCCCAAGCACCTTAGGAGATTATCAAAAGAAAAGATCTTTTCCTCAGTCAAGCCTATCGAAGCATTTGTACGTGCTGAAATTAACCTTCCCTGCAAGGTTCAACCCAAATGGGTTCCTAAATCTCCGCCTAGGACGACAAAAGCCGAAAAGGCCAAGTCACCGAAAGAGGCAACACACAAAACCACTTCTACGACAGTGACTTGGGTTATTAAAACTCCCTCAAGTAGTAATTTAGGAATCATATCTGAATCTAAAACTAAATCTGCTAATCTGAAAGAACCCATGCTTAAGTTGGTACCTAAAGCTCTCTAACTTGTTTTTGCAGATCCATCACGTGTGGTACCTCGACTCTGGTTGCTCCACACACATGACTAGAAATCAAGAGCTGCTGAGCAACTAAAAAGACCGGCCAAACGGCAAAGTCAGATTCGGAAACAATGACTCAGCTCCAATTCTTGGATATGGAGATATGATTCTGGAGAAACTGACAATAAAATATGTCTCATATGTCGAAGGCCTCCGCCATAACTTGTTCAGCATAGGCCAATTCTGTGATAAGGGATTTCACGTGGTCTTTCACGCTGACCGGTGCAGAATTTTGGACAGTCAGGACACAGAACTCCTCTATGGACTTCGAAAATCCAACCTTTACACGATCAACCTGACGTCCATGCGGCCCTCAACAGCTGTATGCCTCATCTCTCAGATTGATTTACAGAGGAACGGCTTATGGCATCAACGACTGTCTCATCTGAATATGAAAGCTCTCCAATGCCTTTCTACGAAAAAGTTGGTTCACGGTCTTCCAGCTATACTACTACAAAAGGAGCATCAATGTTCGGCATGTCAATTAGGAAAGATGAAGCGAGCGTCTCATCATGTCAAGATAATTGTGTCTACTTCTTGACCATTGGAACTAATCCACATGTACCTCTGTGGGCCAATGCAAACACAGAGTATCAATGGACGCAAGTACGTGCTAGTGATCATCGATGATTTCTTTGCTACAGTTGGACAATGTACCTCCGAACCAAAGATGAGACAGGGGACTTGATCATCAACTTTGTGAACACTACTCAAAATCTGCTGCAACAGACTATTCAAGTTATTCGAACAGACAACGCCAGAGTTCAAGAATAAACATCTCAGTGAGTTTTATCAGAAGCTTGGAATTAGTCAACAATTCCAAGCCGCAAAAACGCCTCAACAAAATGGGGTCGTTGAAAGGAAAAACAGAACCCTACTGGAAGCCGCTCGTACAATGCTTATCCATTCCGGACTTCCACACTTTCTTTGGGCTGAAGCAGTTAATACCGCCTGGTTTACCCAAAACAGGACGGTGGTTCACAAACGGTTCAACAAGACTCCGTACGAGATTGTGAATAACAGAGTGCCCAACATCTCATTCCTTAAAGTCTTCGTGTGCAAGTGCTTTGTGGCGAACGACAGAGAGCACCGTGCTAAGTTCGACCCTAAAGCATTCGAGGCAACTTTCGTCGGGTATTCTACAATGTCAAAAGCGTACCGAGTATACATCAAGTCCAACCGAACAATTAAAGAAAGCTATAATGTCACTTTCCACGAAGTGGCAGAGATGGCTTCTGAACACATCAGTTCAGGACCCGTGCTCGACCCGATGGCTTCTGAACACATCCGTTCAGGACCTGTGCTCGACCCGTTGGCTTCTGAAGATAACACCTCAGAACCCGTATTCACTGGTGTGTTGGCACAAAACCAACAGAAGATGGAAACAAATCAGCAATCACCGCCAGACGAAGCTCTGAGACTTGTGTTAGAAGACTTGGATTCCCTCTTTCAGCTATTACATCCTCCAGTTAACATCAACCATACACCCGACGAGGCCGATGTACCAAGTTCTTCAACTGTCCCTACCTCACCCATTCAGATTTGCCACAGAATAATGAAGAACCTACATGAGTGTTGAGGAAGAATCATCAGAGTCGCTCCCTCCAAATGTTGATTTGGTTCTTCCTCACACAAATGAACAATCGGAGATCATTGGAAATCTAGACCCACAAATGGCTGATGCATCTTCTTCAGCCTTGCCACATGAGCGAAATGGACTAGAGCCCACCCGGTTGATCAGATAATTCGCGATTTTTCGAGCGGAGTAAGGACAAGGTATCAACACAGTCTTTTCAGCTGCTTCTTAAGCCAAAACGAACCTACTAAGGTAGCAGACGCACTACAAGACCCGGATTGGATAATTGCAATGCAAGAGGAAATTAACCAATTCGAACGTCTTCAAGTGTGGAAATTAGTACCCCGCCCGCATGGAAAAACTATCACCGGAACAAAATGGATATTCAATAACAAAAAGAATGAAGATGGCGAAGTGATTAGGAACAAGGCACGATTAGTTGCAAAGGGATACAACCAACAGGAAGGTATTGACTACGACGAAACATATGCTCCTGTAGAGTACTGATTTTAAATTGTGCTTGATTACATTAGTTGTTCTTGTAATTGGGGCTTTATTTGTATTAGTCCATAGTT